>OY856410.1:964766834-965966834 GCA_963693085.1 Alisma plantago-aquatica
CATCATCATCATCATCATCATCATCATCATCATCATCATCATCATCATCATCATCATCATCATCATCATCATCATCATCATCATCATCATCATCATCATCATCATCATCATCATCATCATCATCATCATCATCATCATCATCATCATCATCATCATCATGTGGTATGATGACGATGATGATGATGATGATGATGATGATGATAATGATGATGAGGATGATGATGATGACGATCATCATCATCCTCAACATCATCATGATCATCATCATCGTCATCATCATCATCCTCATCCATCATCCCACATCATCATCATCATCATATGATGATGATGATGACGATGACGACGACGATGATGACCATCATCATCATCATCATCATCATCATCATCATCATCATCATCATCATCATCATCATCATCATCATCATCATCATCATCATCATCATCATCATCATCATCATCATCATCATCATCATCATCATCATCATCATCATCATCATCATCATCATCATCATCATCATCATCATCATCATCATCATCATCATCATCATCATCATCATCATCATCATCATCATCATCATCATCATCATCATCATCATCATCATCATCATCATCATCATCATCATCATCGTCGTCGTCATCATCATCATCGTCATCATCATCATCATCATCATCCCTCATCATCCTCATCATCATCATCCCTCATCATCAACCTCATCCTCATCATCATCCTAATCAATTAATTCAATTCATTATTCCATTTTGTGTTTATTCATTCATTATTAAACCTAATTTAATATTAATCAACTACACAATGGTGGCATTATTACCCTAAGTTGAAATCTTATATTAATTAAATGGATCACCACACTGGTGGATCAAACTGTAGGATGTGGTGGCGGCGCCCAAAGGTGGAGGAGGTCGGCCGGGATGGAGGTGAAGGTAGCCGACACTGGAGGTTCAGGCGGTGGCTGGTGGCGGTGAGTGGAGCAGATGAAAGTAGCTAGAAGAAGGATCCTCACTCTGCCTGGAGTAGGTGGTGGCGACGGGAAGCAGCAGCAGCTCCGGACAACAGCAACAGCTCTGTCGTGAGCAACTTCAAGCTCGTCGGGGCGGCACGCAGAGGCGGAGAGCAGCTTCAAGCTCGTTGTGGCGGCACGTGGAGGCGGTGAGCAGAGAAGGGAGGCGACAGAAAAATCGCCAGACCTAGCTATGTGGGGAGAAGATCGAGAACTAAACAACAAAGGAGAAGAGTCTGGCTCGTGCGGTGCTCATAAGTTAACTATCGACGTCAGTTCTACCTCCAAAACTGACGATAAATAAGGCAATGAATTTTTGCCTCACGAAGTATATTTAGTCGTCCGTTCTTTATTAAAAACTGACGATATATGAGGGGATGAAAAGTTTCACGGGGCTTGGTACGGAGCATGTGTCATCGGATTTTTCGCAACCGACACTGAATTTAAAAAATTTCGAGCCAATTTTTTTGCTGAAAAATTGTATTTTGTGGGTGATTTTGGACGTCGATTTGGTTTATTAACAACGAACGTTAAAGAGAAGTGATACCCATGTCTTTTGTAAATCATCCGATCTTCACATATAGGTGTCAGTTGAGTTTATACGCTGACGTCGTAGACTATGTGCGTCGGTTTTTTGCAACAACTGACGACATAAAATATGACGTTATATGTCATTTCTGTACTAGTGGTGATTGTCACCATTATCACCAGCCTAAACATTGGAAAAGAAATTTCCCACTCTAGATAGAGGGATTGAAGAATAAGAAGGAGAGCATTGGGGCCTCCACTTCTGGTATTAAAGACACCACACATCTCAATCTAGAAATTAAATCCAAAACTCCTAGATTTGTAGCAACACGTCGTGTCTTAATAAAGACACCACGAGTCTTATTAAAGACACGTCGTGTCTCATTAAAGACACATTGTGTAACTTTCCTAAACTTGATCCAGACTTCAGTTATCCCATAAGACACGTTGTGTCTTATAAAAGACGCACTGTGTGACCTGCAAATTTCACTCACACATGAATTTAACTACCTCAAGCTTATATATACGATTCCAAGCAGTCTTGGGGCAGTTATCACAACATATTTTGGACCTTTTGGAGAGGGACTGAAGCAAGGGAAAGCAAGGAGTTGGAGGGGTTCCAAAGAGAGAAAAGGTGGTTTCTCGGGAGAGAAACTTCTTCTTCTTCCTTCTTATCCAACAATTGTAGCAAGAATCTTTTCCGTTCTCTTATCTCCACTCTAGTGTGAAGGTTTCTGGAGAGTTTCCAATAGAAAGGAAGGATTTGTGACTCCTTGACCAGAATTCCAACTCTATCTTACTTCTTCTATGGACATCCAAGTTTATTTCCTTCTATTATGATGTCTAGCTCTATTTTCTACTGCTTGTATCTACTTTCTACAACCATGGACTAGTAGATCTCTTTTTCTTGGGCATGAAGGAGTAACCCCCATGTCATAACATTATTAAACTCAAATTTCATATATAATGTTAGTTGTTTCGTTGTTCTCAAGAACATGTTCCAAGACCAGGTAAGATAAGAGAGATATGATGTCTCCAAGGCGTTATTCAAGTGTAACATGACAGAGGGATATTTAGTAGGTTCTCATGTGCTCACACTTATTGGGTATGTAGAGAACCTTGCTAGACTAGGATTCCCCTTGGGTTAAGAGTTAGTCACTAATATAATTCTATAGTCTCTTCCAGAATCATACAGTCAGTTTGTCATGAACTAGAACATGAATAACTTTGACAAAGCATTGACAGAGTTGTTGGGCATGTTGAAAATAGTTGAGGCATAGATGAAGAAAGACAAACCCAAATCGGTGATGATGATAAACAAGAAAAAGGGAAAGTCTAAAGGTAAAGGCAAAGCTAAGAAAAGCTATAAAGCTGGCCAGAAGCCCAAGTCTTTGGATCTTGAGGAAAAGGGAGGAGTGAAGAAAAGAGGTGCACTAGTATAGATAACACATTTAGTGTTGGTTAGGTAAGACATTTTTTGTCAGTTTTGAAGTGACACCCAAGTGGGTGACACTAAAAGTAGACTCCTTCAACGTCAGTTACATAACTGACGACAGAAAGTCGTTCCCGATTACAATTTAACCCATAAGCGCCAGCAGTCGGACCATAGGCGTCGGTTAATAGCAAACAACCGACACAATTAAGCATTCGTTATCGGTTTTTGGTATTTAACCGACGCTGATGTTTTGTTTTTTTCTTATCAGTTTTAGGCCTACTGTCCGGCTGGTCAACATGATGTAGAACCTGTAGTTCAGTTCTGACAAGGAGTTTAATCATGATGTCTCAAGCTAGTTATGGACATTCACTGCTATCGTGATATGGGACCTATAGAGTCACACACATAGGAACTCATCTAGAAGAGGAGTTTAATCATGAATGATGATTAATTTGATTACCAAAGCTTTTAGGTACTCAATTCAAGCAACAAATCAGCTGACTGGATTGTCAACCTATCGACTCACCCAATGAGATGACCATTTTGACTGTCAAGCTGATTGGAACTGAGTTGGCTGAAGATCTACATGAATAAGGCACCAACTGATCGTCTCATTGGGTGAACCGATCGGCTCATATGAGCAAGACGATTGGTTCACCTAGTGAACTAGTCGACTTGGTTGGTCCAAATGAAGGTTCTAGTAGTTTTTTTGAATTGGTGAGAAAGATTACTCATTTTACTTGTTTAATTAAATTGACACAAGGAATTAATATTTGTATTAATTTAATGATTTTGCCAACAGATGAAATTAGGAAACATGTGAAATGACCATCTCACTTTGCGAGCTAACCGTCTCATGCCTGGACCGATTGGTTCGGTTGCCAACCAAATGTTTCAGATTTCGTAGGTTGAGAAAATTCATGATCTTCCAGTCACTTCCACTCCCACACAGATCCCGCATATACTGGGAAACCTGATCCTAATCCCACCTATAATAGAGGGATATTGGGGCTTCCCGAGACACACAATTGAGAATCATTTACTCTGAAAATTGTTGTCCTCTCTGGTTGTGGTAATCAAGAGAGCTCAAGCAAGTCCTACCCGACTAGGGAGGGATAGCGAGGGAGAGAACAACTGAGGATCATTGTGGGAGAGAAGGTTGGTGACTAGTACACCAACAGGAGGGACAACTCCTTCCTGTCCGTTCTAGAAGGACAAGATGAGTTCTAGTTGGTCCGTACTAATTACTTTGGAGGCATGAGTCTGACTACTGCTAGGAGGGCAACGTCAGTTTGCAGTATGTGGCGAGACTGCATGAGTCGTTGTAGAGCCGTCTGTGGTGAAGACTAGGAGTTGCACAACCACCGTCGAAAAGCAACTAGAAGATAGATGCACTGCAACGAGTTGTAGTCGCTGGATTTGCTCTAGAATTAGATATAAACTCGTTAAACCTCTTATTTCATAGTATTTGAGCGATCTTGCTATTATGAGAATACGAATAGATTAATTTTTATTTCAGTTGCCTTACTTTGTGTCCATATTTCCCAACAATTCGCAATAAAGATAAAAAAGATGTAATCATTAGAGATTTCTCCCACTTGTAAGCTTGCATTACCATGCTATTAGCATATAGCTCTCGGTCGTGTATGGCATAATCATGTAAGGGTGGAACGTTTTGCTAGACATTTATAGAAACTGGTGAATTTTGTTTTTTTTCCTAAATAGATGTGTTTAAAATCCTCCTTGACACCTGATTGTGAAAAAACAAATAAATTTGGTTTGTGGTTTTTTGTTTGATTTGTGTGCTTTCTGTTGGCTATTTAGGCTAACGAGTTTCAATCCAAACAAGGATAGTTTACCCAACTTAACCAATCTCCGCAAGTATACAGAGGTAGCATATTCGAGGTCAAACACAAGGAGCTTAGCTAATTCAATTGAGTGCAACAATAATAAAGTTCAATAATCTAGATCGGTTTATAAAAGGAAAGATGATGTTTAACCAAATGCAGAAAATTCAGATTCGAAAGCAAAAAAATTCAGATTTAACTAGCGAAGTAAGAGTTACTAAAAAGAGTTTGGTTTCAAAATATTAAAGAATCTTGGACATTAGGATTTCACTCACACATCATAGCAATCAAGGGAACATGATAATTTAAACATACATAAGTTCTTGTTTCAAGGAAAAGTTGTGTTACACTCCACCTCCCGACGCGAGTGCAACGATCACAACTCAAAGTCACACTCTCATGTGCAAATTTCATTTTTGATCACAACTTGTTCCTCAACTCATTCCTCTATACTCTTGCAAATGAGGAAGAGTTGCCAAGAAGAATACCTCCATACATTCCTACTCATCTTCTCAGATCAAGCAAGAAAGTAGAAAACATGCACAAAAAGTGGCCAACAATTCATGCAAGAAATGGACAAACTAGTATTTTCATGGTAGAAAAACAAGAAGCATAGTATTTAGTACGAAATTACTTGTGACATGGGAGCTACTCTCCCATGCCCAAGAAATGAAGAATTACTCATCCATAACTGTGCTTTGCAGATTTGTTACAGAAAATTCAATTCTAAACATGATTTAGAGGGGAAAAGACAAAGAGATCCAAAGATATAACCACAAGAAGAAAGAATTCCGGCTTGAGGGTGAAATTCCCCTTCCTTATCTGCTCCAAAATGGACTAGCTCCTTTCCTAAGAAGCTGCTCGAGGTTGAAGAAGCTTGGCTGCACCTTGGAGAATGTTGGATCCTAGATGGGTGATTAGATGCTCTAGAGGGGGGGGTGAATAGAGCTGAAAGCACTTAAACAAAACTCATTAAACCTTCAAAGTATATGACAAGATAAGGTTGCTAAATAGGCAATTTGAGTGCAACTAAATCATGCATAGCAAGGATAAGAGAGATTGAACATGCACCAATTAGACAAGCTATTTAGAGTGGTTCCACACTTCAAACTAGAAGTGTGTCAGTCCACTTGCCTAGAGAGGTCAACCTCTAGGACTTCCAACAATTGCACTCTTATATTCACTTATAAGACTTACAATACATGACCAACAAAGGACTTACCTATCCAATACAAAAGAGTCTTCAACCTTACCAAGGACTTACCCACTTTGCAAGGAGTCTTCTGCCTTCTTCCAAGGACTTACCTACTCTTGCACAAGTCTTCAGCCTTGTAGGAATTACCCACTCTTCTTGGATCTTCCGCCTTTGACTTCACCTTCACTCGGAGAAGCTTTCCACCAAGGTCTTACCTACTTGAGCTTGAGTCTTTTGCCTTCTCCAAGGGCTTACCCACTCTATCTCCAAGTCTTCTGCCTTGATCTTCACCAAGGGACTCCTTCCCTTGTTCTTCTTCACCTCTCTTGGACAAGAGAGAGAACCTTCATCTTCATGATTACAAAAGAGAGATGGGGAGGTGGTGGAAGTGAGAGCCTCACAAGATATTCATATAAGACTAGCTCTCTTACAAATCTCCTACTCACTCTAATGGATATAGCAAGTGATTAAGCTTAGAGAGAGAGAGAGGAGGCTGTAGGAAGCACTCAACTATAGAATAGGAACCTCACAAAGAGTTTGCAATGAATGCTCAACCTTGGAATGAAGCCCAAGGGGTCCTATTTATAGCTGGGGATGCCTCTTAACCTTTGGGAACACTTGTGAACGAAAACTAGCCATTTTGTGGCTTGCAACGGATCTATTTTCACTTGTTGCAATTCCACAACGGCTAGAAACACTTTTCTGCACTTTTCCGTACAGTGCATTCGGTCGAGTTTTTATATGTGTAACTCGACCGATCAAGTAGCAGACAAACCGATGTTCAAAGGATCAGTCGAGTTTGTCCTGAGGAAACTCGACCGACCATTTCAACAGGAAATGGCCCACTACCCAATCGGTCGAGTTCTGTGAGTGCACAACTCGACCGATGCAATCTTCAGAAAATCAACCCAGGTGGATCGGTCGAGTTTTAGGGTGGGAAACTGGACCGATCAAGTGCCTGTAATTGATTTTCAAAGTTGCATTAAAAGTGCTCTAATATTCGATCTAAGTGTTCCTGATATTTTTCTAAGCTTAATTACAAGTCATACAATCATTACAAGTGATTTACAACATGATTCTAATGGATATACATCATATTACAAAAACGTGCACTTGTATGACTTTGACTTGTCTTTTCTCCAATTTGAGATGCGCAAGTTAGGGCAATTGGAGTGTGTCTATACCTAATCTGAAATTACTCAAGTAGAAGCATTAGACACCAATATGTGGAATGGTTAGTCATCATCAAAACACGGGTTTAGTAAATTTAGACGTGAGTCAACATTGACCTAATTGACCTCGAGTCAACATTCTCCCCCTTTTTGAAGATGACAAACCATTCCATAAATGTATTGAAAGCTTTCAAGTAAAATCATACCTTCGGAGAAACCTAGGGGTTTCAATAGAATGGAGTTCATATGCTCCCCCTCAGTTGATGCGCATGGAGTTCTCATACTCCCCCTCAATTGATGCTATTTCTCCTGCATGGTTAGCTTTCATAACATTTATAGAAACTATGTCTTCTACTCATATATGTTCTACACATATATGTCTTCTCCCCTTTACCTTCTCCCTTTACATGGACATATTTCTCTTCTTCATGTAAGACATGCCTTCTTCCTCTTTTAAAAGAAGACATACCTTTCTCCCCCTTTGTCATTTCAAAAAGAGGGGTTATGAAGAAAATAAGAAACATCACTTGTTAAAGAGAAAGGAGATAACACAAATATATATAAGGAGAGTAGAAGAGCACAGATAGGGGCTTGTCCAAGCATAGAAAGAAAAACAAGTTAAAGCATATACTTGAACATCCCAAAAAGTAAAATAAAGTGCTGCAGAAAAATAATAAATCATAATTTTGACCCTCAAGATGATGGAATTTGACCAAAAACCATCGGAGCTCATGGAAAAGTGATGAGTCTTGCTCAGAAGGTCGTTTCTGCATGAAAAACACTAGTCTTGCACCAAAAACTGAAACTGGAGCAAAATCTACATAAAAATCCATAAATACTCCAATTCCCACATATCATGTAGATCTATGTACCCTGCATCACAATGTTATGCAAGCAACTCAAGATAGTAGATATGCAATTCAAGGAACAATCTTGAGCATGTATGAGACAAGATACAAGCATAGCATATAGATGAGCAAAGATGCCAATTATAAACAAGGTTAGAACTACATGTATATGAACTACTAGTAGATGATATCACAAGTTAGGACTACTAGTAGGATCTAGATCATAGCAAGAAATACCAAAAGATACACAAGATAAAGCAAGCTATGAGTAGATGTAGAGATATATCCAAACAAAGAGATATGCAATTTTAGAAGCATGAAAGGATATAACTCACTAGATATGCATCATTACCAAAAGATGATTACCCCTAAGAACCTCAAGGTTGTATCAACACAAGATATACACCTAGATATATGTAGCAAGTTAGAGTACAACGGAAGCAATTTTTAGACACAACCAAGAGATCTAAAGAGATCATCATCAAAACCTGCAAAACAACTCAAAGCAAGTAATTGCAAGATATAGATATACCAATTTAGAGCAATTAGAGAGATAGAGTTGTAAGCAAGATAGGCAATTTAGAACATGGCAATATGCATATATGAAGATACCAAGGGAGTGCCAAAGAATAAGGCTATTGGTTGAGAAAATCTAGTTTAGAGAGAAGTTCTCATCCAATAAGCCAATTGTGTATTCTGTGCACAGTGTTATCGGTCGAGTTCTGTGCATGGACAACTCGACCAATGACAGCTGTTGGCAACACCCATTGGTGCCTATCGGTCGAGTTTCAATAGGGAAAACTCGACCGACAGAGCATCTGTCAAAAAGCATATATATATCATAAAAACACATTTAAAGGCATGCTAAAAATACAAACCATATCCAAACATGTCTAAGAAAGTTAGTAATGCACTATAGAAGCATTAGAAACAGTTTTTGAGCAAGAGTGTGAAGAGAAACACAAAATACCACTTTTTACTCAAAAACCATATGTATAGTGCACACAAACTTGACAAAAACAAGTTAGGATAGGTTATAAGCAATAAAACATTTACCTTTGTGCTTACCATTTCCTTTTCCACTTGTTGTCACCCTCTACACATCTCACCTTTCTTCTTTCATGTGGATTGAGAAGTCAATTTGCAAATTAGTGGCTCAAGTCAATCCATTTGCAAGTACCTACAAGAAGAAAGATGAAATGGTCCCCAATCATGTTTTTGGGTCTGGAGGGATTAGTTTAGCAACCCAAATCCGATTGCTTTTGGGTGCTTTCCTAAAAGGACAACAAGTAGAATAATGACCAATTTCATTGCAATAGTTGCATGTGCCCATAGTCTTGGAACTAGAGGATTCTCCATGGAATATTGGAGGTCCTTTATCTTTGTTGTTCCCTTGACTACTATCATATCCTAAACCATGTCTACCAATTTGTTTAGTAGTATAGTGTAGGATATCATTAAGATTCTTTTTACCCACTAAGAATCTTTGCAAAGAAGATCTCAACATGTCATTATCATGCTTAAGAGAAGCAATAGTAGAAGACAATTGATTAATATTATCTCTAGCATGTAAAAGATCATTTTCTAAGCAAAGAGATTTAGTTGAAAGAGAATCTCTATCAATATGAAGAGCAGCAACATCATTCTCTCTATTTGTAGAACTAGAACAAGATTCATACCTATTGATTTTAGCAAGCAAGGAGGCATTTTCTATTTCTAATTCATGCAAAACAAAATCTTTGTCCTTGTTTTCAGATTTAAGAACATCAATGTCATGCATGAGAGAATCAACAATTAAAGTATGCTCTTCATTAGAATTAGGCATGAGAGGTTGAGCTTCTAGAAATTTTATCTTATCAAGCAAACTAGCATTTTCAAGTTTAAGAGAGTCTACTTGGCTAAGACAATCATTTTTATCATTAAGCAAGCAAGAATTAGCATATTCAAGATCATCTAGTTCTATATGAAAATTATCAACAATTCTAGCAAGATTTTTCTTTTTCTTTTTAGAAGACTTATAAGAGGCACAAATATCATGAATAATAGCAATTAAAGATTCTTTATCTAAAGAGTCTAGATTTACCTCACTTGAGTCTTCACTTGTTGACTCTATAAGGGAAAAATGGCATTCTCCTTCATCACTAGAGCTTGAGCTTGATCCTTCACATGAATCTTCACTTGAGCTTGAGTTGGAGGAGCCACTTGAGCTTGAGTGCCATTTCTCCTTCTTGTGAAGATGGGTCTTTTTGCCTTGTGAGCAATCTTCCTTGTAGTGACCCTTCTTTCCACATGTGAAGCACCGGATGGAGGAGGACTTGCCTTTGTAGAGTCTACCCTTGGAGTACATGGCATCTTCTTCAACTTGAGAGGATGGAGAAGCTTGACCAACAATAGCCTTGATTTGAGCTTTGATTTCAGCCTTCTTCATTCTCTTGAGTTCTTTCTCCTCTTGTCTTTCTATTTCTTCCCTCTTGTCAAGAGTGGCTTCATGTGCTTGTAGATTTCCAATGAGCTCTTCAATAGGAATATCCCTAAGAGACCTTGCTTCTTCAATAGAAGTCACCTTGGATTCCCACCTCTTGGGGAGAGTTCTAAGGATCTTTGAGTTGATCTCTCCACTAGACATAGGATGTCCTAGAACAGCAAGACCATTCAAGATGGTGTTGAGCCTTGAGTACATGTTGGCTATGCTCTCCTCCTTTCCCATCTTGAAGTTCTCAAGAAGCCCTTTGAGCATGTAGACTTTGCTTTCCTTCACTTGATCTGTCCCTTCATAAGTGATGCAAAGCTTTCTCCATACCTCATAAGCCGTCTCACAAGAAGAAATCCGGTTGAACTCGGTGGGGGTCATGGAGGCATATAAGATGTGCATTGCTCTAGCATTCAAGGTTGCTTTCATCAAGGCGGCTTCATCCCATTCTTCAATATTTGTCTTTGGTAGAATGTATGAGTTGTTCACCATTTGCCACATCTCAAGACTTGATCCTTGGATGTAGAATTGAAGTCTTCTTCTCCAATAGAGGAAGTTGCTCCCATCAAAGATTGGAAGGCTGGTCGAGAGTCTCCCTCCTAGGTAGTCACCCATCTTCTCCTACTTGTTGAAGTATGCTTGGAGAAGACCCGCTCTGATACCACTTGATGGATCCTAGATGGGTGATTAGATGCTCTAGAGGGGGGGGGTGAATAGAGCTTAAAGCACTTAAACAAAACTCATTAAACCTTCAAAGTATATGACAAGATAAGGTTGCTAAATAGGCAATTTGAGTGCAACTAAATTATGCATAGCAAGGATAAGAGAGATTGAACATGCACCAATTAGACAAGCTATTTAGAGTGGTTCCACACTTCAAACTAGAAGTGTGTCAGTCCACTTGCCTAGAGAGGTCAACCTCTAGGACTTCCAACAATTGCACTATTATATTAACTTACAAGACTTACAATACATGACCAACAAAGGACTTACCTATCCAATACAAAAGAGTCTTCAACCTTACCAAGGACTTACCCACTTTGCAAGGAGTCTTCCGCCTTCTTCCAAGAACTTACCTACTCTTGCACAAGTCTTCAGCCTTGTAGGAATTACCCACTCTTCTTGGATCTTCCGCCTTTGACTTCACCTTCACTCGGAGAAGCTTTCCACCAAGGTCTTACCTACTTGAGCTTGAGTCTTTTGCCTTCTCTAAGGGCTTACCCACTCTAGCTCCAAGTCTTCTGCCTTGATCTTCACCAAGGGACTCCTTCCCTTGTTCTTCTTCACCTCTCTTGGACAAGAGAGAGAACCTTCATCTTCATGATTACAAAAGAGAGATGGGGAGGTGGTGGAAGTGAGAGCCTCACAAGATATTCATATAAGACTAGCTCTCTTACAAATCTCCTACTCACTCTAATGGATATAGCAAGTGATTAAGCTTAGAGAGAGAGAGGAGGCTCTAGGAAGCACTCAACTATAGAATAGGAACCTCACAAAGAGTTTGCAATGAATGCTCAACCTTAGAATGAAGCCCAAGGGGTCCTATTTATAGCTGGAGATGCCTCTTAACCTTTGGGAACACTTGTGAACGAAAACTAGCCATTTTGTGGCTTGCAACGGATCTATTTTCACTTGTTGCAATTCCACAACGGCTAGAAACACTTTTCTGCACTTTTCCGTACAGTGCATTCGGTCGAGTTTCTATATGTGTAACTCGACCGATCAAGTAGCATGCAAACCGATGTTCAAAGGATCGGTCGAGTTTGTCCTGAGGAACTCGACCGACCATTTCAACAGGAAATGGCCCACTACCCAATCGGTCGAGTTCTGTGAGTGCACAACTCGACCGATGCAATCTTCAGAAAATCAGCCCAGGTGGATCGGTCGAGTTTCAGGGTGGGAAAATGGACCGATCAAGTGCCTGTAATTGATTTTCAAAGTTGCATTAAAAGTGCTCTAATATTCGATCTAAGTGTTCCTGATATTTTTCTAAGCTTAATTACAAGTCATACAATCATTACAAGTGATTTACAACATGATTCTAATGGATATACATCATATTACAAAAACGTGCACTTGTATGACTTTGACTTGTCTTTTCTCCAATTTGAGATGCGCAAGTTAGGGCAATTGGAGTGTGTCTATACCTAATCTGAAATTACTCAAGTAGAAGCATTAGACACCAATATGTGGAATGGTTAGTCATCATCAAAACACGGGTTTAGTCAATTTAGACGTGAGTCAACATTGACCTAATTGACCTCGAGTCAACAGAGAAGACAATGGAGAGGAAGAAGAGAAGAAATGGCTTCCTTTTGCAAAGAACCACCTTCGATTCCTCCAAAATCACCCTCCCCTGTTCTCCTTCAGCTTTGAGATGAGAAAAAATTCTCAAATGATTGAAAGTAACTGCCCCTTTCCTCCCCTCCTTGTTTAAAAATCAAATTCTAAATTTTCGTATTTCTGAAATTGCCAGGTGCACGCCGTGCACCTGTAGTGCGATTTGCTTCAGGCTGAACTACGCACGGCGTGCACAGAAGATATGCACACATTGCGACTTTCTAGAACTTTCTTTGGTTGTTTTATGCTCCAGGTGCACGCCGTGCATGTGAACGCACGTCGTGCATTTGTCTTCCTGTTCGTTTCTGGAAACTCGCACACCGTGTGTGTGTACCGTGCACGCCGTGCACTCTTCTGGCTGGGTGAGACAGAACCTTTCTGATATGGTGCACGCCGTGCATTCTGCTGTTTCAGCAGAATAAAGCTCTAAAATCAATTCTTTTGAGACATATCTGCAATACAAGTTATGCGATAAGTAAAGTGACAAAAAGATGGCAAAAGTAATGTGAAAAGAGGCTAATTAGTATCAGAATGAACTAAATTTGTGTGTGATAGCATTGTGAAAAGGTAATATAAAAATCACACAACAAATCCCCCTAAGCTTGAACTATTGCTTGTCCTCAAGCAAAAAGAACATGGCTACATTCAAAGAGAAAAAATCAAGTTCATGCATGAAGGAAATTGAAAAGAAGGTATGCAATTAGCTCAGCCAGCTATGTACATTGTACTTGTGTTCATTGTTATCATCTCAAGTCTTTCAACATATAATATGGAGAATTTAAGTTTAGCAAGGTTGGTTCCAATTTAAACAAAAAGTTCAGCAAGGTTGGTTCCAATTTAAACAAAAAGTTCAACTTGAAAACATTAAATAGAATTTGGATATTTAGGCCAAATGATTAGTGCATGTACATTATAAAGTTTTCAACTAGTACATATATAAGATGATGAAACCAATGCTAACATTAACAAGACTTAGTTGAACTCTTCTTCTTAAGGATATGATGATGGGATTTTTTTTTGGTTTTCCGGCATTCAGCTGCTAATTTAAGCTTATGCTCACTAGGAATGCCGGTTGGGGTGTTGTTTTTACCCTCTTTTAATTTTTCATATCACCTAACCAACGTTGCCAGATCGGACTCACACTAGGCTAGAATAATATGTGGGCCATTTGCCATCTTTTTTTGGGTAAAGATAAACCATTAATTGTGCAACACCAAAGAGTCAACAAGAGTGTTAAATCTAGAAAGATTTCAATCATTCTTTTGAAAGTTTTTCACTGAAAATTTGATTTCACAGGCACTAAAGATTTAGCAAAAATATCCCGTATTCTAGTAAATGTTGCAAGTTGATCAATCCGCAAAAAGTTTAAACCAATACGTGCATGGGAGGTCAAAGATATAAAATTTGAGGTTTCAAACAACAAACACAAAGCAGATTATGTACATGGGGATTTTCAGTTTTCATTTCATTCATACATGCTCTTGATTTTGCTTTTCATATAGCTAAAACATATAAAGGACAAAGGGAATCCAACATACAAGAGGGGGTTCATTCTAATAAGATAGCCTCAAATCACATTAATTTTACCATCATGGAACAGAACATGGAATAAAATGGAAAAAGCTGACACAACAGACTCAAATAAGGAAAAACTGAATGAAAACTACAACTACCGACCGGTTGTGCCCCCCCTAAGCTTGAAATCGGCAGTGTCCTCACTGCATCAGTCTAACTTATGGAGTTCACAACCGGGTACCTATCATCGCTGTGATCAGAAAAAGGCCCCGCCGCTCCCTTGATCAGGGAAGAACTTGCTCACAATATTTGGGATGTCCATCAGTTGGGCGGAAGAGTCAGGCTGCTGCTCTGGAATATGTGGTGGCTGCTGGTCTGGAAACTGCAGTGGCTGCTGGGAATACTCAGACTGTGGGACCTCGGTTTGCTGTCGAGGCAGTGTCTGGTATTTCTGCGGGGCTGGGTAATGTCCCTAAGAGATATGCCAAGCGTCCATCCGGTTGACCATGTCGTACATCGCAGTGTAATGCGTACTCATGTGGTCAAAACGGGTGTCATACTGTGTGCTCATCTGGTAAAGGCGGGTGTCGATGTGGTCAAATATCCACTGAACATAACCGTAAAGGTGTCCCATACCAGGCATCGTCCAAGTGTAATCTGTCTGACTACTGGTGGATGATGGAAGCGGAGTAGGAGCTGCAGGAGTAGCTGCTGGTGTAGAGGTGCTGCTACCATGGGTAGGTGTCTCCTCATCGGCCTCACGCTGTAACACCACTTTCCAGGTGGCCTTGTTCCTGATGTCATTGTGAGATGCATCGGGGATGAGAAAGAACTTCTTCTTTGTGATGTAAACCTTGAATTTAGTTGTGCTATTGCCATGTCTTGAGATTAAGCCACAAGATATAAGATAGTTGATATCTACAAGGTTTTCCTGAGTGCAGGTTCTAAGGCAACCACATCTAAACCCAACTACAATGCAAGAGTAGTGATCAACCCACCACACATTATGTCACCTGCCTCCCTTTGCTTCTTCTTGGTTTCTAGAAGCTTATTAACCATATAATAGCCAGAACTGATTTGTTCATCACTTACCAAACACCATAAGAAAAAGAGATCTATTTTCCCAATGACACCTTGTGTTTCATTCTTAGCAAAAGGCCCTGTGCTTAGCAGACGAAGCACAACTCTGAAAACTAGATTATGAATTGCAGAATCTCTAGCATTCTTAGCTTTGTGCACCATTTCACAAGTAATTTTGTACTAGAAGGAATCACTATTGAAGGCGGGGGGATAATCAGTGTAGCCTCCATAGTTGCAATTAAGTAATTCACAAAACCGTTTAAGATCCATAGAAAAGGATTTGTCTAAGAGCCGAAAACTGATATTCAGATAAGGCATACGGTGGTTGTGTGGGTTATGCTCAGCTTTGAAAGTAGTCAGAAACTCATAAACCAGGCGGGGATATGTTTTGGACACTCTAGTGCAAACAAGGTGCAAACCTAAAACCCGTAGATGTCCAATTACCTCATTTTTGAAACCCAATTTGTCAAGGGTTTCTTCGCAGGCATAACGGTATGGTAGAACACGTCTGGTGATAAGGAATTGGTAATCCACATCCTCCTCAGATGTGACCCTGAATTGAGTGGATGGCACAAAGGTTGCTGGTGCCGGAGGTGTTGCATCAGTGGTGGGAGGTGCGGAGGATGAAGAAGCTCCTCCATGGCGTCTAGCTGTAGCTCTCTTTGTTGGTGCCATCAGATTAAAAGTGAGTCGCACGGCGTGTAGTTTGCGTTCACGACGTGCAAAACTAACTGTAATTCTTGCTCAGAAATACTGCTGCACTGCGTGCAAAACTGGTGCACGACGTGCACCTGCAACTCTACGGCAGATCCGAATCTGCATTGACGGGCTATGATTTTGGGGGTGGACAAGCACTTGGCGACGTGCTGCTGCTGTCGGACGTTGTTGGCATGCTGGTGAAGAATGCCTATGACATGTAGGCGTGGAAGGCGGCTTGATTTTGGAAGGCGGTGTCTTGGGAAGCTGCTGTGGCGGCAAGGGCGCACGGCGTCAGAGTTGCCTCTGCTGTGACTCTCGCACAGAGCTAGTGAGGCTGGCAGTGGGTACACACGGCTGCTAGGGCTTGCGGCAAGGGCGTGCGGCAGCTAGGCACACGATGGTGCTGTCGAGAGGAAGAAGAAGGAGGTAGCGGTGAGGTGCACGGTGGCGTCGGAGCTGCTGGCAACTTGGCACACGGCGGCTGGGGTGCGTGGCTCTTAGGGTGTGCGACAGCGCTGCGGGAGGAAGGAGAAGGTGGTCGCACAGCTGATTGAGTGGTGGAACAACGTGCGTGGTGCACAGACTCAGGGTAGACGACGGCTAGGGTTGGAGTGTACGGCTGCTAGGGTTAGAATTAGGTCATGCACCCAGCCCCTTTTTGACTAATTTTTATGAAAAAGTGCACGACGTGCGAATAGGAAATGCACGCCATGTTAGTTTCCAGAACCTTTTCCAGTGCATTTTCTGTTGATGTGCACGCCATGCATTTTGAAATTTTTGCATAAAATTACAGTAAGTTAGCTGTAAACAAAGATAGATATGGTAAAAATGAAGTCTAAATTATTACATTCATCAATGACACGCTTATTAACAAAATTAAAGAGTGTTTTTGACTCGAAGAACTTAAAAAGAAATCTATCCTAATGTGGGGTCAACTCCCACAAGGTCCTCCATTTAGAGTCCAGAGTAAGACTCTTCAAATTCTTCAAGCATCTTGGAGGGAGCAAGAGGCTCCCTTCTCCACTTCATCTCCACAAGAATAGAGTTTGCAACGTTATCCATTCACTTTAAAATTTCCATCCTTGCCTTGGAGTTCCACAACTCCATATGGAAAAATCTTTAGCACTAGGAACGGGCCGGACCATTTTGATTTCAGCTTCCCTAGAAACAGCTTTAATCTAGAGTTGAAAAGTAAGACTTTATCTCCTTCTTGGAAGTCTTTCCTATGAATTCTTTTATCATGCCAATCCTTTGTCCTTTCTTTGTACAACTTTGCATTCTCATAAGCATCAAGGCAGAGTTCTTCAAGTTCCTGCAGCTACAATAGGCATTTTTATCCTGCTCTCTTCATATCAAAATTTAAGAACTTAATTGCCCACAAAGAACGATGCTCCAACTCGAGCAGAAGGTGACATGATTTGCCGTAGATCAGATTGAATGGAGTAGTCCCTATGATGGTTTTATATGCTGTGCGATATGCCCATAGTGCGTCATCTATATTTAATGCCCAATCTTTTCTTGAACTAGAGACAGTCTTTTCAAGAATATTCTTCAGCTACCTATTTGAAACCTCTACTTGCCCTGATATTTGGGGGTGATAGGGTGTAGAGATCTTATGAGTCACACCATACTTGGAGAGAAGATTGTTGAATTGTTTTTCAGCAAAGTATGTGCCTCCATCAGAAATTATAGCACGTAGAACTCCAAACCGAGGGAAAATAATCTTTTGAAAAAGCTTAATTACTGATTTGGCATCCGGTGCTTGGGTTGGAATAGCTTCAACCCATTTGGACACATATTCACAAGCGACAAGAATGTATTGATATCCACAAGAAGATGGGAATGGTCCCATGTAGTCCACTCCCCACACATCGAACACTTCAACCTCTAGGATAGAGTTGAGTGGCATGTCATCACGGTGGGATATACCTCCTATCCTTTGACATCTATCATAAGATTTAACGAATAGATTAACATCTTTGAATAATGTGGGCCAATAAAAACTAGCTTGTAATATTTTAGAAACAATCTTCTCTCCTCCGAAGTGTCCACCGTAAGGAGAGGCATGACATTAAGTAATAATGTTTAGAACTTCCTCTTCAACAAAACACCTACGAATTAGCCCATCACTTCCATGCTTGAATAGCAATAGATCATCCCAGTAATAGAATTTCACATCATGAAAGAATTTCTTCTTTTGTTGATATGTCAAGTCTGGTGGGAGTTGTCCAGTAGCAAGAAAGTTGGCGATGTCTGCAAACCAAGGTGCTTGAGTGGATGACAGTGCATAGAGTTTTTCAATAGGCAAATGATCCTCAATTGGCAATAGATCTCCAGCCTCTGTGGTCAGTCTAGAAAGATGATCGGCAACACTATTTTCTGTACCTTTCTTGTCTCGAATCTCAAGATCAAACTCTTGCAGAAGTAGTATCCAACGAATAAGGCATGGCTTAGCATCTTTCTTGTTCAGCAAATATTTTATGGCAGCATGATCAGTATATACAATCACGTTGGATCCTATCAAATATCGTCAGAACTTGTCAAATGTGTATACAATTGCAAGAATTTCTTTCTCTGTGGTTGTATAGTTGATCTGTGCTTCATCAAGAGTTTTTCTAGCATAATAGATTTCATGGAGTTTCTTATCTCTCCGCTATCCTAGAACAGGTCCCACGATATAATCGCTTGCATCACACATTAGCTCGAAAGAAGAATCCCAGTCTGGAGGTTGAATAATTGGGGTTGAAAGCTTAGAAAAGGCTACATGGCAATCATCATCAAACACGAACTCTGCATCTTTTACAAGTAGGGAACACAGTGGCTTTGCAATTTTTGAGAAATCTTTAATGAATCTTCTATAAAAACCTGCATGGCCTAGAAAACTGCGGATATCTTTAACTGAAGATGGAGTAGACATTTTCTCAACAGCTTCCACTTTTGCCCTATCCACTTCAATGCCCTTATTAGATACAACATGTCCTAGTACTACACCGGATTGTACCATGAAATGACACTTCTCCCAGTTTAGCACTAGGTTAACCTTTTTACAGCGGTCTAAGACTAAAGATACGTTCAATAAACATTGATCAAAAGAATCACCATACACACTAAAATCATCCATAAAAATCTCCATTATATTTTCAATAAAATCGGAGAATATGGCCATCATACACCGCTGAAAAGTAGCGAGAGTGTTGCAAAGACCAAACGGCATACGGCGATAAGCATATGTTCCATACGTACAGGTGAATGTGGTTTTCTCTTGGTCAGGAGGATAAATAGGAATTTGAAAAAATCTGGAATACCCGTCCAAGTAACAAAAATAAGAGTGTTTAGCAAGGCGTTCAAGCATCAAATCAATGAAAGGCAACGGAAAATGATCTTTGTGAGTCACCTTATTCAAACGCCGGTAGTCGATACACATACGCTAGTCGGCAACCGTGTGTGTTTGTATTAACTCGTTATTATCTCCCTTAATGATAGTTGCACCCCCTTCTTAGGTACCACGTGAATGACACTAACCCAGGGGCTGTCACTTATGGGATAAATGATTCTATCATCAATTAATTGGAAAAATTTCTTTTCTTTACCACTTCAAGCATATTTTGATTTAAGCATCTAGGTGGTTCAATAGTTGGTTTGGCATCATCTTCTATATTTATTCTATGCATACATATTGAAGGATGAATGCCTTTAAGATCCTCAATGGAATAACCAATGACATCTTTATACAAATGCAGTTCAGCAAGTAATTTACTTTCTTGGTCATTGGTTAATTCATTATTTATTATAACAGGGGATGTAGAATTTCATTTAAGAAATGCATACCTCAGCCTGGGTGGAAGGGATTTTAGTTCTACCTTTTTCATTGTTGTTCCTTCATCAACAAGTGTAGCGCCTTCATTAATATTTTGTGCTTTAAGAATAGAAAGTGCTCCAGAATTTCCAAAATGTTGAATTCAATCACATCATCATCATAAAGATTGACAATCAAATCATCATTATCTTCATTGTCATTCTCAATAGGATCAATAGTGTCTAACAAACAGATTTCATTGACACGTGCAGGTGCTTTCATGGCATCATAGACGGAGAATTCCATTGCTTCTTCCCCAACTCGTAGAGTGAGCTTTCCTTCCCTAACATCAACAAGACATCTGACAGTCCTCAAGAATGGCCTTCCAAAAAGAACAGGATTGGAAGGAGCTTCCACCATATCAAGAACAACAAACTCACATGGTATATAGAACTTCCCGATCTGCACTAGTACATCTTCCAATATACCCTTTGGATATTTAATAGAATGATCGGCTAACTCAATAGCCATCTTTGTAGGCTTCAAATCCCCAAGATCTAGTTTTTTCCATAGGGTAGATGGAATGAGACTAATACTGGCACCGAGGTCTACTAGGCCTTTATCAAAAGTGGTATCATTGATCTTACATGGAAATATAAAAGCTCCCAAATCATCAAGCTTTTGTGGAAGACAATTTTGAATAATAAAACTCACTCTTTCTGAAAGCATCACTATTTTGACTTGATCAATTTTTCTTCTTTTAGTCAAGATGTCTTTAAGGGATTTAGCATAAGAAGGCATCTCTGCAATAACTTCAGCAAAAGGAAAATTTACATGCAATTTGTTGATAATATCCATAAATTTCCTAAACTTCTAGTCTTCCTTCTTATTGACCAGCCTTTGAGGAAAAGGTGCAATGAATTTTAATGAAGGCGGTGTTTCAACTTTACCTTTGTCCTTTTTGCAATTTGGAGTGTTGGACTCCTCTTCATCAACTACCTCCATGTTCTTCTCCTTGGATGGAGAAGGTCTTTCAATCTCAGCTCCACTTCTTAGAATGATTGATGAGCTTGTTGTCTTGGGTTCACTTCCGGTTGACTTGGAAGAGAACCGGATTGTGGAGTTCTTTGTTGGTTTAGAGCTTGCTGTGCTATTTGGTTCTCTAACATCTTGGTGTGAGTGGAAATACCATCCACCTTTGCAGAAAGTTGAGCAATAGCATCTTTCAAAAGCTTGTCATTCCCCCAGAGTTCTTCATTCTGCTTCATTTGTGTAGATATGAATTTTTCCATCATAGCTTCTAGAGAAGAACTTTGGGGTTGTTGTGGCTATTGATAACCCCTATTGTTGAAACCCAGCAGATTTCCTTGATGGTTGGCATGTTGTTGTTGCGGTTGCTGCTGCCCTTGTTGGAAGTTTTGAGTGTTGCTTATATTCTGATAGGAGAAATTAGGATGATCTCTCCAACCCGAATTGTATTGATTGGAATAGGGATTGTATTGCTTGTTCCCTTACATTCCAATAGCATTGACCTGCTCAAAGTTTCCTTCAATCGCATTAGGTGCAAAACATGAAGAAGAAGTATGTCCTGCATTACCACAAGCTTATATTGCTTCAGCGGATAGAATCGGCAAGGTGGTCATCTTTTCAAACTTCTGTGTAAGAACATCCAGCTTGGCATTAATAAGGTCAACATCATCAACATTATGTTTCCCTCCTTATTTTCTGATTGAAGAACTTGCTGTAGAGGTTGACTTTGCTCCTCTATGTCCTCCCTATTGGCAGTGATTTAGTGATATGTATTCAATAATATCATGAGCCTCTCTATAAGACTTAGTCATTAATGCACCACCAGCTGTGACATCTAATGTCAACCGGGTGTTGTAAAATAGTCCATTATAGACAGTTTGAAGTAGAAGACAATTTGTTAAACTGTGGTGCGGGCAAAGGTGTTGAAGATCCTTAAATCGTTCCCATGTGTCATATAGAGTTTCTCCTTCATTCTGAGAGAAATTGGTGAGTTGGTTTCTCAAATGGGCTGTCTTGCTAGGTGGGAAATACTTTGCAAGGAATACATTAAGGAGTTGGTCCCAACTTTTAATTGACTTCTTTGGAAGAGACAAAAGCCATGCCTTGGCTCTATCTCTTAAGGTGAAGGGAAATAGAATGAGTCTAATTCCGTCAACACACACTCCGTTTATCTTGAAGGTATTCAGATATTCCAAGAATTCGGCAACATGAAGACTTGGGTCTTCATTGGCTGTACCTCCAAAACGATTCTGCTGTATCATTTGCATCATAGAAGGAGCGATTGAGAAGTTGTTTGCTTCCACAGCAGGCAAGTCAATGGCCCCACATATATTTGTGGCAACAGACATCGCGAAATTCTTTAAAGGACGGTCGTCTTCCATGGCTGAATTGCTTGGTGTAGCTACCATAGAAGGTGAAGAAGACGGTGGTGGTGATGATGGAGACGACGGAGTACCTCCTAGTAGCGACTGTTCCACTCTTCTTGCTCTTCTCAAACTTGAAAGAGTACGCTCGATTTCAAGGTCTAACAAAGTAGATGTTTGAAGACCTCGTTGTGAGAGACACATACAACATGAAAAATTGCAAAAGGAATTAAGAACACAACTAAAAGGTATATGAAATTTCAAAATATGGAAATGATGATCTAGTCTCGAATTACTAAATAGTACTTATTATTCCAATTAAATTACCGTAGCTCCCCGACAACGATGCCAAAAACTTGTTGGCTATTTAGGCTAACGAGTTTCAATCCAAACAAGGATATTTTACCCAACTTAACCAATCTCTGCAAGTATACGTAGGTAGCATAGTCGAGGTCGAACACAAGAATCTTATCTAATTCAATTGAGCGCAACAATACTAAAGTTCAACAATCTAGATCGGTTTATAAAAGGAAAGATGATGTTTAACCAAATGCAAAAAATTCAGATTCTAAAGAAAAAAAATTCAGATTTAACTAGCAAAGTAAGAGTTACTAAAAAGAGTTTGGTTTCAGAATATTAAAGAATCTTGGACATTAGGATTTCACTCACACATCATAGCAATCAAGGGAACATGATAATTTAAACATACATAAGTTCTTGTTTCAAGGAAAAGTTGTGTTACACTCCACCTCCCGGTGCGAGTGCAACGAGCACAACTCAAAGTCACACTCTCGTGTGCAAATTTCATTTTTGATCACAGCCTGTTCCTCAAATCATTCCTCTATACTCTTGCAAAGGAGAAAGAGTTGCCAAGAAGAATACCTCCATACATTCCTACTCATCTTCTCAGATCAAGCAAGAAAGTAGAAAATATGCACAAAAAGTGGCCAGCAATTCATGCAAGAAACAGACAAACCGGTATTTTCATGGTAGAAAAACAAGAAGCATAGTATTTAGTAAGAAATTACTTGTTCCATACATGCTATGACATGGGAGCTACTCTCCCATGCCCAATAAATGAAGAATTACTCGTCCATAACCGTGCTTTGCAGATTTGTTACAGAAAATTCAATTCTAAACATGATTTAGAGGGGAAAAGACAAAGAGATCCAAAGATATAACCACAAGAAGAAAGAATTCTGGCTTGAGGGTGAAATTCCCCTTCCTTAGCTGCTCTAAATCAGACTAGCTCCTTTCCCAAGAAGCTGCTCGAGGTTGAAGAAGCTTGGCTGCACCTTGGAGAAGACAATGGAGAGGAAGAAAAGAAGAAATGGCTTCTTTTTGCAAAGAACCACCTTCGATTCCTCCAAAATCACCCTCCCCTGTTCTCCTTCAGCTCTGGGATGAGAAAAAATTCTCAAATGATCAAACGTAACTGCCCCTTGCCTTCCCTCGTTTTAAAATTGAATTCTAAATTTTGTATTTCTAAAAGTGCGTTCAGGCTGAACTGCGCACGACGTGCGCAGAAGATATGCACGCCTTGCGACTTTCTAGAATTTTCTTTGGCTGCTTTACGCTCCAGGTGCACACCGTGCATGTGAACGCACGCCGTGCATTTGTCTTCCTGTTCGTTTTTGGAAACTCGCACGCCGTGCGTGTGTACCGTGCACACCGTGCACTCTTTTGTCTGGGCGAGACAGAACCTTTCTGATATGGTGCACGCCGTGCATCTGTCCTGCATGTCGTGCATTCTGCTGTTTCAGCAGAATAAATCTCTAAAATCAATTCTTTTTTAGACATATCTGTAATACAAGTTATGCGATAAGTAAAGTGATAAAAAGATGGAAAAAGTAATATGAAAAGAGGCTAAATAGTATCAGAATGAACTAAATTTGTGTGTGATAGCATTGTGAAAAAGTGATATAAAAATCACACAACACTTTCCTATATTTTCCATATTCTAATTGGATGGTCCTTTTTGTCACTTGTGTGTATTATTGGATGTCAATCACTCGGTCTGTTAGGTGGTTCGGTTCAAATTATATTAAAGCGTACGGTTATTACAAATTTTCCCTCATCTCATCCTATGAGTGTGTCAATGCTTATGTTTGTTAACACGAGTAGCACACAAATTGGTAGACATGTAAATGGATATCCGGAATCAACACATTCGATCCGGAGTCGAGTCCAAAATTTTGAAAAAAACTCCGACATCCGCATAATCCAGATTGAATTTAGGATATCAAATTTCATATCTGAAAATTTCAGATAATATTTCGGATATGGCTATATCCGCTCCGAAAAAATCTGAAATCCGACAAATTTATTTATATATTATTTATTATCTATATATAAAAATATAAAATATAGATATTTTATCATATATATTCATAATGATATCAATTTTTTCTATATACAACGTATTAATACAATATATTTATGACTTTGGGTTTGGATCGGATATTTAACCGAATTCGAATATTATTTGTCGGTTCGGATTTGAATATTGTAACATGATATCCGTCGGATATCAGATCGGATTTTTTTTTGATTCAGATATTGGATATATAGTATCCGCTCCGTATTCGATCCATTTACAGGTCTACAAATTGGGCACATGATCCAAATCTATCTAGAAAGTAGGCTCGTGGTTCTCATGTTGTGCATCAACATGCAGACTTTCATCTAGTTATGTGTGTGTTGTCCAAAGGAATGAATTCCACCCTAGGATCTTATATGCAGTAAAGAGCCGATGACAACGTGAGGTGGGTGAAGAAAAAGAAATCAAATTAGATCGGCACAAACTTATTTTCCGATTCTTGAATCCCACGAGTGCTCACCCTCATGCATGATAGATATGCCCACACATACGACTAAAACATTCACAAAATTAATTGTATTTTGAAAGATGAATGTAATACCTTCTTTGTTCGTTCACCACTATAGTACACTTTGCGGTGGATTTATTAGCTCATGCTTGTGTGATGCAGATCTGAGTGGATGAATCATCTAAACTATACTAGTTATTGGATCTCTTTTCATTTGTCTATGGATATTCATGATATGAGCATACAATTCCGCTTGATGTGTTTGATTTAATGTTACTGGATTTGGAAATTGACAACTTCAATTGGTATCATAATGTTCAATTGTAGAACCAGTAGGAGAGGTTGGATACACTGTGACGGGCTCAACCAAAGCAATGGCCCCTGAAATCAAACTATAGAAGTTCTTTCTCACATAGAGCTTGAGTTATGTTCTTTTTAGCATGAACCAAGCACCCCTATGGTGCGCACAGAAGGGACAACATCCAAATGCATCGTTCTTATATTCTTAATATGGGGTTCTGACATAATGGCATTCAATAGTTTTCCACATTTTACATGGTATCAGTCCATAAACGCAGTTGTGCAACTCGCGCCTACATGTATATGCTATGAAACTTTTATCGTGGTCATAATTTTGAAATCAACGCCAGGACACAAAACAGTTAATGTGTAAAACGACAGCTTCTCTTCTCCTAGTTTGGACTATCTAAATTCGAACATCCTCAAAAGAGGACAATGCGGGACAACTGAAAAGATATGTTTGAAGCCACATATAATAGTCATCATCAATAGGAAAGACTTATCCCAGAACTTCCAGGATGGCGTTTTCTGTTTTTGTTTATCACATGGCTAAAGATTGATTGATTAGGATCGATTGATGATCCCGTAATGTTATATGCTACTTTGCCAGTCCCTTAGGCTGCGTTTGGATAACCCATTTGTAACTGCTGCGACATTTAACGATTAACGCAATTCATATTACCTTATTAACAAATGCTGTCATTTCTAATTGCCACATTTGGATGACAGCGGATTCATAAATACAATAACTTTAATTACCGCATTTCTAATCACATCGCTTGGTAAATATGTATTCAAAATGCAACATTTTTCTTAATCAACTCATTTGCATAGTTTTTTTTTTGATGTCCAACTCATTTGCATACTTAATCGCATCAAAATGTATATTCAATTTCCTATTTTAGTGGACATAATAATAACTCCGAGGGATTTAAAGCAAGCCCATCCAAAATAAACCATGAAATATAGACGGTCCCTTGTTTAATGGACCGTGAACAATTTTTAATAGACCATGAAGAAGTAATGTCACCTTTTTGACCCATCCAACATAAACCAAATGATTGACATAATGCCCGCCATCTCCAAATTTAGCACAACAATCACAAAAGTACATCAATGAACTACATAAATGCAAAAATATCCAATCTCATATTATCCAAACTCATATTATCCACATCAACATTGTCGCAACACACATTGTTTCCAAGGTCAACATGAAGTACAATGGTAAAACAAAATAGACAAAAGTGAGACTACTGGTAGCACCAATATGAGCTGCTACCAATGTTGACTTTTTTTACTAGAATGTGCCTCCAAATGAAGATTTTTGAATAACGAAGAGCCTACACAAATGCAAAAATATCCAATCAGAAACTACCACAACACATTTTGTCAGCATAAACATAAATATATAGAAGCAACATACGCATGCATTTATTTTCTATCCCAAGAAATGACCTATACCCTATACACATGGTAATAAACACAACCCTACAAAATAACCAACACCACCACAACCACCACTACCTTCAATAAACAACACCACCACAACTAGCAACACCAACATAACTAACACCACCATAACCAACGCCAACTCCACTCCACACAATCACCCATCAACCTTCAACCATTACAACAAGCTCTGCCACCATCACCTACCTAATAACACATGCAAATAACCCAATTACAACACTGATCTGCAGCACCCACAACACCACCATACACCCACAACAACATGTACCACCACCAACATCTACCAATGCCATGCATCACAACTAGCCACCATCACAACATCACAACAGCACCATCACCACCACAACATCATAAGCAACTGCCAACAACCACTCAATCACCATCCAAACACATGCACATAACAAACACACACATTGGTTATGTGCCCAGTAGTTGCTACCATTACCCAACACTTGCATTTCATCTATACAAGCACAAACACCCAACTCCAGATCCTCCACGAGAATTTCCTACAATTCTCTCCTGAGCACCATCACAACTCATCAGCCAGCAGTAGGAGTGAGTAGTATTCTGCATGCCAGCAAATGGGCTGCAGCAGTGGCGCAATACACACACTGAGAGGGACAAACACAGAGCCCCAAACGGAATGGCACGATTTCAGCTATACAAGCACAAACACACCCAACCATCAACCTACATTTCATCTATACAAGCACAAACACACCTAGCTCCAGACAACACAAGCACCTACAATAATAACACCTCAAATAACACCACCACCTCCAAAAATAATCATCAACAACACCACCATCAACTCACATCACCACCATAACACCACAAACCTCCACCATTCAACACCAAACACAACATCAAGTTGTTGCCTCCACCATCCACAACCAACACTACCTTCAACCACTACCACCAACCCCAAGCACCACCATCAACCCACAACACCACCACAACACCACCAACCACCATCATTCAACACCAAACACAGTAGCAAGACCCAATGACCCATGCTCGTGCTCCATACATCCTCCATACCAACACCCCCACCTCCAAACAAGCAACTACCATCCATCAACAACAGCCCACACATTCAGCCACCACCACCACCTGACCATCATCACTCCCAACCACCAGCCAACACCATGACCACCAACCAACAACACCTGCACTCCCACCCATCGGCCACCATCACCGGCCAACAACACCAAGCACATCAGCAAGTTGTTGCTTCCACCACATGTACATAATGGGACAATACTAGAACCAAGTACAAAAAAGAAAAGATCAATAAACCATACCTAGATGCATTTAGCCGCAATTTTTGTGCATCTTCATTGAAAGCACCTACAGTTTGAAAAAAGATGTGGGAGCAGATCAGTAATAATACTATAGCAGAAGATACCATTAAATCAAGATATAGTAAAAAATCTACATGAATCATACCTAGATTAACATGAGAATCATCTCTTTCTTTCTTTCCATTGGCAATTAGCAATTAGCAAGTACCAAGTGACCTCAATTAGAACATATTAGACACATTAAACACTATAATATATTAAGAAGTGCAAGTCAATCATACCTAGAATAGGATATTGAACATGAGACTGAAGAGCCCCACTAGTAGAGTTCAAAGAGGCTGCAAACATTAACAATTAATGGTCAGATAAAATTAACAAGATGATGCCGATGTCTTAAGATGAAAGGTGTGCATAAACATAGAGTGCTAAAGGTGTGCCATATATGACTAGAGGTGCCAATAAAAATAGACTCAGATTATAAACCCAGCCAGAGCCAACATGAGCTGTTCTCCCTCATCTTCTTTCTTTTACAGGGGAAAAAGGAAACACCCAGCATGCACACCTGACTCCATGGCCCAAAATCCATGATTGAGTTGCAAGAATAGACATAACATGTTACGACCCCATCTGAGCTTAATTGGTAAACTAGGGTTTACCTGGATGATTACATATTTAATTGGATTGATCATTTCTTAAATCTAATTAATGATGATATCTCAATTATAATATGTTAAACCTAATGAGAACCCCAAGCATGCTATCTCTTTGTATAATTAGGGTTTGAGATATATAAACTCTAGTCGGTTGAATTAGGGTTTTCAACAAATAAGCTCATTTGGGAAGGAATGATAGATTTAGGCATAGAAAAAATAGAAATGATAGTTGGATGCTTGGGTAGCACGGCCATGGTGGGTAGCACGGTCGTGCTAGGTCATTGGTGGCACGGGCATGCAAGGCCACACGGTCATTTTGAAAGAATTGAACTATTAACCAACTTTTATACTTAAATCTGCTGAAAACAATGCACCACGGCCGTGGTAGGTAGCACGGCCGTGCTGGGTCCATCTTGCACGGCCGTGGCATCTAGCACGGCCGTTCTGAGGCATTTTTGCTTCAAATGACATTTCTGCAGATTTCTGGATAGCAGTGCACTGTTCTATTTTTAATTATTTATTGGTAACTCCAAATGATCTCAAATTTTAACTGAAGCTTTATAGATCAATTATAAACAAAGTGATAAATTCCCATAATTTTTTGAGAAGTTTTGATCTCTGAAATAAACGAATTACAGTAACTTTGTATAACTGAATATTCAGCCAATATAATTAAAGTTGAGTGTTGGGTCAATATGCAATTGACCCAAGCAGCTCAATTGCTCTATATGTTCGAACACACACACTAGAAGCTCTCATAATTCGCAATTCATTCCAGAGAAACGAGCTCCCAGAGAGAGAGGGAGAGTTAGGGTTTGAGAGGAGAAAGTGGTGGAATTGCTGAATTAGGGTTTTGCGGTCTGAGGAATGGTGAAATCAAGTAAGTTTAGCTTCTTTGTATAGCCTTTCATGGTGAATCTTCTCTCACATGTCAAGATTCCGTCCCTCCCCTGATTTGATCCGAAATGGTATCAAAATTTCCCCTTTTCTCACTCTTTCTTCATAATCCCTCATTTTCAAGGTTTCCGAGTTGAATGGAAGAAGAATTGGGAGATTTGCTAGGGATTTGATATGAGTTCGAGATTCCCTGAGTTGAGCTGCAGTTTTGAGGTGTTTTCACACCTTAGGGTGAGTGGGTTCTTCCTTTAAACCGTATAATGCACGAAATTTGATTATAGCATCCAAATCCCTAATTGCTTGGTATGTGATTCTAAACCCTGAAATGTCCGTTTAATTTAAGTTGTTGCAATTTGATATGATATGGATTCCTTCTCTATTTGAATGACTCTTTGATGGTAGATTCACATCAGAAACGTATACAACACATCCTAGTAAGAATGCTTTTCAGAATTATACCATATGATGTAATTAATGTTTAACCTAATTGAGATATCACTAGAGTTTCAACCTTATTGAAGAGACATTTAGTCTTGGACTAAGTCTAGATCTTAATGCTCCTAATAAAGTGCATGTCTAACATATTTCAATATCCAAGCCCATTTGGATTCACCATTAAGTTTATGACTTTTGATTTCATTAAGTTGAAGCTCAATCGAGCTGTGGCACGGCCGTGGTGGGTGACCACGACCGTGGTGAAGGGTCTGTACCACGGGCGTGCTAGGTAGCACGGCCGTACTGAATGCTTTTGAAACTCTGATCTCTATACACCACGACCGTGGGGAAGAGCCACGACCGTGGTGAGGTAACTGTGCCACGGCCGTGGGGTGACACCTCGACCGTGTTGAAGCAAACCCTAAATGAATACTTAAAGGTCAAAGTTTAATGAAGAGGACTAGTAATCTTATAAGTGGTTAGGATGTACCTCATGGGTTACCTTATTTGAATTTTATTCTTGGTGCATGATATCTCAGTGAATAGCATGGAAACCTAAATTTAGTTCAATTTCCATGGTTTCATACATATATTGATTGTATATGATTGTTGAAAGCAGTCTTTAATTTGTGAATGTTTATATCGTGTGAAATCCTTATGTTGCCATGTGATAAGTGAATAAGGCAAATGAAACCCTAAGAGCAGGGTGTTGCCATGTGATAAGTGAATAAGGAAAGGAAACCCTAAGGATAGGGTGTTCAATGAATCATGTTATGGTGACATGAAAGGTCTCGATATGAAATGTGGTGATACTTAACTGTTGAATTGTATGTTTCTAGTGCATTTAACTTTATATGCTTGTTCTTCCTGAGTTGATATCTACATACTGCAGGGCTTCTTATTTTCAATACATATCTCGTAAATTGCAGGTGATGAGATATGACATGCCCTAGAAAGGGATGTTACTGAGTCATGTTTAAAGATGACAAATGATGTATATGTGTTTTCAAGTGATGTTCAGAATGTGAAATAAGTATGAAATGTGATATTCCTGTTTAAGTGTTTATATGATAATCAGTTAATAGACTTAGGTGCTCCAACAGCGTAGAACCCCATTGCGTGGTCTGTACCTTTGGGGTGAAACGACCGATCTATCCCTGAGTCTAGATGGTCGGCGACCAGTGTTCAACAATAATCCGTGTGTGTGTCACGGTGGCACTGGAGTAATATAGGGGTTATTCAACAATAATCCGTGCGTGTGTCACGGTGGTAACCCATACCCTCCGACTGTGCACTACAGGTTGCGGGAGGAGTCTAAAGCACTCAGAGTTAGTGTAGTGAGGCCCTTGAGTGCCTAAGAACTGCAGTGAGGCCCTTGAGAGCCTGAGAGTGTTGTGAGGCCCTTGAGTGCCTGAGGCCCTTGAGAGCCTGAGAGTCCTGTGCAGACCAGGACGAGAAGTCAGACTTAGCATTTCCCTGGTGTGTCGCTAAGTCTTGTACGGTGGGATTGTAGTTCGCTACAGATCTTCATATGTAGAGTGCGCTGCATATGTTTGGGGCATAAGCTAAAATATGATCATATAGGTTCACAGAGTTCCTTATAAATGAAAGAGTTAAGGAAGACTAGAGCATAGTCTTCTAGTAGTTATTCTTTTGATGCAATATTTACATTCTTTGTTATTTCAATTATATTGTTTTAGAACTGCTCAGTGTAGTATTTATTGTTGTTAAATTTCATATCGTTTACTCAAAGTTATATCTGTAATCACATTAGTGCCTTAGACTGTTTCTTTGAAGTACTCATTCACTGAGCGAGTAGGCTCATCCCTCTACTCAAACATTTTAGGGTTAACCGCGTGGACTTGAAGATGGTCAGAGCATCAGTGTAGATCTTCCACAAGAGTTAAGTACAAGATTAGCTGAGTCAGTCGGTCCTTGTCACTCTAGGTCCTCAGTAAGAGATAAGAGAGAGAGTTGTAATTACGATGTGTAATATTATTCCTCTTTTGAAATTATATGCTAATTAGTAGGTCTTATGTGCATAAGGTGTGAGAGACATCATGAATGTTTATACATGTATCTTTACTATTAAAGTCTGTTTAGTAAAAGAAATGTTCAGATTCCCTTGTTAAAATGATTTATGTGGTTCAATGCGAAGAAACAAGAGTTTTAAAGAAATGAAGAAAAAAAAAGTTAAGGGTGTTCTTTGTATTACATATAAATCCTATCTTATGCCCTAATCTCATGATTTGAGGAAATTGTGAGATCGGGGTGTAACAGCTTGGTATCAGAGCTTAGGGTGAGTTGTCAAGGACCATTAAGTTAGTAAGTTAGCGTCATAAGTGTGGCAGATAGGAGATGTTTTGATGTTAGCTTTGGGGATTTGAGTATTTGGATATCCTGGCCCGATATCTGAGTACTTGGATCAACCAGTACAAGCTACTCTGTCTATTCTCTCACGTATACCCTGGCCAGGTATACAATGGAAGAATGGGCTAGAGAGGAACCCTAGAAATGTTAGGGTTAGAAAACGAGAAAAGAAACAAGAATAAAGAGCATAAATGTAAAAGGAGATAGAACTTACATTTCATAATGTTGTTTTTGTTGGAAATGTATAGAAATGCTCTTATATGTTTGAATTGAAATATTCAATACTTTGAAATATGGGCCTTGAATATCTATTGTACACTATGCAGTTGTAGCATTTATTGACAAGTAGACTAGAATTGACCTTAGAATGAGCTTTTGTTAGTGGATAAGTTTTCTTCCACACTTCTGAGATGAATAGGAGTTGAGTAATCCTTTGTAGTTCTTGGCTTCAGGACTTCAAGTTTGGCCTGGTCCGGCTGACAGGATGCGTTACTGGGATCTAATGACTCCTATCAATAGTATAATAAGAATAGAATTTGAATAATTAGACCCACATCAGAGTAAGAATGTACACACAGTAAGATGTTGAAACATATGGGCAAGATCAGAACAACTAAGAATTAGTTGAAATTGATATCTGAGGTTCAATTTTGGGGCCTCATATGAGAAACCCTTAATTGGGAATAAAGGAACATGATATGAAGTTCATAATCAGTTTATTGATTAATATTATATGAACTATACATATGAAATATAGAAAAGATATGTGAAATGTATGTAAGGTTCTAGATAGCAAGAATCAATCATGAAGAATGGATCATATAATTGAGTATAATGCTTTTATGAACTCTAAAGCAAAGGCTAAATAGAAGAATAGAGTTGAGTATTCAATAGGTCCATAGAAGTGAAGAGTCTTCAAAAGAGTAAAAGTGAAGAGAATCATATGATCATATAATTCATAAGACTAGAACAACAAACTAGTTCCTAAGTGAAGAACATAGGTGTAGTTTAACGAATGAATAAGTCATACAAGGGTAGACTATATTCAGGAGGGAAAACTTGATTGAAAGAGAAACTGTGTTTGATCCATGCATGATCCCTTTGATTTAAAAATGAAGAATATTTAAGGTATTAAGGGGATGTTTGAATACAAGAATTCTAAGTCTCAAAATCATCTTCTCTCTCATATATTCCTTAACAATAGCAAGGTGGGAATGAAATGATAAGAAAATGAATCATATATGATGCATAACTACCTTGGTAGGGTCATTTAGTGAATGTAATAGTGACATACATTACGATGAAGTGCGATAAGAAATAAATTCTTGTGTGATAGCAAGAATGATGAATAATCTATTCTTACCTTGAATGTTTTAATGTTAGGGATGTTTATTGTATATGATCAAAATGAGAAGGAGAGGTAGCAAAACATAAGTAGTAAAGAATGAGGAGAGAGATAAAGGAAAACATTAGCTTTGTGTAATATGTGAACTCGTTTTTAGAGGTATGCTTTGTTGAAGGCATACTAAGGTATGTAAGTTGGTTCTATGTATGATTTCAGTGTATTTGTGCAAGCTATATGTTAATTAAAGGTGTATGATAGTTGTAGTAATTCATACCAGATATGCATCCTAGTATTGTGTATTTGTAATATGGTGATACAGTTTGGATAATGACGGAAGACATGGAGGGATATCCTGAATAAGGTAGTTATACCTATTCACTCATATTAATAAGAAGGGATGATAATCAGATTGTCTGGACAAGTAACCCAAATGAGGTGTAGCTTGTTATACCTAGCTCTAATATAACTGAGTGATGGTAATCAAGTATGATTAATGCTTGAATGACTGATACAATTGTGGATTACTTTATTACTGTTGTTGAAACCCTAAGATGATATAATACGATGGTTACACTTTGAATTGTGTGTGGGCCCATAACCCACAGGTCCCATGATCGAAACAGGATAGTATGGAATGAGGTGGTAATGCTTCACCTCATGCATCCATGACCCAATGAGGATGCCAAGAGTAGTATTGTGCAATTGATTGTTGAATCTAGTCTTTTAATTCAAGACTATTTTGCTATTTGAATAGCACTTTATTAAAGTTTAAAACAGCATGGTGAACTCGCTTTTGTCACTTAAAGGTGATACAGAACAATAGAACTTTCTGAGCCGCATAAGTTGAGATAGTTGTATCAGAGTATCAGAGTTGCGCAACGAAAGCGTGGTGGTTTATCTTTGCATTCTATGTTTGACTGCGGCATAAAGAATTTGCTTGATATCATTGAGAACTATTTGAGATATGTTGTGATTTAGTAAAGAATTAAAAGATCTAATGTTGAAAACTACATTCAGATATGAAATACAAGAATATAATGGCATGGAAGGCTTTAGAAGCTTAGAATAACCTTGAATGTATCTTTCTTGTAGGCTTATGTTTCGAGGACGAAACATTCTAAGGGGGGGAGAGTTGTTACGACCCCATCTGAGCTTAATTGGTAAACTAGGGTTTACCTGGATGATTACATATTTAATTGGATTGATCATTTCTTAAATCTAATTAATGATGATATCTCAATTATAATATGTTAAACCTAATGAAAACCCCAAGCATGCTATCTCTTTGTATAATTAGGGTTTGAGATATATAAACTCTAGTCGGTTGAATTAGGGTTTTCAACAAATAAGCTCATTTGGGAAGGAATGATAGAGTTAGGCATAGAAAAAATAGAAATGATAGTTGGATGCTTGGGTAGCACGGCCATGGTGGGTAGCACGGTCGTGCTAGGTCATTGGTAGCACGGGCATGCAAGGCCACACGGTCATTTTGAAAGAATTGAACTATTAACCAACTTTTATACTTAAATCTGTTGAAAACAATGCACCACGGCCGTGGTAGGTAGCACGGCCGTGCTGGGTCCATCTTGCACGGCCGTGGCATCTAGCACGGCCGTTCTGAGGCATTTTTGCTTCAAATGACATTTCTGCAGATTTCTGGATAGCAGTGCACTGTTATATTTTTAATTATTTATTGGTAACTCCAAATGATCTAAAATTTTAACTGAAGCTTTATGGATCAATTATAAACAAATTGATAAATTCCCATAATTGTTTGAGAAGGTTTGATCTCTGAAATAAACGAATTACAGTAACTTTGTATAACTGAATATTCAGCCAATATAATTAAAGTTGAGTGTTGGGTCAATATGCAATTGACCCAAGCAGCTCAATTGCTCTATATGTTCGAACACACACACTAGCATCTCTCATAATTCGCAATTCATTCCAGAGAAACGAGCTCCTAGAGAGAGAGGGAGAGTTAGGGTTTGAGAGGAGAAAGTGGTGGAATTGCTGAATTAGGGTTTTGCGGTCCGAGGAATGGTGAAATCAAGTAAGTTTAGCTTCTTTGTATAGCCTTTCATGGTGAATCTTCTCTCACATGTTAAGATTCCGTCCCTCCCCTGATTTGATCCGAAATGGTATCAAAATTTCCCCTTTTCTCACTCTTTCTTCATAATCCCTAATTTTCAAGGTTTCCGAGTTGAATGGAAGAAGAATTGGGAGATTTGCTAGGGATTTGATATGAGTTCGAGATTCCCTGAGTTGAGCTGCAGTTTTGAGGTGTTTTCACACCTTAGGGTGAGTGGGTTCTTCCTTTAAATAGTATAATGCACGAAATTTGATTATAGCATCCAAATCCCTAATTGCTTGGTATGTGATTCTAAACCCTGAAATGTCCGTTTAATTTAAGTTGTTGCAATTTGATATGATATGGATTCCTTCTCTGTTTGAATGACTCTTTGATGGTAGATTCACATCAGAAATGTATACAACACATCCTAGTAAGAATGCTTTTCAGAATTATACCATATGATGTAATTAATGTTTAACCTAACTGAGATATCACTAGAGTTTCAACCTTATTGAAGAGACATTTAGTCTTGGACTAAGTCTAGATCTTAATGCTCCTAATAAAGTGCATGTCTAACATATTTCAATATCCAAGCCCATTTGGATTCACCATTAAGTTTATGACTTTTGATTTCATTAAGTTGAAGCTCAATCGAGCTGTGGCACGGCCGTGGTGGGTGACCACGACCGTGGTGAAGGGTCTGTGCCACGGGCGTGCTAGGTAGCACGGCCGTACTGAATGCTTTTGAAACTCTGATCTCTATACACCACGACCGTGGTGAGGTAACTGTGCCACGGCCGTGGGGTGACACCACGACCGTGTTGAAGCAAACATTAAATGAATACTTAAAGGTCAAAGTTTAATGAAGAGGACTAGTAATCTTATAAGTGGTTAGGATGTACCTCATGGGTTACCTTATTTGAATTTTATTCTTGGTGCATGATATCTCAGTGAATAGCATGGAAACCTAAATTTAGTTCAATTTCTATGGTTTCATACATATATTGATTGTATATGATTGTTGAAAGCAGTCTTTAATTTGTGAATGTTTATATCGTGTGAAATCCTTATGTTGCCATGTGATAAGTGAATAAGGCAAATGAAACCCTAAGAGCAGGGTGTTGCCATGTGATAAGTGAATAAGGAAAGGAAAACCTAAGGATAGGGTGTTCAATGAATCATGTTATGGTGACATGAAAGGTCTCGATATGAAATGTGGTGATACTTAACTGTTGAATTGTATGTTTCTAGTGCATTTAACTTTATATGCTTGTTCTTCCTGAGTTGATATCTACATACTGCAGGGCTTCTTATTTTCAATACATATCTCGTAAATTGCAGGTGATGAGATATGACATGCCCTAGAAAGGGATGTTACTGAGTCATGTTTAAAGATGACAAATGATGTATATGTGTTTTCAAGTGATGTTCAGAATGTGAAATAAGTATGAAATGTGATATTCCTGTTTAAGTGTTTATATGATAATCAGTTAATAGACTTAGGTGCTCCAACACCGTAGAACCCCATTGCGCGGTCTGTACCTTTGGGGTGAAACTACCGATCTAGCCCTGAGTCTAGATGGTCGGCGACCAGTGTTCAACAATAATCCGTGCGTGTGTCACGGTGGCACTGGAGTAATATAGGGGTTATTCAACAATAATCCGTGCATTTGTCACGGTGGTAACCCAGACCCTCCGACTGTGCACTACAGGTTGCGGGAGGAATTTAGAGCACTCAGAGTTAGTGCACTGAGGCCATTGAGTGCCTAAGAACTGCAGTGAGGCCCTTGAGAGCCTGAGAGTGCTGTGAGGCCCTTGAGTGCCTGAGGCCCTTGAGAGCCTGAGAGTCCTGTGCAGACCAGGACGAGAAGTCAGACTTCGCATTTCCCGGGTGTGTCGCTAAGTCTTATACGGTGGGATTGTAGTTCGCTACAGATCTTCATATGTAGAGTGCGCTGCATATGTTTGGGGCATAAGCTAAAATATGATCATATAGGTTCACAGAGTTCCTTATAAATGAAAGAGTTAAGGAAGACTAGAGCATAGTCTTCTAGTAGTTATTCTTTTGATGCAATATTTACATTCTTTGTTATTTCAATTATATTGTTTTAGAACTACTCAGTGTAGTATTTATTGTCATTAAATTTCATATCGTTTACTCAAAGTTATATCTGTAATCACATTTGTCACACCCCGATCTCACACTAACCACTAATCACGAGATTAGGGCGCGACGGAGGGATTATCACATACAAAAATCACTGAGAACTTTTTCTTTTTTAAAACCTCGTAATGATATCCGGATTATTGCTGTAAACTAAAACATAATAAACTATTTCGGAAGCGTTTCAATTAAACTGGCTAGAGTACGTAAACAGAGTTTACAACATGTAACATTGTTTAACAGAAAGTAAAACATAGCAGTTAATTTACATCTTTATACACATTCCACATACATACTCTCTCTCACCCACACCATGTCCCAAGGATCGAGGGGAAAGGACTAAGAGACCTCTAACTACTGACTACGTATACCTTCTATAGACTAAGCGTTAGGATGAAAGGATCCTTCAGATTTCCTGCTGCTGATGATGTCCTGAAAATGTTTTGAGTAGAGGTATGAGCCTACTCGCTCAGTGAATAGCATTTCACTTAGCTATCATTAAACAACTCATCATGTTATAAAATTTAAATAAAACATAAGTGCAGTACAAGAAGGGCAGTTCTAACGACATAGCAGATTGCAGAATATAATCACTTTTCTATGCAATAACAGATAATTTAAACCAATAAACAGATATAATGTATTGGCACAAAAGTTCGGATATATTAATTTACTGTGATTCTATATGATTACATATTATTTTATTGTTATTCCCTAATCATATGCAGTGTACCCTACATATAAAGATCCGTAGCGAACTACGATCCCACCGTACAAGACTTAGCGACACACCCGGGAAATGCTAAGTCTGACGCCAGCCCTGCTCTGCCACAGGACCCCAGGCTCTCCGGCCTGACTCATAGGCTCTACGGCCTCAAGGCACTACTCTGAGTGCTCTAGACTCCTCCTCTAACCTGAGTACACAGGCAGAGAGTCTCTCGGGTTACCTCCATGACACAAGCACGGATAATGTTGCAATAACCCCCATTTTTTTTCTCCAGTGCCACCGTGACACAAGCACGCGTTGTTGTTGGACACTGCCTCTCTATCCTCGTGTCTCCATGACACAAGCACGGATAATGTTGCGACACGAGTTTCACCCCTAAGAAGCAGATCTGTCAAAGGGGTTCTACGGTGTTAGGGCACCTAAGTCTATTAACTGACTAACATATAACCATTTAAACAGGAATATCACATTTCATACTTATTTCACATTCTGAACATCACTTGAAAACACATATATATCATTTATCATCCTTAAACATGATTCAGTATCATTTATCCAGTTTCCAAGCTAAATATCCATTTTTAAATCAACAAATACATTGCAACATAACACAGGAAAATTTCATCATTTTCATCAAGCATATTACGTATTTCAAGTTCCAATGAACCATATAAATTCACTGATTCAATCCACACTGATCAGATGCTAAACTAAATCATATAACAGCGTCTAGAAGCATTTTATGAAATAAAAAGTCGGGCGACGCCAAACGCTGCCCGACGCCTGATAACGCCTGTTATCAGCATAATTCGTGCACAAAACAGAAAATATTCAAACACCTGGGTTTATTAATGATAAATAAATGAAACCCCACTCACAACGATGTGGACTGTCCGGATTCGTCCGGAGATACGTCCAGAGGTTGTCTTCAACCTTGGAACTGCCCAATTTGAATCTGCAGCAGCTTCCCAAAATAGAAAGGATTCACAAACCAGCAACCACAGCTAGGAACCTCTTAAGATCGCAGCTCAAGGAAAAATCCCTCAGCACAGAGACTCCCCGGTTGATTTCAAACATCAATGCATGAGCAACGTTCACAGCTAGATCCTTATGGATAGGGACCTCAGGGATGCGGGGTGGAGACTTATTGATGAAGGTGGAGGCATTGGCTCACATGAAAAGAACAACCAAGACGAATAAAGACTTGGCATAACAACACGAGTAGATGGTACTCCAACAACTCAAACAGAAACTAAACGGCAGTAGCTACCCCAAGAGTGATAGTCAGGATTTTCTTCTTCCTCCATAGGTTGACATCAACAGCCTTGATGCTCCTGGCCAGACCTGCTGTAAGCAATAGCAGCGTCACCTTCCAGAAGAGCTAACTGGGTCAAACAGATTTGCCCTGGTCGTACATCGTGCAGTCTTTGCTGCAGATCAGCCATCTGACGCCTTAGCTAGGGCTGCGGGTTGTTGCTAGGGCCTCAAGGACGAGCATGATGACGTTGATTGAAGAAGCTAGCTGCACCAAACTGAGCTCTAGCCGGTGCTGCTACTGGCGCAGCTACAGGGCGCCGCCCTAGCTGCTAGGGCGCCATGGTTGGATGCCAAAACACGGTTGATAGCTACTGATTTGTGATGTGGCCTCTTGGGCGAAGTCGATGGCGGCGTTTTGAGCTACTCCTCGGGCCCAAGGCGGCTCCTGGCTGCACTTCAACTGGTGGCCGCGGCTTTGCAGGTCGGCCGCAAGCCAAGGCTGTAGGTGGCTGAGCTGCTAGGCGGGTAAAGGAGGAAGAGGAAGGGTGAGGGAAGGAGAAAGGAAGGAGAAGAAGAGGCCGGCGCCACTGATTCAGGGCCTAGGATGCCAAATCGGCCGCCCCCCTCTCAAGCTGATCGCGTTGCTACAGTGCGGCGCCCCAAACAGATCGGGGAAGAAGAAAGGATAAGTAAAAGAAAAAAAAACGGAAAAGGTTAAAGGGGTTAACAACCGACTAAAGTGGGAAAATTGCAAAACTCACCCCAAGAACTAAAAATCTCATAACTTTCTCTCCATAAGTCCAAATTGAGTGATTTCTCTTGCAAAGTTTCAAGCGTGAAATCCTCTACAACCTTAAGATGAGAAATCATGCTAATTAGCTTATCTCATTTAATCAAAATACTAATCGCATCTTAAGCACTTACTTAACTTAAATCACCACATGAACACTTAACTTGTCTCAATCAACTTAATGATATTGTTATCATGATACTTACTAGTTAACTTTGGAACGGGTCATAACAATCTCCTTCCCTTATAAGAATTTCGTCTTGAAATTCCTAAAAGAGAAAAGGAAACTTGTTACACATCTCTGACTCAAGCTCCCACGTGGCTTCCTCTAGGTTATGGTTCCTCCATAGAACTTTCACTAATGATACCTCACGATTCTTAAGCTTCTTGATCCACGGGTCAACTATTTGAACTAGACCATCAACATAAGACACATCAAGTCTAAGTTGTACAGGTTTTGGGTACATTATCTTTTCTGTACCAGGGTAACATTTCTTCAGCATAGATACATGAAACACATCATGTAGATTAGCCAACTCGGATGACAAATCCGACTTATAGGCTACAGGTCCAATCCCCTCAATGATAGGATATGGGCCCATAACCTAGGAATCAGTTTGCCTCTCTTACCAAACCTCAACTCTCTTTTTCATGGTGAAACTTTCAAGTACACTTCATCACTAACCTCAAACTCAAGTGGTCTACGTCTCTTCTCAGTATAACTCCTCTGCCTATCATGTGCAACTTTCAACTGTTCTTTGATCACAGTAATTCTTTCAATGGTCAAATCCACTATCTCTGGTCCAAGAATCTGCTTTTCACCTACCTCATACCAACATATGGGTGATCTACACATTATACGATATAGAGCTTCATATGGGGTCATACCAAGACTGGAATGGTGACTATTATTATATGTAATCTCTATAAGGCTTAAGTGTTCTTTCCAACTTCCACTGAAATGCAAGACACATGCTCTCAGCATGTCCTCAAAAACCTGAATGGTCCTCTCAGACTGACCATCCATCTGCGGGTGAAACGCTGTACTGAACCTCAACCTTGTGCCCAACGCACGATGTAACTGTTTCTACAATCCTAAATGTGAACTTAGGATCTCAATATGATATGATTGAAACTGGATTACGAGGCAACCTAATTATTTCATCCATGTATATCTTAGTCAAGTTTCGAGACATCAAAAGTTGACTTAATATGAAGAAAGTGAGCAGACTAAATTAGTCTATCCACAATCATTCATATCGAGTCATAACCTCTACGTGTCTTGGGCAACCCTATCACAAAATCCATTGTGATATGTTCCCATTCCCATTCAGGCACAGAAAAAGATTACAAGGTAGCTGTAGATTTCTAGGGTTCAGTCTTAACCTACTGGCACACACTACTTCTAACCACGTACTCAGCTACATCCTTCTGCATATCAGACCATCCGTTTCAACTCCTTGAGATTTATATATATGTATTTTAGTGTTTCCTGAAAGCATAGCATACATCAATACATGCACTTCCATAAGAATCTCTTCTTTCAATTCACTATCTCAAGGTACACACAACATGTCATGCTAATACATCACCTTATCATCTAAAAACTTAAACTCTGGTCTCTTTTCCTCCTATTATGTCATGCATGGTCTGGTTTAACTCACTATCACCCTATTGTAGTTCCTTGATCTGATCATAAGAAGTAGGCTTAACTTACATCTGTACAATCAAATCACTCTGTGCCGTCACTCCTAAGTCTAAGTTCAACTTCCACATTTCTACTAACAGGTCTCTATTGAAACCTGCCATAGAGAATGCATTAGTTGTTGAACTTGACTTTCTGCTGAAAGCATCAGCCACCACATTCTCTTTACCAGGGTGATAATCTATTGTCACATCATAAAGATAGTGACGCCATGTCTTAAAAACATGAACTACATCAGCTATCTTTAGATCATATATCGGATTATACTCTGCTTTCTATGCTACTACTTATTATTATTATTACTGTAAGAATTTATTTCAAAATTATATCTTACTCTTTTCTCCGAGTCATTTTCATATTGTGTATCTACCTTCCAGATTAGCTAACTTTAAACCCTGGATTTTATTAGTGCTAGGTTACCTTTCATAGTGCAAATCGTATGATCTTGTTTTATAAAGATACTAGTATTCAAGGTCAAATCACTAGTGACATCCCTTGAACTACTACAACTCTAAACATTCTAGGGTTTGGTCCTTATCAGCAACATAGAATTATTGTGGTGTGACTTTGCTTCCTTAGTTTGAAATCAAACTTTAGATCTCATAAGTTCATGCATCCACTTGTAATGAATACAACAGATATGAATAATCATCAATGAACTATAGATATATAACAGAAATGTAACACCGACCAAGTTCTCTAGCATAACTTATTAACACAAAAGCTACAAATAAACATGATACTCGTTACCCAAGCATCACACATGGCTCACAAGGCCATTCATATCTTGTCACCTCTCACTTGGCAACAAATTATTCACATGGCTCACAAGGCCATTCACATCTTGTCACCTCTCACTAGGCAACAACTTATTCACATGGCTCACAAGGCCATTCACATCTTGTCACCTCTCACTAGGCAACAACTTGTTCACATGGTTCATAAAATCCGTACACATTATTACTTTTATTAAGCAACAACAACATCAACACACAAAAAGCCAATCAACATTTATTATATAAATGTCACAACCCAAACTTGGCTATATTCATCATCTCATCATACCTGCATGGTTATTAGGCATGATAACAGTCATACAAGATATTCATCACATCATGTGATACAATAGTAACACCATCATTCCTTAACTAGGAATTAGGGTTCACTATCAAACATGGCTTATCATTCCCTTTTCCCCAAATTAGGGTTAGGGTTCATTAATTCAGACCCTCTTGAGTTAACCAACTTTATCTTGTATTAAGGTATTTCCCCTCTTAATGCATTCCATCACAGAATACTCACCCTAAGCATATAATGCATAGGCCACACATTAGAATTGTCCAGCTATCTCACATGATATGGACTTATCTTAGTTTAAGGCATAACTTTATTATAAAGTTGCCTATAAACAATCACAATGATACACTCTCAACTAGGGTTTCACAAGGATACACCCTCAACCAGGGTTCACAATGAGACACCCTCCACTAGGGTTTACTAATCATGTATTGGATCCATGCATTTGTTATGCATTAATGATTAGTACCATTAAGGGTATTTCTCACCTAGTCATTAAATTTAATCTGAACCTTATTGTGTTCCTTTATTTTTAATTAAGGATTGCTCATATGAGGTTCCAACATTGGGCCTCTGATATCATTTCCAGCAAATTCTTAGCTGTTCTAATCTTTCTTTTACATTTCAACGTCTTAGTGTATGTACATTCTTACTATGATGTGAGTCTAAATTATCCAGAGTCTACTCTTATTATACTGTTAATAGGAGTCATTAGATCTCAGTAACGCATCCTGCCAGCCGGACCAGGCCAAACCTGTAGTCCTGAAGCCAAGAGCTACTCAGGATTAACCAACTCCTATTAATCTCAAACATGTGGAAAGAATATCCACTTAGGGCAAACTCATTTAAACATAACTTCTGGTATACTTAATACAAAGAATATAAACAATAACTAAATCGCTTCATGACACACAATAATATAAAAGAATCATATTTATTCTATAAACTGAAAATCTAAATCCATACATATAAGAGCATTTCTAATGATTTCCACTCAAATAAGAAATATAAGGCAAGAGTTGCATCACATCCTATGTTTAATATTTTATTCTAGTATTAATTTCCAGTTTCTTAACCCTAAGATTTCTAGGGTTTCTCTCTAGCCTATCCTTCCTCTGCATACCTGGCCAGGGCATCTAGAGAAGAATAGACAGAGTAGCTTGATACTGGTCAATCTAAGTATTCAGACACCTGGCCAGGGTATCTAAACACTCAGACCTCCCAGAGCTAAAGACATATCACTTCTTATTTTTCTCACTTATAACTCTATCTTTCGACCCTAATGATCCCTGACGATTCAACATAAACTCTTTACTTGGTTCTCGTGACCACATCCTATTCCTGCCATCTGCTATAGTATAACAGAACACTTTCTGTTAGAAAATTGCAGTTAGAAGGGAGACACTTAAGTCCTAATCCTATTGGTCTCTTATCGTCCCCTGACCTTGACTTAGAGTATTCATATACTCAACCTATGCTCTGATACCAAGATGTCACACCCCGATCTCACACTAACCACTAATCACGAGATTAGGGCGCGACGGAGGGATTATCACATAAACAAATCACTGAGAACTTTTTCTTTTTTAAAACCTCGTAATGATATCCGGATTATTGCTGTAAACTAAAACATAATAAACTATTTCAGAAGCGTTTCAATTAAACTGGCTAGAGTACGTAAACAGAGTTTACAACATGTAACATTGTTTAACAGAAAGTAAAACATAGCAGTTAATTTACATCTTTATACACATTCCACATACATACTCTCTCTCACCCACACCATGTCCCAAGGATCGAGGGGAAAGGACTAAGAGACCTCTAACTACTGACTACATATACCTTCTACAGACTAAGCGTTAGGATGAAAGGATCCTTCAGATTTCCTGCTGCTAATGATGTCCTGAAAATGTTTTGAGTAGAGGTATGAGCCTACTCGCTCAGTGAATAGCATTTCACTTAGCTATCATTAAACAACTCATCAGGTTATAAAATTTAAATAAAACATAAGTGCAGTACAAGCAGGGCAGTTCTAACGACATAGCAGATTGTAGAATATAATCACTTTTCTATGCAATAACAGATAATTTAAACCAATAAACAGATATAATGTATTGGCACAAAAGTTTAGATATATTAATTTACTGTGATTCTATATGATTACATATTATTTTATTATTATGCCCTAATCATATGCAGTGTACCCTGCATATAAAGATCTGTAGAGAACTACGATCCCACCGTACAAGACTTAGCGACACACCCGGGAAATGCTAAGTATGACGCCAGCCCTGCTCTGCCACAGGACCCCAGGCTCTCCGACCTGACTCATAGGCTCTACGGCCTCAAGGCACTACTCTGAGTGCTCTAGACTCCTCCTCTAACCTGAGTACACAGGCGTAGAGTCTCACGGGTTACCTCCATGACACAAGCACGGATAATGTTGCAATAACCCCCATTTTTTTTCTCCAGTGCCACCGTGACACAAGCACGCGTTGTTGTTGGACACTGCCTCTCTATCCTCGTGTCTCCATGACACAAGCACGGATAATGTTGCAACATGAGTTTCACCCCTAAGAAGCAGATCTGTCAAAGGGGTTCTACGGTGTTAGGGCACCTAAGTCTATTAACTGACTAACATATAACCATTTAAATAGGAATATCACATTTCATACTTATTTCACATTCTGAACATCACTTGAAAACACATATATATCATTTATCATCCTTAAACATGATTCAGTATCATTTATCCAGTTTCCAAGCTAAATATCCATTTTTAAATCAACAAATACATTACAACATAACACAGGAAAATTTCATCATTTTCATCAAACATATTACGTATTTCAAGTTCCAATGAACCATATAAATTCACTGATTCAATCCACACTGATCAGATGCTAAACTAAATCATATAACAGCGTCTAGAAGCATTTTATGAAATAAAAAGTCGGGCGACGCCAAACGCTGCCCGACGCCTGATAACGCCTGTTATCAGCATAATTCGTGCACAAAACAGAAAATATTCAAACACCTGAGTTTATTAATGATAAATAAATGAAACCCCACTCACAGCGATTTGGACTGTCCGGATTCGTCCGGAGATACGTCCAGAGGTTGTCTTCAACCTTGGAACTGCCCAATTTGAATCTGCAGCAGCTTCCCAAAACAGAAAGGATTCACAAACCAGCAACCACAGCTAGGAACCTCTTAAGATCGCAGCTCAAGGCAAAATCCCTCAGCACAGAGACTCCCCGGTTGATTTCAAACATCAATGCATGAGCAACGTTCACAGCTAGATCCTTATGGATAGGGACCTCAGGGATGCGGGGTGGAGACTTATTGATGAAGGTGGAGGCATTGGCTCACAGGAAAAGAACAACCAAGACGAATAAAGACTTGGCATAACAACATGAGTAGATGGTACTCCAACAACTCAAACAGAAACTAAACGGCAGTAGCTACCCCCAGAGTGATAGTCAGGATTTTCTTGTTCCTCCATAGGTTGACATCAGCAGCCTTGATGCTCCTGGCCGGACCTGCTGTAAGCAATAGCAGCGTCACCTTCCAGAAGAGCTAACTGGGTCAAACAGATTTGCCCTGGTCGTACATCATGCAGTCTTTGCTGCAGATCATCCATCTGACGCCTTAGCTAGGGCTGTGGGTTGTTGCTAGGGCCTCAAGGACGAGCATGATGACGTTGATTGAAGAAGCTAGCCGCACCAAACTGAGCTCTAGCCGGCGCTGCTGCTGGCGCAGCTACAGGGCGCCGCCCTAGCTGCTAGGGCGCCATGTTTGGATGCCAAAACACGGTTGATAGCTACTGATTTGTGATGTGGCCTCTTGGGTGAAGTCGATGGCGGCGTTTTGAGCTACTCCTCGGGCCCAAGGCGGCTCCTGGCTGCGCTTCAACTGCTGGTCGTGGCTCTGTAGGTCGGCCGCAAGCCAAGGCTGTAGGTGGCTGAGCTGCTAGGCGGGTAAAGGAGGAAGAGGAAGGGTGAGGGAAGGAGAAAGGAAGGAGAAGAAGAGGCCGGCGCCACTGATTCGGGGCCTAGGATGCCAAACCGGCCGCCCCCCTCTCAAGCTGATCGCGTTGCTACAGTGCGACGCCCCAAACAGATCGGGGAAGAAGAAAGGATAAGTAAAAGAAAAAAAACGGAAAAGGTTAAAGGGGTTAACAACCGACTAAAGTGGGAAAATTGTAAAACTCACCCCAAGAACTAAAAATCTCATAACTTTCTCTCCATAAGTCCGAATTGAGTGATTTCTCTTGCAAAGTTTCATGCGTGAAATCCTCTACAACCATAAGATGAGAAATCATGCTAATTAGCTTATCTCATTTAATCAAAATACTAATCACATCTTAAGCACTTACTTAACTTAAATCACCACATGAACACTTAACTTGTCTCAATCAACTTAATGATATTGTTATCATGATACTTACTAGTTAACTTTGGAACGGGTCATAACAACATTAGTGCCTTAGACTATTTCTTTGAAGTACTCATTCACTGAGCGAGTAGGCTCACCCCTCTACTCAAACATTTTAGGGTTAACCGCGTGGACTTGAAGATGGTCAGAGCATCAGTGTAGATCTTCCACAAGAGTTAAGTACAAGATTAGCTGAGTCAGTCGGTCCTTGTCACTCTAGGTCCTCAGTAAGAGATAAGAGAGAGAGTTGTAATTACGATGTGTAATATTATTCCTCTTTTGAAATTATATGCTAATTAGTAGGTCTTATGTGCATAAGGTGTGAGAGACATCATGAATGTTTATACATGTATCTTTACTATTAAAGTCTGTTTAGTAAAAGAAATGTTCAAATTCCCTTGTTAAAATGATTTATGTGGTTCAATGCGAAGAAACAAGAGTTTTAAAGAAAAGAAGAAAAAAAAAGTTAAGGGTGTTCTTTGTATTACATATAAATCCTATCTTATGCCCTAATCTCATGATTTGAGGAAATTGTGAGATCGGGGTGTAACATAACAACTCAAATTCTTTCAAGTGAGCAAACATCAAATGAGATGGAAGCCAAGGATAAGAGTGGAACAAATAATATACATAACCCATCAGGGGAGAAACCAAACAACTATAACAAACATATACAAAATTCTACCCACAAAAAAATTAATTAACTAATAGATTGTTCATTAATTTTTCACAGCCATCTAAAACTGGGCCCTGAGATCAAAACTCCAGTAACATAGTGTGTGATGTGAAGTACGCCCATGTTACCATTCACAGATGAGGTATTAGCAAGGCCAGGTTTACCGCAATGTTTGCTGAATTTGGTATAGAAGGGTTAGAAGAAATTAAAACATTATATAAAACCAATCTGAACAATAGACGAAATAACAACAACAAGCATACACATAACTTTAAACAAAAATCATATTATAATTAATTTGTTCATTCATTTTCACAACCATTGAATACGAGACCTTGAAACCAACAATGGAATAAGAAGAAGATATAATGAATTTCAAATAAAAAACACAAAAAGGACATTCAAAGGTTTAAAAAACACACCCCATACAATGACAACAAAAAATTTACAAAAAAAAAACAATTTTTCCTCACAATACATAGCCAGATAAACACCTCCTAATCCCATAACAATCTGCCTTTTGGATGTACCGTTTGGGTTTGTGTATGTAGCCAGTGTGCTGCTAGCACAAGTATCTTCGGAGTCGGAAGAAGAGGATTATGGGTGGTGAGGTGATGGGTCGCGTGTGACTGAAGTGAGAAACATGATGATGGTGATTGCATGTGACATTAGCAATTCATAGTAGGGGAAGGCTTATGATTACTGTACATGGATTGGAAGGGTCGCAGATGGGAACAAAGAATGTTTCTAGGTGGTTGATCAACCTCTATTAGGATAGAACATAGAAAAACTCAAGTGTGGAGTCTGGACAAACAAGACCATCACAACACATCCTGTCTTGTAGTTGAAGTAACTACTCATGGCAAATTGGGCAATAGATAGCCCTGCGTTTCTCTTGTAGTTGAAGTAACTACACATGTCTGGGTATGGGGTGTTACTGGAGAGATTCAGTTGGTTACTGGAGAGGGAAAGGAGGGGGAAGGAGGTGGGAGTTGGATGAAATTAGGGGGAAGGAGGAAGACGAAGAGGATGTGTTTTTAGAGGAGACGATAGTGGAGAAGTTGGGGTCTGGCCTAGACATCACGAACACAAACCCCAAGCATAAGCCCACCCCATTGCCTCACCTAGACATCACCTTTCCCTTTTGTCCCCTCTCCTTTCCCCCACTTGATGTCTCGATCAGCAGGAGGGGGAAGTGTGGTGTGTGCCTGTAAAAACGAGAGGAGTAGGAGGATGATGAGAGGGGGAAGCATAGTGGAAAGCAAGAGGCTGAAGGGAAGCATTACCTACTCAGCGAGGAGAAGAACATGATGCACCGTCACAGAATCACCAGAAACCACCACCACCTTCACCGTCGAGTCGTCGAATCAGCTGGAGAACTTTGTGAGCCAGCAACCCTGATCTCTTCAACCCTCGAGCATGAGCAGCTGGAGATTCGTCAGGGAAGATGGAGACGAGGGGAATCGAGATGGAGCGGGAGGAGGAGATGGTAAACCCTAGCTAGCCTAGAGAGGACTAGGCATAGGAGGGGGATCAACCTCGACCCGAAGAGAAGACGACGGGGAAGGAGAGGTGGAAAAAGACGGCGATGATGCGATGGAGATGAGGAGATGAATGGGGAGAGGGATGGGAGAGTCGAGGAGTCAGGGGAGAGTTGGGGCGGAACCCTCGCCTCTGCGGTTGAGAATCTCGCCAAATCTAGTGTGTTTCTGGATTTCCGCAGATTACGATTAGGGAAAAATACGACATTTCAACCGCCGATTTCGATATATCCACATATAGTTAGCCAAACGATGTAATGATGAATGCAACAGTTGAAATCCCTTACTCAACTACAATACCACCCCCAAAAGCAGTACTCAAACACAACCTTATTTTACAGCCGAATGTAAGCCAGCATCTGATACCAAAATAGGGAGTTAAATTTGGCTCCCACGTCCCCATTGTAACTATGATTCCATCCCAACTGGATTGTAAATGAGGCAATAAGACATTTAGCTCCCGCTTCCCCATTACATCCAACCGTATTGTAAACGAGGCGACGATCGTTACAAAGAACAAACCCAGTCCAAAACCAATTCTTGTCCTTTTGTCTTTATAGAACATTTTGTTGATGCATATTGCTATTTAGGTTTTATAGAACAGCATTAACAAGATGCCACGTCGAAGTCCATATATTCAAAGAACCAAATGAATCCATACACATTTTAAATTATTGGCATGCCCAAAAGCAAACTCCCATGCATTTTAAATTATTAGGGGCCGAGCGTTTTAAATTTAAAGAAAGAGACCCAACATGTGAAATTTAAGGAATTGGCGGGGGCCGCGCACGAACGCGCGCTTTCCTGTAGTCCGAGATTGGTTTTTCTTTTTGAGCTCAAAGGGGAGACGAGATGAATACATAGGATAAAAAACCAAAATAGCACACTTTGATAAAAATATGTACTGAAATAGCACCAAACCCATCTTAATTCCCAAAATAGCACACTTTCAAGAGAAAGCGCCAACACTTTTAGCGTTTTACTATTTGTAGGACCAAAATGGCCCAAAAAAATGACGTTTTCAGTTGAAAGCGCCAAAAAAATGATGTTTTCACCTGAAAACGCCAAAAACTAGGCATTTTTCATGTAAAACCGAAAAAAAAACTACTTTTTGGCGTTTTTCAACTGAAAATGCCATTTTTTTGTGCTTTCAACTGAAAACGCCATTTTTTTGGCGTTTTTGGTCCTGGAAACAGTAAAACGCCATTTTGTTGGCGCTTTCTCTTGAAAACGTCATTTTTTGGCGTTTTTGGTCCTGCAAATAGTAAAATGCCAAAAGTGTTGGCGCTTTCTCTTGAAAGTGGGCTATTTCGGGAATTAAGATGGGTTTGGTGCTATTTCAGTATATTTTTTTTTTATCAAAGTGTGTTATTTTAGTTTTTTATCCGAATACAAATCTCCCCCGCTTATTCAAAAAAAAATGCTGACTCTCCTTATCTTCCGCCACAGACGATGTGGGACTAAACACCTACTTGTCCATGCCTTCTGGTGGTTTTGCTTATCGGTTCTTCATCTGCAGCCTATTTACTCAAAACGCCACCTACCGACCTGGACTTTCTCTATCTCTTTGGGAGTTGTTGCCGGCTAGCCCAAAAAGCCTCCTGCCGTCGTGCAGCCACGCAAGCCACCTGCCGGTTTCACGCCTAAGCTGCACTCTTGGAGATGTGATCGGCGACCGTCCTGGCTGACGCTTATCAAGAATATATGTGTTATGTTAGATATATGACAGCTGTAGCAGACATGTAGATAGCATGAGTTAAGTACATGTGAGAAAAGTAGTTTTGTCTCTAGTGCAAATGTCAAAGAAGTTTTATCCCATATTGCTCACTCTTAGAACTTTTGTGGTCTTTATATGTAGGATCACATGTGACACTAGTGTCCAAGGGGTCCTAGAATGAATGTATGCTCACCTCCTTGGTGGGTGAGGTTACCACATCACAACGCACATACGTGTGGGTGCGCGCCACGCCTCGTCTGGTCGAGCGGGCCGGGCCGGTCACAGACTCGGGCTTGTGGATTGTGGAGAATGTCTTCTGTCTTCTTTTTATACTAGGATACAACTAAGTAATTAATTACTCGTATAATTAATTATTTTTTTCCTATTCAGATTTATTAATCCTAACCAAAAAGTGTCTCTTTGGATTAGGAATTTGAGATGTGCGAAGGTTCCTGCGGTTGTTGTGTTGCACTGGTGGAGGTGCAACGAAACGAAATCAAGCACAAGCGAGACGTGTCTGCTGCAGGTTCGTGCCAAATCGAGTCTGGGAGAATGGTGCCTATCCGCAAGGATTATCGGGCACTGATTTCTTTAAGTATCATGTTCGTTTCTCAGCGAACGATCTGGTTTACAAATTTTGACTCCTTTTATTTTTGTTCTCTACTTTGTTTGATCTTCATTTCATATTTGGATCTGCCTGAACTTGTTAATTAATTTGCACCTGCTATTGTTGCATGTAACAACATTAATAATATTAACAACGTTCTTAAAGAAATCAACTTTTTGTCGTTAATTAACAATGTCCGGTCATGGTGGTTTGAGAAATAATTTTGATACCAGTAGTATGCCTGAAAAAATTATTGGTACCAACTTTGCCTGTTGGCAGAGTCGGATGCAAATTTGGCTGAATATTGTGAGTTTTGATCAATACTTAGAAGAGACTAAAAATCTAATGATATTATTCCTGATAATACAAATATAATTGCTAATTGGAAGAAGGGTGACAAAACATGTCGCGGTTTGATTCTGTTTGGCTTAAATAATAAACTGTATGACTCTTACTCAAAACCGTTTGTCACTACATCCAAAGTTATGAGGGAATCATTAATTAAGAATTTTAGTACGGAAAACCAAGGTGTTGAAAAGTACTACATATCGAAATTTATTAAGTTTCAGATGGTAGAGGGTAAGTCTATTTCTGATCAAACACATGATCTACAACTCCTAGTTCATGAACTCTCAGATGCCAAGATGGTATTGCCTAAAAAGTTCGTTGTTATGTCTATCATAGAAAAGTTCCCTAAGTCATGGGAATCGTTTGGTATGTCTCTGAAGCACCGTAAAGGGACACACACAATGGAAGAACTAATGATGGATATTAATATACAAGAAGAACACTTAAAGGAGAAAATGGTCAAGGTGCCTACTGATGCAAACCCTACTGTTAATTTTACTTCTGCTAAAACCACCAAAGATAAGAAATCTAAGAATGCACATAAACCTAAGGCAAAGATCCAGAAAAAATCGAAGAACAAACCTTGTTGGACTTGTGGACAAGTTGGCCACTGGAACAATGATTTCATTCTACGAAGGCAAAGAAAGCTGCCACATCTGCAATTGAGGAGGATGTGGTCAACATGATGGCTACTTCCTTGAACCTCAATGATGGGTACATGTATATTAAACCTGAAATCCTTTCTATTTTTGAACCACTTTATTGGATAATTGACATTGGGGCTAATGTACATGTATGTACTGATAAATCCCTGTTTGTGTCTTACCAGGCCTCTCGACATCGGTTCGTGACTTTGGGTGATTCCAACTCTGTAGAAGTCAAAAGCGAAGGATGGGTGGACTTGAAGTTCCCTTCGGGGAAGGTTTTGACTCTTCACAGGGTCTGACATGCTCCAACCATTTGACGCAATATCCTTAGTGGCGTAATTCTAGTTAGGGAAGGTTATAGAGTAGACTGCAAATGTAATAAAGCTATTATTACACACCTTCGTGATTCTTTATTTTTTGGCAAAGGGTACTTATGTGATGTGGAGAACTTATTTAAGATTCATGTTGAACCTGTTTCAAATTCCATTTTAAATTTGAATGATTATAGTTCTGTTTGCATGAATCTTGTTTCATCCGATGTTTGACATTCACGTTTGGGACATGTTAATGTTGCCTCAATGAAGCATAAGATGAATCTAAATTTGATCCCTAAATATGAAATTAGCAATAATTAATGTGAAATCTGTGTGCAAGCTAAACTGCCTAGGAAGCCCTTTCATTCTGTAAATAGGAATTCAGAAATTTTAGATTTAGTGCATACAAATATCTGTGAATTTAATGGTGTTGCTACGAGGGATCAAAAGTGTTATTTTATAAATTTTATTGACGATGCGAGTAGATACTGTTATGTCTTTTTACTTAAAAGTAAAGATGAGACATTGGATAAATTTAAAATTTATAAGAAAAAGTTGAATCTCAAACCAGTAAAGTACTTAAGCGATTAAGGTCTGATAGAAGAGGAGAGTATACCTCGAACTTGTTTTTGAAATTTTGCCAATTACATGGTATAGTTCATGAGGTCCCTGCTCCTCATTCACCACAATCAAATGGGATAGCTGAACGTAAAAACTGAACCTTAATAGATATGATAAATACCTTACTCCAAACATTTGAATTACCCAACTTTATGTGGGGGGAAGCTTTGAATATGGCTTGCCATATTATGAATAGAGTTCTCCATAAGCATTCAGAAAGTAGTCTGTTTGAGTTGTGGAGAGGGAGGGAACCGAGTCTTAAATATCTTCGAGCGTGGGGGGTGCCTTTCTAAGGTACTTATCCTTGAACACAAAAAGAAGAAATTAGGACCAAAAACAGTTGATGCCATATTCTTGGGGTATGTAGAGACAAGCTATGCTTACAGATTCTTGATTGTAAAATCAGATATCTCTGGCATTGAGGTCAATACAATTGTGGAATTATGTGATGCAACATTCTTTGAGGATGTATTTCCTATAAAAATGGGTGTGCCCAATGAAGTATCTCAAGAAGATTCATTTACCACATGTTCCATTCCAGAGCACGCAGAAATGATGACAAATGTGGGGGGAGACTCAAAACAAGCTATTTCTAAATCTGATGATTCTAAAAAAATAGTTGAACCAAGGAGAAGTAAACAGCTTAATACATCCAAGGACTTTGGAGGTGAGTTTCTCACTTACAATGTTGAGGATGACCCTTCCACTTTCAAACAAGCTATGGAATCTCCAGAAGCTAAGTTTTGGAAAGAAGCCGTTAATGATGAAATCCAATCAATTCTCTTGAATGGAACTTGGGAATGAGTGGATTTGCCTCTTGGCTGTTCTGCAGTTGGTTGCAAATGGATCTTTAAGAAGAAACTTAATGCAGACGGGACAATCAATAAGTATAAGGCTAGTTTAGTTGCTAAGGGTTACACACAAAGGGAAGGAATAGATTATTTTGATACATATTCACCTGTTTCCCGTATGATCACAATCCGAGTGCTTATAGCATTGGCTTCCATTTATAATCTCTATATCCATCAGATGGATGTAAAGACCGCATTCTTATACGGTGATCTTCAGGAAGAGATATATATAGAACAACCTGAGGGATTTGTGGGTCGTGGAAACGAGTCCAAAGTGTGTAAAATTGTTAAGTCATTATATGACTTGAAACAAGCCCCTAAGCAATGGCATGAGAAGTTTGATTCTGTGATATCACCATTTGGCTTTGTTTCTCATGAATTTGATAAGTATCTCTACTACAAAATTGTTAATAATGGATTCGTTTTGTTATGCTTATACGTCGATGATATCCTACTTTTTGGTTCTGATACAAAAGTAGTAAATGAGACAAAATCATTCTTGTGTAGCAAAGTTTGAGATGAAGGATATGGGTATGGCTATTGTGATTTTAGGGCTTAAAATCATTATGTCTACTGATGGTATAACTCTCTTACAGTCTCACTATGTTGAGAAGATACTGGAGAGGTTTGAGTACACATCACGTAAACCTGTTAAGACTCCATATGATTCATCCAAGCCCTTGTTCAAGAATGAGACTGGGGTTCCAGTGTCTCAATTAAGATACTCTCAGATTATCAGAAGATTGATGTATCTTATGAACTGTACACATCCAAACATTGTATTTTCTGTGAACAAGTTAAGTAGATACACCAGTTGTCCCGATAAGACCCATTAGGAAGCTCTTGACAGAGTTCTGAGGTATTTCAAGGGAACGTATTCCCTTGGGCTGCATTATGGTAAACATCCTTCTATAGTCGAAGGATATAGTGATGCAAGCTGGATTGTCGTGAATTCTGGGAGTAATGGTGTCTCGGGATATGTATTCCTCTTGGGAGGAGGAGCTGTTTCCTGGAGGTCTAAGAAACATACCATATTGTCTCGGTCCACTTTTGAAGCAGAGTTTTGTGCTTTAGATGAAATTGGATTGGAAGCTGAATGGCTACATGGACTTATGTCTAGTTTACCTATGGTAATGAAGTTGTTTCCTGCAATTTCAGTTCATTGTGATAGCACTACAACTATTGCTAAGATAAAGAGTTCTAAGTACAATAAAAAATAGCGTATACACATCCAAGTCAGATTGAAATATATGTTGGCTAAATGGACATTTGTAAATCCCTTTGTTTTGATAATGACAAACATTTCATTCTTGTTAATCTAACGTGCTACTTGAGTGTTGCAGGAATAAGGTGGATGACAAAGCAATTAGGGAAATCCATATGCTTACATATTTATATTTTCATGAAATGTAATCACTTTGTAAAAACTTATACAAACATATAATGTACAAGTACTTAGATTTCATGTAAATCAAGCGTTAGATTCTCCCTAGCTAAACATCACATTTAGATAGGTCATCCCCTTCAAATAAGTGTCACATATGCACACTCATACACACACTTAGTGCTTTAATTGAAAAATTGAAACAGGGTCAATCTCGGTCGACTAACTCCTCGACCGAGACACTTTCGGTCGACAATCTTCTCGACCGAGAAAGACCCAAGTAGCCGTTAGACACATCTGACAAGGTAGTTGGAAGTTGGAGATAAACGTTGCAAAACACTTGATTCAGAGAGCATGTCGGTCGACAAAAGTTCGACTGAGTAGGTGTCTCAGTCAACCATTTCTCGACCGAGATGGACTCTGGCAGCAACTGCAGAATTAATTAATTAGCCGTTGCTAAAGCAACAAACTTGTACCTAACGGCTAGTTAAGCACTTAGAAACCCCTAGAAGGTGTCTAGAACATCCTTAAGCACTTGTAGGACATTCCTATAAATAGGACATGCCTTAGGACACCTAAACACACTTGTTACACTTGAAAAATCTTTGAGCATACTTTGAGCAACCTGTTTGTGAGCAAATTGAGCATAGTGACAATTGGCTACTTCTTCTCTTAGCTCAAATTTCGTGTCCTATAGGCTAGCATCTCCTATCCACTGCAATTACTATTCCATACACTTTGGTTAGGAGATCTACACGCTTGATCTAGGCAAATCAAGCCTTGTTCTATAAAAGGATAAGTTGTAATTTCCTTTTTCCTTTCTTGTTCTCTATTATTGTTTGTACTCTCCTGGCTACTCCTAGGTTGGAGGCTGCGGATTGGAGAGGTTGGAGATCTTCTTGGTGAAGAAGGGGACCTTGAGCTACTTCAAGAAGGCTGGTGCAACTGGAGGTTACTTCTAGAGAGGAAGGCTACTTCAAGGGGGAGCTTGGAGTTACTTCAAGAAGGCTACCTCAAGTTAGTGCATCTACTTCAAGTGAAGGTTGTTCAAGGGGTGTAAAGAAAGTATTGTATTTTGTGTAAATCCTTGTGAAGGTAATAAAATTAATACTTTCAAAATCTCAGTTGGGTAAGCAACCGGGTAGTGGACTGACAACTTTAGTATTTTCTAAAGTTAGAACCACTCTAAACACCTGTCTCCTTCTTCCATTTTCAATTGTGGTTGTTTTGAGTTAAATAATTGTTAAAATATTTAAAAACTCTATTCAGACCGTTACCAGTCGACCGTTGAACGACCGAGTGGCGCGTCTGGAATATGACCGTTGTATTAGTTGTAATGAAATGATTATCTTTGCATGATTGTAATGCTTATCTTTGCATGATTGAAATAAAATGGTTATCTTTGCAATGAAATGGTTATCCTTACATGAAATGGTTATCTTTACTGAGTATATTGGTTATTCCTCTATGGCATCATTCGAATATGGCTTATAAGACTACTCTAGTAGAGCATACAAAGTAAGGGTAGTAATAAATATATCAAAAATAAAAGGATGACATTCTTGCAAAACCTGAAATTTAAAAATTGTGGCTAAATTGACCATCTATTTAAAACGGATATGTATTTAAGGGGGAGCAACACTATTTATTCTTAAACGGATATCTTTTTGAAATGACAAAGGGGGAGAAATAAATATAAAACTTAGTATTTGTGCAAAACAATAAATAAATATAAAACTTAGTATTTGTGCAAAACTCAATCAATGAGTTTCATAAACTCTTGGCTTTACATTGAAAGTTGCTATATTCCCTAAAGGATTGGATTTCATGTTCCATAGTTTATGGGGAATAATAAGCACACATTTTATAAACAAGAGAAGAAATTTACAAAGGTAATCTTCAGGTATGAAAATCACATGTTTTATACTTTCTTATTTTATATTTAGGAAATGTTTGTCATCTTCAAAAAGGGGGAGATTGTTGGCTAAATGGACATTTGTAAATCCCTTTGTTTTGATAATGACAAACATTTCATTCTTGTTAATCTAACGTGCTACTTGAGTGTTGCAGGAATAAGGTGGATGACAAAGCAATTAGGGAAATCCATATGCTTACATATTTATATTTTCATGAAATGTAATCACTTTGTAAAAACTTGTACAAACATATAATGTACAAGTACTTAGATTTCATGTAAATCAAGCGTTAGATTCTCCCTAGCTAAACATCACATTTAGATAGGTCATCCCCTTCAAATAAGTGTCACATATGCACACTCATACACACACTTAGTGCTTTAATTGAAAAATTGAAACAGGGTCAATCTCGGTTGACTAACTCCTCGACCGAGACACTTTCAGTCGATAATCTTCTCGACCGAGAAAGACCCAAGTAGCCGTTAGACACATCTGACAAGGTAGTTGGCAGTTGGAGATAAATGTTGCAAAACACTTGATTCAGAGAGCCTGTCGGTCGACAAAAGTTCGACCGAGTAGGTGTCTCGGTCGACCATTTCTCGACCAAGATGGACTCTGACAGCAACTGCAGAATTAATTAATTAGCCATTGCTAAAGCAACAAACTTGTACCTAACGGCTAGTTAAGCACTTAGAAACCCCTAGAAGGTGTCTAGAACGTCCTTAAGCACTTGTAGGACATTCCTATAAATAGGACATGCCTTAGGACACCTAAACACACTTGTTACACTTGAAAATCTTTGAGCATACTTTGAGTAACCTGTTTGTGAGCAAATTGAGCATAGTGACAATTGGCTACTTCTTCTCTTAGCTCAAATTTCGTGTCCTATAGGCTAGCATCTCCTATCCACTGCAATTACTATTCCATACACTTTGGTTAGGAGATATACACGCTTGATCTAGGCAAATCAAGCCTTGTGCTACAAAAGGATAAGTTGTAATTTCCTTTTTCCTTTCTTGTTCTCTATTATTGTTTGTACTCTCCTGGCTACTCCTAGGTTGGAGGCTGCGGATTGGAGAGGTTGGAGATCTTCTTGGTGAAGAAGGGGACCTTGAGCTACTTCAAGAAGGCTGGTGCAACGGGAGGTTACTTCTAGAGAGGAAGGCTACTTCAAGGGGGAGCTTGGAGTTACTTCAAGAAGGCTACCTCAAGTTGGTGCATCTACTTCAAGTGAAGGATGTTCAAGGGGTGTAAAGAAAGTATTGTATTTTGTGTAAATCCTTGTGAAGGTAATAAAATTAATACTTTCAAAATCCCGGTTGGGTAAGCAACCAGGTAGTGGACTGACAACTTTAGTATTTGCTAAAGTTGGAACCACTCTAAACACCTGTCTCCTTCTTCCATTTTCAATTGTGGTTGTTTTGAGTTAAATAATTGTTAAAATATTTAAAAACTCTATTCACCCCCCCCTCTAGTGTTTTTCAATATATAAGGGAGTTAGTGTCGAATGAGGCCGTGGATGTGGACTACGTCGGCACCAGAGATAATATAGCTGATCCTTTCACTAAAAATCTTACCTTGGCCTTAGTGGAAACATCCAGGTTGGGGATGAGACTGAAACCCCTATAGATTTGTAGGCAGTGGCAACCCAACCCAAAAGAGTGGAGATCCCACAAATTGGGTTCAATGTGGTAATAACAAGTTGTCGGATGAATCAGATGACACTATGTATTCTTATTTGATGCTTCTAGCATCTATGTGTCTATCTCCTAGAAACCTTTTAGTGTTATGACAACAAGTTAGTAAGAGAGTAGTCTCTGAATGGTGTCAAGTCCTAGGACAGGATGTTAGCAGTACATCCTTAGATACTCCAGCTAAGTGATTGATGTTGCGTAGGCCGCAACATGAGAATTGGGTTGTTCTCTGTTATCAATCATGATATAAAATTTTTGTATGCATGGCTTTAATGCATTTTTTTCTTTTCTACCTTGTCTTTATTGTGTTGTTACCAATCCATACTCTTGTACCCAAGGTTCATGTTCTAGACTTTTGTTCACCTAGTTCCTGTGAGGGTCACAGTTGGATAACTCATGTAGATTCAAACGGAAAGATATATGCTGAAAGTACAATATGGAGGACTGAGTGGTAGAGAACACTACACATTGGACTTTGTAGAGGATTGTTAGATATATGCCAACTGTAGCATCCATATAGATTCATGGGTTAAGCCCAATGTAGTGCAGCTAGTACATGTGAGAAAAGTAGTTTTGTCTCTAGTGCAAATGGCAAAGAAGTTTTATGTTACGACCCCACCTCCCGATAACCCCCAATTAAGGGAGACCAAGAGGTTGAAGCCGCACCCATTAATCCCGGATCAAAGGTTCGACATATAACCATAAACAATTATTAAATTCTAACAGACTATACTGAAAATGGTAATAAAATTTTTCTTTACATACCTTTTGAAAACTTGGATCTCTATTCTTCTATCCACACTGATACTAATCTATCTAATCCTCCTTTGCACTTTAATTCTCATTTAGTATCACATGTGCCACTTTACTGTTTGTTCTTTTCATTGTACCTAAAACATCGACAAACAAAACGTCGGTCAGACGTAGCAGGTATGTGGGGAAAACAATAATCATTCAATTATCTATAACAATGTATCACACTCAATTATCATTTAACAAACAAGTTTACATTTTAAGTATAACTACGCGATCCATGTGTACCCTATCCCATGCGCTGTCCCTGCAGTGGACCGGGATACTGCCTCCCATGTGGTAGATTCCCATTTTACCCCTCATGACTTCACCTAATAGGTGAATCAATTTCTAGGGCTGAGTCACATGGCACTACCCATAGGTAGCCCACTCCTTAACTCATGGTATGCTAAGAGTCTCATGGCACTACTCAGGTGTAGCCCAGTTTCTAACTCATGATACCCTAGACCTTGCTCTAGGTTATCCTTAGCCTTTGCATAGCCACAGGGGTGGACTCGGATCTAGCTAGTTATACATGTATACTCACAGTGATAGCCATAGTCACTTTATAGTTGCATGAATTAAAACATCCAACAGTTATTTCATGCATTGAGGGAAACGTCGATACAAACCTCGGAAAACTAATCGGTATAGTCATAAGCGTAACCACATACCTGTTCAGAGCAACTTGAAGTCCAAATATTTAATATTCAGGAACAAACAACCAAGCAATCATCAATATCCTGAAATTAATACATAACATCCAAGTGTCATTGTTTTATTCAAAACATCCTCAAGATCTACTTGGATTCCACTTTAAGATTTCTAGGTCATCCTTTAGAGTTTTAGCTTTCATTAGGCATTTATCACTTTTAATGCTAAAACTATTATCTTTATCCTTTTAGGTCATAACCAAAACATTAAGGCTAATTATCATCTTCAGTTTCTTCCAAATTGACAAATCATATTTCATTATAGTTCAACTCACATATATGAACCTTATTTATCACTATTTCCACTTTTATACACTAGGAAACACTAATTATCCAAATAATTCACATTAAAGATCTTGGATACTCAATTTATCTTCAAATCGTCATATCTCTATTTTATTAAACTTCTTTTACATTAAAGCTACTATTGTTATTCCTTTTAATTCATGACAAGATCATTATGTGCATCTATCATTAATTCAAAGCTCATTAGGGTCTAATTAACATATGAACTCATTTTGTCATCATTTCTACCTTTTACTCATGAAAAGACCCTAATTACCACTTTTAGGGTATTTATCCAGGATTAGGGACTCTCATATACCAAAACTTAGAATTATCATTTAACAATCATATTTTCACAGTTTTAAATCTAAATATGATCTTATCTCCTTTTACCCTAAATTAGGGTTTCTAAATTATTTAATCATTCTCATATGAGGTATAACCCTAAATCATGCAATTCTACATTTAAATCAGGTTCAAATCTAACATTATCATTCAACAGGTTATTAACAATTCAATTAACCCATTAAGCATCTAAGATTCAACCTTTAATTACAAATAGGCTTTTTAACTCAACTTTAATGCACTTTTCATCATCTTATAGTACTTTTACAATTAGAAACGGAATCAATATTGGATAATATTTTTAATGGATTCCTCTCGTTCTGAGGATCAATTTTCATATAAGATTCGTCTAAATTCGAGTTACAGTTTGCTAGATATGAATTTTGCAAGAAAAACACTTACTCGGCCAACCGGAGCGCGCCATGTGTCCCCTTTCTCATGTAGCGTGACTTACTTGCTTGGAGACCATTTCGAAATGACTCTATTGCCCTTGGTTAAGTTGGCCAACCCTCAGCCCGTGAAGGGCAGAATTGTCCAACGCCCCCCTACCCTTCTTCAACCTTAGGCAGCCCGAAGGCTTCCGCCCTGGCCGCCGAGCGCAGCCCTAGGGGCGGCTCTAGCTCCCAACTCCGGACATGAAAACCATGAGCAAGTGCCCCATTGGCTCCGCCATGTTCCCACGCACCGGGGGTGCCGCTCAGGTCGTGGCCTAGGCGGCTTGTTCAAGAGCTTCTTGCCTGCACATGTGAGCGCCATTGCAGCCCTGCGGCCGCAACTGCACGTCGATCAGGGCGAAAGGATGTCCACCAGTCAACTAGTTGAGGTCGTGGGACCCTATAGCCTCCAACAGGACCACCAAACCCACCCTTTATGCTCCAAAGATAGGTTTACACCCTAGTTAGGGTTTATACGTAAGGAAGCAAGAGGAAGTTGAGAGAGAGCGGAGGACGTGGGATCTCACTGGAACTCCGACTCTTGGCTCTACCCCTTTTATAGGGGAGGGTTATCCACACCCAGACTACTTGCCCACGAAGCAACCAAGTCCTTTCCCAACTTGGTTTCCTATTCTTTCAATGAGAAGAAACTTTCTCTCTCCTCTTTACCTCCTTGATATTCCTTATGCTTTGGTTATTAATAAATTCGAGAATTATCACTTTTAATGTCCTTTCCCTTGGATTTTAATCCATTGGCCTCGAATTTAAGTTTTCCTTAACAGAAAATACTTTCTTTTTCTTAATATCACAACAACCATTAATAATGTATCACATTATCCTTTTATTTTGCAAATTTGGTATTTTTCTCTTTCTTTCCTCTTTATTGGGACTCCTTGGATCCCAAGACATTCCATTATTTCGAAATTCCCTTTTCAAGGATAATTATTATCATTTTAGATGCATCTATATGCATTATTTTGCATTATCATGTCTATTTCTGAATAAAATATTTCTTTCTGAGGATTTCTCTTTATTTCTCTTTTATTTCCCTCATTGGCATTCCTTTTATCATAAGAAATCCTTGGGATACGAAATTCCTCAAAGGATCTCCTAATTACACCTTTTCCCACTTATTTCTAACATTTTCACATTATTTCCAATTTCTTTCTCTAATAAAGAAATACATAATTAATCTTTTCTTTTCTTATTGCTTTTCTTTGCAACTTTAGACTCCTTGGAACCCAAGGAATCCAAGAGGCACGAAATCCTCTTTGTATTTGCCTTCTAGAGGTTTCCATTATTTCTTTTCTCGAATATTCAATTATCCATTTATTAATCGAATTTCCTTTGTTATTTTCTTTTTTATTGGGCCCAATAGCCAATAAAGCCCACAAATCAAATAACAAGGCTATTTTAAACGAAATCCAATTATTCTCAACCAAATATATGATTATTTGTTCAAACATCTTTAATATGAGAAATTATATTTCTCACCACTTGAACCCAAAATTTGGGGTTATAACATCCTTCCCCTCTTATAGGAATTTTGTCCTCAAAATTCAGGCAAGCAAACAAACAATTCAGGATAAGACTTTTTCATGTCCATCATTGGCCCTAATTGGCTTTGCCCTACCCATGGCACTTCCAAAGAACCTTTATCATCACTTATTCTTTTCTCTGAGTTCTTTCACTCTGGCGTCTATAAACTGCACAGGTGACTCAGGTCATTTCAGCCTCCCTTGGGGCTCACTAGGTTCATTGCCCAACACATGGTCGGGTACCTCACATAGTGCTCTAAATTGGACACATGGAACTCATCTCACATTACTTTAATCCGAGGGGTGAGGTCAATCTTAACCTTCTCCACCCATCCATCTCTAATGGACCCATGTATCGGGGACTCAACTCTCTTAGTTATAACTTAGAGGGGTCGGATTTTCATGTCACATTTTCTCCCACTGTAACTTGTATGTCAGTCTACTTTGCATCTGCTCACGACTCTCATCGTCTCTAGGCTCCTTTCATCCCTTGCACAATCAAAGTGACTTCATCTACACGTACTGGGGTCCCATTTTCTAACCATCATGTGGTACTTTTCTAACCATCATGTGGTCCTTTCACCAACATCACCTTACTGAAGTGGTGACTGACACAACCTCCCTTATAGAGCTTTGTATAAAACCCGATACTGGCTATGGTGGTTATCTTCACATCTTTCATAGGACAAAACCATCTCTCGATATCACCCTGAACGAGCACACCTACCCTCATCAGACCCTTTAGTCTGGATCATACTAACCATAGTTAGGGGTGATAGACTATACTAACATAGAGTTCTCAATCTACCTACTTCCACCTTTTGGAAGGGAACCTTTATATCAAACTCAAAAACCTTTGAACTTGCTTTCCGGTGTAGTTGAACCATCTCTCTCATGGGTAGTTCAACTAGAACTCTATCTTTCTCATACTATCTAGGTAAGACGACCTACCATAACCCATATTGTATCTCGACCTTCTTTGGCCCAGGGAAGACTTATCACAACATCCATAGTGTCAATCTCCCGTTCCCTCTCAGGGATTCTTTTGTCCTCTATATCGATACACTGGGTTACTGGGGTTCGTCCTTTTCCTCCGGGCTTGCATGGCCATAAACCACATGCAACCTCATCTTAAACATCCAAAGTGCTATTGCCATTTTTCGTGGTGTATCATGATTTCCTGTATGTCATGATTCTTTCAAGATCAAATCCTCTGAAACCCTAAACCACTCTAGTCAGGGTTTCGTCACCTTCTCCTCCAAAGAAGTGCATCTGAGGTTTTATCCTTTCATTGCATCCAGGACTAGCCTGGCTAACCAAACAACCATAACTTTTCAATGCATCTTGTTACATCTGAGTGTTATCCGAACACCTCTCCTTTTCAAACTTCGGGTTAGCCAAACAACCTCTTCTAGCTTCTAGTCAAACAAGTCAGATGTATCTCAACCAGAGCAGCCATTACTACTTCACATCCTTAGGTATCATTACACTTCCATGTATTTCACTTATCATGTCACCTTAAACTATATGTTCATCTTCATAAGAACACTCTCTGATTCCATCATCATGGTGATCAAACTCAACCTGGTATAACTTGTAAGTTCCACATAGCTCATGATAAAAACATCCTCATAAGGGAACTACCTCATTCCTCTTAGTGTTTACAAACCATCCATGTATCATTCACTTTACCAGGGTAGATATCTTCGCTATCCCCATTTCTCGTGGCAATGTTCCAAACATCTCTTATCCTTGGTGTATGGCATGCGTAATGTCCTATCTCTCACTCCCATAACAAAAGGAAATAAGCATTTGGCTGCAGTCCAAATATAGAGTTCTTCCCGTTCCAAGAGTAGAGATGGTACATCCCACCTTGCCAGTACACCTTTAAATCTAAGTTGCAACGTGCCACATATGTCTCTTCATCTTAAACAACAAGATAACAAACTAGTCTTGAACCTAGTTAGGTTTATATCCTTGGTCATCTCCTCTAGGTCTATAGGGTACCGACTCTTTTGGGGTCATCCCTCTTCCCTCATGCATCCAGAGAGTGCCCTACTCATCTACCCTTTGGGTCCCATGAGTTCATGAAGGTGATCAATCTCCTAACCCATGGCCCTCAGACAATGATAGCTGTTACCTCCCGACCCTATAGTCATGCGCAACTTGGGAATTAGGCAACTCCTACTTTCATCGGTCTCATCCCTACCTGACCTTAGGATTTTCCATTATAGTACATGTTCACTTAGAATCTTACCCAAGTCTTCATCATCTCTCTTTCTACATTCATGGGCCGACTCTCATCCGCTCATAAGCATTAAGGCAACCTGCCTACCTTGGTCAAGCCCCATACTGGTTACCTCCATGGTAACACTTTCACATGCAATAGAGATGGATATCTATGGGTCTGTAGATTCAATCTCATACTATGTACCTTTCACTTAGCTTCTCAAGATCCTATGAGACCTCTTTAGGTTACTTTAAACCAACAAAACTGATATGCACCCTTCAAAGGGGTCCCTCTCCCTGAATGGGAGGAAAAGTATCTCTAAGGTCACAAAAGCTCTTAGGTCCAGGATTTACATCTACCTGAGCCTACTTAACCCTAGCAAGCCATTAAGGCACGAGCAGATCACTTACTGTACCATGCTAGGTCATACTTGTCCTCTTTCCTCAATGTTGGATCAAGATCATACCATTCTTTATTATCAACCTAGCTGTGAGGGGTTCATCAAACATACCTTAAACTTAAGGGGGTTTTCCTTTTCCTCTATACATGAGGAGTACCATGCTCGCTTCTATAGCAACTAAATTCTCATCATGAGCATTAGGTATACCACTTCCCCTCTTAGGCCTAGGAACCCTAGGTTCACTTTTAGGTGTCAACTGCATACTCTAACTATTAACTACGAACCAAACATGCAAAAGGCATGACATGCAGTTCTTGTCATCCTTCAACTCGAGCAACACTTAGGGTTGGGTCCTCCCTAAGGACAACCCTCACGGTACAAGGCCTCATAACCTGCTACAAAACCTTTCTAAGTCTAAGGAACTCTTCTTCCTACCTCAGAAGGTAAACACATATACCGTAGGCACATAGGCACTAGAAGCTTCATCTTCATCTCTAGGGTTTGGTCCCTCTAAAGGCAACCAAGATATCATTAACTTTCAGGGATCGATCATGAAGCAACCACTATCATCCATTGTTCAGGGTTTTAGGCTTCCAACCTTCTTGTTGGGTCTCCTGCTCTCTCTAGAGCTAACCCTACATCCAACCTCACCATTAGAGGTCCTTTCTTCATGAAGGATCATCCAAAAAAAAACATGCTCTACGTGGGTGAAACCTAAGTTCGAACTTATGGTTGCTCAAGATCATCCAGGGTTTTATCCTACTGTCAGCATTATGACGTTCCCTAGGTGCCAGCTATGCCCTACTTGCACAAGCCCATAGGGTTTCTATGGTCCTTAACTAACAAAATCATCTAAGAAGCTATTCTTTACACTGACATGCACGACCCTTCGCAGGGTTGGGTTGCCAAAGGTGCTAGGTCATCCATGGATCGTATGGCATCCCAAAGGCATGTCCCTTTTAAAAACCTGGTCCAACTCATCTCTCTCTAGCCTTCACTTAGGGTTAGGGTTAGCATCATCCTCCAAGGATGTGCCAGGTCTCTTCTTGAAATGGAGATCTTTATCTCCAAGACTAACTTATCCTCCTGTCACGAAGGTCTAACATTAGGTCCCTTCTGGGGACATGACAACTTATGTCATACGACCTAATCATGTATCTATTATTTATTTTACGCTTAATCTATTAAGCTTATGTCCATGACATCTTATTTACATGCCTTTCATTAATTTAGTGGAGGATTCCTTAAACCTTATTAACCTTACCCATACCTCAGGAGGGTGAGGAGAAGAAAGGAAATCCTAATCCTTTATGTCCTTATCAGAATTTTGTGATGAGAAGGGATGAATAAGATGAGAAGTCCTAAAGGTATCTTATTTCGATTTATACCCTAAGACTTTGGCCAGGCAGTCACACGGGTCCGGGAGTCCTCGTATTCCGACTAGCGGTGCGGAGGAAAATCTTGCCAGCCCCCGGTCGTGATCCCTTTCTAGACACCTCCGTCTTTCGGATACTCCTCTAATAACTCCCTTGGGTTCTATGGAGTTTGTAAAATTTAATAATTATTAATGGTTAAATGAGGAACCCACGCTCTGATACCAAATGTTACGACCCCACCTCCCGATAACCCCCAATTAAGGGAGACCAAGAGGTTGAAGCCGCACCCATTAATCCCGGATCAAAGGTTCGACATATAACCATAAACAATTATTAAATTCTAACAGACTATACTGAAAATGGTAATAAAATTTTTCTTTACATACCTTTTGAAAACTTGGATCTCTATTCTTCTATCCACACTGATACTAATCTATCTAATCCTCCTTTGCACTTTAATTCTCATTTCGTATCACATGTGCCACTTTACTGCTTGTTCTTTTCATTGTACCTAAAACGCCGACAAACAAAATGTCGGTCAGCCGTAGCTGGTATGTGGGGAAAACAATAATCATTCAATTATCTATAACAATGTATCACACTCAATTATCATTTAACAAACAAGTTTACGTTTTAAGTATAACTACGCGATCCATGTGTACCCTATCCTCTGCGCTGTCCCTGCAGTGGACCGGGATACTACCTCCCATGTGGTAGATTCCCATTTTACCCCTCATGACTTCACCTAATAGGTGAATCAATTTCTAGGGCTGAGTCACATGGCACTACCCGTAGGTAGCCCACTCCTTAACTCATGGTATGCTAAGAGTCTCATGGCACTACTCAGGTGTAGCCCAGTTTCTAACTCATGATACCCTAGACCTTGCTCTAGGTTATCCTTAGCCTTTGCATAGCCACAGGGGTGGACTCGGATCTAGCTAGTTATACATGTATACTCACAGTGATAGCCATAGTCACTTTATAGTTGCATGAATTAAAACATCCAACAGTTATTTCATGCATTGAGGGAAACGTCGATACAAACCTCAGAAAACTAATCGGTATAGTCATAAGCGTAACCACATACATGTTCATAGCAACTTGAAGTCCAAATATTTAATATTCAGGAACAAACAATCAAGCAATCATCAATATCCTGAAATTAATACATAACATCCAAGTGTCATTGTTTTATTCAAAACATCCTCAAGATCTACTTGGATTCCACTTTAAGATTTCTAGGTCATCCTTTAGAGTTTTAGCTTTCATTAGGCATTTATCACTTTTAAAGCTAAAACTATTATCTTTATCCTTTTAGGCTATAACCAAAACATTAAGGCTAATTATCATCTTCAGTTTCTTCCAAATTGACAAATCATATTTCATTATAGTTCAACTCACATATATGAACCTTATTTATCACTATTTCCACTTTTATACACTAGGAAACACTAATTATCCAAATAATTCACATTAAAGATCTTGGATACTCAATTTATCTTCAAATCATCATATCTCTATTTTATTAAACTTCTTTTACATTAAAGCTACTATTGTTATTCCTTTTAATTCATGACAAGATCATTATGTGCATCTATCATTAATTCAAATCTCATTAGGGTCTAATTAACATATGAACTCATTTTGTCATCATTTCTACCTTTTACTCATGAAAAGACCCTAATTACCACTTTTAGGGTATTTATCCAGGATTAGGGACTCTCATATACCAAAACTTAGAATTATCATTTAACAATCATATTTTCACAGTTTTAAATCTAAATATGATCTTATCTCCTTTTACCCTAAATTAGGGTTTCTAAATTATTTAATCATTCTCATATGAGGTATAACCCTAAATCATGCAATTCTACATTTAAATCAGGTTCGAATCTAACATTATCATTTAACAGGTTATTAACAATTCAATTAACCCATTAAGCCTCTAAGATTCAACCTTTAATTACAAATAGGGTTTTTAACTCAACTTTAATGCACATTTCATCATCTTATAGTACTTTTACAATTAGAAACGGAATCAATATTGGATAATATTTTTAATGGATTCCTCTCGTTCTGAGGATCAATTTTCATATAAGATTTGTCTAAATCCGAGTTACGGTTTGCTAGATATGAATTTTACAAGAAAAATACTTACTCGGCCAACCGGAGCGCGCCATGTGTCCCCTTTCTCATGTAGCGTGACTTACTTGCTTGGAGAACATTTCGAAATGACTCTATTGCCCTTGGTTAAGTTGGCCGACCCCTCAGCCCGCGAAGGGCAGAATCGTCCAACGCCCCCTACCCTTCTTCAACCTTAGGCAGCCCGAAGGCTTCTGCCCTGGCCGCCGAGCGCAGCCCTAGGGGCGGCTCTAGCTCCCAACTCCGGACATGAAAACCATCAGCAAGTGCCCCATTGGCTCCGCCACGTTCCCACACACCGGGGGTGCCGCTCAGGTCGCGGCCTAGGCGGCTTGTTCAAGAGCTTCTGGCCTGCACACGTGAGTGCCATTGCAGCCCTGCGGCCGCAACTGCACGTCGATCAGGGCGAAAGGATGTCCACCAGTCAACTAGTTGAGGTCGTGGGACCCTATAGCCTCCAACAGGACCACCAAACCCACCCTTGATGCTCCAAAGATAGGTTTACACCCTAGTTAGGGTTTATACGTAAGGAAGCAAGAGGAAGTTGAGAGAGAGCGGAGGACGTGGGATCTCACTGGAACTCCGACTCTGGGCTCTACCCCTTTTATAGGGGAGGGTTATCCACACCCCAGACTACTTGCCCATGAAGCAACCAAGTCCTTTCCCAACTTGGTTTCCTATTCTTTCAATGAGAAGAAACTTTCTCTCTCCTCTTTACCTCCTTGATATTCCTTATTCTTTGGTTATTAATAAATTCGAGAATTATCACTTTTAATGTCCTTTCCCTTGGATTTTAATCCATTGGCCTCGAATTTAAGTTTTCCTTAACAGAAAATACTTTCTTTTTCTTAATATCACAACAACCATTAATAATGTATCACATTATCCTTTTATTTTACAAATTTGGTATTTTTCTCTTTCTTTCCTCTTTATTGGGACTCCTTGGATCCCAAGACATTCCATTATTTCGAAATTCCCTTTTCAAGGATAATTATTATCCTTTTAGATGCATCTATATGCATTATTTTGCATTATCATGTCTATTTCTGAATAAAATATTTCTTTCTGAGGATTTCTCTTTATTTCTCTTTTATTTCCCTCATTGGCATTCCTTTTATCATAAGAAATCCTTGGGATACGAAATTCCTCAAAGGATCTCCTAATTACACCTTTTCCCACTTATTTCTAACATTTTCACATTATTTCCAATTTCTTTCTCTAATAAAGAAATACATAATTAATCTTTTCTTTTCTTATTGCTTTTCTTTGCAACTTTAGACTCCTTGGAACCCAAGGAATCCAAGAGGCACGAAATCCTCTTTGTATTTGCCTTCTAGAGGTTTCCATTATTTCTTTTCTCGAATATTCAATTATCCATTTATTAATCGAATTTCCTTTGTTATTTTCCTTTTTATTGGGCCGAATAGCCAATAAAGCCCACAAATCAAATAACAAGGCTATTTTAAACGAAATCCAATTATTCTCAACCAAATATATGATTATTTGTTCAAACATCTTTAATATGAGAAATTATATTTCTCACCACTTGAACCCAAAATTTGGGGTTATAACATTTTATCCCATATTGCTCACTCCTAGAACTTTTTTGGTCCTTATATGTAGGATCACATGGGGCACTAGTGTCCAAGGGGTCCTAGGAGGAAGGTATGCTCACCTCTTTGGTGGGTGAGGTTACCACATGACAACGCACGCACGCACGCATGCACGCGCGCCACACCACGCCTGGTCGGGCCGGACTTGTGGCTTGTAGCTTGTGGCTTGTGGATTGCGGAGATTGTCTTCCATCTTCTTTTTACATTAGGATACAACTAAACAATTAATTACTCATGTAATTAATTATTTCTTTCCTATTCAGATTTATTAATCCTAACCGGAAGGTGTCTCTTTTGTGGAATTTTCCGCAATATGTACAAGAACGACCGAGTGTTTGCGTCTTACTGGGATTAGGAATTCGAGATGTGCGTGGCTATATATATACGCCTTTGGTCATTAGGGTTAAACACATAGTTTACGAACTTCAACCGCCGTTTCACGTGTGTTTTGAGAGCCCTAATTCAGAGAGCGACTGCCTTCATTCCTGAGCCGTTTCGTGGAGTTCTTCTCCTGTGCGAAGCGCGGCTTCTTCCTTCTTCCCGTCACCGAGACGCAACTGTCAGGCGGAGGTTCTTGCGGTTGTTGTGCTGCACTGGTGGATGTGTAACGAGACGACGTCAAGCACAAGCGAGACATGTCTGCTCCAGGTTCGTGCCAGATCGAGTCTGGGAGAACGGTGCCTATCCCCGAGAATTACCGGTGTAAGTATTCTCAACGAACGATCTAGTTTGCGAATTATGACTCCTTTTATTTCTGTTCTTGTACTTTATTTGATATTCGTTTCTTATTTAGACCTGCCTGAATTTATTAATTAATTTGCATATACGACTGTTGAGTGATACAGCACTTCCTGTAACAAAAGCAACGCACTAATAAAATAGGTTTTGATGTTTATTTTAAGGCGTAAATAGTCCCCTTGCTTTCGATTTGAATAAGAATATTGATTTACTCCAGCAATTGGTAAATACTTCCATATAGATTCGCTTGCTTTTCTTCAATCTTCTATCGATCTGGGAAGAGAGTTGTTCTTTATGTTTATGTTTAATGTGTCTTCATCCTTTATACCTTTAATCCATTTCATTTTTAAAGCCCACACATTCCCAGTTTACTAGTCCTACGTCACGGGACTCGTTATCCAAACAAATTTCTCATTGCTGATAGCATGCCCACTCTTGGAATCCAAGGTGGAATAAAAACACTTCATTGCAATAGTCTCTACATACTTAAATGCTCTAGGAACAATGGATCCCAAGTTTCTTTTTTTTCTCTCATATCCTGCATCCACATGGTTACAGTTATGTCATGTTAATAGACCTCGAGGCTGCAATGGAGGGTGTCCAACGCTATGCTTAGCACTCTTGTGCTTCATCCAGCCCCAGGATAGCTGCTGGCGCACATTTGTCTCTTCCACTGGACATTGGCTGATGGCCCCGGTCTTATGAAGTACCGTGTTGTCAGCTAGATCACGTCTTCCGTGCTTGTAGGACGCGCAAACAACAGAAAGGAATTAGTTGGGCCTGCAACCAAGTATCAGCTGTAGCTAGGGCCTCAGTTCGTGTGCTTGTCTGTTAACAAATATGAATGAAGTGTTGTATTCCTTGTAGGGGTGTAAACGGTGCGGGTCTGGCCATACCTATTCCCATACCCATCTAATTTGACGGGTCCGGTTCCGGTTCTAGACCCGCATAATACAAAACCTGGACCCGCACCATACCCGTACCCGCAATTATAGTGGGTATGCGGATAAACGGTTCTTTAAAACATCATATTCTTTATGTAAGAGAAATGATTATGTTCTATATATTTTAATGTAACTAGATATTGTTATTATATAGTATATTAACATGCAATAGTTATATTAGATAATGTTATGTTTTATACATTAACATTAATTGAGTTAATTATTTACATATTTGTAGTCATCATCATAAGGTTTAACCTATGTAGAAAGTAATGTAAATTAGTAGACATTTTGATTTTAAGTTCACATATGATATTCATTATTGTAACTGGAATAGTTAATTATTAATTGTATGACTAGTCTCAACCTTATTGTGGTTAGAGTAGGATATAATCTCAAGAATTACATTAGTTAGATTACTAAAGTATAATATATATACATATTATTTAAGTAGTTACTTATGTATAGAGGGTATACGGGTCTAGCGGGTCTGGGTCCAAGCATACCCATTATTGGACCCGCTTATATGCGGGTCTAAGGGTAAACGGGTCCAAGGGTATGCGGGTATAAAAAATTAGACCCATGACGGGTTTTTTAAGGGTCCGGATTTGCGGGTCCGCAGGTCTACCCGTACCCATTTACATCCCTAATTCATTGTCTCAAAAATCAGTTTTTTTACAGCCATAAATACATTGTGTATTTATTGTTTTAACAAACATTTATTTTATTTGTTTTATTTTATAAAAAGTATTTACGGTTTCCGTTTTGCGTCGTTAGGAGTTGATGACAGCGTTTAAAGCAAGCAACAATTACACTCTCTTGATTATCCTAAAAAGCCGCCATTAAACACGACGATTAAGACGCACGTTGGGATAACCAACAATTACGTTGTGTGTAACGTGTGCGGTTGTTACCGTGTAGTGCGGCGAGACGTGCTCTATATAAAGAGACGTCCACTCTCCTTTGAGAGACACAACAAATAGATGTATTATCTACAACAAATAAGAGAGATCCAAAAATATCACACCCATTATAGAGAGTTTATTCTTCTCCATTCAGTTCTCCTTCTAGTTCATCGTTCAAGCCTGTTCTCCCAAGAACACTACCTTATTTGTTGTTGCCTTACGTTGACACACTTCGCGACGCCGTTTTTGTTGTTTGCAACCAAGGGCTAAGAAAGGAGTTCAACACAACACTCTTACTTGTACCGAGCGGCTATACCAGAGTTGGGGTGGCTAAATCTCAGAGATAGACCACCGAAGACACTCATGCTAGGAGCGGTGGAATCTGTCTTGAAGACAGTGTTTCACACGCCTTCATCTTCAAGTTCTGGTGTTTACTTTCTAACTCACCATCGGTTTTCTCCAAATCCGAATTGTTGTTTATTATTACTGCTGCATATATGGTGGTTAATTGCTTACTACTTGTAAAAGATATCTAATTAACATCTGTCTTTTGATACCCGATATCTAACATTTTCAAGACAGATCTTTTGCTTCTACACATATCTATTTAGATTAAACATATAACTGTCTAGACAGATCATTTGCCCCTAAATAATTGTTAATTAGATACTCTCCCCTCCTCTTTACCTTAGTCATGGAGAGCCTTACTACACTGATTAAGAATGCGGAGGATCACAACAAGATCAAGCCTTTCAAGATCAAGGGTACAGAGGTGTTGTCCCATCTCATTTTTTCCGATGAAGTTCTCTTGTTCTCCACGGGTCATGATAAAAGACTTTTGGAGTTCAAGAAGGTTATGGTGAAATTTGGGAAGCTCACAGGTTTATACATGAGTAATGTGAAATCAAAGATTTTTCTCTCTAAATCCTGTGATATGAGAAGGGGCAGGCTCATAAGTTCTTTTGGGATCAGGAGAGGATGTTTTCCCACCAGATACCTTGGAATTCCTCTATCGGGTGGGAGAGGGTTCTCTAGAGATTACAACATGTGCCTAGACAAGATCAGGGGAAAAATTGATAGTTGGGTTGGCCTTCAGATCTCTTTTGCAGGCCACCTTGTACTAATAAGATCGGTTATTCAGAGCATGAGGCGGTTCTGGTGTGACATGTGCACCTTACCTACTCAGACGATGTTGAGCATTAGACGCCTGACGACGTCTTTCTTATGGGGTGGCAAGGGCCATGGTGTTGCTTGGGATACCATTGCCAAATCTCTTCACTTCGGCAGTCTTGGGATTCAAGACATGGTGGAGACCCACAGACAGTCCAACCTCAAGAGAGTTGATCAGTTCCTTAGGCAGCCCATTGGTGTTTGGGCTACCTGGATGAGAGAGAGATATAATGGGTCACTCGGGGGGTCTAACAACACCACTTTGTACGACTCCCGCGTGTGGAAACATATGAACACGGGGTGGGATGAGGTTAGACTCATGTATAATTGTGATAGTGATGGGATCTAGACCCTTGTAGATCCCCATGTGTACCCTTGGAAGACGACGGTAGGCAACTTTGTCCCTTGGCATTCGCTTCTGTGGGGTAGGGGCTTCGTTCCAAAGTGGAGTACCCTAACCTACATAGCGATGTTGGGGAAATTACCTACAAGAGATAGAATGGCTCGTTGGGGGATTGATATGGAGATCATTTGCCCGCTTTGTGGAGAGGATGAGGAGTCCCATACCCACCTGTTCTTTGAGTGTAAAGTTTCCCATTACATGTGGGAACGGTTATGCCTAAAGAACGGATGGGGCCACTCCCCTCCAATTCATCTGCTGGAGGCAATGACTTGGACCATGGAGAAAACGACTGCCCGGTTCGGTGGCATTTGCCTTACAGGGCTATGCCACAATATTTGGCAGGAGAGGAACAACATAATCCATGGGAAGCCTGGCATGGATTACCTACACCTTTTTGATAGATTACAGAAGGAGATTTCTAGGCTTGTAAGAGCCAAACCTCTCCTACATGCTAACCTAACCCCTCAGATTAGGCGTTATTGGGATTTTGTAGTTTAACCCTTGTGTATAGGGTTGGGTGCTTCTTGTGGCTCCGCTCTTTTTGGAGTTGACACTTTTCTTTCTGCTTTGAGTAATATATTATCCTTTTCCTAAAAAAGATAAAATCATAACTGCCTATTTGAGTAATATGGATTCGAAAACCATACTTTCTGTGATGACCAGAAATCAAATCAAGCCATCACCAGTAATAATTACGAAATAACCATAAATAGCGGATTAACAAATCACTAAAATTTAAAACTATTTTGCAAGGAGATCCTCTTCCAGAAAAGTCTTATTGAAAGATCCAAAACTTATACATATCATGATTCACACTGTACATACATGGTTTCATCTCATCTCGAGGACAACATATAACAATTGCTCTATCAAAACATATACTGAAGTAACATAAAACCTTAAAGCATACAAACCAAAATCTCATATCGTTCATGAAACCATTACGAACTGACTCCAAGGACCTGAGAATACAGAGACGACACATAGAACTTCTATCTACAAGACATGACAGACAACATACTCAACCTGAGTCGTTACTGCTGCCCCAACTATTGTTCTCCCTCTACGGAAAGGTCTCTACCGCCTCGTGCACGTCCACCTAAAAATTGTGGATCCCACTGGGTGAGACATTTGTCCCAATGAGAGATATAACTCTCTGCCAACCATATTATTATCATAAATAAGCAATATAAAGATGAGCAGAGGTTCTTTTATATTAACAAACAGGGTTAAGCACTGTATAAATAGGATAGAGTAATCTCTTTACTTAAGAAAAATGATGCATTTATCCAAGGTAGGGAAATAAACCATCTATCCACTTTACAAGGAATGTAAAGAAACATAAATAACATCTATCAACTAAGATGTATAATTGTAATGACCCTGCTTCCCAATAACCCCCAATTAAGGGAGACCAAGAGGTCAGAGACGTTATCCCAAAACAGGATCAATGGTTTTGCAAATAATCAACAACAATTAATAAATTCTACAACAACTAAGCTTTAAAATGGAATAATTTTTTTCTTTTCTCATACCTTGCAAAATATAGGAGCTAAGGGACTTTATCCCATATACCATCTATCTATCTAAAATCCTCCAATTCTTTATTAAGTTTTATCCCATCAATGTCATTTTAAAGGAATATCCATTTTCTTGATAACCTAAGACGCCGACAAATAAAACGACGGTCAGTATAACAAATTATACTGGTATGTGGGGGAAAACAATAATCTTGCATTTAATTTTAACAATATATTGCAAGCAATTATGATTTGACAAAACAAACTTTACGCTTTAAATGTGACTACTCAATCCTTATATACCCTAGCCTCTGTGTTGTCCCTACAGTGGACATGGATACTACCTCTCATATGGTACATCTCAACTAACCCCCATGATCCTACCTTATAGGTAGATCAATACATAGGGTCGTGGATTCGTATGATCCTACCCAAGGGTAGACCAACACATGAAATCATGATAACCTGATGATCCTACCTCACGGGTAGACCATGTACTAGGTCATCTATCTCATCATCATCAGGGCTACAGAGGAGGACCAAGATCTGAGCTTGTCATGCACATATAATTATGGTGGTAGTCAAAATCACTTTATAGTTGCATGAAATAAAAGTCAATCAAGAAATTATTTCCAAGAAACTGTTAAAACTTCGGGTTTCGCCGGAAAACTAAAGTGATTTAACCATAAGAATAACTACATACTTGATTTGGAGTCTCAAAGAAGCAATATATTCAAATCCAACTAGATGTCCAATCAAGAAAGCCAATTAATCAATCAAGCAAACATTGATCCTGAAACATGTATAACACTTAGTTGTTACCATGACATTCAAACAACTCTTTATTGACTTGGGACACCTTTCTATGGTTTCTAAGTCTCATTAGTATTCATTAGGGTTTCTTATATCAATTTCTCAAACTTTGTCTATTTTAGGTCAACAAACCCTAAAATACTTTTTCTACTCATAAAAACCTTATTTGCTCAAATTATCCATATTAAGGGTCTTTTATACTCAAATTGACCTAGGATCATCATATATCTATTTATTCATGGTTTTGAACAATTAAAACCATTAAAAGCCATAATTATCTAAATTAGGGTTTCTAAGCCTATTAATGCATATTCATGCACATGGAACCCTAAATTAAGCCAATTATGTACAAAGATTGTCTTTCTAGATCCAATTCTCACTTTTATTAACAATATGTTAATATTGGGTTAAATTATCCAAAGAACATTATTAGATCTAATTATCATCAATTCTTAGGGGTTTTCATTAATTAAACCATTAAAGATGATAATTTTATATACTTTTTGAATTGCAAGTGAAACCAAGCTTCAATTATATTTTTAGTACATTCCCTTTATCTTTCTAATGAATTTTCATATATAACTTTTCTTCATCAGAGCTACCAAATAATTTCTAGAATTGTTTTAAGATTCATATTACCTGAACCAATCAGGGCTTGACACGTTATCTACGATTATTTTTATTATTTGCTGGACCGACTCAGGTGGAAAGACACCCGCACCCTCATATCTTGGTCGCACCATCAAGGGAAAACTGGTCATTTTGGCGATCATCATCTTCAACCTGCTCCCGTTCCGCTCCAGGTCGAGTTGCGTTCAAGAGGGTCAAAGTCGATAGTTGACTCCTCGTTCCTAGACCCAAGACGGGTAGGCAATCAGGTCGTCTTCTTCGCCTCCTCTCGCTCGACTTGCAGGTGTCTTCCTATTAGTTGGATACATGGGAAGTAGAGAGCGGGAGAGTGGTTTGCATCCACAACATGTTGAAGGAAAACCAAGGAAAAGGAGATAGGGTGTGGTTGGGGTCACACCGAGCTTCACATTCGAGTTGCAATCTTAAAGGCGGGTTGTATCCCCCCTTTTATAGGTGGGGCTACAGAAGGTTGAGCGCCGACCTGCTCTCCGATTGGGGAAAATCATTAATGATTAGCAAAATAGGGATATCCTAGGATGGTTCTGCTTGGAATCACTTCCTGGTTCCAATGGGCATCCTCCCATACTCTCTCATGGACTGAGGAAAGAGAGGGCGCAAAAAGGAGAGGGAGTTACTATGCACGTTGTTTCCTTTTTGGCTAGAGGTAGGGGATGAAGGCACTACCGTTGGATCGTAGATCCGACGGCCCCAGTTGCGCGCGCCAATAAAAGGATTTCTAATATGATTAAAAAATGTGACATTCAATGACATTCCATTCACTTTAGGAATTTTTAGAAAAATCATATATCCCAAACCACATGTCCAATTAATACCAAATTTTAAAGGAAAGTCCTTGATGAATTAATCTACTTGTTTGCCAAGTTTGGGACTCAAATTCAAAAGTATGAGTGACTTTTCTTCATATGCAAGTCATTAATTATTAAGGCATATTCTCTTACTCTTATATATTCCTTATTTGGATTCCTTTTACCTATAGAAACCTTGTGGATTCGAAATCTCATCCATGATGAGTCAATCACCCATATTTCCACACATTTCTCATATTTTCATCATTATCTCAAATTTACTTTCAATAATGCTTTATTTGATTTCTTCTTTTTCTTTTAATCATATTGGACTCATTAACATATTATGATCCACGAAATCACACACACAAAGAAAATATTGCAAAGGGAATCCATTCAATACATATAATTCATATAATTCCCATAATCATACATTTATGGGGAAAATTGCATTTCCAACCACATGAACCCAAAAAATTGGGATTGTAACATCCTTCCCCTCTTATAAGAATTTTCCCCCCAAAATTCCATCAAGCATACAAATAATTCAGGATAAGACCTTTCCATGTCCATCATTGGCTCCCATGTGGCTTCATCCTCTCCATGGTGCTTCCAAAGAACCTTTATCATCTTTTATTCTTTACTCCTGAGCTCTCTCTCACCTCAGTATATTGTACCCTCATAGGTGACTCAGGGTAAGTTAGCCTCCCTTGGAGTTCAATAGGTTTAATGCTCACACATGGCTTGGGTACCTCACATAGTGCTCTAGATTGGACACATGGAACACATCATACATCATATTATCCTGAGGGGTAAGGCTAAACATAAGAAACTCCACCAATCCATCTCAAATGGACCCATGTATCGGGGACTCAACTTTCTTAGCTATAGCTCAGAGGGGTCGGGTTTTCATAACACATATTCACCCACAATGAACTGCATGTCAGTTTGCTTTGCATCAGCTCACAACTCATGTCGATCCTGGGCTTACTTAGCCATTGCTCGATCAAATCATCTTCTTCTGCATACAGTATGGCCTCTTTGACCTTCACAAGGTCATCTCACTGACATCATCCAAGTGAAGTGGCGACCGACACACCCTCCCTTACAGAGCTTCATACATCCCGATACTGGCTATGGTGGCTATCATAAAGGAAAAGGAGATAGGGTGTGGTCAAATCGGAGGTAGAGATCTGAAACTTGGGGTCACACTGAGCTTTGCAGTCGAGTTGCAATCTCAAAGGCGGGTTGTATCCCCCCTTTTATAGGTGGGGCTGCAAAAGGTTGAGCACCGACCTTCTCTCCAATTGGGGAAAATCATTAATGATGAGCAAAATAGGGATATCCTAGGATGGTTTTGCCCAGAATCACTTCCTGGTTCCCATGGGCATCCTCCCATACTCTCTCACGGAGTGAGGAAAGAGAGGGGCGCGAAAAGGAGAGGGAGTTACTATGCACATTGTTTACTTTTTGTCTGGAGGTAGGGGAGAAGGTACTATCGTTAGATCTTAGATTCGACGACCCCAGTTGTGCACGCCAATAAAAGGATTTCTAATATGATTAAAAAATGTGACATTCAATGACATTCCATTCACTTTAGGAATTTTTACAAAAATCATATCTCCCAAACCATATGTCCAATTAATGCAAATTTTAAAGGAAATTCCTTGATGAATTAATCTACTTGTTTACCAAATTTGGGACTCAAATTCAAAAGTATGAGAGACTTTTCTTCATATGCAAGTTATTACTTATTAAGGCATATTTTATGCATATTTTCTCTCTCTTACTCTTATATATTCCTTATTTGGATTCCTTTTACCTATATAAACCTTTTGGATTCAAAATATCATCCATGATGAGTTAATCACCCATCTTTCCACACATTTCTCATATTTTCATCATTATCTCAAATTTACTTCTTAATAATGCATTATTTGATTTCTTCTTTTTCATTTAATCATATTGGACTCATTAACATATTATGATCCATGAAATCACATGCACAAAGAAAATATTGCAAAGGGAATCCATTCAATACATATAATTCATATAATTCCCATCATACATTTATGGGGAAAATTGCATTTCCAACCACATGAACCCAAAAAAATTGGAGTTGTAACAATAACTGAAGTGTACATCAACCAATGTCTTTCCGTATTTGATCCTTAAACAAATATGCTACTCGATTGATTACATATTACAATCACACTTATTCCCTGAGGAGATGAGGTATACCGCTCATACTCCAACCGACCACGACTACATACAACATCGGTACCATACAAGGTCAATGGAAGAGTTGCCTGCCATGACCTCTACCGTCTCGGTCAGTGCGAGACCACAAGCAGGACATCTCGTGTCAACTAAAACTAGCTTACCAGGGTATACTGGTATCTTCACTATAGAGCTACAACCGTAACATGCACTCTCTTTAGGGAGATTTCAGTTATCCATCCCCAACATTACAAGAATAAGGAAGATTACACATCAATTCCTTAACTGTTCAGGTGAATCACATTTCAATCCCGATCCACACAGAATGAAGAAGGATTCTACGCATCAATTTATCATTTAGTCGGGAGATTCACATCATCCCATGATAAATAAGAAAGGTGCAACATTAGTTCTTCATTGGGACGTCTGGATATAATTCATCCATCACCCCCGCATATTCAAAAATATGTGCTTTGGGAAATCCCATGGGAAAACCTATTTCACCATTCAGCAGCTACTGACGCTGATAGATCTACGGTTATGGCACTACATGATGAGATTTCTCTTGATTAATTAGGTACATTATAGTATCTTTTAGCATCAACCAAGTTTCAAACATGAATTATAAAATATGCTATAAAGAAAGGGTAGTGCTTTTGAGATCTTTGGAACATTTTGAAAGTATCTCACTCGGGATCTCAGTCCCTTATAACATCACTGGGAATTCTCATCCCTTCACATCATCATCATCATGATTACTGGATTTGGGTATTCAAACCCTTAGATCATCACTGAGCATTGTTACCTCTGTAATAGGTAACTATTACCTCCATATCCTCAGACCAATATATTCATAATATATGTTGTATAAGTATTTCACATAGCTTACAAGGTTCATTAAACATCTTGTCACCTATCACTAGGAAACAACTACTCACATGGCTCACAAGTCCAATTAAACATCTTGTCACCTCTCACTAGGCAACAATTATTCACATGACTCACAAGGCTCATTAAACATCTTGTCACCTCCCACTGGGAAACAAATATCTTTTAGGTCATCAGACCACATAAACATTATACTTGTTATACAAGTAGTTAACATGTCTCACAAGGCTTATGCAATAAGAGAAATACAACCTTCCCATTATTAGGGTTAGGGTTTCCCTTTATAGTCGAATAGGGTTTCAAGTTCATATTATAACCCTAATTCATTGCTCCACACATCTAGGATCATACATTGATATCATAAGTATTCAATCATAGTTAATTATTCTCATCATTTATCATTAAATGAGTATCAACACAAAGTATGAATTTCTCTCTCATCCTCACTAGGATGTTGATTACATCATACTTTATTAACTTGGCTTAACCCTTTCTCAAGGAATGTTAGCCTACACTTATCAAAGTGCATTAAACTCATTACATCTTAATGTAACAATTGACTTGACACACTTCATGTGTTACTCATCCAAGTATATTGGATTTAAGGTGCATCAAGGTGTATCAACATTGAGGTGTTGGATGTCATATTTATCATGCCTTGATGTATCACTTCCCTCATCACTTTTACCTTATTTAAGTTCATCAACTTATCTTGTATTAGGGTATTTCCCATCCTAATACTTTATACACTAACTCATCACATTTATCATGTAGTATATTGGCCATAAGTCACACACTTTAATTACCCAACTATCATCAAGTGATATGGACTCATCTTGGGTTAACGCATTGTTGATATAGGGTTGACCATTATCAACCACTATAGGTGTTTCACCTATCAAGGTATTAGACACACCATTACTTGGTGTTACACTCATCACTCCTAAGAGTGCTTTACCCTCACCTTTATAAGGTGTATCATGTTGGATCATTTATGTCAAGTTGAACACATGTATTGGGTTAGGTGTATATTAAGCTAGACATCATCGTATCCCTCATACCATTACCCATCAAGGTATCAACCTTACCAATCATATGGTGTATCACCTTCACCATACATGGGTGTAACATCCTCACCTCACTTGAAGATATTGTCCACACCATACTATTAACCACATTACCACTTTTTTCATCTAGTGTATTGGGTTACCCACCATATTATTTTAGAGATGTGTGCTCAAAACCATATCATCCAAGAGGTGTATGCTTGCTACCTATATCACTTTAGAGGTGTATGTGTGCTTACCATATCAGGCAAGAGGTGTATGCTTGCTACCCATATCACTGTATAGGTGTGTGTGTGTGCTTCACACCATATCGGGCAAAGAGGTGTGTGTGTGCATCACACCATATCAGGCAAAGAGGTGTGTGTGTGCTTCACACCATATCAGGCAAAGAGGTGTGTGTGTGCTTCACACCATATCGGACAAAGAGGTGTGTGTATGCTTCACACCATATCGAGAAAAGAGGTGTGTGTGTTCTTCCATATTGTCCATGAGGTGTATCTTGGTCACCATTCCATTCATGAGGTGTATAACCATCACCATCTAGGGTTTCAATATCATATCGGGTTAGAGATGCTTGCTTATGTGCTTGAACTCGATATCACTTTATAAGGTGATACCATCATCTTCAAGCTCCAGACCTTCATTCTACTTGTTTTAGTACAAGGATAATAGGTCTAAGAAACTACTAGAACTCATAGATATATCAAGTATTCAAGAAAATTTCAGAATTGAAAGTTGATCATCAAATATAGCAAGAAAGATGGTGAGTAATAACATGTTTGGGTTCAAGTTATATAACCCACCTCAAGAACAACTTCAAAGCTCCAAGCTCCAAGCTCCAAAGCTTCACATTCCCAAGGTTGAAGATGACTTATCAAAAGTCCAAGGCATTTTCACAACTCCTTCGTATATAAGGAATCACCATAGTTAAGAACTTGGTGAAGAAGAAAAGAAAGGAAGATCATAACCCTAGATCCATGCTTCAATCCAAGGTTGAAGATGATCATAGCTCTACCTTAGGGTTAATACTTGAGCTCCTTCTTGCTCCTTAGAACCATGCATGAGACCTCACTACTTATGCATGATATTCCCTCATTTGTGGTCGATATACCTTTCACTTGTGGCCAATATCACTCCACTATGGCCGATATCAACTTGCTATGGCCGATATCACTTGCTATGGCTGATATCACTTGCTATGGTGGATACCAAGGCCCTATGCACGATACCACTTCACCTATGCACGATACCAAGACTCTATGCACGCTATATAAGTGAAAGGAGGTGGTAGGATTCGAAAAAGTTCACTAAGGGGTGAAAGGAAGGGTATATATACTTGAGGTTCATGGGAGAGAGTGTAAGAGGTGTCATCACCTCACTACTAGTAGGTGTCACATGGCCATGCATGGATTGACACATTTACTTTCATGCATTCCATATTTATCTTTCCATGAAAAATAAAAACTTGAGGATAATTCAAGGGATAAGGGTTGGCCCATTTGTTTATCTTCTATGACAAGCCACTTCCACTCACATTATTATTATATTCACAATTCAATGCAACCTTTCCCAAGGAAAGTTGCAAGTCAATATCCATTTCTTTATTCAGGTGCTTAGCTCGTTTTTGCAAATTCAAAGAGTTAAAAACACGATATGGGGGTCTCCTATTTGGATCCTTGGCCGATAGGGACTCCCATTTAACACTACAACCCGATACACTCAATACAAGCTCAAATTAGGGTTTCCATTCAACCCATTTCTTGGTCTTTTCATCACCAAGAATACTACCACTCATAGATGATTCAAACATGGTGTCTAATTCATTATATCTCCTCTAAATGATACATAGAGGAATTAGGAACACTCTAAAGGTGGTAATTTGCATATCAACGCTACATTTTGGGAAATTTACAATTTGTACCTAAATTGGTGCACAAGTTACTGGCATTATTCAAACAAGTTCAAACTTGGCATTTAGGTTTTCCACAAGACACCACTTAGCATAATTCTCTCTATTATGATGCTAAAACACTTAAGGCACAATCAACATGTGACAATTTTCAATATAACCCCTCATCTTGGGTAAATTACACTTTGATCCAAAATAAAGGAACATTGTTCAAACAACATTCAATCAGGACCAAACTTGAAACATAAGTGTGTCACACGATAAAAAAACACCTTATAGGATTATATTAAAGTTCTAAGAAACTTAATTAGCCAAAACAAATAGGGTTAACTCATAACCCAGGTCAGTGTCATTACACGTTATAAACCCCTAACAAGGATTTTGTCCCCGAAATCCCAGATGAAGGAAGACAATTGTCATTCATGCATCATATCATCAAGTCTCCACATAACATATTGATGTCATGGATATGCCATAGAACTTTGACCAGCACAAGATCCTTCCATTCAGAGTCATCATAGAATCTGTCAGGACACATACTCAACTGTCTTTTTCATTAATGACTACAGTGTCAATTCTATGTCAGGTAACACTTTATAAGTCAGACAAGTACTATTCATACTTGAAATAATTCAGGGTTCAAGCCTTATTGACTTATATCTTTTATGTGATAAGATTATTGACCTTTGGAGTCTTCCATACTTCTCACTTAGTTTAGTATTTCACCTCCAAGAAAAAACCAGAGTTACATTCTGTCACTCACTTGGGACTACAAGTCTTAACATGTATCTGCTGACACAACACTAAACTTTCTTATGACTTAAACCAACTATCTTCCTAGTTGTACATTCTCTTTTCATAAGGAGAGGCCACTTATTGAATAAGAACTTATCTCAGAGGTATCTCTAGATGTATGTATAAGTTGCCTCAACAGATCTAGATAGGAATATTCTAAGGAATTATTTTTAGCTTGATAAACTTTTACCAAAATGATTCTACAATTGTTCCTTCAATTAGTACATCCTTATCGATGTCATGTTTATGCAGAGCATAAACCCCTAAATTATGATGTCCATACTATTTTATGTAACTAGTCTGATCCCACAGCTGGCCATTCCAGGTAACCAACATAAATCATCTGATTAGGAGTTTTATTTTCACTTTCTCATACCACTAAAACTTATTGGATATTAGGATTCCTTACCTTGGTATCCATTATATGTGCCAAAAACACATCACATCCTCATCATTTCCATCTCTCTCTTGTTATTACCAAAGCCAAACATAAAAAAAGGATCTTTCTTTCATCTTGGAACATTACTTATTACACATATCTTTATCTTGGAATCAAAGTCCAAGACTAGCTAATACTTTTCTAAGTATCCATTAATAGATCACTTCTAACTCATGCACATCAAGTGTCCTAAGACTCACTTGATTGTCATGTCCCTAAAAGGAAAGAACACAAATAAACATATTCCTCTTATCACCCCATCATCACCCAGGGTTGTTTATTAAAGAGAAGAGATTATCATGTACTCTAATTATTACATGAACTTCCAACTATTCATGAGTCATTTACTCTTGTTTCATCCTAGGTTCCTTGCCATCAGCATAGGAATTATAAGGATGATTACATATCAACACGCCTTTCTTTGTTATTGTCTAACATGTTTATGAACATTTTATGATTTTATCATATTTCTCATTTTCACATTATGGAAGAGATCATTATCCTTCACATATTCTTTATTTGAACATAGATCATCTTCCTTGTTCCCTTTCACTTATAATAAGAATTGTACTTTGTACTTTCTCATACTCACAGGTTTATCTGAGATAATCTCATATTCCATTTTATTGCACTTGGGATGTGATAGAAACATTCATGTCATATTTTCAATTTCATTATGCTCTTTAGATTTTTTTCAAAATGATTACTTGATCAGAGTAATCAAAAAGATAGGAATCTAAGAGTTTCATACTTACCCTTCCTTCAATAGTTGAATACCTGGCCAAGGTATATAAGTATTTAGATTAGGTATTATGCACCTTGTTTGTATCATATACCTTACTTTTCATATCATCCAAGTCACATGACTTAATATCCCTGGGTTTCTTCAGGCATCTCATTTACATCTCTGCCTCTTTTATATGGACAAAAGCAATTATAAAGCATTTAAAAGAATATTGGACATAATATAAATTATAGTTCTCATCATTTCTTCCCTATGTTCCCATAAGACAACTAAAGGGAAGTTAACAACAACACTCCTTCTTATGATTATCAGATAAAATCAAGAGAATACATATCAGAATGAAAAAGCTCTATCTGACTGTCACCCCTCGCGGTCATCTACCACTTCAGGTTGACTCAAAACATAGAGTTTAGCTATTTCATGTTGTTTCTTTTGCCTTTTTACACTATTGAGTTGTAACTTTTGTAAGCCCTGCCGAGTCTGCCTCGGTTGTTGGGTCATTTCCTCCCTTCTTTTTAAACAAAAGGGTTTAGTATGCTCAACATGTTTATATCTATAACATGTCTTGTCCTCGTACCATGGTCTTATCGGTCTTATTACTGATGTAGAAGCTAAGCCAGGAGTTCTTATAGGTGGAAAGTTAGGACTTTTACCTTTAGTTAGTGACTAATGCCCTGGTGCACTAGGCATTTATTGCACTGGTGGCACAAAAAACGTTGGCTTTTTAGAATAACTAGGCAAGTTTCTCTAGAATTATAGAGACCTTTCCTTAATTCTCAGCTTATTGCCCCTCCTTGGGCATTGCCATCATAGATGTACTATCTGTCTATACTTATGGTAGAGTCTATTTTCTTGCCATATGCTAATCCTTCCCACATTTTCCACTGTTCCAACATGACTATGTCATTCAAGAACCCTTTCAGAATCCAAAGTTTCTATATTGAGGACTGGTAACCTAGGTTGTAATGCTAATATCTAGTCTATTATATGCATCACTGTTGTCCTAACTTTCCCAACAAGAGCATAAAAAGTAGGATTCTCTATCCTAATTGGGTCAAGATGGGAATTCTCAGGCACTCTTTCTTTTCTTGCCTGATCCCTTACACTCACTCCTGGTACAAAAACATTGGTCTCAACAACATGTTCCTCGTGTTCTCCAGTCATTTTTAAACTTTACCCTTTCTTCTACATAAGAAGAAGTCACTATAAGGTATACTGGATGATACTAGAATAGACTCAACACCTTAGTCCTATGTCTCTATAGACTCAGTGATCCTTAAGATCTGATACAAAAACTTTGTGACAACCAAAAATCAAATCAAGCCATCACCAGTAATAATTGTGAAATAACCATAAACAGCAGATTAACAAAAATCACTCAAATTTAAAACCATTTTGCAAGGAGATCCTCTTCCATGAAACTCTTACTGAAAGATCCTAAACTTATACATATCATGATTCACACTATACATACACGGTTTCATCTCATCTCGAGGACAACATATAACCATTTCTCTATCAAAACATATACTGAAGCAACATAAAACCTCGAAGCATACAAGCTAAAATCTCATATCATTCATGAAACCATTACGAACTGACTCCAAGGACCTGAGAGTACAGAGACGACACATATGACTTCTATCTACAAGACATGATAGATATCATACTCAACATGAGCTATTACTGCTGCCCCAACTGTTGTTCTCCCTCTACAAAAAGGTCTCTACCACCTTGTGCACGTCCACCTAAAAATTGTGGATCCCACAGGATAAGACAATTGTCCCAGCAAGAGATATAACTCTCCATCGACCATATTATTATTGCAAATAAATCTTTGACTAGAGAAATATTCTTGTTCTTAAACTTCTTGGTCTGAATATCCATAACCCTCAAGGGAAATTATTCATAAGAAAGATCCTCCCTGATCTCTATAGGCTCATGAATAAGAACATGAGATATATCCTTGATGTACCACCTCAACAAGGATGCATGAAACACATTATGAATTTGTTCATAAGAAGGCCATCTATCTACTTTACAAGGAATGTAAAGAAACATAAATAACATCTATCAACTAAGATGTATCACTGAAGTGTACATCAACTAATGTCTTTCCATATTTGATCCTTAAACAAATACGCTACTCAGATGATTAAATATTAAAATCACACTTATGCCCTAAGGAGATGAGGTATACCACTCATACTCCAGCCGACCATGGCTACGTAAAGCATCAATACCATACAAGGTCAATGGAAGAGACGGATGCCATGACCTCTATCGTCTCAGTTAGTGCGAGACCACAAGATGGACATCTCGTGTCAACTGCAACTAGATTACCAGGGTATACTGGTATCTTCACTATAGAGCTACAACCGCATCATGCACTCTCTTCAGGGAAATTTCAGTTATCCATCCCTGACATTAAAAGAATAAGGAAGATTACACATCAATTCCTTAACTGTTTGGGAGAATCACATTTCGATCCCGATCCACACAAAATGAAGAAGGATTCTACGCATTAATTTCTCATTTGGTCGGGATATTCACATCATCCCGTGATAAATAAGAAAGGTGCGACATCAGTTCTTCATTGGGATGTCTGGATATAATTCGTCCATCACCCCCACATATTAAAAAATATGAGCTCCGGGAAATCCCTTGGGAAAACCTGTTTCACCATTCAATAGCTACTGACGTTGATGGATCTATGGTCAGGGCACTACTTGATAAATTTCTCTTGATTAATTAGGTACATTATAGTATTTTTTAGCATCAACCAAGTTTCAAACATGAATTATAACAGATTCTATAAAGAAAGGGTATTACTTTTAAGATCTTTGGAACATTTAGAAAGTATATCACTCGGGATCTTAGTCCCTTATCACATCACTGGGAATTCTCATCCCTTCACATCATCATCATCATGATTACTGGATCTAGGTATTCAAACCCTTAGATCACCATTGAGCATTGTTACCTCTGTAACAAGTAACTATTACATCTAGGTCCTCAGGCCAAGGTATTCATAATATTTGTTGTACAAGTATTTCACATAGCTTACAAGGTTCATTAAACATTTTGTCACCTCTCACTAGGCAACAACTACTCACATGGCTCACAAGGCCCATTAAACATCTTGTCACCTCTCACTAGGCAAAAATTATTCACATGGCTCACAAGGCCCATTAAACATCTTGTCACCTCTCACTAGGCAACAAATATCTTTTAGGTCATCAGACCACATAAACATTATACTTGTTATACAAGTAGTTAACATGTCTCACAAGGCTTATGCAATAAGAGAAATACAACCTTCCCATTATTAGGGTTAGGGTTTTCCTTTATAGCCGAATAGGGTTTCAAGTTCATATTATCAATCCAAACCCTAATTCATTACTCCACACATCTAGGAGCATACATTGATATCATAAGTATTCAGTCATACTTAATTATTCTCATCATTTATCATTAAATGAGTATCAAAACAAAGTATGAGTTTCTCTCTCATCTCACTAGGATGTTGATTACATCATACTTTTATTAACTTGGCTTAGCCCTTTCTCAAGGTATGTTAGCCTACACTTATTAAAGTGCATTAAACTCATTACATCTTAATGTAACAATTGACATGACACACTTCATGTGTTACTCATCCAACTATATTGGATTTAAGGTGAATCAAGGTGTATCAACCTTGAGGTGTTGGATGTGATATTTATCATGCTTTGATGTATCACTTCCCTCATCACTTTTAACTTATTTAAGTTCATCAACTTATCTTGTATTAGGGTATTTCCCATCCTAATACTTTATGCACTAATTCATCACATTTATCTTGTAGTATATCGGTCATAAGTCACACACTTGAATTACCCAACTATCATCAAGTGATATGGACTCATCTTGGGTTAAGGCATTGTTGATACAGGGTTGACCATTATCAACCACTATAGGTGTTTCACCTATCAAGGTATTAGAAACACCATTACTTGGTGTTACACTCATCACTCCTAAGAGTGCTTTACCCTCACCTTTACAAGTTGTATCAGGTTGAATCATGTATCTCAAGTTGAACATATGTATTGGGTTAGGTGTATATTAAGCTAGACTTCATCATATCCCTCATACCCTTACCCATAAAGGCATCAACCTTACCAATTATATGGGGTATCACCTTCACCATACATCGATGTAGCATCCTCACCTCACTTGAAGATATTGGCCACACCATACTTTAGTATATTGACCATTACATGATGTAGAGTATTAACCACATTACCACTTTTTTCATCTAGTGTATTGGGTTACCCACCATATTATTTTAGAGATGTGTGCTCAACACCATATCATCCAAGAGGTGTATGCTTGATACCCATATCACTTTTAAGGTGTATGTGTGATTACCATATCAGGAAAGAGGTGTATGCTTGCTACCCATATCACTTTAGAGGTGTATGTGTGCTTACCATCTCAGAAAGAGGTGTGTGTGTGCTTCACACCATATCAGGCAAAGAGGTGTGTGTGTGTTATTCACACCATATTGGGAAAAGAGGTGTGTGTGTGTGTGCTTCACACAAAATTGGGCAAAGAGGTGTGTGTGTGCTTCCATATTTCCCATGAGGTGTATCTTGGTCACCATATCGTTCATGAGGTGTATAACCATCACCATCTAGGGTTTCAATATCATATCGGGTTAGAGATGCTTGCTTATGTGCTTGAACCCGATATCACTTTATAAGGTGATACCATCATCTTCAAGCTCCAGACATTCATTCTACTTGTTCTAGTACAAGGATAATAGGTCTAAGAAACTACTAGAACTCATAGATATATCAAGTATTCAAGAAAATTTTAGAATTGAAAGTAGATCATCAAATATAGCAAGAAAGATGGTGAGTAATAACATGTTTGGGTTCAAGTTATATAACCCGCCTCAAGAACAACTTCAAAGCTCCAAGCTCTAAAGCTTCACGTTCCTAAGGTTGAAGATGACTTATTAAAAGTCTAAGGCTTGTTCACAACTCCTTCATATACAAGGAATCACCATAGTTAAGAATTTGGTGAAGAAGAATAGAAAGGAAGATCATAACCCTAGATCCATGCTTCAATCAAAGGTTGAAGATGATCATAGCTTTAACTTAGGGTTAAGACTTGAGATCCTTCTTGTTCCTTAGCACCATGCATGATACCACACTACTTATGCACGATATGCCCTCACTTGTGGTCGATATCCCTTTCACTTATGGCCAATATCACTCCACTATGGCCAATATCAACTTGCTATAGCTGATATCACTTGCTATGGCTGATACCAAGGCCCTATGCACGATACCACTTCACCTATGCACGATACCAAGACTCTATGCACGATATCTAAGAGCAAGGAGGTGGTAGGATTTGAAAATTTTCACTAAGGGGTGAAAGGAAGGGTATATATACTTGAGGTTCATGGGAGAGTGTGTAAGAGGTGTCATCACCTTACTACTAGTAGGTGCCACATGGCCATACATGGATTGACACATGTACTTGCATGCATTCCATATTTATCTTGCCATGAAAAATAAAAACTTGAGGATAATGCATGGGATAAGGGTCGGCCCCTTTGTTTATCTTCTATGGCAAGCCACTTCCACTCACATTATTATTATATTCACAATTCAATGCAACCTTTCCCAAGGAAAGTTGTAAGCCGGTATCCATTGCTTTATTGAGGTTCTTAGCTCGTTTTTGCAAATTCAAAAATTTAAAAACACAATATGGGGGTCTCCTCTTTGGCTCCTTGGCCGATAGGGACTCACATTTAACACTAAAACCCGATACACTCAATACAAGCTCAAATTAGGGTTTCCATTCAACCCCTTTCTTGGTCTTTTCATTCCTAAGAATACTACCACTCATTAATGATTCAAACATGGTGTTTCATTCATTATATCTCCTATAAATTATACATAGAGGAAGTATGAACATTCTAGATGTGGTAATTTGCATATCAACGCTACATTTTGGGTAATTTACAAATTGTACCAAAATTAGTGCACAAGGTACTAGCATTATTCAAACAAGTTCAAACTTGGCATTTAGACTTTCCACAAGCCACCAATTATCATAATTCTCTCTATTATATCTCGTCGTGATGACATGGCCCTCAACTCTATCTTGGAGGTTGAGGTATTCGACATATGGGGAGTGGATTACATGGGACCATTCCCATCATCTTGCGGCTACCAATACATTATTGTTACTTGTGAATATGTATCCAAATGGGTTGAGACCATCCCAGCCCAAACGTCGGATGCTAAATCTGTAGTAAAGCTTTTTCAAAAGATCATATTTCCTTAGTTTGGAGTTCCTCGAGCCGTAATTTTAGATGGAGGCACATATTTTGCTGAAAGACAATTCAACAATCTCCTTTCTAAATATGGTGTAACTCATAAGATCTCTACGCCCTATCATCCTCAAACTTCCGAGCAAGTAGAGGTCTCAAAGAGGCAGCTGAAGAACATCCTTGAAAAGACTGTTTCTAGTTCAAGAAAAGATTGGGGTTTAAAGATAGATGATGCATTATGGGCATACCACACAACCTACAAGACAATCATATGAACTACTTTGTTCAAGATGATCTATGGCAAATCATATCACCTTCTGCTGGAGTTAGAGCACTGTGCTTTGTGGGCCATCAAATTCTTGAACTTTGACATGAAGAAGGCAGGTGAGAAGCGCCTTTTGTAGCTGTAGGAACTTGAGGAACTTTGCCTTGATGCTTATGAGAACACAAATCTATACAAAGAGAGGACAAAGGCTTGGCATGACAACATGATTCGCGGGAAGGACTTCCAAGAAGGAGATAAAGTTTTGCTATTTAACTCTAGACTAAAATTATTTCCCGAGGAGCTGAACTCAAAGTGGTCAGGACCATTTCTTGTGTTAAAGATCTTTCCATATGGATTTGTGGAACTCCAAGGCAAGGACGACAATTTCAAAGTAAATGGACAACATTGCAAGCTATATACTTGTGGAGATGTAGTAGACAAGGGAGCCTCTTGCTCCCTCCAAGATGCTTGAAGGAAGAATTGAAGAGTCTTACTCCAGACTCTAAATGGAGGACCTTGTGGGAGTTGACCCTACATTAAGATAGATTTCTTTTAAAGTTCTTTGAGTCAAAAACACCATTTAAATTTGTCAATAAGCTTGTCATGCATGAATGTAATAATTTAGACATAGATTTCACCACATCTATCATTATTTTGTGCTGACTGACTGCTATTTTCTGTAGAAATTCCAAAATGCACGATGTGTCTTTATTTGACACAGCGTGCAACATATCAGAATAGATAATGAAATTGGGCTACATCTCCAGGTACACAATGTGGTTGCCACCAACATGCCGTGTTCAGTCCACGTAAATGTTTCTGAAAAAATACACGGTGTGCATTTATTAGATGCATGTCGTGCATCTATATTTTGACTAAGCAGAAAAAGTTTTTGGAAACTCACACGGTGTGCATTAACACATACACACCGTGCGTCTGGGCGCAATGGTAGATCTACAAAGGAGAATTTAAAGTATATACGTCGTGTATACCACATATACACCGTATAACTGGGCGTAAAAGGCAGTTTGAAAAGGGGAAATTAAAGAAGAACACGACGTGCATATCTTATGCACACGGTGTCTCTTTCCGTAAAGTTTGGCCAAAAAGGGGGCGCACGACCTAATTTCTCACTCCTAGAAATTAGTCATGTGAGAGAAAGCTCTAGCCGCTGTGCGATTCAGCCGTGCAGCCGCCCCTTTCTTCCCCAACTCACGTCGTGCACATCTGCATGTCGTCTCCTCCTTCCGCAAGCTGTGCATGCCAACGGCACTGTCTCTTTCCTTCCTCACCCTCGCGTCGTCATCTTCTTCTCCAAGCATGTCGTCTCTGTGAGCAGTATCTGCCCCCGTGCCAACACAGTGCTGATGACGCTGCTGACCCACCACCATCGACCTCGATTGGTTCCATCGTCAGTCTATTTTCCCCTAAATAGTCGGCTCCCGGTGCCGATTTCGTACTGCAGAAATTCTCCAGGTGCACGACGTTCCTCCGTTCTGCACGTCATGCATTCTAGTTTCAGGGCCAAAGGAATAACTTCCAGGTGCACGCCGTGATCGTAATTTGCACACCGTGCACTCCTACAGAAAGCCATGGCACCAATCAAGAGGGGTTTGGACAGACGTCATGGTGATGCTAGTTCTTCCACCACACCTTCTGAGGCAACTTTTGAGTCGTCCACCCAATTCTGAGTCACCCTTGAGGAAGATGCAGACTACCAATTCCTCATTACTAGGTGGGTATTACCTTCCCGCTACATGTGTGAAGAAACTCTAGACAAATTTGGCTTCAAGAATGAGGTAATGGGGTACCTTCGATTCTTAGGTCTTCATCTAGTCTGCACTAGAGTTGCAAAGACATACCCTTGCCTTGTTTATGAGATTTTGACTACCTTTAAGGCGAAAGATGACCCCCAAAATCACTGTGAGACGTATCTGAAGATCAGTTTTTGTCTTCTAAACAAGTGTTTTGCTATGGATCTTCGTCGGTTTTGTACCTTGCTTAGGTGCAACTATGGAGGCTACACTAACTATCCGCCCGCTTTCCATAGCGATACTTTTTGGTCTAAAATTACCAATGAAAAGGTGCACTGGGCTAGGCAGGCACGAGCTTCTTCGCTCCATAACCCAATTTTTAGAGTTGTGCATCACCTTCTAAGCACCGGTCCTTTTGCCAAAAATGAAACTCAAGAGGTCGTGAGAAAAACTGACCTTTTATTCTTGTGGTGCATGGTCAATAATGAGCAAATTAGTTATGGCTATTATATTATCAATAAACTTCTAGAAGCCAAGAAAAAGTAGAGAGAGGCGGGTGACATCATGTGTGGTGGAATGCTCACACTACTTGTTATGCATCTAGGGCTAGACTTGACCAGTTTAGAACCTACACCAGGGAAAAACCTTGAAATCATCAATTATCTTATTTCTTGTGGCCTAATATCAAGGCATGGTGATAGCACTAGAAAGTTCAAGTTTTTTCTCACAAAGAAATAGTTCATAGAAGTCCCCGATGCAGCCCGCAATGACCTCAGCAAGAAAGCAAATTAGAAGGTTGAGTTACAGCCTGAGGAAGAAGAGGAGGTAGCCACCCATGGCGCCAGCAGTTCTACAACAGTAGCTACCGCTACAGCTACACCACCACTTCCACCCTCCACCGCTACTCAGACTGAGTATACTTGGGTGATACTCGATGTTTGGCATCTTTATGGATATGTTCAGTAGTGATTAGACCACATCAATGACCGTTTGGACCAGATGGGCATGCAATACACTATGATGCACAACATGGTCCACCAGATGGACTCTTGGCATATCTCTCAGGGCCATTACTCTGTCCCGCCACCATATCCGTCACCACCGCCACAGCAGCCCGAGTTTCCACAGACGTCGGAGTTTCCACAGCAACCCTAGTTTCCCCAGTAGCATGACTCCGTAGACCAGCCGATGGACATTCCAGATCTCGTCAGCCAGTATTTCCCTAATAAGGAGGGTGATGGCCCTCCTTTTTGATATTTGATCCATGATAGGTATCCGGTTGTGAACTCTGTGAGTTTGTTTGATGTAGTGAGGACACTACTGATTTCAAGCTTGGGGGGCACAACCGGCCCGTAATTGTAGTTTTCATTTTGTATTTCCTTTTGTTAGAGTCAGTTGTGGCAGTTTTTCATTCCTTTTTGTTCTATGTTCTGTTTCCCTTGATGGAAATCTTAATATGAATGGAGGCTACCATGTTAGAATGAACACCATGCTTGATCTATATCATCCTTTGTATTTCTTGTGGCATATGAAAAGATTTTCAAAAGCATGCATGATTCTAATGAAAAAGGAAAATCCCCATGTACACGATCTTGTTTGTGTTTGTGGTTTAAAATCTCAATTTTTACATCTTTGATTTCTCAATACATATAATGGTTCCACATTTTTACAAATAAATCAACTTTGCAACACTTACTAGAATACGGGATGCTTTTGCCAAACTCTTAGTGCATTTACAATCAACTTTTTAGCAAATTTTTTTTAAAAGAATGATTGAAATATTGCTAATCTTAGCACTCGTGTTGACTCTTTGGTGTTGTACCATACTTGCACTATCATTTGTTTACCTTTACCCAATAAAAGTTGGCAAACAACCCACATATCATGCTAGCCTAGTGTGAGTCCGATCTGGCAACGATGGTTAAGTGGTATGACAAATCAAAAGAGGGTAAAAATAACACCCCAATAGGCATTCCATGTGAGCATAGGCCTAAATTAGCAGTCGAGTATCGGAAACCCAAAAATTTCCATCATCATATGCTTTGAGAAAAAGAGTACAACTAAGTTTGTTATTGTTAGCACTGATTTCATCGTCTTATATCCATACTAACTAAAAAAATTGTGATGTACATCCACTTACTGTTTGGCTCGATTATCCAAATTCTGTTTAGTGTTGTCTAGTTGATTATTTCATTTGATTTGGAACCACCATTGTTGAACTAAAATTCTCTATCTTAGATGTCTAAATTGAGAAGATAACAATGAACACAAACACTATGTACATAGTTGGTTGAGCTGATTGCATATCTTCTTTTCCTTTAATCCATGCATGAGTTTGAATATTCTTTCACCCTCATTTTAGCCATGCTCTTTTTGGTTGAGGACAAGCAACAGTTCAAGCTTAGGGGGATTTGTTTTGTGTTTTCCACATCATCTTTTCACATGTTATCACACACAAATTTGGTTCATTTTGATATCACTTAGCCTCTTTTTATATTACTCTTGCCATCATTTTTCTACTTTACTTATCGCATAACATGTATTACAAATCTTTCCAAAAAGACTGACTTGCGGAGTTTAATTCTGCTAAATCAGCAGAACGATGTGTAAGATTTCAGAAGACCTTTCGTTCACCCAGTATGAAAAACACACATCGTGTTCATCCTTGAACACGACGTGCGAGTTTCCAGAAAGTGCAGAACAAGCCAAACGCACTGCGTGTTTCGGACAACACGACGTGCACCTGGGAGCGTCAAGAAAACCAAAGTTTCTAGAAAGTTGCACGACATGTATTACTTCAGTGCACGGCGTGCGCAGTACATTCTGGAGCAACTGTCAAAGGTTTTGCATGGCGTGCACTAGGAACGCACGCCGTGTCACTGTCAGTTTCAGAATTTTGAAAATTATGATCCTTTATTTAAAATAAAGAGGGAACTTAATGGGTGGTTATCGACGGTCATAATTCAAAGTTATGTTGTATCAGAGCAAGTTTAGAGTAGAGGAGGATGATTTTTAGGATAAAAGAGGTGGTTTCTTGCAAAAGGAGCCCCAATCTTCTTCTCTTCTTCTCCATTGTCTTCTTTAAAGGTGCAATAGAGCTTCTTCACTTCACGCAGCCTCTCGGGAAAGGAGTTGGTTCGTCTTGGAGTAGTTGGATGAGTAGAATTTCATCCCCAAGCTGGAATTCTACCTTCTTGTGGTTGCATCTTTGGATCTTCTTACTTTTCTTCCTCTAGATCATGCTAGAATCTAAAAAATGTAACAATTCTGCAAAACACAATTATGGACGAGTAAACTCTTTTTCTTGGGCATAGGAGAGTATCTCTCATGTCATAGCATATATGGAACAAGTTAATTTCGTATTAAATACTATGTTGCTTGTTTTTCTCCCATGAGAGTACCTGTCTTATCATCTCTTACATGTATTGATGGCCACATTATATGCATGTGTTCTGCTTTCTTGCTTAATCTGAGAAGATAGGTAAGCATGTATGGAGGTGCTTTTATTAGCAACTCTTCTTCTACCACGAGAGTGGATATTATAGAGTTGAGGAATAGGCTGTGATCTAAAATGAAAATTATGCATGAGAATGTGGATTTGAGTTGAGATCGTTACACCTACACTGGGAGGTGAAGTGTAACACATACCTCTCCTTTAAAACAAGTACTTAGTATGTTTAAATTTCGTGTTCCTATGATGTGCTATGATATGTGGGTGAAATTCTAATATCCAAGATCCATTAGCATCTGAATATAAACCCTTTTTAGTAATCTTTTCATTATTTGTTTAAATCTGAATTTCTATAATTAGATAAACACCACCATCCTTTTTAAACCGATCTAGATTGTTGAACTTTAGTGATGTTGCGTTTGATTAATTACTAAAGCTCCTTGTGTTCGACCTCGACTATGACTACATATGTATACTTGCAGAGATTGGTTAAGTTGAGTAAATGATCCTTTTTAGGATTGAAACTCATTAGCGTAAAACAACCAACATATATTAAGCCAGACATTTATACTACATACATACATGCAATTTCAATACCACCACTCTAGCCAATAGAAGGATAAAGTGTACCTTAGTACGAGCAAACTAGCATTAAGGATAAGATTATATTTTTTAATAGAGTCCATAAAGAAGATCCTAACATTTCAAGCAAGTGTGACTAGATTAACATCACAAGACTTCGGTGATATTAAACATATTCATTAAGGGTGGATGTTTCACCTAATATAAATTCCATATTTCTCATTAATTGATTTCGACATCTCTAATGTTCATATAATTATTCATCATTAAGCTACATATTACATCATATATCAATTTGACTTAGGATGAAACATCCTAGTAAGACCAGGGATTTCAAACTTAAGTTCCATGTATCTTAATAGGGAAAATCATAATATTTGAATAACATTAGGGACTTATTCATCATTTCATCCATTTAAGTCATATTGAGTCATTTTCATGTGAGATTGTCAACATGAGAGTAAAAGAGAGATTATCTTGATTTAATGTCATAAATACAACATGTTACTAATTTGATTACGTCAAATAGCATGGGTGACCATTAGGGTGATATTTGTACAAGATTATATATCAAATATAGCAACATGAACATTAAGTCACATTACTTGTGTTGATTAGGTCAACAAGTTATAAAAGTGCTCAAGAGTTATCCACATAGCATTTTAAGGTTACATGACTTAATGTTATTAACATGGAGAATAATTAAGGATATTGAATCATATTTGCTTCATTATAACACAAGGTTTAAAGAATCATAATGAAAAATCCATAAATGCCCCACTTAATGTCACTTTTCATATCATCAAGTTGCAAAAGTATGGGAAAAATAGATCCTTGGATAAATAATTCATCAAGTATTATTGATCTAGAGTGAATATTATGATGATTTGGAGTTCATATAATCAAATCGAGCATTAATTTAATGATCTATAGTATTAATTACACATATTTCATGGTCCATTTCATATTTTAGGGTCATTAATGGGGCAAGCATGATCAAGTTCGATTCAAATATTACAATATACTATATGATATTAATTAGGATCAAAAAGTTCAAATGGGGTCATGATATGATCAAGGTTGTGCTTTAATCACCATTAATCTTGCAAAAAAGTACAAATAAATTCCATTTTCAATATAAAAAATCCACAAGTGGAAATAGATTCTAGAATTAGATTTATTGGATAGATTTCGTTGAGTAGACTAATTTTCATATATAATATATCCCATTTGGCCTAAGGAATCATTTTATATGAATTTTGCAAGATTATACCTATTTATGCATAAAAGCGAGAGGGAGAGAGAGATATACCCTTTGAGGGATGTGGCATTTTGAGGGGCATGCACAAGTTTGCATCAGGAAGTGGGTCCATGGTCTCGCTTTGACCCAATATAACACAACAATGAGATAGAAGGAGAGACTAAAAGATATGGGCCCTTGGTTGATGGACCATCATGGTCCAAACTCAATAGGACGGTTTTTATGTTGTCTTTCTCGGTAGCCCAAGCTAGTGCAAGGCTCATCGGTGCCATAGCCCAAGCTCAGTAGTGCTCCATGTGAGGTAGCTTTTAGCCATGGTGGCAATCAAAAAGTGGCCGCCCATGACCATTGTGGTTAGGCGAGGTCATTTTCAACCTTGGTTCTTACCGAGGAAGGCCTGGTCACAAACATTGCAACTTAGAATGACGACGGTTCCATGAAAGGAGCAGCTCACTAGAGATTGTGATAGGGAAGAAAGGAGAGAGGTAAGCAATTGAAAATGGTAAGAAAGTGAATAGGAAGAAGAAAGGGAGTTATTGGGTGTGTTCATTTGGTGTGAGGCATGGCCAACCATGCCCAACATGGGCATCCATGCTCACCTCCATGCCCCTAGAGGGCTAGAGGTAGGATATAAACAAGTTTCATCTGATCGACACAGATATACCACAAACATTGGATCGATGGTATGGCTATATAGTTGTGAGAGTTGGGGCACGCACAAGGCCAGGCCCAACAGCAAAGTAAAGGGTCGAGGTCCAAGAAGGAAAAGAAGGAAGAAAAAGGTGAAAAATGCTAGAAAAAGAGACAAATTTCAAATAGCCATAACTTTGTGTTCGGACCTCCGGTATGGGTGAAATCTTCACCATTAGATCACAAATTATATTCTCTACTTAATTAAAAATACTAAAATCAAGATCATCACATAGAGTGGATCCAAAAATTTAAAACTCAATATTTAAGTCACTCAACATTATTTAAATGAGTTCAAAATTGCAAATAGCCAATCATATGTCATCAATTGAGAAAAATGTGAATCAAAAACATCTACTCGATGATTAGCAAGTTCATCAAGTCAATTTGAGTGCACTATGATTCAAAGTGTCCATAGTTAGAGGAGAGAGAAAATCTAGGATGTTATAGTGTCCTTCCTATCATTGCCTTGAAAGCCCTAACTTTCAAGTGTTTTGTGGTCCTAATCACCTCAGGACCTCCCATTGTGAAGATACTTGATTTACAGTTAGGATCGATGCACAGAACTTTAGAGGATGAGTAGCAGATGTATAGTTAGAGAAATTGATCTGATTTTTCAGATGCAATAAAAAATCACAATTATAATAGAAACAAGGCAATTATAAAAGATAACAGATCAGGATGCAACAACAGATCAGGTCTGATGCAACAATTAGATATCATATATTGTAGAAGTACACATGTAGTAGTTGGGAGAAGCAGTTAAAGTAGTTTAATGTTCTAGTGATCTAACAGAGTAGGGGCGTGTCAGAGGAAGGATCCTCTAATCATGAGCAATATGAAAAATAAAGAGAGAGATAGTTGATAATATGGCTTCAGGAGAGACAAAAGGGGCCTAGAATATGGTGGGTGTAGTGGGGTATTATAGTCTGGTTTTAGGGTTCTAGACATAATCTCCTAGAAAGAGGCATCAAATCACCTTGATGCGCCACATAGGAGGGTGTGTGGATCAAGGTAGTCCACCACGTGGCACATGACGCATGGCTCTAATCTGCATGGTGTCCCTAGGTGATAAAGGTGATTTATTATTTTTCCAATAATTTTAAGAATATTCTAGAGAAAATTGGTGAAAACTTGCATAAAAAGATAAGTCGGGATTACCTTTCAGATTTTTCTAGAAAAGACAGTTGAAATAAAGATATACTTTATTTTAGACAATTCAAGTGGGCCATTTGTGAGAAATAGCTTATTTAAAGCAGATAATTGCACTTTTAGTCTGAAAGATGATTTCTTTATAGAAGGCCTTGAACTAGGTGAAAGTGAGCAAAAGTGGATGGATAAAATGTGTTAAAAATGTTTGAAAAGTTAGAAAAAGGTATATGTGGAAAATAAGTGGGATGTAGAGAGGACTCCATTAGCTAGAGAATTCACATTGAATTCTGAACTACTATTGAGTGAGGAAAAGTGGGGTGTCAACAGTTTGCCCCCCTCATGGCAAGGTTTCAAGAATAAGAGCAAGAACTGTGGTCTTGAGCAAAGTCTGACCCCCACTTTTAGTCATGAAAAGATAAAAAGATTGGACTCATCAAGAATGTTATGAAAAATCTTATGGAGGGAAAAAAATGAGTTTGATGTCCTTTCCTTCTAAAGATGAATTAGTGAGGAAAATATTGGGAACACATGACTTCTCTAGAGTAAGGGCAACATATCACTTAGGCAGTTTCCTATGTTTGACTGAAAATTCATTCCCATGGAATTCTAAGAGCCTTAATAGGCTTATTGGCTGCAAAAGTGACTCTCATCATTACTTCAATTCTTAAACCAGTGCATTTCTGATTCTCCCACTAATTCATGTCTTAGTGAAAAAGAGGTTAGTATGAAAAGGAAAATGCTGGTTATGGCTTGTCAATGACTTTTAGTATCAAGAGCCTATGATATTGAAAATAGTGGCAACTGCTCTACCTAAAAAATAGATCTCGGAGAAAAAGAGTAGTCATCCCTCTTCGTATGCATCTTTGGTTTTTTAATGGGCCAATTTAGAGTCAGAACTAGAACTCTTAAAAGGCACAAAATGATGATTTTTCCTATCAGGATAGGGCTCAGAATATCAAGATTAGTGATTGAGTTTTAGACAAGCTTTTAAGATTTAAGTTGGCCTTTCTGTCCAATGAATGTATAAATTGGTTATTTGTGAGGCATCTGGGATTGAGCTGAGACTAGATATCTTGGCCATTTTCCAGAAAAAGGTGGTCGACACAACGTGTTCTCCTAATGGTTCACCTTCCATCCTCTAAAGCATCGATGAGAAATGATCCTCAACTTTCTAGTTCTCAGTATTAGAATATGGAGATTTAAGCCACATGGTCATGAGGCAGGGTCAACAATTTAGTTCATTTTTTAGTCAAAATCCAAGATTGTTGAAGAATGTGTTATGAAAGTAAGATTGGTAACCCTGGTTGTAACTTTTCCAAAGGGTAAATGGATTCTAGTTTTAGGTCATGACTTCGGACCCCAAAATTTTTTGGCAATACAGTGTGTAATGGCAGACCCCAATATGTATGAAAAATGAAGCTTTAAGTTGGTTTATTTTTATTTCATGAATTAGGACCCTGGTGAAAAAAGTGATTTAGTATTTTGGTCCAATTTTAGGTCATAGTCTAGGACCCTAATTGGAGAAAGTGTTTTAGGAAATGGATCTGATTTCAAGTCGTAATCCACGATCATGGATTGTAGTATCTAGATTTGATAACCATTCTTATTTGAGAGGTGTAAAGTTTTGTAATCTATTTTTATTTAAGGTCAAGATTTGATACTTTCTGGTTTTTTACCATTTTTACACATTTTTCCTGATTTTCTGTGATTTGTATAAGGTTCTGGAAATTTTGGTGAAAATCTAGGTACCTATTTGTAGTTTGCACTGAAGCTTTTGCCTGTAAGGGAGAGGAAATGGGGGGGAGGGTTGAGCACCTTTAACATTTCTTCCCTATTTGTGTTGTGGCACTTGTATAAGGAGTGAACAGATGAGGGAGACAATTGCAGCAAGGACGAAGCAACCCGGCCAGTGAATTGCATTGATTCACCATCTCAGACCTAGCGGATTATGATGTTGTGTCAACCAGGTCTGGCGGTGTGGCAAGCTGCCCCATTGTGGCGAATGTGGAGCTTCTAGACCACCTATTTTAGCAGAGTTTTGTGTAGGTTCTAGTTACGTTCTTCTTAGGGAAGGTATATCTTTCATTTTTACACTTTAGTTTGGCCATTTAGGCCCTTGATAAAAAATTTCAAATTTTGTCTTCCCAACATTCTTATGGCTTTTAAAGGTTGAAAATGACATGACTTCGTGTTTTGTCTTGTGATTCGGATGATGTTTTCATTTTCTCATGTTCTCAATTGTTCATTATACGATTGAGTAGATTTCAAATGTTATGCAAAGCTAGTAATGTTGCCATCATTTCTGCGCATTTGGTTGCTCATGACTGGCATTAGGAAGATCCCCTTGTAGATGAGCAAGATGTTGGTGATGATGTAGGGACCAAGGTGTACCCAGACATGTGTAATTTATTCTTTGGTTGAATTTGTATCTACTATATGAATATTCATATTGAAGTTTTCCTTGAGCAGGCATCACAGTTATGCGAGCATGATAGTGGGGGAACTACTTTCAACTGAGAGATTCATCCATCATCTCGGCATGATGTGGATGAATCTGTATCACTGAGGGAATCGAGCAAGCGATGAGTTATAACTTGGAAACTCTACTCCATGTTATTTTCATTCTTCTTTCTTGAGCTTGAATTGAACTTTTTCTCCATGTATCAATAATTTTGAATTTGTCTTCTTCTTTGTTCCTTTAGCATCTCAGATTGTCAAATGTATATTAGAGAACCCGTTGGAATGATCTAGGGTATCTATATGATAGCTTGGTGGCCAAGGAGGTGGAGTTGTTAGAGGGGACTTGCTTTGGTAGCATTAGTCACTGTGGGATCATAGATAGACCATATATCTTTCCTCTAATTAAACTCTTTCTCATGAGACTAATACTTTTCATTTTGCTTTTAGCAATATGGCCACCACCACGAGTGAGATTGTTGGGATTACTAGGTTAGGGTTTGGTACGACCACCATTAGTTCTCTTCTTGGCCGATAGGAGTGGCGTCATTTACCGCCTTGATGGGATTCTAGGAGTGAACCCTGAAGATATTGAGATGGCCTCTAAGTATGAGGTCAATTTTACTTGGATGAGGTCCACCTTCTATCATGAGGGTGAGAGGTTGGATGCTAGTGATCCTTTGTATGCAACCATGAGGGTCCAGGTGTTCTTATTTGTCTTGGTTGTTGGATCCTAGATGGGTGATTAGATGCTCTAGAGGGGGGGGGGTGAATAGAGCTGAATGCACTTAAAGAAAATTCATTAGACCTTCAAGATATATCACAAGATAAGGTTGCTAAATAGGAAATTTGTGTGCAACTAAAACATGCATAGCAAGGGAGAGAGAGATTGAACATACACCAATTGACAAGCTATTTAGAGTGGTTCCACACTTCATACTAGAAGTGAGTCAATCCACTACCTAGAGAGGTCAACCTCTATGATTTCTTAACCTTGCACTTTCATTATATTCATTATAAGAGATACAATACATGACCACCAAAGGACTTACCTATCCAATACAAAGAGTCTTCAACCTTACCAAGGACTTACCCACTTTGCAAGGAGTCTTCTACCATCTTGTAAGGACTTACCTACTCTTACACAAGTCTTCAGCCTTGCAGGGATTACCCACTCTTCTTGGATCTTCCACCTTTGACTTCACCTTCACTCAGAGAAGCTTCCACCAAGGACTTACCCACTTGAGCAAGGAGTCTTCTGCCTTCACCAAGGTCTTACCCACTCTTACTCCAAGTCTTCAGCCTTGATCTTCACTAAGGGACACCTTCCCTTGTTCTTCTTCACCTCTCTTAGCCAAGAGAGAGAACCTTCATCTTCATGGTTGAAATGAGAGAAAGGGAGGTGGTGGAAGTGAGAGCCTCACAAGATATTGTTGGTATGTATGTCCTGAGAGCTAATCATGGGATGATTGGTGGGATACATTGAGATTGATTTGATAAACATCAAAGGCAAGCTTCCAATTCTTTCTGGTTCAGTCATATGAGATAATGATAAAACAGATTGAAAGTCTAGAGAATGATAGTACTCAATGATGTATGCTTTCAGGTTCAGGACCTGAACAATGAGATCATACAGATGCTAAGAGTTTGTACATTCTTGTTATGTCCCTAGTCAGATGTTATTATGGAAGGTAGATAGACAACAATGACACACAAGACTAGATTGTGATGTTGGTTGATGATAGAATCTCATTAGTCATGATATAGAGATATCAAACCAAACACATAGGTACTTGTTAGAGAACAAGTGTACCAGACAGATCCACCGTGAGTTTGACACATGGAACCATGACATGGTAGTCACAGTCAGTACTCACAGTGATGGTGGTGAGTGTGATTCTTTGACCTGAAATCACTACACTCAACACATGTCATTGGGCACACTTTGACATCATCAAACACAGTCCTGAAACATGGGTTGTTATAAAGGTGATGATTGGGTGGCTTTGACACATGGGGCTTTTGAGGGGTGAGTGATAGATATGGGATTTGTCCCTCATAAGGGAGTTTGATATCCATGGCCACTTGATGAGTAGGATTGAGAAAGGCATGCACGCATGTGTGAATCAGTATGTGATATTGATGTCATACATATATCTTCCAATCTACTCTGAGATCAAGAAAGTGAATGAACGTTGACAGGATGACTGTTCCATGCCTCGAGTTCATTCAGGATATCAGTGACAAAGGTATTATACATTCACTGTAACACCATTCACGGATTGTAGGATTGAAAGTTGTTCTCCAACTTTCTATTTCACTTGAGGCACAGATGTGTGACTAGGCACCACTCTTTACTTGTGAAGTCATAAGTGTTATGGACTTTCACTGCCAACGTGAAATGGATCTGCAGGGTCACACACATAGGATCTAACCTGGAAGAGGAGTTTTTTCCACAAACAATGTTTAGATTGATTACTAAAGGAGTTTAGTCATTCAATTAAACACTCAATTAATTGATAGCTCAATGTCATAATGTTCAAGGTGTTGGACACATTGATTGAAATATCAGATTGGTTGAAACTGCAATTGACTCATTCTGCACAATATGCACTCCCAACTGATCGCCTCATGTGATGAACCGATCGGCTGAGCTGGTGAATTGACCGACTCAGATTGTAAGTCGATCGGCTGATGGACAGGGTGAAACAATCGCTTCAAATGTTGAAACGATCGGTTCAAATGGTCCAACCGAGCAAGTTGGGAAAGTAGGATTGGTGAGAAATTTCTTTTCGTTTCACTTGCCCAATTTGATTGGAACAAGGATTGGTATTTGGTACCAATTCGAAACAAAAGAGGAAAAGTCAATCGGGAACTGACCAGGACCACGAACCGACCGGTTCAGAAGTGAACTGACCGTTTCATGGGTCCCAACCGATCAGTTGAGGTGTCAACCGATCAGCTCAGGTCCCCAACCGACCGTTTCAGAAATGAAACGATCAGTTCAGGTTGCACAGTTGGTTGTTTTGTGGAAAATCTCAAACCCTTCTACTCCTGCTTTAGTCCCACATTGCCCGGGATAGAGAACCCTGTCCCATGACCCTCCTATATATAGGGGTATTGGGGGCTTCTCAAAGAACAACTCAGTGCAACCAGTTGCTCTGTAAAGTTTTCGTTCTCTCTGGTTTTGGTAACCGAGAGAGCCCGAGCAAGTGCTACCCGATAAGGGAGGAACAACAAGAGAAAGACAACTACAGAAAGTGACTGGTGGCAGGAGAGTGTATCAGTGACTAGTACACCGACAGGAGGGTGCGACTCCTTCCAATTCCTTATGGGACAAGGAGATTGGAGTTTCAGGTGGTCCGTGTGGACTACTTCAGAGGCGGGAGATTTCTGCCGCTCGGAGGACAACTGTCAATCCCGACAGTCCCGGTGAGACCAGGAGTCGTCAGTCCCAGTGTGACCAGGAGCTGCACAGACACCATACAAGACTGGAGGTGATGACCGCACAAGCCGCGAGGTATTGTCGCCGAGCAAGCCTCAGGACAAGGTATGATTCCATAAACCATCCTTTCCTATTGTATAGACGTTGACGCGTTTCCTTGCTCTGGGTTTGGGGAGGAGAATTTTTTTTATTTCCGTTGCCTTCTCTGCCTCCCCTAAAACCCATCAGTGGTATCAGAGCCACGTCAACTGCTCTATACTTTGGGATTATCGATATGATCAATTTTGGTTTGTCACCTTTATTTATTGCATACGATGTGAATAAAATTGGCTTTATGCATGTCCAATCCTAAATCCACAAATCCTAATATACATATATGATATGTAATATTAATGCACTCGATACGCGTCACCCTAAAATGAGTTTTGTGGTGGATGTATAGCGTGGTTATGACCAATAAACCCTATCTGTGTGTGGTTGTATGTGGTTGCTTGTATCTCGGTCTGCGCACCGATCTTCCTTCTCCTATTCCTGATGTAACTCGAAATAATTTGAGATTTCTTTCCTACCTTTGCCCCCCTCGAATGTAACTCGAGGTTTCTCTTTTTAGAATGTAAAATAGGATAGATTTTATTTCTTGTTATGTCAAAGAACGGAAGACATCCTGACGATAGCTGAGACGATCGGTTCAAGGCGTGAACCGATCGGTTAACGTTCGAGATGATCGGTTCAAGGAGTGAGCCAATCGGTTGATGACCGGTTCGAGGAGCGAGACGAGCGGGTGGCGGCCATGATGAGATGCACGATGACCAGGCAAACCGATCGGTTGGAGGAGCCAACTGATTGGCTGGTGGCACCCAGCCAACCGGCCTGATGGCGTGTCGATCAGTTATGTGATGAGTTGATCAAACCCAAAAAGGCAAAGCACAGAGTTCATCTTGTATAGGTTGCATGTGATGTAGACCTAGATGACCGTGATTCCTCTTGGCTCGAGGAATCACATTAGGATGGCCATAATCATCGCTTTTATCGTTTTGCATGTTTTCTGTAGGATATAGCATGTATATGATACATACTATATATTGTGGTGATTGAATATGTATATGTATATAAAAACCAAATCCCTCATTAAATATTAATGTTTTAGATGCCTTCCAAATGCGACACACATGAAAAGCTTGATCGACCAAGTGTGGGCACGCCCAAGCGTGGTGCACTATCTATCTCGTGGAAGCGTAAAGGATGGATATGTGGGTCTGCCCAAGCAGGGTGCATATTCATCGTGTTGGCTTTGGGTCAGACTTAACAAGGTGACCTAGATAGGATCTAGCACCTTGAGGCATGGAGATGATCATGGCAAGGAGTTTCATATGACATCTTATCAAGAGTTGCATATGATGAAATTGGCAAGAGTTGCCTACCTGAGAGATCTAAGTTGTGGGTGACAGCCTTAGCTGGTCCACGACTTAGAGGATTTTAGGATCTTTCCCACTAGAAGGTTGTACGCTACAATTTTCCGAATTGATGGTGAGGGCTATCAATTTGAAGTAAAATAGTGGGAGCGATAATTAATTAAAGGCCTAATTGTATCATCAACTTTTCAAATCAATCAAATAAGTTTTTGGACTAAAATTGCATATTTCCTATTGTAGTACAAATGACAACAAACATCAATCACTTTTCTTTGCGATCCGTCCTGGAAAAGGACAAGTTAAATGGGAATAATTTCCACGATTGGTTAGGACGTTGAGAAGCATTCTCAATCAAAGAGCGAAATCTCTAAGTCCTAGTTATACCAGAACCAGATGAACTCGATCCCACCACATCAATGGCTGAAAGTATGCTTATGGAAGCATACCGAGGAAGACATTGATGAGGAGTGCTTGATGTTGTGTTCTCTGAACTATGAGTTGTAGAGACAACATGAGACATATGATGTCTCCAAGACATTGTCCTAGTATGTCATGACAGAAGGAGATCCAGTAAGGTACTCACACACTCAATATGATTGGGTATGTGGAAAGACCTGAATAAGAAGGATTCCCTCTGAGCTAAGAGTTGGCTATTGGTATGATACTGCAAATGTTGCGAGAATCATACAGTTCATGATAAACTACAACATGAACAACTTTGACAAGCGTTGACAAATTTGTTGGACATGTTGAGGACAGTAGAGGCAAATATGAAGAAAGACTAACCCTAATCTTTGATGAGATCAATGAAAGGTAAGTCTTAAGGGCAAGGGCAAGGGCAAAGCAAAGAAGTGTTCTGATGCTAGCCAGCATCCCAAGCCGTCTTCAACCTCCAGGCACATGGGGAAAGGGTGTATGAGGGAATTGCCCTCTATATCTGGAAGAACAAAAGAAGATGAAGGAGGGGATGGAGATCTCCACCTAATGTATCATGAAATGAACCACTTCTTTATCTGAGGTATATGATACCAAGATATGGATATGTCATATATGATATGCAATATCCACAAAGAAGTGATGGCCTTTGTGAAAGGACCAAGAAAGGAGTACCCATCATTGGAGCAAGTGTTACTGCCATAGATAGGAGTACCTTTCAGTTTATTTCAGCCTAAAGGGCACAAAATAGAGTTGAGAACTGCTATTTCATATTTTCCAATAGATAGAAACACTTTATTTTTGCATATTGTATGACAATGATGGCAATCAATGAAGTGATGTTTCAATTTATAAAGATATGATCTTTGTGGCAATGCCTTATTTATCTTGTGGTATTTGATATGCATAAGATAAAATGATACCTAAAAGTTATAGATAACTCAAACAATCAAATTAGCATCAATCATGAGAAATTCATTTCTAGTTTCCATGTGATGGATAAATCTAGACTCTTTTGGTTAGAGAACCAGTAAGAGACATGAATATCTTGGACATGATTAATCAATCTTCACTGATGGTAGTGGGAGAATGATTGTCCTATTAAGTATAATACATGTGATGTATTTACATACCTATTGGAGAAAATGCTAATACTTCAAATGGTGTTTAGAGAAATACCAATATGAATATCTTGAAGTGTTCAAGATTATCATAGATGAAGTGCAAATTTGGTAAAGTGTTAATTCTTGATGAGATCAATGAATGAAATACTTGGACCAAATGTTTGAGATCCTTATGAGTGATTATGATAGTGTATCATAGTGAACTCATGATTAAGGCATGGTGATGTCTAAATCAAGAAGGAATCATACTCTAAGGAGTTAGAGAATGATTATCAAATAGCTGAATTCTTCTTAATAAAAGAATACCCCACACAAATAAAGGACATTAAGAATCACAAGGAGTTGTAAGTTCTTATATCCTTGACAGATACACCTTGTTTATCTATGTGATGAGTTGTTCATGTGATGAGTCAACTATCTAGATGAATATGAGGAACCGAATTTTGAGTTATGGTTTATGACCATTACATCCTAAATGACATCCATGTGAACCATAAGGTATGACCTTGATGGTAGCACCCATTTGATGAAATCCATAAGTGCAAATGAATCTTAAGTGTTAAGACACATGGATAAAATTTTGAGAAGGATGATGCTTGTTGATTGCAACTTAATGACTAAGACATTTGGCATATGGATACTAAGACCGCATTCCTATGAGGAATAAAACAAGGATGTGTACGTGACACAACCTATAAGGTTTATGAATCCACTAATGCAAATGAAGTCTATAAGTTACAATAGACTAATCAATGTGATTGATTGAGTACAAGAAACTCAGAATTGGATCTTTACTTTGATGATATAGTCAAAGGGTTTGACTGATATGTCAAAGATAAAGAAGGGGTCTGTGATTTAGTGGGAGTGTGTTCACATTCCACATGTTGATGTGAAATGGAAATGTTCTAGAATGGAAATCCAAAAGTGGAAATTATCTTTAAGAAAGATAGATATGTTTCCTATGTGATAGGAATAGAGATCTATAGAGATAGTTCTCAAAAACCTCTTGACCTGAAAAGAGAAAGCATACATTGGCAATCTGTACTGAAGGGTTCAGTATGCATAGATTTAGTGGGAGAAAACTTGTCCATGTTACATGGAGTTAGTATCCCAAGGCCAAGTGTCCAATTCTTATGAAGAATGGAAACACTAAGAATAGATATAGATATATCATGTATGTAATCATCCCATTATCTTGCATGTATCGACATGGCAAGAACAAAATGCATTCATCATCTTGTATGTAGGATATGGCAATATGATGTTCTCATCCGGATAACTCATATGTGGGACATGACGAGTGGATGTATGTCTACTTCCAGTAAGGGTTACTGGAATACCATGAGAACTTGATAAGTACTTGAGAAGTAATAGTTATATGGAGATAAGGAAGAGTTCAATGTATAGAGTTACATTGATGCGAACTTCTGAAAGGACAGAAAATAAATCACAAAATATATATAGGATATATAAAAGTAAAAGTTTGTTGATAATTGGAAGTGTTCCAATAAAACCATTTAAAAGGAAATGTTGAGTATCTATGTGTTAGAGAACATCAATAGATACTATATGGATCTGGAAGTTCATGAGATGAACTTATAGATATTCCGCTCATTGATGACAAGTATGGAATCCTTGATCATTCAATGTGGCTAAAAGTTAGCAAAGGAATACTGGATCACATTTTACGACAACTCCATCTCATACGTGTGACGTACAACCAAGAGATGTGAGACATGCAATTTATACTGACTTTGGCAAGGTGTTGCCATAACTCACTATGTTCGCACTAGAGAACAGTAACATATGGGACATGTTTAAAGATCAAAATGAATATGATTCAAGGGTGATTGGCTCGCAGTGCAAGTGGGAGTCTATTGGTATGTATGCCCTGAGGGCTCATCATGGGATGATTGGTGTGATACATTGAGATTGATTTGATAAACATCAAAGGCAAGCTTCCAATTCTTTCTGGTTCAGTCATATGAGATAGTGATAGAACATATTGAAATTCTAGAGAATGACAGTACTCAATGACGTATGCTTTCAGGTTCAGGACCTGAACGATGAGATCATACAAATGCTAAGAGTTTGTACATTCTTGTTATGTCCCTAGTCAGATGTCATTGTGGAAGGTAGATAGACAGCAATGACACACAAGACTAGATTGTGGTGTTGGTTGATGACAAAATCTCATTAGTCATGATATAGAGATATCAAACCAAACACATAGGTACTTGTTAGAGAACAAGTGTACCAGATAGACCCACCGTGAGTTTGACACATGGAACCATGACATGGTAGTCACAATCAGTACTCACAGTGATGGTGGTGAGTGTGATTCTTTGACCTAAAATCACTACACTCAACACATGTCATTGGGCACACTTTGACATCATCAAACGCAGTCCTGAAACATGGTTTGTTATAAAGGTGATGATTGGGTGGCTTTGACACATGGGGCTTTTGAGGGTGAGTGATAGATATGGGATTTGTCCCTCCTAAGGGAGTTTGATATCCATGGCCACTTGATGAGTAGGATTGAGAAAGGCGTGCACACATGTGTGAATCAGTATGTGATATTGATGTCATACATATCTCTTCCAATCTACTCTGAGATCAAGAAAGTGAATGAATGTTGACAGGATGACTGTTCCATACCTCGAGTTCATTCAGGATATCAGTGACAAAGGAATTATACATTCACTATAACACCATTCACGGATTGTAGGATTGAAAGTTGTTCTCCAACTTTCTATTTCACTTGGGTAGCACTGATGTGTGACTAGGCACTGCTCTTTGCTTGTGAAGTGATAAGTGTTATGGACTTTCACTGCCAACGTGAAATGGACCTACAGGGTCACACACATAGGATTTAACCTAGAAGAGGAGTGTTTTCCACAAACAATGTTTAGATTGATTACTAAAGGAGTTTAGTAGTTCAATTAAACACTCAATTAATTGATAGATCAATGTCATAATGTTCAAGGTGTTGGACACATTGATTGAAGTATCAGATTGATTGAAATTGCAATTGACTGATTCTACACAATCTGCACTCCCAACCGATCGGCTCATGTGATGAACCGATTGGCTGAGCTGGTGAACCGATCGGATCAGATTATGAGTCGATCGGCTGATGGACAGGGTGAAACAATTGCTTCAAATGTTGAAATGATCGGTTCAACTGGTCCAACCGAGCAAGTTGGGAAAGTAGGATTGGTGAGAAATTTCTTTTCATTTCACTTGCGCAATTTGATTGGAACAAGGATTGGTATTTGGTACTAATTCGAAACAAAAGAGGAAAAGTCAACCGGGAACTGACCAGGACCACAAACCAACCGGTTCAGAAGTGAACCGACCATTTCATGGGTCCCAACCGATCGGTTGAGGTGTCAACCGACCGGCTCAGGTCCCCAACTGACCGTTTTAGAAATGAAACGATTAGTTCAGGTTGCGCAGTTGGTTGTTTTGTGAAAAATCTCGAACCCTTCTACTCCTGCTTTAGTCCTGCATTACCCGGGATAGAGAACCATGTCCCATGACCCTCCTATATATAGGGGTATTGGGGGCTTCTCAAAGAACAAATCAGTGCAACCAATTGCTTGGTAAAGTTTTCATTCTCTCTAGTTTTGGTAACCGAGAGAGCCCGAGCAAGTGCTACCCGATAAGGGAGGCACAACAAGGGAAAGACAATTGCAGAAAGCGACTAGTGGCAGGAGAGTGTGTCGGTGACTAGTACGCCGACAGGAGGGTGCGAATCCCTCCAATTCCTTGTGGGACAAGGAGATTGGATTTCTAGGTGGTCCATGTGGACTACTTCAGAGGCGGGAGATTTCTACCACTCGGAGGACAGCTGTCAATCCTGACAGTCCCGGTGAGACCAGGAGTCGTTAGTCCCAGTGCGACCAGGAGCTGCACATACACCGTTCAAGACCGGAGGTGAAGACCGTGCAAGCTGCGAGGTATTGTCACCGAGAAAGCCTCAGGACAAGGTATGATTCCACAAACCATCCTTTCCTATTGTATAGACATTGACGCATTTCCTTGTTCTGGGTTTGGGGAGGAGAAATTTTTTTTTGTTTCCGCTACCTTCTCTGCCTCCCCTAAAACCCAACAGATATACATGTAGGACGAGCTCTCTTACAAATCTCCTACTCACTCTAATGGATGTAGCAAGTGATTAATCTTAGAGAGACAGAGGAGGGTGTAGGAAGCACTCAACTATAGAATAGGAACCTCACATAGAGTTTTGCGTTGAATGCTCAACCTTGGAATGAAGCCCAAGGGGTCTTATTTATAGCTGGGGATGCCTCTTAGCCTTTGGGAACACTTGAGAATGAAAACTAGTCATTTTGTGGCTTGCAACAGATATATTTTCGCTTGTTGCAACTCCACAACAGCTAGAAGTACTTTTCTGCACTTTTTCGTACAGTGAAATCAATCGAGTTTCTATAAAGGTAACTCGACCAATAGAGTAAAAGACAAAGCCGATATTCAGACCATCGGTCGAGTTTGTCCTGGGGAAAGTTGACCGACCAATGGAAATTAAATTGGTCAGGTACTCCATCGGCCGAGTTCTGTGAAGTGTAAACTCGACCGATCAAAAGTCATTTTCAAGATCCAATCAGGATCGGTCGAGTTTGCAACTCGACCGATGAACAACCTGATGTGAATTTTGGAAAATGGCTTTTGAGTGCTTAAATATTCGATCTAAGTGCTCCTGATTTTTTACAAGCTTAATTACAAGTCATACAATCATTACAAGTGATTTACAACATGATTCTAATGTGTTTTCATCATATTACAAAAATGTGCACTTGTATTGACTTTGACTTGTCTTTTCTCCAATTTGATATGCGCAAGTTAGGGCATTTAGAGTGTGTCTATACCTAATCTGAAATCACTCAAGTAGAGACATTAGACACAAATATGTGGAATGGTTAGTCATCATCAAAACATGGGTTTAGTCAATTTAGACATGAGTCAACATTGACCTAATTGACCTTGAGTCAACATTGGTCACTGGTTTCCTATTCAGTAATAGCTCAAGGAATAGAGGATATATATGTTGGTTCTCCTTTGATATAGGTCTGGGCATGATTCCCTCCTTTGAATGGGGTGGCGACGAGTATGTACATCTGCTGACACATTTGTGAAGATGTTTCATGGGTGACTTCAAAGGAGGGGTGTTTCAGGCAATGAAAGGTTGTAGAGGCTTCATAGCCTTGATTGCGATAATCTTTTACTTGTTGTTTATATTTTTCATTCTTTGAAATATCTTATGTGGATGATTTCCTATGACATTTGTTTTACATCTGTGGGGCTATGAGAACTTTTGAATTCATAGACCTTCCACTTTGAGTGGTCTAGAGGGCCATTTGTATACTTCCCTCCCTACTTATTTCCATCGGGCTAGCTATAACAACAATGTGCAATATGAGAAATGGAGAGGCGAACTGCAAACAATGACTATATATGAGGTATGAATAGTACTTTAACGTTGTATTATATCGTGTATCTATACTTTAGCTGACTCTAGTTCATTGATATTCTCATGTTTTCAAGATCTTCTCTAGGCTTTAGTGTCGCAAAGCGGCCATATCTTATGCAGCCTTTTTTGAGGTATTATCTCTGGATGCTTGCCGGATCTAGTTTGATTCTCTGTCTGGGAGTAGTTGTATATGGGTGAGCATGTTGTTTGTTAGTGGGTTGTTGGCTGACACATCCCTTTCGACTCTTTGTTGGGAATAGTCCCTCCTGGGCTTGAGATTGGTCAGGGTGTTAGGGAGCTTATGTATGGTCAAGTGACGCATGATGAGTACCTGAGGTGCTACTATGTACATAGTCATCCTATTCTCTTTTCTAGAGAGGTGTATGATTGAATTTGACGTCCTCCAATGGTGAGATTCTGAGTTTGGTAATGTCTTCGTTTTGCTAGCATTATGTTTGACGTGCTTTTTATGCAAGTGATCGATTATCACTCGGTTGAGGAGCAGAATGATCAGGGGCATGAGCTTCGTCCTCCACCCCCTCTTGATCTAGTTCCTTCTCACAAGGTTCCACTTTCTCTGCTAGTTAATTCTTGTTGCTTTTATGACTTTCTTGGGTTGCGGTCTCATCAAGATTTGTCCATTGGAGGTTTGTGTCATTTCCCAGGTGACTTCAGCTGGACCTCCTCCTTCATGGAGACGGATGAGGCTTTAGATGCAACATACATACTCTTCAACTCAAGTATCCCACTGGGATGTGGGCATAATCAGTATTTTGGGGGATCTTCTAGCGTAGGAGTCTTCTCTTTGGATGTCATAGTTATGACTACATCCTTTGTTGGCTGAAGTGGGAGCAGGTTCCTCTTGACGTAGGGATGATACCTTGATTGTTGGTGTGACTTATGGTAGATCCTCTTCTGGCCACTATTGCTCTACCAGTCATATTCGCTCTGATGCGAGAAGAGGGCATTGTTCATCTAGATCTTCTTCCATGGATCATTGGACCTTGGACAAATGCTTAACGGGGTGGTTGAAGAAGTAGCAGTTGCCCCTCTCATTCAGGGTTGAACTTGCCCCTGGAATCAGCATTGTGGATGAATTGCAATACTAAGTTGCCCTTATGGAGTCTGTGTGGTCAAACCTTCTTGTTGAATGCTCGAGTTGTTCTCACTTTATAACACTATGCACGGTGTAGGGCTATTGCTCACGGTTCTTCAAGAGTGTTTTACCAATAGACTTGATCTTGAAGCCATTCAGACTCTAGAATATCCGCTTCACATAATCTATAGAGTGAAGGGATTTGTACTTCAACATGTAGGACTATTTCCATCCCATACATTAGGGAGTATGGTGTAGCCCCTTTGGAAGATCTATTTGAAGTGTGGTAGGCCCACAAAGACATTGGAAGATGTTTGTGCCAGTTGGCATGAGAGCTAATAGTCTTTTACAGGATCTTGATTTGATTTTTATTGGCAGCTTCAACAGATCCATTCATTTGAGGATGATAAAGTGATGTTTGATGATGTTTGATCTCCAAAGAGCTTAGATACTCTTTGATAGACTAGCAGTGACGTTTTTCCTATTATTTGAGATGATCTCATGTGGTATCCCATACCAGTTTATGATGTTATTTTTTAGGAACTTTGTGACATGTTGGGTTGATGCATTAGTGATGGACACTGATTCTACCCAGTTAGTGAAGTAATCAAATATGACAAGGATAAACCAATTATTGTTTGACGCCTTAGGGTTGATCTTGACAATCTTGTCAATTTCTTAAGCTGAGAATGACCAAGTCATGGCCATGTTGTAGAGTTGGGCCTTCCTAGATGTTGATTCATGAATCGAGGGTTGCTAGAGTGTCAGTGAAGGCACTTTGCTCTCTCTGATGAAATGGACGGAGATATGATCAAAATTGTGAGCCATAGAACACATATGCTCTTAGTAAGGTACCAAGTTTTGATGGCACTTTCTCCATTTATTTTGGACCTAAGAGATGACAAGGAGGGAGTCACTGCAGACCTATAAACATCATTCCCCTTATTGTCTAGCGAGCTAGAGTCCTAAAATGCAAGCTTCATATTAGGCCACATTTTTAGTGGTGTTGAATTCTAGTTGCTTGCTACAGGTAGCTACTCTACCTTGGGAATTTGAAGGACTACACATATTCCAACTCCTTTTTGATTCACATATCTGTCAAAGAAGATTGTCTATGTGTTAGTATCTAGAGGGAACCCCATATCTGGCGGGTTGACCATCCCTATATCTTTGTCTGGGAACCCGTACTCATGAGTAGCTTCTTCTAGTAGCAGGAAATCTATTGTTGATCTCTGAGGGCTTGTGATTTGACTACCTTCATTGGGATGTAGGTAATGTTTCACTCTAACAACATTACTTCTGTTCAGTGCATGTTCATGTCAAGGTGGGGCAATAGCATAAATAGAAGAGTGGGTCATACTTGGCAATTAGATGTGGAGGATACACTGTTATATAATGGCATAGCTTCCTCATCGCATTGATCAGAATCGGGCAATATTTTTTGAATTAAAATGTAGAGAGCCTCTGTATAGTTGCATTTCTTAAACAAATAGTAGATAGTGTGTGCACTATCAATCATTTCTTGATTTAAAACTCTGCATAACGACGTCTCACATACAAATAGGCATAGGATGAGAGGATAGCCAATCACGACCAGGCTCAATACTATGGGATTAACAAGGTAACCCTTGAGCTTTTGGAGTGTGGCCTCACACTGTTCATTCCATTCCCAGTCCACATTCTTCTTTAGAAACTTGAAGATGGTCTCACATGTAGATTTGAGTTTGGTAATGAAGTGGTTGATACACTAGAGACGTCTGGTTAAGCCACATTTCTCCTTCTCAGTTCTGGGAGAAGTTAGTTCCTGGTCCCAGATAGCCCAAGCTTTACCATGATCTACTTTGATTGTTCTCTAGCTGATGATGTATCCTAGAAGGCTACGAGACATAATCGCCAAGGTGCATTTGGTGGAATTCAAGTGTAGGGAGAATAATTGTAATCATTGACATAACTTCTTGAGGTTGGTGATGTGGTCCTCAAAACTTCTATATTTAGTGATCATTTCATTCATCTCGTGGAAGAAGGAAGCCATTTCCCTTTGATATGTAGCTTCAAAGTTCTTGAGACCGGAAGGCAAAACCTAATAGCATAACACTCCCCATTCTATGATTGTGGCGGCGGCCTTTTCCTTATCTTATGTTTTCATCTTGATATGATTGTAGCCAGCAAATTCATCCATGAAACTAAGAAGTGCATGGCCGTCTATGTTGTCAACGAGTGTGTCAATGTGTGAAATGAGGAAGTCATCTTTCAAAGATGCCTTTTTGAGGTCGTGACAGTTCACATACATTTATACTTTTATGTCTTTCATTGGAACTAGTACAATGTTGTTGAGCCATGTAGGATAGTGATCGGCTCTGACGGGGGTTGAAAATGTGACTTTGATACCATGTTGGGGAAACGTTATACGTAAACTCAATTTCATTTGCTAATGATTATCATCTACTTTGATCTCATTTCCCATGTACTGCTTTGTAATTTGTGGTTGAAAACACCTAGGTTCTAGGGGAAATGTCTTATATGTACCTATTTTGAGATTTGCTCCTAGTTCCAATTAGTGGATCCCTAGCTAGCTAGTCATTTTCCTACATATATATCCACTCTCCTACTCCTAAGTGTGAGATCTAAGTAGCTAGCTTGGAGACACTTAGTGACATTGGCTTGGAGCTACTTAAAGACTAGATGGGAGGTGGCATAAGGTGTTAAAACCTCATCTACACCCTACATTACTACCCTTGGCCCCCAATTGTCCTAAGTGCATCCATTCTAGAAACCTAGACTTGTTAAATCTTAATTAAATTCCACCTAAACCCCAATCAAATGATTCTTATAAGGTTGGATAGGGGTGATGGAGACTAGTTTCCCTATACACAATATATTCCATCCATGGCCAATTAGTAGTTTAGGGTAATTCTCTAAAGTCTAACTTAAAATTTAGTTTGGTAATCTAAATGAATAGGTAATATTTGTATGTTACGACCCCCACCCTACGTGATAGTCACATTGCCTCAAATGACGCACACCTCCATTATAATTGCTAAAAACTTAATTTCTCTTGTTCCTTAGCTAGTTCTTCCTTAGTTAATTTCTTTACTTATCTTTTTAGTTACTTGCCTTGTTCATGGTAGCTAAACCTTGTTAGTGTAGTTAGTGGTCCTTTTTTTTCTTGTGCTTGTTTTAGTTAATTTTTTGCTACTATCAACATTTTCTTTTTCTATTGCCTAAATTTCTAGTATAGTGTCTCTTCGTCTTAGTAAAACTAGTTGCCAATTCTAGTTGTTAGACTGCTTTGTTAATTTAGTCTCTAGTGTTACTTCTTTCTTTCTTGCCTTAGCATAATTACTCTTTTCTTATTTAGCTTCCTTACTAGTTCAAAAGAATTTAGAAGTCAAATTTAAGATATCTTTCATATTACTAGTTCTTGCGTGATTGTCCAGCCCACATAAGAAATAAGGGATGGATTAAGTGACTTTGTACTATGAGCACATTCTAATTAATTGATTGTAGGGTCACATCAAATAATATCTTGGTGTCTAATGTCATATCATACATTTAACTGTGACAGAATGAAATTAAATATGTAACATTGGCAACAATTATGGTTACTAATTGGTGGGGCCGCATGGACATGTACCCCTTACTATAAATTATGATGTACATTCTCCCGTTTGGGGAGATGTTGGGCGGGTACACAACCCAAGTGAAATTTTATTTCTCTTTTGTCTGTTATCTAAAATTAACAAAATTTAGATCGAGGTTTCATCTCTAGGATATGAAGCTACAGGAAAAAAAAATAAAGGGTGATGTATGTCCTGGTAGGCTTAGACTAGTTAAGATTTTTATACAAAATTTTCATTGTGATCACATACCTTTGATAATTTCTTTCTCTCATATCTTATCAAAAATAATAAATTTGGACCATGCTTCATCTTCATGATATGCATAATGATACAAAGTTCTAATGGTTAAATAGATCCATGAGATGTACATTGATCAATTGAGTGCAATTCTTGTTTGTAACGAAATATCCAAGAGAATAATTAAGAATAGAATTGGGGATTGAATCTTTTTTCAAATAATAAACCCTAGTTGCAAAAACTTGAAAGAGAGTGTTAGCTAGATAAATTACTTGAAATTGAACTTCATCACATCTATAAAAACATTTTATTGCAACTTAACTTGTCTGACTCAGCTACTAACAAACACATGCACATGATGGTATCTCAACCTCCATGATATGGATTGCCTCCCTAATGGGTAAATGTATTTATATCAGGACGTCTTACATTTTAGTGTGGTTGGGAAAGTTAATTCTTGGTCTTTAGTTTATGCATTCTCTGATGGAGCTCTTAAACAAAAGAAAAATGTGAACACACCAAACACAAATTTTAGGTTATCCTTCAATCTCTAGAAGAAGAAATAGGTTATTAGTCTCTAGTATACTCACATGATAGAGTGAGCTTCATCCCTTAGGAATACAATTTGATTACCTTCTTGGTTATCTATGGTACTAATGTCATAGGCCAAGTACAATTTCATTATATGTTAAATAAAATAATAAATTCTTTGATCATTGTACATTGAAACTTGCCAAAGTAAACCAACACATGTGGGAGTGTGATTGATATATGAAATTTAAACTTCAAAAATAATGTACATCACTACTAGAAATATAATTATTTTTGGGTCATATTTGATCATATAATTCTTCTTATACTTACTATTTTTGATATCTTGAGGTTTACACACTCACATGAAGTTATTGTCTTCATGTTTTGTTTATGATGTTGATTTTACGCTATGATTGCCTTTTAATGACTTCAAATTCATTTTAGTGAAAAGCCATTGTAACATCCCTGACCTGGGTTACACTTTAACCCTAGGAGTTTTTATTAAGAAATATGATTATATGTTTAATCTTATCTTGTGAAAAGTAATTAGGGCTCATGAGAAACTTATGTTTCAATTTTGGTCCTGTTTGAACAATGTTGAAGCAATGTTTGCTTATTTTGGACTAAAGTGCAAATTACCCAAGTTGAGGGGTTAAATTACAAATTTTGCATGATAATATGTTCCTTATATGTTGAAGAATCATGAGAATGAAGATGATGTAGAGGTATGGCTTGTGACAGCCTGAGTACTAAGGAAAAACTGATAAAGCATTGTTTGTGCATTAAAACCTAGTTTTGGTGTAAAGTACAATTTACCCAAAACCAAGGGTTCAATATGCAAATTACCACTTCAGTAAGGTCCCTAATATTTCTTGGAACCATGTAGAGCAAAGAAAATGAGAGGGGCGCCTCAATTGAATTAAGTTGGAGGAGAGAGAATCTTAATATTAAAATAATCAAGATTTAATCCTAATTGAAACCCTAATTCGATTTAGGGCAAAAATAAATGTATTAATTAAAGAGCCTTCAACCAAAATTAAAATGGTTGAATTCATATGTGCATGGACATCCTTGATCCTTGCAAGGACGACGAAAATATCCAAGGGAATGGATAACTCACACACAATTTTATAAGAAAAAGAAATATCCACTCACATATGGATATTAATATATATGATTTAAGGTGCTTGATTTGCTTTTCTTTAAATCATGGATAATTGAGAGGAATAAGAGGCAAACAAGATATCCTAATTCCTAAGTAAGATGAGGGGGAAGAGGCAGCCATATTTTTGGGATTAAATGGATTTTTACAAAGCATATTCTCTCTCATTGAATTGTTTTATAAAAAGACCTTTTACAAGCCAAATGAAAGGCTTTTTCAAGCCCACTTCTTCTCCTTGCTTGGGAAACGACCAAGGGATATTGGGAGGGTCAGGAGGACGACCCCCAACCTGTTGTTAAGGTTATTGATCCATTTCACCTTGATTCCATGGTGGAAATTGAAAATAAATTATGGATTTCTTCTTATTTCGATCTCCTCTTCAACCCTAGCTAATCTTTTCAACCAAAAGCTTGAGGACGAGACTAGGGGGGAGTTGCAAAAGCATCATACACATTTGTTTCCGTGATCTTGGAGCTTTGGAGCTCAATTGGAGTCGGGTTTTATAACTTGAAACCCTAACTTTGTTATTGCATTCAATTCCCCATCAACTAATGATCATTTCTCTATTTACAATTATTGATTTGGTTGATTGATGCAATCTCCATGGAAATCACAGCAGGTTTTGTGGGTCTAGAGCTTTATTATGATGACATCATAATAAGCACACACCTCCCCAAATATCTAGACCAAACTGTTTCAATCAAATGTCCAAACGGTTTCAAATCGTTTGGAATGAAACAGTTTCACTAAACCGCATAGAAGCAAACGGTTTAAGACCGTTTGGTGATGTTGACTAGGGTTGACCATTTGAGTACTTGTTCATAATGATCTAGGTTAATGACCCACCAATTATTATTGATTAAATACAATTGGTTCATGAGTTGAAGGTCCATCAATCACCTAAACGCTAATCGGGTTGAGTGCTGATTTCATAAGTGATTGAGTTTGAAATTTGGGTTGATTGACCCAAACGGTTTCAAAACCATTTGGGAATCACCCAAACGGTCTCAAGACCTTTTGGAGGTCAACCAAGACCATTTTGAGGTCTAGGGTTTAGTATGGTTAAGTATTTGAAGATTCAAACATATGGTATAAACCCTAATCGGCTAAGTGCTGATTTTGCAATTGAATGAGTTGATGCTTTGGGTTGATTGACCCAAACGGTTTCAAAACCATTTGGGGATCACCCAAACGGTCTCAAGACTATTTGGGGGTCACCCAAGACCGTTTTTAGGTCTAGGTTTAAGTTTTTAAAGTGTTTGAAGGTCCCAAGATACCAAATTGAAATACAATTAAGTGCTGATTCGGTGACCAATCCTAGGATCCAAACCCTAATTGAATGACATGGTTGATGATGATATGATGGGCAAACTGACTTGTTGATCAATCCAATGATCCAAACTTTGAGTGATTGACTTGGATTTTGATATTGACATGGGAAAACGGTCTCAAGACCGTTTGGAGGTCATACAAACGACCTCAAGACCGTTTGGGGTCAGGTCATGCCCAATTTGGATGATGGTCCAATAGTTTTAAAGTAACTAGTTTCACATTGGTTAATGTTGAAGGATCATCGATTCCAAACCCTAATCCAATTGATTCAAACCCTAATTGATGATCAATTGAGGGTCAAATCAGTTGAAGGATGACCTAATTAACTCAATTGAAGTATGGTGATGGGTCCAATTGAAGATCCGTTACATGAATTCAATGATTGAAGGAATCAACATTGAGAACCCCAAATCGACTTGATAGGTTGACACCATCTTTGGTACATGCGGTTTTGAGGAGGTTTGGACCAAATGGTCTCAAGACCGTTTGAGTCCAAACGGTCTCAAGACCGTTTGGGACCAAACGAGTGAAGACCATTTGGGACCAAACGATCCCAAACCATTTGAGGCCCAATCGATCTTAGGAGTGCTTTAGCAAACGGTTTCAAGTGACCACCTTTACCAAATGGTTTCAAACCGTTGTACTTTGAAAGACTAAGACCGTTTGGGGCTCAAGTAGTCAAAATTAATTCAAGACTCAATTGGTTAATCCACTTGGACACTTATTGTAATTGAAGATTCAATTGGTCAAATCAACTGGATACCTTATGTAATGGAGGTCCAATGTGATTGAATCTCTTGAGAATTAAGATGGTGAATGATCCATTGATACAATGATGATTAGTAATGACAATCAATGAAGGTACAAGTTTGAAACCCTAATAGTACCTAAGTGATTAGTACCAATTGAGGGATGAACCCTAATTGCTTATAAGAATAATGACTTGTTACACTATGTTAATCATAGTTGTATGTACTTGATTGAGGGTTGATGTAACCTAATCAAGTTAAGAAGATGATAGCATGAAATTCATACATGAATATGATTCATGAGGTGATTAAGGGTATGATCCTTAAGTAAAGAGATCATGAAACCCTAATCAGGAACATAAACCCTAATTGAAAGGGCTATTGAACTCTAACCCTAATTGAGGGAAATTCTAAATGAAACCCTAATCTAGGGTGAGGATGTAACCCTAATCCAGGGTAACGATATATGAAACTCCAATTTAGGGAAATGAGATGTAAAACCCTAATTGAGATGAATAGTGAATCTCTAATTATGAATAATTAAATGAAATCCTAATGAAGATGAATAGTAGACCCAAGTTGTGGGTAACCATAGTGGAAGTCCTAGTTAAGGGTGATTCCATTAAAATCCCTAATTGAGGTTGATTCCATGAGAATCCCTAATTGAGGTTGATTCCATGAGAATCCCTAATTAAGGTTGGTTCCATGAGAATCCCTAATTGAGATTGATTCCATGAGAATCCCTAATTGAGGTTGATTCCATGAGAATCCCTAATTGAGATTGATTCCATGTGAAACCCTAATTGAGGGTGATTCCATGAGAAACCCTAGTTGGGATGAATAGTAAACCCTATTAAAGGGCAAAAGTATGTGAAACCCTAATTGAAGTTATAATACACGAAGCTTTAATTTGGGGCAACATGATGACAACCAAGAACCCTAATAATAAAATAGTAGGTAAAACCTTATAAAGGTGAAATATCATAAATGGTTGATTATAGGCAAGCTTATTGTAAGCAATGCCTTAACCTGAGATGAGTCAATATCATTAAAGATGGTTGGACCATTCTTATGTGTAACCTATGCACTTCATGGTAAGAGTGATAGGTTAGTGGATGAAAGGATTAAGATGGGAAATGCCTTAATCGAAGATAAGCTGATAACTTAAGAAAGTTGGAAGTGATGAGGAAAGTGATACATCAATTTTTTGAAAGACTTCACAGTTAGCATCTCAAAGTTGATATACTTTTATAACTATGAAATCCTAATGTGAGATGGAAAACCCTAACCCTAAATTGGTTAATGGGACATTAGAAATCATAATATGATATGAATAGTAAGCCCTAACCCTATTGAGGGAATAGAGGTGTTACTATTGTATTACATGAAGTAATATGTTATCGTTGCCTAGTGAGAGGTGAAAAGATGTTTAATGGCCTTGTGAGCCATATGGTTAAATGTTGCCTAGTGAGAGGTGACAAGATGCTTTATGGGCCTTATGAGCCATGCGAGCAATTATGGCATAGTGAGAGGTACCAAAATGATTATAAACGTTTATTATAAGGAAGGATAATGTTTTAATAAACTTAATAAAAGGAACAATTGTATTCAATAAAGAATGTGTAAAGCTATACAGGCTAACCTCAAGGTTTAGAGCCTAAAGTAGTATGTGATGATCAATGATGAGTTAAAGGAATTAAATTCCATAAACTATGTAATCACGATTGGTTAGAGTCCAATGCCTGGCTGTGAAATTAGAATTGGTTAAAGTCTAATGCCTGGTTGTGAAATCAGGTTTGGAAGAGTCCAATATCTGGCAGAGGTGTAATGCCTGTAATCAAGATTGGTTAAAGTCCAATGCCTGGCTGTGAAATCAGGATTGGTTAGAGTCCAATGCCTGGCTGTGAAATTAGGATTGGTTAGAGTCCAATGCCTGGTTGTGAAATTAGGATTGGTTAAAGTCCAATGCCTGGATGTATAATTAGGTTTGGTTAAAGTCCAATACCTGGAAGAGGTGTAATTCCTATAAACAGGGTTGACTAAAGTCTAATGGCTGGTTGTAAAATCAGGATTGGTAGTGTCCAATGCCTGGCGATGTAATCAGGTTTGGAAGAGTCCAATACCTGGTAGAGGCTAAATGCCTGTAGTGATAAGACATGATTGGTAATAACCCAATGCCTATAATGATGATTTAGGATTGGTATTAATCCAATTCCTGTATTGATGATAAATGAGTAAATGGTAGATATATCTCTTTATTTGTTTAACAAGTTGGCTAAGGCCAACAGAATGAAACAAGAATGTTTTCATGGGTGATATAACAAGATGATGAGTGTCACAAGAAAAGTTTGATATGATGGTATACCATGTTGGATAAATGATATACATGTCATTCCTATTCCTTATTAAAAGAATAGATGATATATTGCTCTATCATAAATAGTTGCAATGCTTACAAAGTTGAGAATGCTTTAAACTGCTTAACCTCTTCTCAGTTTCATATCTTTAATTGCAATACAATGTTTTGGCAGAGAGTTATATCTCCCGCTGGGGCAATTTACAATTGTCTCACCCCCGTGGGATCAAATGTTTTTAGGTGGACGCGGACAAAGAGGCAAGAAACCTTTGGTAGAGAAGGAACAACAGCAGCATCGAGGACAACAGTAATATCTCAGGTGGAGATACTGCCTGTCCAGTTGTATAGATAGTAGTCCTATGTGTCGTCTCTGTACTCTCAGGTCCTCGGGATTTATAGATAGTGCTTTTGTCATCGAATTGAGATTTTGACTTGATGCCTCGAGGTTTTATGCTGTCTGTACATAATGTTGAATAGAACAACTGATGTTGTAATCCTCGAGAAGAGACAGTACAGGTTGTGTACTTATGGAACAGAATGTAAATATTATATTTTGGTTCTTGATGAAAAAGATTTCCTATGTGTGGATCTCTTTGCAAAAAGTTTTAATTTTTAGTGATTTTCAGTAATCCGCTGCAAATGATTCGCTTCCGCTCAGTTAATTTTGTTTTTGCGAGTTGGATGCTACAATTTAGTGGCATCAGAGCTCTAGGTTCGCTGAGTCTACAGAGACATAGGACTAAGGTATCAAGTCTGTTGTAAGTGTACTTCAATGTATCTTATAGTGTCTTCTGCTTATGCAGAAGAAGATATATAACTTAATGATGTCTGAAGGACATGAAGAATACGTTGCTGAGAGCAATGTTGATGCACCGGTGGGAGGTGCAAGGGATCAGGAAAGGGAGGAACCAGTGCCTGAAAATCCTCATATTGATGAAAACATGAGAGGAAACCCGGATGTTCATAATCTTTTTGGGCAACTTATGACTACAATGAGGTATATAGCAGACTAGATGCCAGCATCAACACCTAGGGCACCAGTTCCCAATGAGGGATATGAGTCTGGTAAGACCTTTGAATGACTACGTTGTGTAGGAGCTATAGAATATGTTGGAACATCTGATCCAACAGATGCTGATCTCTGGCTCACTGAGTTAGAAAAAGCCTTTAAGATCCTTAGTATCCCAAATGCTGACAAAGTTAAACATGCTGTGTACCTTCTGAAAAGTAGTGCTGGACATTGGTGGACTATAGAAGAAATAAAAAGGAATGATGAAGAGGTTGGATGGGAGGAATTCCGTCGAGAATTCATTAATAAGTATTTTCCAAGGACTTATTTAGATGAAAAATCTCACAGTTTGAGAAAATTCGACAGGGAGTCATGTCAATAAGTGAATATGAGGTCAAGTTCATGGAACTTTTACAATTTTGTCCTCAGATGGCTACTACTGAGGAGGAAAAGATTTGACGTTTTGAGAAGGGATTGAATGCTGAGATGTCCATTCCGACATCTACCCTAGAAAGTAGAGAGAGATTTGCCACATTTGTGGAATCAATTCAAAGGATAGAAGGGTCTATGATAAAGAAACATGAGACAGACCTTAAAAGGAAGTCTAAACAGTCACAATAATCAAATATTTTAGTAGTACTGACTCAAGTACAATATAGTGTACCTGAGTAGCAATCACCTAAAAAGCTTCGAGCTTGCTATAGATGTGGATAGAAAGGACATCTGAGGTGGCAATGTCCAAATAGAAAGCGATGAGGTGACTCAACAGACAAGACACTAGATAACTTGTAATAAGGAAGACTAATCAAGATAGAACTTTTTATTTTGAGTTACCTTCTATTTTCTTTTATAAGAAAGGTAGTTGTTGTTCAGTTCATCTGTATAATCCTTTAAGGATATGAGAAAGAGATAGTAGTATGAAATTTGTGTTCAGTTTAATATTCTTTTATATGTTTTGAAGTTTCTCTTTCTCCATCAAGAAAGGGAAGAGATGAAAAAGGAACTCAGAAGAAATCTGAGATATTAAATATACTAAATCTAAAGAGATGAAAAACATAAAATAAAGTAAGTGCATACTACTAGATCTCATTATTTATATACCCTGGCCAGCTATACAACTATTGATGATAAAGTGAGTATGGAGACTCTTAGATTGTTATCTTTTTGATTGCCCTGATCAAGCAGCCATTCTGATACAATCTAATGAGTATCATGAAATAAGAAGTATGGAATGAATAAATGTGTCCTGTCCTAAGCATAAGAAAGAGAAATCTGAGATAACCTCAGATGAGCATGGTTTTATGAGGAATTAAAATTATACTCCTCATAAGATAAGAATGAAAATAAGGGAGATGAATCTTATCCAATAAAGTTGTAAGTATTATAAAGATCACTTCCATGATGTGGGAATGGAAAATGTGATGAGATCCTAAGATGATCATAAACATGTTAGATAATAATAAAGAAAAGAATAATGTTATGTGATCATCCTTATAGATTCTTGAGCTTAGGGAAAGGAACTTAGGATGAGATGAAGAGTAAATGGTTCATGAATAGTTGAAAACACATGAATAAATACAAGGAATATGAATCCTTGTTTTCTTTCCTTTCAAGGACATGGCAATCAAGTGGGTCATAGGACACTTGATGTGCATAATACAAAGATGTTTATGTGATGGATACTTAGAAAGGTATCAGTTTATCTTGGGCTTTGGCTCCAAGATGAAGATATATGTCATAAGTAATGTTCCAAGATGAAAGGGAGATAAAGATGTCATGTGTCTTCAACACATGTGATATGTACCAAGGTAAGAAATCCCGGTATCTTAAGATATATCAGATGATTCATGTTGACTACTTGGAATGGTCAACCATGAAATCAAATTAAATATGTAAAATATTATGAACATCACATGTTAGGGGTTTATGTTTTGCATAAACATAACAATTGAAGATATCTTTGAGATAAGTTCTTAATTGATAAGTAACCTTTCCTTATGATAAGAGAATGTACAACTAATGAGATAGTTAGTGCAGGTAATAAAGAAAGATAGTATGGTGTTATCAGGTGAGATGACACAATCAGGGTATGAAAAGACTTATAGTCTCAAGTGGATGACAGAATATAATGGTGATCTTGAAAGAGAAATACTGAACCAACTAAGGAACATGGGAGTATGTGTTCCATGTGAACCATTCCATGATAAATTTGTGTGAAATAACTTTTTGTTGATCAAAACTCTATGGTGTCTCCATAATAATGAGGTGTTATGTGAGGACATGATGATATGATGCATGGATAATATCTGTTTCCCTTTATCTGGGATTTTGGGGACGAAATCCTTGTTAGGGGTTTATAATTTGTAACAGCCCTGACCTGGATTACACTTTAACCCTAGGAGTTTTGATTAAGAAAGATGATTATATTTTTAATCTTATCTTGTGAAAAGTAATTAGGGCTCATGAGAAACTTATGTTTCAATTTTGGTCCTGTTTGAACAATGTTGAAGCAATGTTTGCTTATTTTGGACTAAAGTGCAAATTACCCAAGTTGAGGGGTTAAATTACAAATGTTGCATGATAAGATGTTCCTCATATGTTGAAGCATCATGAGAATGAAGATGATGTAGATGTATGGCTTGTGGTTTCCTGAGTACCAAGGAAAAACTGATAAAGCAATGTTTATGCATTAAAACCTAGTTTTGGTGTAAAGTGCAATTTACCCAAAACCTAGGGTTCAATATGCAAATTACCACTTCAATAAGGTCCCTAATATTTCTTGTCACTATGTAGAGCAAAGAAAATGAGAGGGGCGCCTCAATTGAATTAATTTGGAGGAGAGAGAATCTTGATATTAAAATAATCAAGATTTAATCCTAATTGAAACCCTAATTCGATTTAGGGCAAAAATTAATGTATTAATTAAAGGGCCTTCAACCAAAATTAAAATGGTTGAATTCATATGTGCGTGGACATCCTTGAGCCTTGAAAGGACCACGAAATTATCCAAGGGAATGGATAACTCACACACAATTTTATAAGAAAAAGAAATATCCACTCACATATGGATATTCATATTATATGATTTAAGGTGCTTGATTTACTTTTCTTTAAATCATGGATAATTGAGAGGAATAAGAGGCAAAAAAGATAGCCTCGTTCCTAAGGAAGATGGGGGGAAGAGGCGGCCATATTTTTGGGATTAAATGGATTTTTACAAAGCATGTTCTCTCTCATTGAATTTTTTATAAAAAGACCTTTTACAAGCCAAATGAAAGGCTTTTTCGACCCCACTTCTTCTCCTTGCTTGGGAAACGACCAAGGGAGATTGGGAGGGTCAGGAGGACGAACCCCAACCTGTTGTTAAGGTTCTTGATCCATTTCACCTTGATTCCATGGTGGAAATTGAAAATAAATTATGGATTTCTTCTTATTTCAATCTCCTCTTCAACCCTAGCTAATCTTTTCAACCAAAAGCTTGAGGAAGAGACTAGGGGGAGTTGAAAAAGCATCATACACCATTTTTTCCGTGATATTGGAGCTTTGGAGCTCAATTGGAGGTGGGTTTTATAACTTGAAACCCTAACATTGTTATTGCATTCAATTCCCCATCAAATAATGATCATTTCTCTATTTACAATTATTGATTTGGTTGATTGATGCAATCTCCATGGAAATCACAGCATGTTTTGTGGGTCTAGAGCTTGATGATGATGAAATAATCATAAGCACACACCTACCCAAATATCTAGACCAAACGGTTTCAATCAAATGTCCAAACAGTTTGTGTTTTGGAACAAACGGTTTTAAACCTTTTGCAATGAAACAGTTTCACTAAACCGCATAGAAGCAAACAGTTTAAGACCGTTTGGTGATGTTGACTAGGGTTGACCGTTTGGATACTTGTTCATAATTATCTAGGTTAATGACCCACCAATTATTATTGATTAACTCCAATTGGTTCATGAGTTGAACGTCCATCAATCACCTAAACCCTAATCGGGTTGAGTGCTGATTTCATAAGTGATTGAGTTTGAAATTTGGGTTGATTGACCCAAACGGTTTCAAAACCATTTGGGAATCACCCAAACGGTCTCAAGACCGTTTAGAGGTCAACCAAGACCGTTTGGAGGTCTAGGGTTGAGTATGGTTAAGTATTTGAAGATTCAAACATATGGTATAAACCCTAATCGGCTAAGTGCTGATTTTGCAATTGAATGAGTTGATGTTTTCGGTTTATTGACCCAAACGGTTTCAAAATCGTTTGGGGATCACCCAAACGGTCTCTAGACCGTTTGGGGGTCACCCAAGACCGTTTGGAGGGATAGGGTTAAGTTTGGTCAAGTGTTTGAAGGTCCAAAGATACCAAATTGAAATACAATTAAGTGTTGATTTGGTGACCAATCCTAGGATCCAAACCCTAATTGAATGACATGGTTGATGATGATATGATGGGAAAACGGTCTCAAGACCATTTGGAGGTCATCCAAACGATCCCAAGACCGTTTGGGGGTCACCCAAGACCGTTTGGAGGTCTAGGGTTGACTATGGTTAGGTGTTTGAAAATCTAAAGGTACTAAGTTGAAGTGCAATCAAATGCTGACTTGTTGATCAATCCAATGATCCAAACTTTGAGTGATTGACTTGGATTTTGATATTGACATGGGAAAGTGGTCTCAAGACCGTTTGTAGGTCATCCAAACGACCTCAAGACCATTTGGGGTCAGGTCATGACCAATTTGGATGATGGTCCAATAGTTTTAAAGTAACTAGTTTCACATTGGTTAATGTTGAAGGATCATCGATTCCAAACCCTAATCCAATTGATTCAAACCCTAATTGATGATCAATTGAGGGTTAATTGAGGGTCAAATCAGTTGAAGGATGACCTAATTAACTCAATTGAAGTATGGTGATGGGTCCAATTGAAGATTGGTTACATGAATTCAATGATTGAAGGAATCAACATTGAGAACCCCAAATCGACTTGATAGGTTGAGACCATCTTTGGTCCATGCGATTTTGAGGAGGTTTGGACCAAACGGTCTCAAGACCGTTTGAGTCCAAACGGTCTCAATACTGTATTGGACCAAACGGGTGAAGACCGTTTGGGACCAAACGATCCCAAACCGTTTGAGGCCCAATCGATCTTAATAGTGCTTTAGCAAACGGTTTCAAGTACTTGCTTTAGCAAACGGTTTCAAGTGACCACCTTTACCAAATGGTTTCAAACCATTGTACTTTGAAATACCAAGACCGTTTGGGGCTCAAGTAGTCAAAATTAATTGAGGACTCAATTGGTTAATCCACTTGGACACTTATTGTAATTGAAGATTCAATTGGTCAAATCAATTGGATACCTTATGTAATGGAGGTCCAATGTGATTGAATCTCTTGAGAATTAAGATGGTGAATGATCCATTGATCCAATGATGATTAGTAATGACAATAAATGAAGGTACAAGTTTGAAACCCTAATAGTACCTAAGTGATTAGTACCAATTAAGGGATGAACCCTAATTGCTTATAAGAACAATGACTTGGTACACTATGTTTATCATAGTTGTATGTACTTGGTTGAGGGTTGATGTAAACTAATCAAGTTAAGAAGATGATAGCATGAAATTCATACATGAATATGATTCATGAGGTGATTAAGGGTATGATCCTTAAGTAAAGAGATCATGAAACCCTAATCAGGAACATAAACCCTAATTGACAGGGCTATTGAACTCTAACCCTAATTGAGGGCAATTCTAAATGAAACCCTAATCCAGGGTGAGGATGTAACCCTAATCCAGGGTAACGATATATGAAACTCCAATTTAGGGAAATGAGATGTAAAACCCTAATTGAGATGAATAGTGAATCTCTAATTATGAACAATTAAATGAAATCCTAATGAAGATGAATAGTAGACCCAAGTTGTGGGTAACCATAGTGGAAGTCCTAGTTAAGGGTGATTCCATGAGAATCCCTAATTGAGGTTGATTCCATGAGAATCCCTAATTGAGGTTGATTTCATGTGAATCCCTAATTGAGGTTGATTCCATGAGAATCCCTAATTGAGATTGATTCCATGAGAATCCCTAATTGAGGTTGATTCCATGAGAATCCCTAATTGAGATTGATTCCATGTGAAACCCTAATTGAGGGTGATTCCATGAGAAACCCTAGTTGGGATGAATAGTAAACCCTATTAAAGGGCAAAAGTATGTGAAACCCTAATTGAAGTTATAATACATGAAGCTTTAATTTGGGGCAACATGATGACAACCCAGAACCCTAATAATAAAATAGTAGGTAAAACATTATAAAGGTGAAATATCATAAATGGTTGATTATAGGCAAGCTTATTGTAAGAAATGCCTTAACTTGAGATGAGTCCATATCATTAAAGATAGTTGGACCATTCTTATGTGTAACCTATGCACTTCATGGTAAGAGTGATAGGTTAGTGGATGAAAGGATTAAGATGGGAAATGCCTTAATCCAAGATAAGCTGATAACTTAAGAAAGTTGGAAGTGTTGAGGAAAGTGATACATAAAGATATGAAAGACTTCACAGTTAGCATCTCAAAGTTGATATACTTTGATAACTATGAAATCCTAATGTGAGATGGGAAACCCTAACCCTAAATTAGGTAATGGGACATGAGAAATCAAAATATGATATGAATAGTAAGCCCTAACCCTATTGAGGGAATAGAGGTGTTACTATTGTATTACATGAAGTAATATGTTATCGTTGCCTAGTGAGAGGTGACAAGATGTTTAATGGCCTTGTGAGCCATATGGTTAAATGTTGCCTAGTGAGAGGTGACAAGATGCTTTATGGGCCTTATGAGCCATGCGAGCAATTATGGCATAGTGAGAGGTACCAAAATGATTACAAAAGTTTATTATAAGAAAGGATAATGTTTTAATAAACTTAATAAAAGGAACAATTGTATTCAATAAAGAATGTGTAAAGCTATGCAGGCTAACCTCAAGGTTCAGAGCCTAAAGTAGTATGTGATGATCAATGATGAATTAAAGGAATTAAATTCCATGAACTATGTAATCAGGATTGGTTAGAGTCTAATGCCTGGCTGTGAAATCGGGATTGGTTAAAGTGCAATGCATGGCTGTGAAATCAGGTTTGGAAGAGTCCAATACCTGGCAGAGGTGTAATGCCTGTAATCAGGATTGGTTAAAGTCCAATGCCTGGCTGTGAAATCAGGATTGGTTGGAGTCCAATGCCTGGCTGTGAAATCAGGATTGGTTAGAGTCCAATGCCTGGATGTGAAATCAGGATTGGTTAAAGTCCAATGCCTGGCTGTGTAATCAGGTTTGGTTAAAGTCCAATACCTGGCAGAGGTGTAATTCCTGTAATCAGGGTTGGCTAAAGTCCAATGTCTAGCTGTGAAATCAGGATTGGTAGTGTCCAATGCCTGGCGGTGTAATCAGGTTTGGAAGAGTCCAATACCTGGCAGAGGCTAAATGCCTGTAGTGATAACACATGATTGGTAATAACCCAATGCTTGTAATGATGATTTAGGATTGGTATTAATCCAATTCCTGTATTGATGATAAATGAGTACATGGTAGATATATCTCTTTATTTGTTTAACAGGTTGGCTAAGGCCAATAGAATGAAACAAGAATGTTTTCATGGGTGACATAACAAGATGATGAGTGTCACAAGAAAAGTTTGATATGATGGTATAACATGTTGGATAAATGATATACATGTCATTCCTATTCCTTATTAAAAGAATAGATGATATATTGTTCTATCATAAATAGTTGCAATGCTTACAAAGTTGAGAATGCTTTAAACTTATTAACCTCTGCTCAGTTTCATATCTTTAATGGCAATACAATGTTTTGGCGGAGAGTTATATCTCCCGCTGGGGCAATTTACAATTGTCTCACCCCCGTGAGATCCAATGTTTTTAGGTGGACGCGAACAAAGAGGCAAGAAACCTTTGGCAGAGAAGGAACAACAGCAACATCGAGGACAACAATAATATCTCAGGTGGAGATACTGCCTGTTTAGTTGTATAGATAGTAGTCCTATGTGTCGTCTCTGTACTCTCAGGTCCTCAGGATTTATAGATAGTTCTTTTGTCATCGACTTGAGATTTTGACGTGATGCCTCGAGGTTTTATGATGTCTGTACATAATGTTGAATAGAACAGCTGATGTTGTAATCCTCGAGAAGAGACAATATAGGTTGTGTACTTATGGAACAGAATGTAAATATTATATTTTGGTTCTTGATGAAAAAAATTTCCTATGTGTGGATCTCTTTGCAAAAAGTTTTAGTTTTTAGTGATTTTCAGTAATCCGCTGCAAATGATTCGCTTCCGCTCAGTTAATTTTGTTTTTACGAGTTGGATGCTACATCCATGATCTAAAATAAAATTATAAATCTTGAATTCTAATATCAGCTAGTGAAATTGATTTAGTGTAATATTGGTGCAACAAAACTTGGATTTGAAAATGCTTATCGCCATACATATTCAAATAGATTTATGCAGCATCCACTACTTTTTACTCCAGAATAGCGTCGTCAACTTATCTTGTTCAAGTCCATCTAGGTTTTTTATAAATATTGACTAAGAAATTATGCATCGATCTAATATTTTATTTGAATACAATTTAACACTTTCATATCTGTGTATTTTTAGGGACAAATAACATCAAAGGAGTTCCAAATTTTTTTTTTCTTCGTGTAGGGTCATATTGGACCCACCCAAATAGAGAAAACTCTCTGAGACTAAATATGTAGTGGTGAATCTCTCATGTGCCAAATAATAACTTATGTCTGTCATGTGACACTCAATTGTACACTTGATTACAATCTTGTTTTATTTTTGGGGTGGAGAGGGTAAATTTTAGATGGAAGGATTTTTTAAATATACATGGCATATCTAATTACTAAGGCACTCTGATAAGAGCAAGAGATGTGTGGAAACACTATTGAGTGAGCACTGTGAACCCCTAGTATGTATTTTTTGGTTAAAATGTGTGAATTTCAGTGTGTTTTTGTCCTAAATAGATTGCTTGGTGGAATTCCATATGCAATGCATGTAGAAAGGGGATGAAATTCAGTGATTCAAGTCAGTTCAATGGCTTATATAAGTCAATAGTCATAGAGTAATTCTTTATAGATCACATATGCAACGTCTTACTGATTCAATCACAGCTGATACGCAAAAAATTACAAACAGAATATTGGTTACTAGGGTAAGATTGTTGTGAACAAAGTCCCTCATGGAGGATTGATGGGAGAAATCCGATGAAATAGCATATGCAAGTCTAAGCTCATTCGTGCATGCAAAGCACTTAATCTAAAAGTAAAAGTTGAAATTCCTTCATGCATGTGGGTTTTTAAGAATAAAAACGATAGGGTCCAATGTTGCATGTTTGCCATTCAACTAACAACGGACATGTGTTGTGTATTTTGGAAGGGTATTGGTCATTAAACTCAATGATATAGATTAAAGGACTTTCGTCCAATTATTCCATATATGCTACGGTTGGATGGGTCCTTTTTCTAAATGCCTACATGGTGGTCGGAAAGCACTAGTTTTGAAGAGGATGCACCTTCTCATAGGCGTAGGTGAAGTAGATTCGTATGAGAAGGACACGATCAGAATTGCTTATGTATATTTGAGTATGTCTTATTGTAGAAGCACTAGAACCTAAGTTTAGGTGGTTCACGAACAACACTAGTCGATGACGCAAAACATCTAGAAGGTGGTGAGATTTCAAGGCCGCACCTTGTTGCAGGGTCAAGAAATCTAATGAACTCGTGATTATTTTACTCTCGCTCATCTCTGTGATTTCAAAATATAAATCAGACACAATAGACACTATCGGCTCCATTAGATGGTCATCACTGAATGCATAATAACGTTGGTTGTAATGTGCACCAGTGGGCTTTGTGTTATGCAAACCTAACACGGGTTTTAATAATCACGGGAGAAAACACAAACAATACAAATAACAGATCTACTTCAAGAAAAATTATGTATGGAATATAAATATTCCTACAGTGAACTGTTTTTTGCAATCAGTAAGAATGTCACATTACAGAGCAAACCTCGCCCGTATGTCAGCCTATTGCACTGATTTTTGTAGGTGGATAACAATTTTGCCATCTTCCAACTAAACACCAGATATTTTGTGCTATAATCCATGTAACGCACTTCGGGCTAGCCATTAAACATTGCGTTTAGGTATCCCAGCCTCAAAGCATTCGGTCGTGGTTTAGGTCAGCATGACCGATATATTTTCATATCACGATATTATCTCTTCCTCACTTTTTAACAGATTGTACCTTAATATGAAAATAAGTTATTGTTTAGTTACGGTTCTTGTTTTGATACGTGTAACGATGGGAGTCTCAGATCAGATTCAGTTGGAAAAAACGAATAAAAGATTGGTGTCAACAACAGAAAATGAGAGTTCCGATTCAACTGGTCAAATAAAATCAGAGTTCCGTTTCAACTGGTCAAATAAAAGCAAAGTGGAGTTCCCATTGCCCAGCGACACAAAACCGAATATCTAAGACCAGAATTCGTGAAAAACGTTCAGATGCTTTCGCTGAACAACAACCAGATCTACAGATAACTACAAGTTTATAAAAAAACAATATGTAAGTAAACATCTTCATAAACAGACAACTAATATTTTTAAGAAATAATAACAAAACATCATAATACTATCAAAAACTTGGATATATTTTGGTGGGGGCACTCCCTTCACAAATTATGACGTACATTCTCTCACTTGGGGAGATGTTGGGCGGACACACCAACCAAGTGCAATGTGGGCCGCCAACCCAGGCCATGGACCTTATTGATCACCCATTGACCCCGTCCAGGTAACTAAGTTGCAAAGTTGTTGTGCGGTCAGTATTTGTATTAATGATGCTTATTCGTCCGCCCCTCCTCGCGGTTTTTCTTATCGGTCCTTCATCTGCAGCCCGTTTACTCAAATGCCATCCGCAGTGCCACCTACCAGCCTGGCCTTTCTCTCTCTCTCTCTCTCGGCGTTGTTGCCGACTAGCCCAGAAAGCCTCCTGCCGTCGTGCAGCCACGCAAGCCACCTGCCGGTTTCACGCTTAAGCCGCACTCTGGAGATGGGACCGTCCTCGTCTACGCCTATGCTCCTTTCCGTCAAGAATATGTTCAAAACCCAGCTACGGTGTCCCTGTTTTCTCGCGGGCGTTCAAAGACGTGACGACTTGATTTTCTGCTAGGCAATTCATTATACTTACTCTTTTTTATTTCTTGGGGTTTACACACTCACTTGAAGTTAATGTTTTCATGTTTTATCCTATGATGTTGATTCTACCAGATGATTGCCTTCTAATTACTTCCTAAATAAAACCTAGTTGAAATTCATTTTAGAGGAAAGCCGTGATCTAAAATGGTAGAGCCTAAACTGTAATATCAACTAGTGGAATTGGTTTAGTGGAATATTGGTGAAACATGGATTTGAAAACGCTCACCCACCACCATACATATTCAAATAGATTTAAGCAACATCCACTATTTTTTACTCCAAAATAGTGTTGTCAACTTATTTTGTTCAAATGCAATTTAGGTTTTTATAAATATTGACTAAATAAATATTTATCGACCTAACATTTTATTTGAACACAACCTAACACTTCCATATTCATGTACTTTTAGGACACATAACATCAAAGAAATTATCAATGGCATATTCTTTCATTAAGGGTCACATTGGACCCACCCAAGCAGAGTAAACTCTGAGACTATACACGTGATGACAAATCACCCATGAACCAAATAATAACTTGTGCCCATCAATGTGACAATCAATTGTACACTTGATTACGATCTTTTGTTGTTCTTGGGGTGGATAGGGTAAATTTTAGATGGAAGGGATTTTTCTAATATCCATGGCCTAGCTAATTAGTAAAGCTCTTACTCTGACAGGAGTAAGTGTTGTGTGAAAATACTTATGGAGTGAGCACTGTGAAGTCTTTAATCTATATTTTCTTTTTAAAAGGCATGAAATTCAATCTGATTTTGTCCTACATGGATTGTTTGGTGAAATTCCATACACATTGCCTATAGAAAGGGGATGAAATTCAATCATTCAAATTAGTTCAATGTCTATACAAGTCAATAGTCAGAGGATGATTATTTGTTGATCAAATCTACAGTGCTTATTGATTCAATCATAGTCTAACAGAAGACATCAAGATGGTTAGACACTCAGTTTGTTAGTGAGAGGTCCCAAGATCGAGCCCAGACCACGGGATGAATAGAATGACCATTTTTTTTTTTTAAGTTGATATGCAAAATGTTACAAACAGAACACCGGTTAGTAGGATAGGTTGTGGGGAACAAAGTCCTTCATGGAGGTGGGTTGATGTAAGAAATCCAGTGAAATAAGAGATGCAGGTCTAAGCTCATTCATGCATCCGAAACGTTTAATCTAAAAAGCAAAAGTTGAAGTTCCTTCATGCGTATGGGTTTTTAAGAATAAAAATTATAGTGTCCGATGTTGCAAGTTTGTCATTAAGAATATGTTCAAAGCCCAGCTACGGTGTCCCTGTTTTCTCGCGGGCGTTCAAAGACGTGACGACCGCCATACTCATGGTCACACTGTTTCCCCTGCCGCCCTGAAGCGCGGAAGAGTTCCACCCTCGACGCTCAAAACCATTCCCTGTGCTTTTCCCTCATGGCGGCAACCACCATGAGTTTGGTGTCTTGGAACACCATGGTCTCAGGTCTCAGGTCTGTCTTATGGGATTGGGACTTCGGGATCTCAAAGGAAGGTGTCAACCTGGCCAGCTCGGGAATGGGATCACTGGGGAATATGGGTACTAGGAAAGTGCAGCAGACCAACAGTAAACACATTGTGCCTGATGACAGTAGGAATCCAATAACATATATATGGAACGCAACGATCACTAGTTACATCCCAAAGTCTTGCTCTGAAAGTAGTGCCCGGGCATTTTCCAAATAATATTCAGATCAGGTGAGGTAAAGCCAGATCCTTCAAGTTTTAGAGTGTCGGTTAAGATGCAGCAACCTTTCTATACCGAGATTGACATCATTGGTGAGCTTGCGAGCATGTCACGCAGGGTTGAACAGGACGACGCTTGTAGGATATGTGAGTTTGAATCCTGCTGCATTCACCAACAATAATGTTGTAGCGTGGGAGCCAGACGTCCTTATGAATGTTCGGCCAATCAAGAAGGTTAAGGCTTTGGTAGAGTATCCACGTCTTACAATGACGGGCTAACTGCTGACGCTGGTTGAGGAGAGGTGATTTTTTGAGTTTGAGGCTAGCACTTGTTAGGCCAATGTTGGGGACGGGGTGGCTGCCTACCTTAGCATCTCCTTGACCTCAGAGTGACACAGCGTTTCATGTGGTTGTCACTGACGGCTATTACGCACCTAGACATGCTGGAGGGAGCACTCGTTGAGGATCTCAGGCATATCTGCAGAGTGAAAAGGGCTAGTCAACCAATGGATGGCCTGCCTGAGGAGAACCCCCATGTCATGAGCGCCTCCTGGTTGACAGCGCTGCCCAGAAGTCTAGGCGTAGGGATATTGGGGAGATTTTCTGTTAGGCAATTCATTATAAATGGACTTGATTTATTTTATCACCGATTCTGATCAAGGCAGCCTTTTCATGATCATATACGTCGTCCCCACGATGATAATGAAACGAGAAACCTCTCCTATCTCTTATAATGTCACTCTCGTAACAACTTGATCGGCTGACACAACCTTTTTTAAAAATATAACATCTAAGTCGAATATCCACTTCTGTGGCAACTTTTGGTATATCCATACACCATCTTGTACATACCAGCAAATGCATATTACCTCAAAACTGTATCACGGGTATAAGACAAACAGAAATGGAAAGTGGTTGGACTCTAATTAAGTTCCATAGACACCTTAATCAGATTAGAATTCCCCATATATGAATGATTTGAAAAACGGGAAGGCACTCTGTTTCTAAACCCCAAACATTCATTCTACTAACAGACGGAGAGTGCTTCTAGTCTATTTGGTATGCTATCTGATGCATAATCCAGATAACTTTCTCATTGGTGACAACATGCCTACTCTTGGAGGAGCGCTGGGTAAAATCAATAAAATGAAAAGGCTTTGTTGCAGTATTAATTGTATGAACTTAATGGTCGCGGGACATGTTTAACGAAGGGAGTACACCATGATTTCTCTAGAGTCCTTAAGAAACTGTTGGGCGGAGGATCAGCAACTGGAAACCCTGTGTAAAACAATGTAAGACCCAGAACAAAATAAACAACAGGAAGCCACTCTGCGTATCAGAGCCAGGTTTCGATCCTGGGACCTGTGGGTTATGGGCCCACCACGCTTCCGCTGCGCCACTCTGATTTGTTGACAGAGGCGTAGCGGTAGCAATTTTTATACACGTTAGTCGTTTAGAACAGTTCCGTTTTCAAGTACTTTGGCCCGGGTTTTGCCTCCACGACGTCGTTTCCTGACTTTTTCAGATGCGTGCAAAGGAACGTCTCCCATTGGCAAAAGCTATTGGTTATATTATTCAATTCTATATCGTCTTTTTCTTTGGTGTCTGTGTACATTCCGTTTTAAGTAAGGCTGGGTAAGTCATTAGCAAACACAGTCTTCTTAACGGGCTTTAGTTATATTGTTGATCAAGTATTCAAGTGTACGGATGTTATTTATTAGAATGGTATGATCTGTCTAGGTAATGCTGATTTGTTGCCCTAGCCTCTATGGTTGTGACCTGACGGGCATTGCTTCCACTGAGGGCATGTTTGATTTGTCGTATTTAGACGGATTTGAATGAATGCAATATTGCCGCAGTCCTGGCACAATTGATTGCAGGGTTTATGAAAATCTGTAAAATTGGAATTTATGTTTGGTTGTGCAAGAGGCTTTAACGGACATGGGTTGCAGGGTCGCCTCGCGTATTCGGGGTTGCAGCACAAAAGTAAGAACCAGCCGACTGTGTCTCGGCGTCTCACACTTTTGAAATGGATGTCGTCATCCAGCATTCCTACGACGTCCGAAAGTGCAAGAGAGTGCCTTTTGATCCAATCCAGTAAATCAAACGTGATATTTATGTTGTCGGAGAACGGAATGCAGCCAGATCCATCAAAGTACAAGTAACCAAACATACCCTAAGTTTTTATCATATCTCTTCCGCCGCGGCTAAAAGAGCATGCAGTGGTAAAGTTGTATTGTTTGCTCCCATCAAACCACCTCTCTATTTAAACCGGCAAATGCTATTTTAGTTGCATTTTTAATGTATCCAAAAGTTCATCTCACAACAAGAAAGCTACACATTTGTGACTGGATGTCTGTCAAGAAAATTTCATATAAGATAGTCTTCACCCACACCTAAATATAACCTATCAAGCAAACATAATCACCTTAAGTCATGATGCAAATTTGAAATTAGAGGGTCATAACTCTCACATTTAGGTGACATAACTCTCACAGTTAGGTGATAGACAAGCTGCTCGTGTAACATAATTTTAGGATAGGATAAACAGTAATCCATCGAATGATATTAGCTTGGAACATATAGATCCATTGATGAACAAAGTATCCTTTTGAAAACTTACACTCTCTTTTATTTTGTATTTTCTATAAGGTATTTACAAAGATGTATCTATATAGCTTGGGAGAACAAACTCTCAGTAAAGAAAGAGAACAACACAGTCAAGATGGCATATGTTCTGAAGAAACCAAGAGGGTATCTTGATAACAGATGTATCAATAGGCTCAAGTAAGTAAAGAGAAAGGTACTAACTTTTCATGTAGATAGATCTCTACAGTCATCACTTTTCAAAATCCTATGAGCATGCATCTATGTATAGAGAAGATTTCAAAATGAAGCAATATAAAAATGACCACATAGAATGCATATAGAGACAAGATTGCAAATTGAATTAGCACGCGACATGGATTTTTCAATCGATTGCCGCATAGGCAAAACTTCAAAGGAACATTATCAACCAGTAACCATCAAGTTATGAGCAAATGAGATGGGGCTCAAAAAAGTAGTTGAACTTGTTGAACCCATCAAGTTACTAAATCTTACTAAATCTACAATAGAAACTAGGTCTCAAGGAGGCAACATGGATTACTCAACGTCAATTAATAACCAACAAGGCACTCCCAATATCATATCCTCATAAGGCAATTTAATAGTAAAACCAAAATTAGGATCCAACAATTCAATGGGATGTGAATCTCTCATTATGGTTATGCTTACATCACACATCAGAGGAGACATAGATTTGAAAGTAACATGGAGGTAACCACACAGAGAAGTAAAATCTCAAGATGTTAGGAGTGATGCATAGAATAATCTCAAAGTAGCTCTACATTAGAAAACAACTCAAAATAATGTAACAGAGACTCTAATTGGTGACAACATGCCTACTCTTGGAGGAACGTTGGGTAAAATCAAAAGGCTTCGTTTGAATGGTTTATCTCTATAAAATGAAAAGGCTTTGTTGCAAATAAGCAAATGGATAACTTTCTCATTGGTGACAACATGCCTACTCTTGGAGGAATGTTGGGTAAAATCAAAAGGCTTCGTTGGAATGGTTTATCTCTATAAAATGAAAAGGCTTTGTTGCAAATAAGCAAATGAAACAACAAGAAGCCACTCTGCGTATCAGAGCCAGGTTTCAATCCTGGAACTTGTGGGTTATGGGCCCACCATGCTTCCGTTGCGCCACTCTGATTTATTGATAGAGGTGCAGCGGTAGCGATTCTTATACACATTAGTCATTTAGAACAGTTCCATTTTAGTATTGTGGCCCGTGTTTTGCCTCCACGACGTCATTTTCGGACTTTTTCAGATGTGTGCAAAGGAACGTCTCCCATTGGCAAAAGTTATTGGTTATATTAGTCAATTCTATATCTTCTTTTTCTTTGGTGTCTGTGTACATTCCGTTTTAAGTAAGGTTGGGTAAGTCATTAGCAAACATAGACTTCTTAACGAGCTTTAGTTATATTGTCGATCAAGTATTCAAGTGTACAGATGTTATTTATTATTTATTAGAATGGTATGATCTGACTAGGTAATGCTGATTTGTTGCCCTAGCCTCTATGGTTGTGACCTAACAGACATTGCTTCCACTAAGTTATTATCATATCTCTTTCGCCGCGGCTAAAAGAGCATGCAGTGGTAAAGTTGTATTGTTTGCTCCCATCAAACCACCTCTCTATTTAAACCGGCAGGTGCTATTTTAGTTGCATTTTTTATGTATCCAAAAGTTCATCTCACAACAAGAAAGCTACACATTTCTGACTGGATGTCTGTCAAGCAAATCTCATATAAGATAGTCTTCACCCACACCTAAATATAACCTATCAAGCAAAAATAATCACCTTAAGTCATGTTGCAAATTTGAAATTAGAGGGTCATAACTCTCACATTTAGGTGACATAACTCTCACAGTTAGGTGATAGCAAGCTGCTCATGTAACATAAACTTAGGATAGGATAAACAGTAATCCATCGAATGATATTACCTTGGAACATATAGATCCATTGATGAACAAAGTATCCTTTTAAAAACTCACACTCTCTTTTATTTTGTATTTTCTATAATGTATTTACAAAGATGTATCTATATAGCTTGGGAGAACAAACTCTCAGTAAAGAAAGAGAACAACATAGTCAAGATGGCATATGCTCTGAAGAAACCAAGAGGGTATCTTGATAACAGATGTATCAGTAGGCTCAAAGTCAAGTTTGTAAGTAAAGAGAAAGGTACTAACCTTTCATGTAGATAGATCTCTACAGTCATCACTTTTCAAAATCCTATGAGCATGCATCTATGTATAGAGAAGGTTTTAAATTGAAGAAATATAAAAATGATCACATAGAAGGCATATAGAGACAAGATTGCAAATTGAATTAGCACGCGACATGGATTTTTCAATCGATTGCAGCATAGGCAAAACTTCAAAGGAACATTATCAACCAATAACCAGCAAGTTATGAGCAGATGAGATGGGGCCCAAAACAGTAGTTGAACTTGTTGAACCCATCAAGTTACTAAATCTTACCAAATCTACAATAGAAACTAGATCCCAAGGAGGCAACCTGGATTACTCAACATCAATTAATAACCAGCAAGGCAGTCCCAATATCATATCCTCATAAGGAAATTTAATAGTAAAGACAAAATTAGGATCCAACAATTCAATAGGGATGTGAATCTCTCATTATGGTTATGCTTACATCACACATCAGAGGAGACATAGATTTGAAAGTAGCATGGAGGTAACCATACAAAGAGAAGTAAAATCTCAAGATGTTAGGAGTGATGCATAGAATCATCTAAAAGTAGCTCTACATTAGAAAACAACTCAAAATAATGTAACAGAGGCTCTAAGAGGAAACTACTAGACCGTGGTACAAATGTACAAAAGAACACAACAAAAAAGAAATCAATTTGTCATATTTAGGTTTTAGAGTAGACACTATGAGTGGGTTGTGTCCTCTATTTTCATTGTTGATTATGTTAATCACATTAAGAACATATGAGAAAACTATAATATTTTTATCTATATGGCCATGTAAGACCCCTGACCTTGTTTAGTGGTTAAACATACTTATTTGATTTAATTTGGATATTTAGTTACTTAATTAAATATTAGTTTATGTTTTGACATCTTTAAATAAAGCTATGTTTCTAATTTGGTCCAAATCAGACTTCATTTGCATAAGTTTTTCAAATTTATGATCTGTGAGAACCTTTATGCAATTTTTCCTTTTCTAGGGATCTAAGTGTAATTTTAACACATGTATATTTTGCTAAATGGTATTCTTCATAATCTGATACAATTTGTCTTATTTAAATGTTTTGTAACCGTATTGCATAAAGGCATCGACTTGTTGGATCCTAGATGGGTGATTAGATGCTCTAGAGGGGGGTGAATAGAGCTGAATGCACCTCCAAGGGTAGATTCTACAAAGGCAAGAATTCCTCCTCCATCCGGTGCCTCAAGTGTGAAAAGAAGGGTCACTTCAAGACCGATTGTCTACAAGGTAAGAAGACCCATCATCACAAGGAAAGAGAAGAGAAGTACATGAAGAAGGAGAAATGGAACTCAAGCTCAAGTGACTTCTCCAACTCAAGCTCAAGTGAAGATTCAAGTGGAGGATCAAGCACAAGCTCTAGTGTTGAAGGAGAATGCCATTTTTCTCTTATGGCTTTTACAAGAAAAGACTCAAATGAGGTAAATCTAAACTCTTTAGATAAAGAACCTTTAATTGCTATCATTAATGCTACACGTGGCTCTCTTAAGTCTTCTAAAAAGAAAAAGAAAAAGCTTGCTAGAATTATTGATAATATGCATGTAGAATTAGATGATCTTGAAGATGCTAATTCTTAATTTCTTGATGATAAAAATGATTGTCTTAGCCAAGTAGACTCTCTTAAACTTGAAAATTCTAGTTTGCTTGTTAAGATTAGATTTCTAGAAGCTCAAACTCTTACGACTAGTTCTAATGAAGAGCATACTTTAATTGTTGATTCTCTCATGCATGATATTGATGTTCTTAAATCTAAAAACAAGGACAATGATTTTGTTTTGCAAGGATTAGAATCTAAAAATGGTGTTTATCTTTCTAAGATTGCTTTGCTTGAAACAGAAAATGCCTCCTTGCTTGCTAAAAATCAATGTGCTTGAATCTTGTTCTAGTTCTACTAGTAGAGAGAATAATGTTGCTTCTCTTCATATTGATAGAGATTCTTATTTAACTAAAACTCTTTGCTTAGAAAATGATCTTTTGCATGCTATAGATAAGATCAATCATTTGTCTTCTACTATTACTTCTCTTATGCATGATAATGATAGTTTGAGATCTTCTTTGCAAAGATCCTTAGTTGGTAAAAGGAATCTTAATTATATCCTACACCATACTACTAAACAAATTGGTAGACATGGTTTGGGGTATGATAGTAGTCAAAAGAACAATAAAGGTAAAGGACCTCCAATCTTCCATGGAGAATCCTCTAGTTCCAAGACTATGGGCACATACAACTATTGCAATGATATTGGCCATTATTCTACTTGTTGTCCTTTTAGGAAAGCACCCAACAACAATAGGACTTGAGTTGCTAAGATAACCCTTCTGGACCCAAAAATATGATTGTGGACCATTTCGTCTTTCTTCTTATAGGTATTTGCAAATGGATTGAATTAAGCTATTGAATTGCAAATTGACTTGTCAATCCACATGAAAGAAGAAAGGTGAGATGTGTAGAGGGTGACAACAAATGGAAAAATGAATGGTAAGAATAAAGGTAAATTTTTTCTTGATTATAACCATTTCTAACTTGTTTTTGTCAAGTTAGTGTACACATGCATGTGGTTTTTGAGTCAAAAGTGGTATTTTGGGATTCTCTTCACACTCTTGCTCAAAAATTGTTTCTAATGCTTTCATAGTGCATTACTAACTTGCTTACACATGTTTGGATATGGCTTATATCTTTAGCATGCCTCTAAATATATTTTCATGAAATATATGTGCTTTTTGACAGCAACTCTGTCGGTCGAGTTTGTTCTGTTTGAAACTTGACTGATAGGCACCAATGGGTGTTGCCAACAACTATCATCGGTTGAGTTGTCAATACACAGAACTCGACCAAAAATACTATGCACAGAATACATAGTTGGCTTATTGAATGAGAATTTCCCTCTCAACTATATCACTACTACAGAAATAGCATTCAGTGTCGCTTTTCTGGGCGTCGGTTATTAAGGAAAACCGACGCCTAACATATAAGGCGTCGGTTGTTTAATAAAACCGACGTCTATATTCAAAGACCAGCCAGACACGGGTACCACTTTGTATTAAGCATCGGTTGTTTATAAAAAACCGACGCTTAAAGTCGCCCGCGAAATCCATTTTTCGATAAAAAAATAGTGTCATTTTCAGCGTCGGTTATATACCTAGAAAACCGACGCCTATTTGCGATGAAAATTTGCGCGGACAATGTCACTTTCAGCGTCGGTTATCCTTGTCTAACCGACGCTGAAGGTGGTTCGCGCCAAAAATTTCCATGAAAATATCGTCCAATTGGACGTCGGTTGTTTCAACCAACCGACGCTAAAGATGTTTAGGCGTCGGTTGTTGTAAACAACCGACGCTATTTGGGAACTTATAACCCCCCACGATCGCCCGACTCTTCCCCTTTCTTCTGTTTCATTGCTACCCTATTGCAGCGATTTTCCCTGTTGCGGCGACTTTCCGGCGCTTCTCTGCTGCTGCTGCTCTCTGGTGCTTCTCTCCGGCGCCCCATCTCCGGCGTCCTTCTTCTCCGACGCCCTTCTTCTCCGCCGCCCCTACTGCTGCTGCTGTCCGCTCGTCACCGCCGGTCGTTGCCCACCGCCCCTGCTCTCCTCTAGTCGTCGCCGCCAGTAGAAGCAGCTACGGTGCTGTCGTCGTCACCTCCGCCCCCGCCGGTAGAAGCAGCTTTACTCGTGCTGTCCTCGTGCAAGGTAACCCACAAACCTTCACCACCTTTTTTGTCCTCTGCCTTGCTTTTCTCTGCCGCCGCCGACCTAGAACTCACCCAGGCAGCGCCTAAGTAGGTGCCAGGGCACGCCTAGGGTCCCAAGCCCAGGTGCCCTGCCTAGATAGGCCTCTGGGCGGATGCTTGGGCGGCGCCAGGGCACGTCTAGGCTGCACGTCTAGTGGATTTTTTTTAAAAGTTATTTACTGATTGTGTTTATTTAATAATGTACTGATACATATGTGATATACCAATCTGATAGTCCATGATAGAACAAAACATAATGATGTTGACTGCAACTTTGTGTGTCATGCTATTCTTAATTAAGTGTATATTTACTTCATAATTGAATGTTTAAGTAAGTTATAGATATCTTGATGATGAACTGTAATGCACACATGTGACATGTTTGGAATGTAAATGATGAACTGTAATGCACACATGTTTAACTTATTTTATTGTTGAGTATATTGAGAATCCTAATCACCCTTCTTGCTTAATGATGAACTGTAATGCACACATGTGAATGCTTGGAATTTAAATGATGAACTTTTCCCTAAATTGCCAATCATGCTTTTAAAGACATCAATAATCACCCTAATTTGAAGAACTAGGATTTTAGGTATAAGAATGACAACACATTATTTGTTGGCCTAGAAACCCGTCCAAGATTTACTCATTAGGAGTAAATCTTGGATAGTCCCCGGTTTGGGACTTTTCTTGAACACCTAATCTCACTTAGGATGTAAGTGTATAATGTGTATTGAGTTTTCGAGAAAATTTTGGTAGCATTTCCCCGTTTGTTCTCTAAGTACATATGTACTTAGAGAACAGCGGGGAAATGCTGCCGAAATTTTCTTGAAAACCCAATACACATTATACACTTACTAGTGAGATTAGGTGTTCAAGGATGGGATAGGTGGTACACATTTATTATATATAAGAATGACATCACATGTGTTTGTTGGCCTAGAATGTGAACAATCATTGTTTTTTATATTACTTGTACATTGATATAAATTAGAATGAACAATCACTAAATTATATACTGTTTGTATGGAGTCCGGCTTCATTGTAGATATCTATTATTGTGTTTGTTGGCCTAGAAACCCGTCCAAGATTTACTCATTAGGAGTAAATCTTGGATAGTCCCCGGTTTGGGACTGTTCTTGAACACCTAATCTCACTTAGGATGTAAGTGTATAATGTGTATTGAGTTTTCGAGAAAATTTTGGTAGCATTTCCCCGTTTGTTCTCTAAGTACATATGTACTTAGAGAACAGCGGGGAAATGCTGCCGAAATTTTCTTGAAAACCCGATACACATTATACACTTACTAGTGAGATTAGGTGTTCAAGGATGGGATAGGTGGTACACATTTATTATATATAAGAATTACATCACATGTGTTTGTTGGCATTTCCCCGTTTGTTCTCTAAGTACATATGTACTTAGAGAACAGCAGGGAAATGCTGCCTAATCTTTTCCTAATATATACTTGTTTCCTAATATATACTTGTTTTCTCTGATCATAGAATGGATAGATCATGGATGTCCATTCGTAATCGTTGCACCCCAGAGTTTATATCTGGTCTTGATCAGTTTATTAGATTTTCCGAGGAACATAGGAAAAAACCTACAAATAGGTTCTACTGTCCATGTAGGCATTGCGGTAACAACTTAAAAGTCAACATTGGTGAGGAAATCAAAAGTCATGTCATGTGCAACGGGATTGTACAAGGCTATACAGAATGGCACTGGCATGGAGAGATTTCAAAATCGAAACCAGTAGATGTCGATAGCAGTGCTTGGGTGGAAGAAGAAATTGCCTCCGATGACGTAAATGTGAACGAACCAGTTCCAGCAGACATCGTTGATGCGATGCTGGATAGTTGTAGGGTAGAGCACACCGATCCACCTCCTATCTTTACAAACATTGTGCATGATGCTGAGATACCGTTATACACAGGCTCTGCTAAGTTTACGAAGCTTAGCACTGTGTTGAGATTGTATAAGTTGAAAGCTAACAATAGATGGAGCGACAAAAGCTTCACTTCATTGTTGACTTTGTTGAAAGAAATGCTTCCTGAAGGAAACGAGCTTCCAATCTCAACATACCAGGTAAAGAAAATGTTGTGCCCAATGGGAATGGAGGCCAAGAAGATACACGCATGCCCGAATGATTGTGTATTATTTCAAAAGGACTTTGTAGATTTGAAAGATTGTCCAAAATGTGGTGCGTCACGGTATAAATTGACGACTTCGGGGGAGTCCAAAACTGGTTCTCCTGCCAAGGTGTTGTGGTATCTACCTATAATATCATGGTTTCAACGCTTGTTTGCAAATCCGAAAGATGTGAAGAATTTGAGGTGGCATGCAGATGTTAAGAAAAATAATGATGGGATCCTACGACATGCGTCTGATTCCCCACAGTGGAAGAAGATTGATCTATTGTACCCTAAATTTGGTGAAGAAGATAGGAATCTAAGACTTGGGCTTTGTACAGATGGGATGAATCCGTACGGGACATTGAACAGCCAACATAGCACTAAGTGGTTTGAAGATAAAGTCTTACATCAACTATCTCAAACACCAAATGATATTACAGAAACTATCAAATGCCTCGCCTTTAAACCAAAATCGAATGTTATGTCTTATGAAGGGTTTGACATTAATGGATTCACATATTACACAAAGCGCCAAGATGATAAGAGTGTCGTCCAAAATAGTGGGGTCACTCTTCAAGCGTCGACTATGTACTTTGCAAGTGCAAAGGATAAGAGTCCACGTGAAGCTAAAATGTCATATTACGGTGTCATTGAGGACATTTGGGAGTTTGACTACATAGATTTCAAAATTCCGCTCTTTAAATGTAATTGGGTTGATAACACCAAAGGAGTTATAGTGGATGAATTGGGTTTCACTTTGGTGAACTTTGAAAAGATTGGCGAGAAGGGTGAACCATTCATATTGGCATCACAGGCGAAACAAATATTCTATATTGATGATCCTGCAAATGATAAATGGTCGGTTGTTCTTCATGGTAAAAGACAGTTCATTGAAGATCCTATAGATGAAGAAGAGTACTATGATAAGTATGATGACTCCAGTCCATTCTCAGTTGGGTTGCCAACTCCACAAAATATTGAAGCTAATGATGACTTATATGTGCGCGGAGATCACAATGAAGGATTGTTGATTGATAAAAGATCACAATTTTAGAGACATGTATGTTTATACAAATGCTAAATGTTTGCCTTTTTCTAGTTAATACAAATGCTAAATGTTTGCCTTTTTCTAGTTAATACAAATGCTAAATGTTTGCCTTTTTCTAGTTAATAGAAATGCTAAATGTTTGCCTTTTTAATGACATTTTCAGATGGCTGACCATGATGAGCATGATGTCCATGATGAGCATGAAGTCCATGATGAGCATGCTGTCCATGACGAGCATGGCGCGGATACTAATGTAAGTTCTAAAAACATATCCTGTATTTCTATAAAATTCATTATCTTCTAGTTATGTCATATATCCTATATTTCTATATTGGGCTAATTTAGTGTGTTTTATTTTTGTCAAATTTTAGGTTGATGCACCTGTACCCACTGAAGCACTGGAGCAACTTGATGCGCAACACCAAACACTTAACAAGAAAAGGGGCATCACTCTGTTGAAGAAGTTATTAGCGCTAAGTGGTAGTGGATCCAAATTGGTGGTGGAGTTTGATAATGGAGGAAATCCAATTGGAGTGAACCGCAATAATTTTGTGAACTATCTTGGGTGTACCACTCGGAGCCATTGTGGTGTTAAGTATGACAATTGGCATAAAGTTCCTCAAGGGAAAAAAGACTTGATATGGAAGGATTTATGTGTGAGTTATTATTATTTGCAATTCTATTTTGTAGATTACAAATTCTATTATTTGCAATTCTATTTTGGATACTAGTTAATAACATTTCTATTTTACAGAATCTGTTTGCATTGGATGAGAAGTTGCATCGTAAAAATGTGATGCAACGCGCTGGAAAGATGCTTAGGAATTATAGGACAAATCTGAACAGAGAATACATAAAAGAGGGTGATAAGAAGAAGAAGTCAGCCCTTGAACAATGGAACTTCTTGGACAAAGAAGATTGGGACAATTTTGTTGCTTCAAGAAAATCTGAAGAATTCAAGGTATTAGGCGTCACTCCTAATTTAATTAATATACATTGTATTCACCTATTCAAGATTAGCATTTAGTGCTACTAACCAAATCATTAATGTGCATACTAACTAGGCCCTCAGTGACACACAAAAAGCAAGACGTGCACTGAATGTGCATGACCACACTATGGGTCCAAAAGGTTATGCAAGCGTTCGCCAAAGACTACAGGCGGAGTCTGCGGCTACTCAGGAGTCTGCTCCTACTCAGGAGTCTGCCACACCCATGCCTCGCCATGATATCTGGATAGCTGGCAGGCAAAACAAGAAGGGTGAAATAAAGAAGCCTGTAACTGCTGAGGCGGCTGCAAAAATGGTAAAATAACACTCTTAGAGAAATCATTTGAAAATTGATTATTTGTGGTGTTAACTTACCAATTTCTGTTTATGGTGATTAGCGGGAGCTGCACGAGCAGAGGAAACAAGGCACGTTCATCCCTCAGGGCACAAGGGATGAATTGACAGTTGCTCTGGGTAACCCAGAGCATCCTGGATGTGTTAGAGGTACCGGCGCTGGTGTTGGCATCAAAGCATTCTTTGGGCCATCCTAGCGCAAACCCAGAGCGGGACTTTCTCAAGAAGAGGTAACCTATTCTTTTTTTAGAATGTTACTGCAAAAGGAAATTCATTAATAAGAAGCTAATGTTTCTTTTATCCATGTATAGGAGAATAAGAGAGTTGAGGATTTAGTTGCTAAGAAGGTCAACGATGTAGTTGCTGAGAAGGTCAAGGAAGAATTGTTGCGGTGGCACGCATCTCAGGCTTCCAATACGCCTATGGCGACCCACTCTTCTCCTGATGCACAGACTGTGAGTAATCCTGGAGACCCATCGCCTAGCACGTCTGCTGTAAGTATTGTTTATGACATTGTAGTTAGTCTTTTCAAGTTGTTATGTTTTCAAGATGATATGTATATATGTATAATATTCTTTACGTAAATTTGTAGGCATTGAAGCCATGCCGCTTAAGAATGCAAGACTACGTTGTTGCAGAGGCGCATGCTTACCCGTCCCTTCCTGGGGCAATGTTTCACGGGACTCCAATGCCACAGGGCTACGTTCGTGTGAGCCCGATACGTGTGTTACCTGATTAGAGAGAAGCTACATTGCCATATCCCCACCCGAATATTGATAGACTTGCTGATGCAGAAGGCGGGGTGATATTGTGGCCCAAAGCAGATGTCGTCTACACGAATGAAATTGCAAGATAAATTTACATTGATTTAGACTGTTAATGTGTATATCTGATGTCAACTGATCTGAAATTATATGTACAGGTTAAAAAGAAGACACCAGGAGCACCTAGGCCTCCACTTCCACTTCCCGCATTACCCGATTGGGTTCCAACTGACCTAACATACCCGTTAGGTCATGCTTGTAGGGGAATGGCATGTTGGCTACGGGCACATAATGTACATTGCCCTATAATTATTTCTTTAGATGCAGATTATGCAGGTCAATCATACGATAGCTCTTTATTTATACAAGATATTATTGAGCTATTTATGTATGATTGGCTGAATACATCAATGATAGAGACATGGATAAGGTGAGATCTTGTTTATACATCCATATAACTTGTGTAAGATCCGGTGATCTGGTTTCTTATATATTAATGCATACGCCTATATGTTTTGCAGCTACTTAGTCGAAGATCATTGCAAACAATTTGCATTTGATCATTTGGGATTTTTGATTTCATCATTGATTAGTTTGGTAGCTAAAGACCCTGATAATGTTCAACAATACTGTATAGATGCTTTTACAATTTTTGGTCAGCAAAAGAAGACGATAATAATAGCTCCATTCAATGTCAAGTAAGTTTACTTTATTTATAATTTGGACTTAAGAAAATTCCATTTTTATTTTGCATTTTGAGTTATTAATTGTTAACTTCTTACCTCTAGCGGTAGACATTGGGAGTTACTAGTCATTGTCCCCGGGACATTCACTGTTTATTATCTAGATCCTGCGGGGAGTACATTGAACCCTAAAATTGGACACGTAATGAGAATGCCATTATTCTGGTGAGAAATATTTCATTTTTATATCCGTTAACATCTTTTATTACATTACTATTTACTTATGCAATTTATTGTGTTATATTAACATGTAGGGGTTTAGATGCATTCAAAAAGGCTGGAGGAACGGTCCCAAGGAAAAAGAACCAGCCAATAAATTAGCAGAACGTACAAGTAAGTTCCCGACTCGAATATATATATTATTGATGTGAATTGTGCTTAGTTGTATTATTTTGTATGTTTCAATTTATAGTGTGCTACACAAGACAATGGTTGGGCATGCACATACTATGTGATGCGATTTATGCAGATGATTATCAAATATGCCGCATTGGACATCAATACCATACATGAGGTATTATATATAGTCTCATTAGTTAGTATGCAATATATCAATCTTATCTTATTTGTATATTATTACTTATATATATACATCATTCTCTTTGCAGGTGTTTAAAACTGACAACACTACAGGTAAACGCTTAAAAAATATACATGCTCCATATACGATGGAAGCATTAAATGAAGTAAGAGAAGAATGGGCAAAATCCATACAAGCAGTGGCAACTGTAAGATATAATTGGGATGTTGATAGCGATAATGAATGATACTTTGTAAATGAATATTTCTGAATGTTAATACATGTATTTGAATGTTTCTATATGTGTGAATGTGAGAATTGAATTGATGTCTGAATGTATGTACATGTATGTACTTGTGTGAAATTTTCTTTGTGACTTTTGCAGGTTTGCGGCCTGTTTGTAGGCTGATATCAATGGATGTCGTAAACCTACAGTTCAGAAAACTGAACTGCAGGTTCTCATCCTGCTGACCAGCCACAGCAAGCCTGCAAACTGATATGAAAAAAAAATATAAATAGGCATCGGTTATTTAATAAAAACCGTCAGCAAAGACATACAACGTCGGTTATTTATTTATAACCGACGCCTGATGTGGCCAAAGCAGTCCTGGAAATGGCGTCGGATATTCGTATCGAACCGACGCCTATTTAAACAACAAAGACCGACGCCTATAGGTTAAATAGGCGTCGGTTAAAAAACCGACGCCGAAATGTTCGACCTTTAGCGGCGCCCACATAGGCGTCGGTCGGAAACCGACGCCAAATGGGGTTAAAAGACCGACGCCAAATGGGGTTTCTGTAGTAGTGTATTTTCTCAACCGATAGCCTTATTCTTTGGCACTCTCATTTGGTACCTTTATATATGTATATTGCCATGCTCTAAATTTCCTATCTTGCATACAACTTTATCTTGCTAATTTCTCTAACTTGGTATATCTATATCTTGCAACTACTTGCCTTGAGTTGTTTTATAGGTTTTGATGATGATCTATTTGGATCTCTTGGTTGTGTCTAAAATTGCTTTTGTTGTATTCTAACTTGCTACATCTATCTAGGTGTATATCTTGTGTTGATACAACCTTGAGGTTCTTAGTGGTCATCATCTTTTAGAAATGATGCATATTTGTATGTGAGTTATATCCTTTCATGCTTCTAAAATTACTTATCTCTTTGTTTGGATATATCTCTACATCTACTCATAGCTTGATCTATCTTGTGTATCTTTTGGTATCTTTTGCTATGATCTAGATCCTACTAGTAGTCCTAACTTGTGATAATCTTTGCTCATCTAGTGGTATTCTACTATATGCTTTGCTTGTATCTTGTCTCATACATGCTCAAGCTTATTCCTTGAGTTGCGTATCTACTATTTTGAGTTGATTGCATAACATTGTGATGCAGGGCACATAGAGCTACATTGTATGTAGAAATTGGAGTATTTTTTAATTTTATGCAGATTTTGCTCCAGTTTCAGTTTTTTCTGCAAGAGTAGTGTTTTTTTTATACAGAAATGACCTTCTAAGCAAGATTCATCGCTCTTCCATGAGCCCTGACACTTTTTGGGCCAATTCCGTCATCTTGAGAGTCAAAATTACGATTTATTATTTTTCTATAGCACTTTATCTTGCTTTTTGGGTTGTTCAAGTGTGTGCTTTAACTTGCTTTTATTCTATTCTTGGACAAGCCCCTATCTGTGCTCTTCTACTTTCATTATATAACTTTTTGTTATCTCCTTTCTTTTAACAAGTGGTGTTTCTTATTTCTTCATACCCCCACTTTTTGAAATGACAAAGAGGGAGAATGGTATGCCTTCTTTTGACAAAATAGGGAGAAGGCATGTCTTGCATGAAGAGGAGAAGCATGTCCATGTAAAGGGGAGAAGGTAAATGGGAGAAGACATATATGTGTAGAAACACATATGAGTAGAAGACATAGTATTCTATAACTGTTATGAAAGCTAACCATGTAGGAGAAATAACATCAATTGAGGGGGAGTATGAGAACTCCACGAGCATCAATTGAGGGGGAGCATATTGAAAAACACTAGAGGGGGGGTGAATAGAGTTTTTAAATAATTTTAACAATTTATTGAACTCAAACAACCACAATTGAAATTAGAAGAAGGAGACAGGTGTTTAGAGTGGTTCCAACTTTAGCAAATACTAAAGTTGTCAGTCCACTACCCGGTTGCTTACCCAACCGGGATTTTGAAAGTATTTATTTTATTACCTTCTCAAGGATTTATACAAAATACAATACTTTCCTTTACACCCTTTGAACAGCCTTCACTTGAAGTAGGTGCACCAACTTTGAGGTAGCCTTCTTGAAGTAACTCCAAGCTCCCCCTTGAAGTAGCCTTCCTCTCTAGAAGTAACCTCCCGTTGCACCAGCCTTCTGAAGTAGCTCAAAGCCACCTTCTTCGCCAAGAAGAACTCCACCCTCTCCAATCAACAGCCTCTAACCTAGGAGTAGCAAGGAGAGTACAAACGGTAATAAAGAACAAGAAAGGAAAAAGGAAATTACAACTTATCCTTTGTAGCCCAAGGCTTGATTTGCCTAGATCAAGCGTATAGATCTCCTAACCAAGTGTATGGACTTGTGATTGCAGTGGGTAGGAGATACTAGCCTATAGGACACGAATTATGAGCTAAGGAAGGAAGTAGCCAATTGTCACAGAGCTCAAATTGCTCACAAACAGATTGCTCAAAGTATGCTCAAGGATTTCTCAAGTGTAGCAAGTGTGTTTTAGTGTCCTATGGCTTGTCCTATTTATAGGAATGGCCTAAGGATGCTTAAGGACGTTCTAGACAACTTCTAGGGGTTTTTAAGTGCTTAACTAGCCGTTAGGTACAAGTTTGTTGCTTTAACAACGGATAATTAATTAATTCTGCAGTTGCTGTCAGAGACCATCTCGGTCGAGGAATGGTCGACCGAGACACCTACTCGGTCGAACTTTTGTCGACCGACAGGCTCTCTGGAACAAGTGATTTGCAACGTCTATCTCCAACTGCCAACTACCTTGTCAGTTGTGTCTAACGGCTACTTTGGATCTTTCTCGGTCGAGAAGATTGTCGACCGAGAGTGTCTCGGTCGAGGAGTTTGTCGATCGAGATTGATCCTGTTTCAATGTTTCAAATTAGGCACTAATTATATGTATGAGTGTGAAAATGTGATCCTATTTGAAGGGAATGACTTATCTAAATGTGGTGTTTAGCTAGGGAGAATCTAACGCTTGATTTACATGCAATCTAAGTACTTGTACATTATATATTTGTACAAGTTTTTACAAAGCGATTACATTGCATGAAAACATAAACATGTAAGCATATGGATTTCCCTAGTTGCTTTGTCATCCACCTTAATCCTGCACACTCAAGTAGCTCGTTAGATCAATAAGAATGAAATGTTTGTCATAATCAAAACAAAGGGATTTTATAGATGTCCATTTAGCCAACAATCTCCCCCTTTTTGAAGATGACAAACATTTCCAAAATATAAGTGAAAGAAATATAAAACATATGAGCTTCATACCTGAAGATTACCTTTTGTGGCCATTCTTGTTTTGCAAGTAAGTGCTTGGCCTTTTTTTCATTTTGAAACACAGTTATTTTAGTGTGGCCATTCTTTATTTTATTTTTTTATTTTTTCTTCTCCCCCTTTGTCATTTCAAGAAGATATCCATGTTGAATATTTGATATTACTTCTCCCCCTTAATTTTATACTATGCTCCCCTTTAGATAGATATCCCAAGGTATAAGTGCTTTGCAATAGATGTTAATTTAGCCATAACTTAAACTTTTAGGTATTTGCAAAGATTTTCGTCCTTTTTGATTTATTTGTATTTATTACTCCCCTTATTTTGTATGCTCTACAATAGTCTTATAATCCAAATTCAAATGACGCCAAAAAGATATCCATTATAAAGATAACCAATTTCATTACAAGCATGAAAAGATAGCCAAAACATGTAAAGATAACCAATTTCATTACAAGCATCTCTGTCGACGAAGGCAATGTCGTTGATGATCGTCAATGGTGGAGTAGCTTCCCTTCCTTTCCTGCTGGCGACCTTCTTCTTTCCACGAGTAGTGGATGATGCCATTGTGTTGCTTGAAGGTGGAGAAGAAGCAAGGAAGTCTTGGGGATGAGGATGCTAAAGATTTGCACAAGAATTCACTAGAGAGAGCCTATGGAAACAAGAATATGAAAGTGTGAAGAAGTGACCCGTTTTTGGTCCTTTTATAGCAATCCAGTGACCGGGTTGGTCGACAATTTGTCGACCGAGCGTCCGCAATGGTCATATTCCAGACGCGCCACTTCGGCCGTCCAACGGTCGACTTGCAACGGTCGGCCGTTAACGGTAACGGTCGGATTGCAACGGTCATATCCCAACGGCTCTTTCTCGGTCGAGCAATTGTCGACCGACACTGTCTCGGTCGAACAATTGTCGACCGGAAGTGTGTCCGATGTTAGGTCTGTCTAGATTCTATCGGTCGAGAGAGATGGGCAGACCGAGAGGTTTTCGGTCGAAGATTCGTCGACCGACAGACTTACTGGGTACGATTTTTTTTTAAGCTGATTTTTAATGCAAATGATAGACTGATTTTGTAGAGCATATATATATTTTTTAAGGGAGTAATATTTTTATTATTGACAATATTGGGATAATTTTATGATCATAAATTGATTTTGCTTTTAATCACCATAAAATGATATTCAAATAGTTATTGTGTCAAACTTATTTTAGGTCGATTTTGACTACGACCATAGCGCCCCTTGGTCAAATTTCATTTTAACCAAGAGGCAGATTTGCAGATTTTTCAAATTGAACATTATGAAGTATAATATCTGCATAAGTTTTTGATTAAGTATCAAGTTGAAGCATAATACTTAGTATGAAAACATTTGTCCTTTTCTTAAAATATAGGCTTTGCTGTAGTAATATGAATATCAAATTGATGGAGTTTTGCAACACCACTAAAAATCCTAAGGTGATGAATCCTTAGGTTTAGCCTTGCTAGTACTATGGTAAGAGCTCCACCCACGTGTGCTAAGACACGCGGAAGTCTTATCGTAGTATAGTTAAGGGTCGAATCCTCGGGACAACGGTCTTGACGAAGTCAAGATGGAAAACATTTTTAGTTTTACTTAACTACTTAACAGTTGATATTTAGATCGAAAGTTTGATGTTGGTTTTAAAGCTAAACGCGAGGAAAGTAAAGCAAGAAAGTAAAGATTAAGGTTGTAAACAATTGATAAAAACCACTAGGATGTTATCGGGTTTCACACCACTACACATGGATCAAGTCATGCAACATAATAAAACAACTTGCAAAAAGAGTCAAATCAGTTAGTATCTTGTAGTCCTAGCTTCCTTTCGGATAACTAGCTACGAGAAGTGTGGAGTATTGCAATGCCAGCCATTCCATAATGAATGGTCACATGCTTTGCATTACTCCTTCATGAAATGTGTTCCTCGACCTTACCAAGGTTGCACTTCCATACGTCAACTGATTCCATTTCATAGTATGAAAGTGCAACGATGGGGGTGAGTTTACTCCACTCATGAAAACACTTCTAGACACCGAAACAGACATATGGTGACTACATACATCCATAACCAACATTCAATCGATATTTAGATCTAAGGGTACAAACATAGACAATTCATACCAAAAGACAATATGTAACACAAGTTGATGATCAAGCCACTAGTATTCATTAGGCGATTGAAGTCAAACTGAAAACAAGAGTATTTTTATTACAAGTTATTGAATTACATCGCATGAAATGAAAACATGGGTAGCGGGGCTACTCCCCGCACCCTAGTGAATGAAACTACTCGCTCATGACAAAGAAGGAGGCGAGAAGAGAGAGAAAGAATGTCATCTCCACAGAGGAGGGAAGGTTGAACCCTTGGTGAAGAGAGCAACGATCTTCGCACTTCGTGGTTGCTTTGATGATGGATTTTCTCTTCCCACCTTCTTTGTTGAAGAGAGAGAAAGAAGAGAGAGAAGGTAGCTTGATGATGAGCACGGATCTCAAAACTGGCAGCCTTGGGGCAGTGGCCGGAAGACCAGAGTGCTCTGGATCTGGAGAGGCAGCCTTTGGGAATCTTCAAAGTCCATCCCCATGAAGTGACCCTTGAGGTCCTATTTATAGGCTCAAGTTGAGCCCAAACGGTCTTGAGACCGTGAGGCTTCTCGCGGTCTTGGGACCGTGAGGCTTCTCGCGGTCTTGGGACCGTGAGGCATCTCGCAGTCTTGGGACCGTGAGGCTTCTCGCGGTCTTGGGACCGTGAGGCTTCTCGCGGTCTTGGGACCGTGAGGCATCTCGCGGTCTTGGGACTGTGAGGCTTCTCGCGGTCTTGGGACCGTGAGGCTTCTCGCGGTCTTGGGACCGTGAGGCTTCTCGCGGTCTTGGGACCGTGAGGCATCTCGCGGTCTTGGGACCGTGAGGCTTCTCGCGGTCTTGGGACCGTGAGGCTTCTCGCGGTCTTAGGACCGGGAGGCTTCTCGCGGTCTTGGGACCGTGAGGAGTCTTTGTAATTTTTTGTGTTTTCTGTAATGGAAAGATAAGAGAAGTTAGTTTATTGATGTATCTGCAATAAAGTAAGAGAGTTTAATGATTCTATTTAGTTTATCTAAGAAAGAGTATGGAAAACTAAAGATAACTAATAAGATAACGTCACAAAATGGGAGGTTATCACCCCCCCTAACTTAGAGTCTAGATTGTCCTCAAGTTAGATAGAGTTGAGGCATGTAAGGGCGAGGTGATTTTATTTAATTAGGGTTTCCATACTCTTGCTTCAATTCTAGGTCAGAGATCTACCGAGGTCTTATAAGGGCTTCTGCTTACGCTAACTCTTTCGAGTATCAAAAGTTGCATGGATCTCAGGATCCCTTTATATCGTGAATCTCGCGTTGGGACCACCTTTCTTATTATGTGCATGTCATCGACTCTAATCAGTTTTATACTTCTTTGGAGAAACCTACTGGTAGCTAGAGTGGGTATGAGGGCTGGCTTTAAAGGCTTATTGTGTAACTCCCCCTTCAAGTGGGGAAGGGTTTGTCTATGCTTTTTAGAGATTCACTACCGGGCACGACACATCTGCCTTTATGAGGGCAGCTGAATGTACCGGCCGGGTGAGCTCTTTTGTCAGCCTTATCATATATTAGGAAACCTTAGGATCTCATTACCGGGCACGACACATCTGCCTTCATGAGGGCAGCTGTATGTACCGGCCGGGTGAGATCTTTGTTGGCTCTTCATATAGGTCCTTATGCATGGCACAACTCTCATGTTTTTATTCAGCACTCTGGCTTTTATTCGAGTCTCACAGGCTTAGGAAGTGGGTTTTGTTAGGGTTTTTTATTGGGCGGCCAAGCCTCTTTTATTGAAAGAAGAAAACTGTTCTTAGGGTTCCTGACATGCACTTATTTTTTTATTGGTGGTCCGCTCGTGAGATTTCTTGATTTTGGATTTTCCTGATTTCCCTCTTGACTTTGAGAGTTTTCGGTTCGCTTTGGCCCTGAAGTTGACCTGTGAAGAGTCTGAGATAGAATTGAAGCAAAAGTATAGAAACCAATGGTGAATGAAATTTATGAACTCGCCATTTCAAGCCTGTATGCTAATCTTGTTATTTATATGAGGACTACTTTATCTCTAACTTAGCTAAGGGTGATTCTTTCCAGGGTGAAAGTTATACTTATAAAGTTATTTTATTGGAAAAAAATTATTGGAAAAAGTCTAAAGATAAGCGGGAAAAATAGAAAGGTTGAAGCAGAAATGGTACCTCGCCCTTGTCCGGTGCACTCCCCCCTAACTTATCACGCACTCTGTCCACAGAGTGTCAAAGTGATAGGTTGAGAAATGCATGGACAAGGGCATTTAGGCGTCAGTTAATCCTTTATTAGCCCCATGTGTTCTGAGTAAGTTGGCGGCGAACTTCCCTCATAGCGCGTGGTAATCCACATCTGTCATGTCCTCTACCGGCTTGTGGAGGGCCAGGATTGTATACATCCAGTAGAGGACGTGGAAGCCGCAGTCATTTGATTCTCTGATTTGCTGGGGGCATATGTGGCAGAAGGCTGGTGCCTGGAAATGATCTCTGTCATACGCTCGAGTGTGCTGACCCAAAAGGTCGTGTAATTTGTCAGCACACGCCTTTTCCACCTCCTCCATTGGTGTCCTTGGAGTTGTAGTGTATGCTTTCCGTTTTGGATCATACTGGCTGTCGGAACTGTTGTAGATTATTGTTGTTCCTTCATGAAGGTTGGTTGCCGGTAACATCCAGTGCTCTTGATGAAGGAAAGGTAGCATGATGAACTTCGGAGTTGTATGTTGGAGATAGGAGATGGTTGACTCCTTTGTTCCGAAGTTCTTCAGCCCGAGAAGATCATCCTTCATGTAAGCTGACACCATATAGACCGTGCTGTGATTCTGTGCAAGTAAGTATTGATAGGCGGTCATTATACTTACAAACATGGAACCCTTGAATTGTAGGGTCTCACGGAGGGCATCTGCCATAACTAAAATATCCCCGTCAATATATACCAGCTCGTCTTTTTCGGCGTATAGCCGTGACATTATTAGCCGGAGCTCGTTATCTGAAAGTGTTTTGCAAGCCTCCGGGTCGAAGTCGGGAAAAGACGGTTTAATGGCAGATTGGGGTTCCATATGTGATGAGGATGTCTTGATGGCTACCCCTGATATCAGATCAATGTCACCTTTATCTGGAGCCAGATCGAAGATGTAAGGGTTCCATTGGCTTTGCTTGGTGACATTGGATGGTTGGTTTTCTTTTTGCAACGCCGCTAGAGTTTGTCGGAAAGGTCTCCTCTGCGGTCGTTGTATAGATGAAAAGAGATAACGAGGGACGTCGTATGCCGCCATGGTAGGGTCATTGAAGAACCATCTATCGCAAATAAGCTCCATGGCGTAACGTCCTCGTAGGGAGTGGAAATCTTCATTGATTAGTTCAGTAAAAGGGACATGCTGATTTAGCGCTAGGATGTGCCGTATGACGTAGAAAGCGCTGTCCCAAGAGCCTTCAGCGGCTTGGACTTGTGGGTTAATAATTTGGAACCATGGGGAGCTCCAGTCCTGGCGAAGAGAAGGGCACGCGGCCCAAATGAGTTTGCGAAGCCGGAAAGGGATGCACCGAGCCTCTCTGACTTCAAGTCCGACAAAATTTATTATCCCGGCCTTTAGGTCACTGGAACAAAAATTGTACACTTTGGCGTCGCGGGCGACAGTGTCCACAATCATGAGTAACCAGTGTTTACAGACTTGGAAAGGCACGGTTATGTATCTTGCTTTTCTTGCGATTCCCCTTTTCAACCTTGTAATGGATTTGTGCTGTAATTCTTTATACAGTAAGCACAATCCCAGTGTGGGTGAGGCGTTGAGGACCGGTTGCTGTCGCCGAGAACTTTTGTAGATCTCGATAGAGTTGGCAAGGAGAGTACGAAAGATTGCCATCTTCACCGGCGACTGTGGTCGAAGAAGTGATCGGAAATTTTCACGCGTCAGATCGCGTCTGGTCTCTGTGTTTTGATATATGACATCCTCCCCTGCTTTGGCATCATCTACAATAGTGTTGAGGATAAAAATATCCTGTGCGTCTAAGGTAGAGATGGCCGCCATATCTAAGTCTTTCATTTTTTTAGGTAGAGGTGGCGGCAGAGGTAGCTCTTGCGGTGTGGGGGGAGAAGGTTGTTCCAGGTTGTCCATGTACTGCTGCAGATCGTGATCTTTATCAGAATCAGAAGGAGTGTCTAAATCTTCATCAGTGTCGAGGCATACTCTTTCTGATTCTTCAAGTTCAGGCGCAGATGGTTCGAGTGCAGAGATTTGCTGGGCTGCTGTGGCTGGTGCAGTAGTGCTGGTTCCTTGAATGCATCTTTCGAACTCAGCAAAAGCCACTTCTTTGGCAGCCTCCCCCATAGATCCCGCAGAAAAGTTTAGAAACTGATCCCCGAAGTATATGTTGACATTCTCTGTATGAGCAGGGGATTTGTGATCTTTATCACCAGTTTGGTGATCTTGCTGTTGTTTTGGTTCTGCTCCTTGGCTGGGGCCTGCCCCAGCATCATCTGGCTTGTCCGAGTAATCAGCTGAGGATGAACTATTGTTTGAGTCAGCGGAGGAGTCATAATCTTCCTCGTCATCAGCATCATCCTCATCATCATCAGTTGTCTTCTTTTTTGCTTTCTTCTTGCACAGACGATGGATGGATTGGAGTTCATCATATGCCACTTGCACGTGCTCGTGTGTTTCGAGCAGTGCTTCGTGGATTTCTTTAAGATCTGAATAACATTGTTCGGCCGAGAGGAGTCATGCTGAGAGGTCAGTTACTTGAGCTCTTAACTGAATAAGCTCATTATTTGACGACTCCTCTTGGCGATTATGTAGTTGTGTGAGGGTCGTGGTGATGTCGTCCAGGCGCGTGCTGAAAGCATGTTGTTGCTGCTTCAGCTCGCGGAGGGTCTCTGGCAGAGGCAGAGTCTGCGCAGAGATCCGATCGACTTGCGTTGCCAACACTTCATGCTGGCGTTGTACTCCCTGGATCAACTCAGGCAAGTTGTTACAGTGGCCGTCGATGTGGTCGACTTGCTTGGCCACTGAATCTTGACGTTGTTGAATGCGTTGGAGGATGCCTGGCATGGCGCGGTTCTGCTCGCCAATCTGGGCAACCTACTGAGTTAGACCCTGCACACATGAAAAAATAGAATTTAAGATGTTAGATGGGTCGGTGAGGAGGTTTTGGATGGTGTCAAATTGACGTCCGAATTCCGCACCGACGTTAGTATAAGGGACCCCAGTGAACGAAGGGTGAGGTGGCTGGGGTCGGGGTGGAATGATAGTGTCATGTGGAAGGGACACTGTTGATGGACCCGCGAACTACGTGGTGACTGTAGATGGGGTCACCAGCGATGTCGCGGTGGTGGTGGGTGGAAAAAAAGGTGGCATTCCCGAAGAGAGAAATGGATCCGGGAATGTTGATGGAAAGTCGGTGGATGTGAAGGAGGAGAATTCGGGCATTGTGGTGGAGAATGGGGTGCCCGAAGTGAAGAAGGGTGGGGGTGGTGGAGGGGTGGTAGAGGAAGGTGGAGCGGAGGATGATTGAAGGGTGGCTGATGGTGGTGGGGTGGTGGATATTGGGGTGGTGGAGGGTGGAGAGGTGGTAGTGAGCTCAACATTTAGACTCATTATAAAAGAGTCTAGTGATGAGGATGTAATATGTTCTTCAGGGAGGGGGGTTCAGCTTCGGGGTTAGGCTTCGATGTAGGTGTCCCCGACAGCTCATGAGCTTTTACGAGCCTTCTGGAAGGTCGTTTGACTAGGAGCTTTGTTGTTGTAGCTGCCGGGGCGGTTATACTAAGTTCTGCCTGCCCTACCTTTGCTTTCTTTTCTCTAGCTTTGACTGAAGCTATGATTTTGGCGATCTCGTCTTCAGTGAATAGGAGCTTGTCCTTATCATAGTCAGCAAGCTCTGGAAGTGGAAGCAGGGTTCTTGAAGATTTTGTGGGGCAGAACACGTAGTTCAGCCTTCCATCCTTATCCTTTAAGATGTGAGAGTTCTTAGTGTCTGTTCGTTGGTAAGGATGTCGCCTTTTATTGGGCTGCATTTGGGTAGAAGTCTATCCATCTTAAGATATTTGATGATAGATGTGATATGATCACCCGTGCAGATTTCTTTCCCGAGGGTGAAGGCTGATAGCTTGAGCAGCATATGCCATCCAATGTTGACAGGCATTCCGTTGAGGACAGACCAGAGGACAAAAAGGTCGGATATAAGAACATTTCCTCCTTCGGATCTGGGGAAAAGTGCGCCGACGATAATTTTGTGTAACGTGCGCACTAGGCCAGAATGAACGTTGGAGGCCTTGCTTGTCCTTGCATCAAAGGTTGGTAACCCCGTTAATGACTTCCAGAAGGTATGCTTTTTGAACCCGGGGTTGTCTGTGCCAGCAGCTTTGGCTTTCTTCAGCTGGTCTTGATTGTCGATGAAAATTTCATTCAGAAAAGTTTCGGTAATGACTACCTCATGGTTAAAGATTCTGGAGGTTATTCTGCGGTCACCACCGTCCCTTTCTCTATGCATGATGTCCACCACTTCTTTGTTGAAGTAAGTGAAGAATTCTGTTGTGGGCTCATAGTAGGAAATTTCAGATACAAAGCAGAGCCGGGAAAGGTTAGAATTGTCAAGAAGAGTGAGGATTCTGTGGTAGATCCCCATCTTCATCAGTATGCTGGGGCAGACATACTTGGTCGGTTTAAGGAGTTGGCTGATGGGGGGAATGATTTGGAGGTGAAGGTTCTCGGGTGGTGGTGCTGTGGTGGTGATGGGAGGAAAAATAGGAACAGTTATTGTGGCATGGTTGGTGACGGTGGTGGAGGATGGTGGGATGCACCCTGCTAGGATTTGTTCCCTTGCATAGGCGGGGTGGACCTGTTTCCTGGCTCTCTTCTTAGATGTTGGCTCAGTTGTTGGTTCTTGAGCCAATCTCTTCCCCTTAGATTTTTTAGTGGGTGATTCTTTCTCAGGGGAAGGCTGGTATTCGGAGGCCTCGTCGGATGAGGTCTCTTCGATTTCCTCGTCAGAAGGTTCTTCATCTAGGCAGCGGTTGATTCGCTTGATGTCCTTCATGACAGCAGTCAGGTTCACTTATGCTGGGACTTTTCCAGTTCTTTTGAAGTCGTCAACTATGCTTTGCAGATTTGCTCGTTCAGCAATGAGCTTCTCTTTTGTCCAGAAGGGAGCGTCTGTTGGTCCTTGCTTAGCAGGTGAAGTCATTCTGAAATAATTGATAAGAAACAAAAGTTAGAAATCTTAAATTTTGAAATTATAACAAAGTAAAATTATTTTGAATTTGAGTTTTATTAGTTTGATTTAGTTCAAACGGTCCTGAGACCGTTTGGTCTCAAACGGTCTTGAGACCGCGAGGATCCAAACGGTCTTGAGACCGTGAGGATCCAAACGGTCTTGAGACCGTGAGGATCCAAACGGTCTTGAGACCGCGAGGATCCAAACAGGCTCGATACCGCGAGGATCCAAATGGTCTTGAGACCGCGAGGATCCAAACGGTCTTGAGACCGCGAGGATCCAAATGGTCTTGAGACCGCGAGGATCCAAACGGTCTTGAGACCGCGAGGATACAAACGGTCTCGAGACCGCGAGGATCCAAACGGTCTTGAGACCGCGAGGAAGACGAACCGCGCGGGAGACAAACCGCGTGGCCGTTCGTCGGCTAAGAGCTGCGGAAACGATGATGGCGACAACGGCGGAAAGGAGCTCGAACGCGAGTTTTAAATGGTGATGCGTCAACCTGTCGCTGTAGTCGGTGGGTCGGCGAATGGGTAGCCGCTGCAGAGCTGAAGACGAGTCGGGAGTGACGACGAGCTAGGAACGACGACGACGAAGTCGAGAACGACGGCGACGAAGCCGAATCGTCGGCGAAGCACTTGAAACAGCGACGTGCGGGAGTGTAGAGACGAAGGTCAGAGTGGAATGAAACAGGAGAGTTCGAGAATTTGGGAATCAAGAAGAGGGGCACGTAGGTGGGGGGGGGGTATATTTATAGGTTTTTAGGAGCCCTCTCGGTCAGGTGACCGAGAGAGCTCAAACGGTCCTGAGACCACGAGGATCCAAACGGTCTTGAGACCGCGAGGAGCCTCACGGTCTTGAGACCGCGAGGAGCCTCACGGTCGTGAGACCGCGAGGAGCCTCACGGTCTTGAGACCGCGAGGAGCCTCACGGTCGTGAGACCGTGAGGAGCCTCACGGTCTGGAGACCGCGAGGGGCCTCACGGTCTGGAGACCGCGAGGGCCCAAACGGTCTCGAGACCGTTTGACCTCAAGATCATGTGGATTTTTATGTATTTTTGGATTTAAAGAAAGCAAAAGAAAAAGGAAAAACAAAGATAAACAAAAGGGTGTTTAAAAACAAAAGAAAAGGCTAGAAAAATTAGGGAAGGTGATACTCAGGCCTTGGGTTGCCTCCCAAGAAGCGCCTTGGTTTAACGTCGCTGGCTCGACAATATTTTGCCCCGGCTATGCTGACTTTATAGGGTCATGAATCTCTATGGTTTGTCTTGATAACTTGTCTGCCGGAGTGTGATACTTTTTTAATCTGTGGCCATTTACGGTCCTCTCTCCTCCATTATCGTCAATAATAATGACAGCTCCTGTCGGGTATATATGTTTGATTGTGAAGAGCCCCGACCATTTAGTACGCAGTTTTCCAGGAAACAGTTTTAATCTGGAGTTGAATAGGAGGACTTTGTCTCCAACGATTATATCTTTTCTTTTGATGTGGCCATCGTGCCACATCTTAGTTTGTTCTTTGTAGATTCTTGCATTGTGGTAGGCTGTCATTCGTAGTTCTTCTAGTTCTTGGAGTTGAAGTTGTCGGAATTTACCAGCACCTTTGAGATCGAAATTTAGTTGCTTAATGGCCCACCAAGCCTTATGCTCTAATTCAACTGGCAAATGGCAAGACTTACCATACACTAATCGAAACGGTGTTGTTCCGATGGGTGTTTTGAAAGCTGTACGGTAAGCCCATAGAGCGTCAGATAGTTTGGTGGACCAATCGGTGCGGTGCCGATTGACAGTTTTTTCCAGAATAGCTTTAATTTGCCTATTGGAGACTTCAACTTGTCCATATGTCTGTGGATGATATGGTGTAGAAACTTTGTGGTTGACTCCATATTTTCATAATAAGGCTTCAAAGCTCTGTTCCAAGAAATGTGATCCGCCGTCAGATATAATCGTTCTTGGGACGCCGAATCTGGGAAATATTATCTCTTTAAACATCTTGATTACCGGTTTTGAATCGCAAGAGGTGGTTGGTAGAGCTTCTACCCATTTTGAAACGTAATCCACAGCAACCAAGATATACTTGAATCCATAAGATGAGGGGAAAGGGCCCATATAATCTATTCCCCATACATCGAAGAGTTCGATTTATTGCCATATGTTCAATGGCATTTCATTTCTTCTGGTTATCCCTCCGGATAGTTGGCACTTGTCGCATGATCGCACGTATTCATGTGCGTCTTTTACGATGGTGGGTCAATAAAAGCCAGATTGCAAGACTTTGAGGGCTATCTTCTTAGAACTCATGTGGCCCCCAGTGGGGCCTGAGTGACAGTGCTCAAGGACCGAAGTGATTTCCGTCTCTGGGATGCATCTACGAAAGAGCCCATCTGCGCATAAGCGAAAAAGATAGGGCTCGTCCCAGAAATATTGCTTAGCGTCGTGAACGAACTTCTTTTTGTCGTGATAGGATGTGGATGGGTGAATGATTCCTGTTGCCAAATAGTTGACAATGTCGGCATACCAGGGAAATCCATTGGAGACTTTCATTAGGTGGTCGTCCGGGAGGGAATCTTGGATAGGAACTTTGTCTTCATCCTCGACTCTAATATGGCTGAGATGATCGGCGACGACGTTTTCCACTCCGCTTTTGTCTTTAATTTCCAAATCGAATTCTTGAAGCATTAGTACCCAGCGGATAAGTCTAGGTTTTGCGTCTTGCTTCTGAATCAGATATCGTATAGCGGAGTGGTCAGTGTAGACAATGACTTTAGCTCCTATCAGGTATGAGCGGAATTTTTCGAACGCGTAGATGACAGCTAAAAATTCCTTTTCTGTAGTGGTGTAATTTTTTTGTGCTTCATCCAGCGTTTTAGATGCGTAGTATATAACATAGGGTTTCTTGTCGATCCTTTGCCCTAAAATGGCCCCTATGGCGTAATCGCTCGCATCACACATGATTTCGAAAGGTAACGACCAATCTGGAGCTCGTAATATTGGTGCAGAAATCAAGGCATCTTTCAGAGTTGTGAAACTTTGTAAACATTCTTGGTTAAAGTTGAACTCTGTGTCCTTGGTCAGCAGTTGTGTCATGGGTTTTGCTATTTTGGAGAAATCTTTAATAAATCTTCTGTAAAACCCAACATGTCCTAAGAAGGCACGTACTCCTTTTACATCTTTTGGTGGCATCAATTTTGATATAACGTCAATTTTTGCTTGATCCACCTCGATCCCTCTGTCGCTCACTCTGTGTCCCAAAACAACACCCTCTGTTACCATAAAATGGCATTTTTCCCAATTTAAAATGAGGTTTGTTTCCTCACATCTTTGTAAAACTTGAACCAGGTTGAGAAGACAGTTGTCGAAGGAGTCTCCATAAACTGAGAAATCATCCATGAATACCTCCATTATAGATTCTGTCAATCCCGCAAAGATAGCAGACATGCATCTTTGGAAAGTAGTTGGTGCATTACAGAGCCCGAATGGCATTCTTCTGAAAGCATACGTCCCAAAAGGACAGGTAAAAGTAGTTTTCTCTTGATCGTCGGGGTGTATCGGGATTTGGTAAAAACTAGAATATCCATCGAGGTAACAAAAGAACTTCTGATGAGCTAGGCGCTCGAGGACCTCATCTAGGAAGGGCAGGGGGTAGTGATCTTTTCGTGTTGATTTATTAAGTTTCCTATAATCAATGCACATACGCCACCCTGTAACGGTTCTAGTGGGCACCAGTTCATTTTTGTCATTAAGAACAACGGTGGTTCCCCCCTTTTTAGGGACCACCTGCACTGGGCTTACCCACTGAGAATCAGAAATTGGGTAGATAATGCCTGCCTTTAGAAGCTTGAGGACTTCAAGGCGAACCACCTCTTTGAGGTTGGGGTTTAACTTTCTCTGGTGTTCTCGTGATGGTTTAAACTCTTCAACCATGGGCAGTTTGTGCATACATAAAGCAGGGTTTATGCCTGTCAGATCAGTCATTTTATAGCCAATGGCTTTCTTATGCTTTTTCAGTTCATCGAGGAGTCTGTTTTCTTGATCGTCCTCCAGAGTGGATCTGATGATTACTGGACATAGCTTCTCATCATCAAGAAAAACATGTTTAAGCCCCTCGGGTAAGGCTTTCATTTCTGGAGCCTTAGGTGGCTCAGTGGCTTCTATAATTGTGATGGCCTTAAGTTCTTCAAACGTGGCTGTCGGAGCTTCTTCAGCTTTTTCTAAGTATTGCAGGCATTGTTGCACTAGTTCACTGGCCGAGAATTCTACCTCCAGATTTGTAAGAGTGTTTTCCAATTCATCGGATGGTTCAGACATTTCTAACTGGGACATTTGATATATAGCATCCAGGAGAAAGACTTCCTCTTGAATGCTTGGACCTTTCATGCTGTTTAGAACTCTGAACTGGAAAGCCTCCCTCCCAAGTCTCAAAATAATAGTTCCTGCTTCGACATCAATGAGAGCTCGGGCGGTAGCTAGGAAAGGTCTTCCGAAGATTATCGGATATCTCAGGTCTTCTTGTATGTCCATAATAACAAAATCACACGGGACATAAGAATTTGTTCCTATTCTGACAGGGATGTCTTCGATAATTCCAAGAGGGGCAGTTATGGTAGAGTCGGCTAACTAAATTGTCATTGTCGTAGGTAACAAATTAGTGAAGCCTAATCTTTTACACATTGAATAGGGCATAATAGATATGCTTGCTCCTAGGTCTGCCAATCCTTTCTTGCTGGAGCCATTTCCAATGGAACACTGAATGCCGAAGGAACCTGGGTCCTTCTTTTTCTTTGGCATTTTATTAAGCAGAATATCTGAAGTGGTCTGAGCAAGTTTCACCGTTTCATGCTCTTCTGTCATATACTTTCTTGACAAGAGGGTTTTCAGGTATTTTGCCCAAGCGGGTACTTCGTAAAGGGCATCAAGAAAAGGAATATCAATGTATAACTTTTTCATAGCTTCTTTAAATTTTTGGAACCTAGTGTCCATCTTGGTTCCTTTTAGTCTGTCTGGGTAAGGAATTCTTGGTGGGACTTCTGGGATTGGTTCCTTTTCCTTTTCTTTCTCTGCAGAATTTTCTGTTTCTCTGCTTGAATTCCCTGTTGGGGAAAGAATGGCTATGTCATCATCATCATGGTCGATTCTGGTGACATCAGGCAGGACACGACCAGACCACGTGGTGACGGCATTAAGTTGTTCTGGTCTGTTTGGGTTATGACGCGGGTTTGCCTCTGGTTGCCCAACAAAAGTGCCGGCTTGAGGTTTCAATTGAGCGGCAATCTGTGCCAGTTGGGCTTCTACGGCCTTTTGTTGAGCTTGCTGGTTTGCAAGCATGGTTTGTTGCGATTGAAGCATTTGTCTAATCAAGGATATCTCATCAGATGATTGGGGAGGAGCACCCCTTTGTTGATACTGAGTGACTTGCTGTCCTGGTTGTTGTAGAGGTGCAATTAACTGTGGCTGCTGGGGCTGCTGCAACTGGGGTTGCTGTGGCTGCTGCAACTGAGGTTGTTGCAACTGAGGGTGCAGCCTTGAATGGGCATATTGGTAAGAAGGATTCCTGGGATAGTTAGATCTTTGGAAACCTTGTCTATAATTTCCTTGATTGAAGTTATTCTGAAATCCTGGTGGTTGTCTATTGAAAGATCCACCTTGTGCCTGCTGCTGTGGGTTGGCAGTCCCTGCAGGATTCCCGTATTGAAAGCCAGGATGGTTCCTTGGTTTATCTGGGTTGTAATACACTTGGCCAGGTATTGAATGTATGGAGTTGACTTGCTCTGGCATTTGGTCCTCGGGATGCTCGATAATGGGTTCATATTGCGGCATAGGTGGTTGTAAATCCATCATGACATTGTATAACAGGCCACATGATAATGTGGGATGATCGGATGCATGACAGGCTTCACAAGTTCCAGTAGCTGCCTTAACTTGTTGAACCTGAGAGCTTTTCTTCTTATCATATTCCCCGAAAGAAGTTTCGAGGGCTTGTTGCTTGCTAGCAATAGTCTTCAAGGCCTCAACAATGGCCTTGAGTTCCATGGATTTTTCTGCTTTGTAAACCTTGAGAACGCCTTTGGGTTGGTTAGATGACCTTCCCCTATTGGATTGGTTCTCGGCCCCTAGCGTAACTATATTCCAGGCATCTTCATAATTCTTTCTCATAAAGTTTCCTCTAGATGAGGAATCTAGAAATTGCTTGATATCATCACTTACTCCTCTGTAAAATGTTTCTATCAGTTGATTTTGAGATATGCCATGGTGAGGACACTTTCTCAGGAGTTCTTTGAATCTTTCCCAAGCTTCAACAAGTGTTTCTCCAGGTAGTTGGGAAAAGTGATTAATCTGTCCCCTAATCTCATAGGTTAGAGAAGGTGGGAAGAATTTCTCAAGAAACTTCTCTTCTAAAGGAGTCCAAGTAGTGATGATGGGATGTCTATCCAAAGCGTTGTACCAGCTTAGTGCTCTTCCAGATAAAGTGAAGTGGAAAAGGTGTAACATGATTGCTTCCAAGGCAATTCCTGCTTGGGGTACAAGTCGGCAGAGTGACTTGAATCTCTTAAGGTGATCCATGCAATCGTCTCCGGGTGCTCCGGAGAAAGAGATGCCTTGCATGATCTGGATCCATTGCGTCTGAATTTCAAAGTGTGGTATGTTAATAATCGGTGGTCGGACAGGATGATCGTCTTCATAATTCTTCGGGACTGCGTAGTCCCGAAGTTGCTTGTTTCTTAACGCAAGTTGAGTAGCAGCATGCTCTGCTTGGATGCGGGCTTGTTCCTCAGCTCGGATCTCAGCTTGCACCTGAGCACGAGTGTCGGCAATAAGTTGTGCTCGTTGTGCTGCTATGGCGGCGTTGACTCTTTCTGCAACAAGGCGTTTCTCTTCGGCCATCTATATGGCTCTTTGGCGGTTAAGTCTATTCCTTCGGTGGAAACTTCTTTCTACCTCAGAATCGTATTCTGGTTCAGGGGAGAATCCGATGCTATGCAGGGGTTGCATACACGTTTTCTACCTGAGTAGAAGGAAAATCACACGTTAGGATAATGGAAGGAAATGAAGAAATCAAGAAGTTTTGGAGTAGTTATCAAGAAAAAGTGTAAAATCCTAATCAACCAAGAAGTTGTTAAGTAAAAACTAAAAAGTTCCGTTGTCCCCGGCAACGGCGCCAATTTTTGATGGAGTTTTGCAACACCACTAAAAATCCTAAGGTGATGAATCCTTAGGTTTAGCCTTGCTAGTACTATGGTAAGAACTCCACCCACGTGTGCTAAGACACGCGGAAGTCTTATCGTAGTATAGTTAAGGGTCGAATCCTCGGGACAACGGTCTTGATGAAGTCAAGATGGAAAACATTTTTAGTTTTACTTAACTACTTAACAGTTGATATTTAGATCGAAAGTTTGATGTTGGTTTTAAAGCTAAACGCGAGGAAAGTAAAGCAAGAAAGTAAAGATTAAGGTTGTAAACAATTGATTAAAACCACTAGGATGTTATCGGGTTTCACACCACTACACATGGATCAAGTCATGCAACATAATAAAACAACTTGCAAAAAGAGTCAAATCAGTTAGTATCTTGTAGTCCTAGCTTCCTTTCGGATAACTAGCTACGAGAAGTGTGGAGTATTGCAATGCCAGCCATTCCATAATGAATGGTCACATGCTTTGCATTACTCCTTCATGAAATGTGTTCCTCGACCTTACCAAGGTTGCACTTCCATACGTCAACTGATTCCATTTCATAGTATGAAAGTGCAACGATGGGGGTGAGTTTACTCCACTCATGAAAACACTTCTAGACACCGAAACAGACATATGGTGACTACATACATCCATAACCAACATTCAATCGATATTTAGATCTAAGGGTACAAACATAGACAATTCATACCAAAAGACAATATGTAACACAAGTTGATGATCAAGCAACTAGTATTCATTAGGCGATTGAAGTCAAACTGAAAAGAAGAGTATTTTTATTACAAGTTATTGAATTACATCGCATGAAATGAAAACATGGGTAGCGGGGCTACTCCCCGCACCCTAGTGAATGAAACTACTCTCTCATGACAAAGAAGGAGGCGAGAAGAGAGAGAAAGAACGTCATCTCCACGGAGGAGGGAAGGTTGAACCCTTGGTGAAGAGAGCAACGATCTTCGCACTTCGTGGTTGCTTTGATGATGGATTTTCTCTTCCCACCTTCTTTGTTGAAGAGAGAGAAAGAAGAGAGAGAAGGTAGCTTGATGATGAGCACGGATCTCAAAACTGGCAGCCTTGGGGCAGTGGCCGGAAGACCAGAGTGCTCTGGATCTGGAGAGGCAGCCTTTGGGCGTCTTCAAAGTCCATCCCCATGAAGTGACCCTTGAGGTCCTATTTATAGGCTCAAGTTGAGCCCAAACGGTCTTGAGACCGTGAGGCTTCTCGCGGTCTTGGGACCGTGAGGCTTCTCGCGGTCTTGGGACCGTGAGGCTTCTCGCGGTCTTGGGACCGTGAGGCATCTCGCGGTCTTGGGACCGTGAGGCTTCTCGCGGTCTTGGGACCGTGATGCATCTCCCGGTCTTGGGACTGTGAGGCTTCTCGCGGTCTTGGGACCGTGAGGCATCTCGCGGTCTTGGGACCGTGAGGCTTCTCGCGGTCTTGGGACCGTGAGGAGTCTTTGTAATTTTTTTGTGTTTTCTGTAATGGAAAGATAAGAGAAGTTAGTTTATTGATGTATCTGCAATAAAGTAAGAGAGTTTAATGATTCTATTTAGTTTATCTAAGAAAGAGTATGGAAAACTAAAGATAACTAATAAGATAACGTCACAAAATGGGAGGTTATCACAAATTTGTTTAGTATCCTCATAAGATTCTTTACTAAAGGCACACTAAATATCTCAAGTCTTTTAAAGATACTAATTGAGAGATTTTATCTTATGTGTTGCAAGCATAACATATTACCAATAAAGCATTTGCTTGCCTATATATATATATCATCACGGATCCATGCAGACAATTTTCTATCCAAGCTAATCACAGTACCAAATGGTGAAAGCATATCCATGATGTAATAACAGAACAATAACAGTAAATAATCACCTGATTTTAATCACATGATTTATATATGGATAGACCAGAAAATAAGGAAATCATGTGAATAATGATAGAAATTTTTCTTTTCATTAAACTAAGCATAATTTCAGTTTAAACTTAAATCATTTAGGGAATAAACTAATATTAATTTAAATTTGTAGGGATGATTTCCAAAATAAATATCCAATCATGAATAGATAGCGATTTTTATCAAAGAATTCAGCAATTTCACAACAGATTGGAAATCAGTGACATGCTCGGTCGATAATTTCTTGACCGACAGTATCTCGGTCGACAGTCTCTCGACCGACAATATTCCTAAAACTGTTAATTGCTTCCAATTAAAACATAACTATGCAAGTTAAATATTTAGATACTTAAATTTATTTGTTATCCCATTATGTTGAGTTGAGATAGACGTAGAATTATGCAACTAAGGTTTTTTTTTGTCATATCTCAACTTAATTTCATTTATTTAGTTTGGAGGTCTTGGAACCCAAACTAACTTGACATCTTTTCTCTTATAAGGACATGAAAAGGAATAATGACCAAGGCGCAAACAATAATGACAACATATCGAGTCAACCTCATATCTTTTTCTATGGTTGTGTGCAGTGTTGTTCTTGGGTGATGATGTTCCTTTAGGTACATATATAGATTGATGTGTTTGTGACTTTCTCCAACTAGGTTGTTGATAGGATTTCCCTTTAGGCTTGTAACCTAGTCCTCTTCTTCCGATTCGATGATAGGGATTGTCTAAGATTTTATCAAGAATGCCATTATTATTCAAATTACTAACTTTTTGTTGTAATTTGGCAATCTCTTCCATTCTCTTCTTGACATCTAGTTTTGCTTGATCTAGATTAGATGACAATAAATTTCTTTCTTTGACAATAGAATCATAATCTAGATGGTTGCATAAAATGGGTTGTTTTTTAAGATCATTCACTTGACTTTGCAAATTATTCTTCTCTAAAGAAAGTAGATTACAATTTGCCTCTATAGATTTTATTTCAATATCATGATCTTCAATGATCTTTTTAAGATCTTCGTTTTCAGATGTAATAGAAAGAAGCTTAGCATGTAATTCATCATTTGCTTTATTAGATTTCTTTAATTTCTTCTTGCATTCAACATACTTAATATGTGTTTCTTCAAGGCTAGCAACTAGTTCTTCTTTAGATAAATCAAAAAGACTTGCCTCTTCTTCTTCTTCCTCGCTAGTTGTAGCAATGAGACAATCTTTGTTCTCATCTTCCTTCTTTGATCTCCATGGGCATCTAGTTGTTGTGTGGCTTGTTCCTAAGCACCAATTGCAACATGTTGTAGTTTTGTTCAAGCAGCACCTTTTGTTGTGATTGTAATCACCATTACCCTCCATTTCTTCAAGACCTGGTTAAGGTTCCTTGAAGCCTGCTCTGATACCAAATGAAAAAACACTAGAGGGGGGTGAATAGAGTTTTTAAATAATTTTAACAATTTATTGAACTCAAACAACCACAATTGAAATTAGAAGAAGGAGACAGATGTTTAGAGTGGTTCCAACTTTAGCAAATACTAAAGTTGTCAGTCCACTACCCGGTTGCTTACCCAACCGGGATTTTGAAAGTATTTATTTTATTACCTTCTCAAGGATTTATACAAAATACAATACTTTCCTTTACACCCTTTGAACAGCCTTCACTTGAAGTAGGTGCACCAACTTTGAGGTAGCCTTCTTGAAGTAACTCCAAGCTCCCCCTTGAAGTAGCCTTCCTCTCTAGAAGTAACCTCCCGTTGCACCAGCCTTATGAAGTAGCTCAAAGTCACCTTCTTCGCCAAGAAGAACTCCACCCTCTCCAATCAGCAGCCTCCAACCTAGGAGTAGCAAGGAGAGTACAAACGGTAATAAAGAACAAGAAAGGAAAAAGGAAATTACAACTTATCCTTTGTAGCCCAAGGCTTGATTTGCCTAGATCAAGCGTATAGATCTCCTAACCAAGTGTATGGACTTGTGATTGCAGTGGGTAGGAGATACTAGCCTATATGACACGAATTACGAGCTAAGGAAGGAAGTAGCCAATTGTCACAGAGCTCAAATTGCTCACAAACAGATTGCTCAAAGTATGCTCAAGGATTTCTCAAGTGTAGCAAGTGTGTTTTAGTGTCCTATGGCTTGTCCTATTTATAGGAATGGCCTAAGGATGCTTAAGGACGTTCTAGACAACTTCTAGGGGTTTCTAAGTGCTTAACTAGCCGTTAGGTACAAGTTTGTTGCTTTAACAACGGCTAATTAATTAATTCTGCAGTTGCTGTCAGAGACCATCTCGGTCGAGGAATGGTTGACCGAGACACCTACTCGGTCGAACTTTTGTCGACCGACAGGCTCTCTGGAACAAGTGATTTGCAACGTCTATCTCCAACTGCCAACTACCTTGTCAGTTGTGTCTAACGGCTACTTTGGATCTTTCTCGGTCGAGAAGATTGTCGACCGAGAGTGTCTCGGTCGAGGAGTTTGTCGACCGAGATTGATCCTGTTTCAATGTTTCAAATTAGGCACTAATTATATGTATGAGTGTGAAAATGTGATCCTATTTGAAGGGAATGACTTATCTAAATGTGGTGTTTAGCTAGGGAGAATCTAACGCTTGATTTACATGCAATCTAAGTACTTGTACATTATATATTTGTACAAGTTTTTACAAAGCGATTACATTGCATGAAAACATAAACATGTAAGCATATGGATTTCCCTAGTTGCTTTGTCATCCACCTTAATCCTGCACACTCAAGTAGCTCGTTAGATCAATAAGAATGAAATGTTTGTCATAATCAAAACAAAGGGATTTTATAGATGTCCATTTAGCCAACACATATGAACTCAATTCTATTGAAACCCCTAGGTTTCTTTAAGGTATGACTATACTTAAATGCTTTCAATACATTTATGGAATGGTTTGTCATCTTCAAAAAGGGGGAGAATGTTGACTCAAGGTCTAAATTGACTAAACCCTTGTTTTGATGATGACTAAACCATTCCAATTAATTGTGTCTAATGTCTCTACTTGAGTGATTTTAGATTAGGTATAGACACACTCCAAATGCCCTAACGTGCACATATCAACTTGGAGAAAAGACAAGTCAAAGTCAATATAAGTGCATATTTTTTGAAATATGATGTAAATCCATTAGAATCATGTTGTAAATCACTTGTAATGATTGTATGACTTGTAATTAAGCTTGGAAAAAATCAGGAGCACTTAGATTGAATGTTTAAGCACTCAAAAGCCATTTTCCAAAATTCACATCAGGTTGTTCATCGGTCGAGTTGTAAACTCGACTAATCCTGATTGGATCTTGAAAATGACTTTTGATCGGTCGAGTTTACACTTCAAATAACTCGAATGATCCCTCTACTGACCAAAACTGATTTAAGTGAATCAGTCGAGTCACCCTAGGACAAACTCGACCGATGGCCTAAATTGGTCTTGTTTCTTAGTGGGATCGGTCGAGTTACCTTTATAGAAACTCGATCGATTGCATTGTATGGAAAAGTACAGAAAAGTATTTCTAGACGTTGTGGACTTGCAACAAGTGAAAGTATATCTGTTGCAAGCCACAAAATGGCTAGTTTTCGTTCTTAAGTGTTCCCAAAGGCTAAGAGGCATCCCCAGCTATAAATAGGACCCCTTGGGCTTCATTCCAAGGTTGAGCATTCAATGCAAAACTCTATGTGAGGTTCCTATTCTATAGTTGAGTGCTTCCTACAACCTCCTCTCTCTCTATGCTTAATCACTTGTTACATTAGTTAGAGTGAGTAGGAAATATGTAAGAGAGTTAGTCCTACATATATATCTTGTGAGACTCTCACTTCCACCACCTCCCTATCTCTTTTCAACCATGAAGATGAAGGTTCTCTCTCTTAGCTAAGAGAGGTGAAGAAGAATAAGGGAAGGCATCCTTTGGTGAAGATCAAGGCTGAAGACTTGGATCAATAGTGGGTAAGCCCTTGGTGAAGGTAGAAGACTCCTTGCTCAAGTGGGTAAGTCCTTGGTGGAAGCTTCTCCGAGTGAAGGTGAAGTCAAAGGCTGAAGATCCAAGAAGAGTGGGTAATCCCTGCAAGGCTGAAGACTTGTGCAAGAGTAGGTAAGTCCTTGGAAGAAGGCGGAAGACTCCTTGCAAAGTGGATAAGTCCTTGGTAAGGTTGAAGACTCTTTGTATTGGATAGGTAAGTCCTTTGGTTGGTCATGTATTATATCTCCTATGATGAATATAATGAAGGTGCAAGGTTAATAAATCCTAGAGGTTGACCTCTCTAGGTAAGTGGACTGACTCACTTCTTATTTGAAGTATGGAACCACTCTAAATAGCTTTTCTACTTGTGTATGTTCAATCTCTCTCTCCCTTTCTATGCATGTTTTAGTTGCACTCAAACTTCCTATTTAGCAACCTTATCTTGTGATATATCTTGAAGGTCTAATGAATTTTGTTTAAAATTTTTTTCCTCTCTAGTTGTTGTAGCCAATATAAAGCCCGAGCAAGTCCTACCTACTGAAGGGGGGGATAGAAAGGGAGAACAATTATGGTAGAGTAAGTTGGTTATTGGTACACCAACGGGAGGAACAACTCGTTTCTATCTGTTCTACTAGAAGGATTGAAGTTCTAGGCGGTCCGTGTGGACTTTCATAGAGGCGTGGAGGTTGTTGTATGCCGCTAAGAGGACAATGTCATCCTACAATCCATGGCAAGACTAGGAGCTACTATAAAATAAGATGCGTGTAAGGAACGTCTCCCACTGGTTTTGCCTCCACGATGTCGTTTCCGGACATTTTCAGATGCGTGCAAAGGAACATCTCCCACTAGCAAAAGCTATTGGTTATATTATTCAATTCTATATCGTCTTTTTCTTTGGTGCCTGTGTACATTCTATTTTAAGTAAGGCTGGGTAAGTCATTAGCAAACACAGTCTTCTTAACGGGCTTTAGTTATATTGTCAATCAAGTATTCAAGTGTACAGATGTTATTTATTATTTATTAGAATGGTATGATCTATCTAGGTAATGTTGATTTGTTGCCCTAGCCTCTATGGTTGTGACCTGACGGGCATTGCTTCCACTAAGGGCACGTTTGATTTGTCGAATTTAGACGGATTTGAATGAATGCAGTACAATCCCGATACAATTGATTACAGGGTTTATGAAAATATGTAAATTTGGAATTTATGTTTGGTCGAGCAACGAGGTTTTAACGGACATGGGTTGCATGATCGCCTCGCGTATCGGGGCGGCAGCACAAAAGTAAGAACCAATCGGCTTTGTCTTGGTGTCCGACACTTTTGAAATGGATGTCGTCATCCAACATTCCTACGACATCAGAAAGTGTAGGAGAGTGCCTTTTTATCCAATCCAGTAAATCAAACGTGATATTTCTGTTGCCGGAGAATGGAATGCAGCCAGATATGTCAATAGGGTTGTAAATGGGTACGGGTAGACCCATGGACCTGCAAATCCGGACCCTTAAAAAACCTGTCACGGGTCTAATTTTTTATACCTGCATACCCTTGGACCCGTATACCCTTGGACCCGCATATAAGTGGGTCCAATGATGGGTATGCTTGGACCCAGACCCGCTAGACCCGTGTACTCTCTACACATAAGTTACTACTAAAATAATATGTTATATATATCATACTTTACTAGTCTAATTAATATAATTATTGAGATTATATCCTACTCTAAGGTTGAGACTAGTCATATAACTAAGAATTAACTATTCTAGTTACAATAACGAACATCATATGTAAACTTAAAATCAAAATGTCTACTAATCTACATTACTTTATACATAAATTAAATGTTAGGATCATGACTACAAATATGTAAATAATTACTCAATTAATTTTATTGTATAGACTATAGCATTGTCTAATATAACTATTACATGTTAATATACTATATGATAACAATATCTTGTTGTGTTAAATATATATAACATAGTCATTTCTCTTACATAAACAATATGATGTTTTATAGAATTGCTTACCCGCATACCCGCTATTATTGCGGGTACGGGCATGGTGCGGGTCCAGGTTTTGTATTATGCGGGTCTAGAATCAGAACCGGGCCCGATAAATTAGATGGGTATGAGTATGGGTATGGCCAGACCCGCATCGTACCCGCACCGTTTACACCCCTATCTGTCAAAGTACAAGTAACCAAACGTACCCTAAGTTGTTATCATATCTCTTCTGCCGCGGCTAAAAGAGCATGCAGTGGTAAAGTTGTATTGTTTGCTCCCATCAAACCACCTCTCTATTTAAACCGACAGATGCTATTTTAGTTGCATTTTTAATGTATCCAAAAGTTCATCTCACAACAAGAAAGCTACACATTTGTGACTGGATGTCTGTCAAGCAAATCTCATATAAGATAGTATTCACCCACACCTAAATAAATATAACCTATCAAGAAAAAATAATCACCTTAAGTCATGTTGCAAATTTGAAATTAGAGGGTCATAACTCTCACATTTAGGTGACATAACTCTCACAGTTAGGTGACAGACAAGCTGCTCATGTAACATAAATTTAGGATAGGATAAACAGTAATCCATCGAATGATATTAGCTTGGAACATATAGATCCATTGATGAACAAAGTATCCTTTTGAAAACTCACACTCTCTTTTATTTTGTATTTTCTATAAGGTATTTACACAGATGTATATATATAGCTTGGGAGAACAAACTCTCAGTAAAGAAAGAGAATAACATAGTCAAGATGGCATATGCTCTGAAGAAACCAAGAGGGTATCTTGATAACAAATGTATCAATAGGCTCAAAGTCAAGTTTGTAAGTAAAGAGAAAGGTACTAACTTTTCATGTAGATAGATCTCTACAGTCATCACTTTTCAAAATCCTATGAGCATGCATCTATGTATAGAGAAGGTTTCAAAATGAAGCAATATAAAAATGACCACATAGAAGGCATATAGAGACAAGATTGCAAATTGAATTAGCACGCGACATGGATTTTTCAATCGATTGCAGCATAGGCAAAACTTCAAAGGAACATTATCAACCAGTAACCAACAAGTTATGAGAAGATGAGATGGGGCCCAAAACAGTAGTTGAACTTGTTGAACCCATCAAGTTACTAAATCTTACTAAATCTACAACATAAACTAGATCTCAAGGAGGCAACCTGGATTATTCAACATCAATTAATAACCAGCAAGGCACTCCCAATATCATATCCTCATAAGGCAATTTAATAGTAAAACCAAAATTTGGATCCAACAATTCAATAGGGATGTGAATCTCTCATTATGGTTATGCTTATATCACACATCAGAGGAGACATAGATTTGAAAGTAGCATGGAGGTAACCACACAAAGAGAAGTAAAATCTCAAGATGTTAGGAGTGATGCATAGAATCATCTCAAAGTAGCTCTACATTAGAAAACCACTCAAAATAATGTAACAGAGACTCTAAGAGGAAACTACTAGACCACGGTACAAAGGTACAAAAGAACACAACAAAAAAGAAATCAATTTGTCATATTTAGGTTTTAGAGTAGACACTATGAGTGGGTAGTGTCCTCTATCTTCAATGTTGATTATGTTCATCACATTAAGAACATATGAGAAAACTATAATCTTTTTTATCTATATGGCCATGTAAGACCCTTGGCCTTGTTTAGTGGTTAAACATACTTGTTTTATTTAATTTGGATATTTAGTTACTTAATTAAATATTAGTTTATGTTTTGACATCTTTAAATAAAGCTATGTTTCTAATTTGGCTAATGACTTACCCAACCTTACTTAAAACCGAATGTACACAGACACCAAAGAAAACGACGATATAGAATTGAATAATATAACCAATAGATTTTGCCAGTGGGAGACGTTCCTTTGCACGCATCTAAAAATGTCCGGAAATGACGTCGTGGAGGCAAAACCCGGGCCAAAGTAACAATGTAAGACCCAGGACAAAATAAGCAAATAAAACAAAACAAGAAGCCACTTTGTGTATCAAAGCCAGATTTCTATCCTGGGACCTATGGGTTATGGGCCCAGCTCGCTTTCGCTGTGCCACTCTGATTAGTTGATAGAGGCGCAGTGGTAGCAATATTTATACAGGGTGAATGGTCTGTAACAGTCTAGTTTCGAGTACTTTGGCTCGGGTTTTGCCTCCACGATGTGTTTCCAGACTTTTTGAGATGTGCTCAAAGGAACATTTCCCATTGACAAAAGCTATTCGTTATATTGTGCAGTTCTGTATTGTATTTTTCTTTCGTGTCATTGTACAACCCGTTTTAACCAAGGATGGGTCAGTGAATAGAAAACACAATCTTCTTAACAAGCTTAGTTATATTGTTGATCAAGTATTCAAGTGTTCAGGTGTGATTTATTATTTATTTAAATAGAATAGTACGATCTGTCTCGTGATGTTGATTTGTTGCCCTAGCCTCTATGATTGTGACCCGACGGACATTGCTTCCACATAATTGTTATCCTATCTCTTCCACCACAGCTACATGCAATGGTAAAGCTGTATTATTTGCCCCCATCAAACCACCTGTCTATTCAAACCGGAAGATGCTATTTTTTAGCTGCATTTTTTATGTATCCAAAAGTTCATCTCGCAACAAGAAAGCTACATATTTGTTATTGGATGTCTGTCAAGCAAATCTCATATAAGATAGTCTTCACCCACAACTAAATATAACATATTAAGCAAAAATAACCATCTTAAGACATGTTGCGAATTTGAAATTAGAGGGCCATTACTCTCAAAATTAGGTGACATCTCTCACAGCTAGAGGACAGACAAGCTGCTTTGAAAGAAACACCAAGATTGGATATACAAGGTACATAGCATCAAATGGCATCATTGTCATTCTTATAATATAGAGTTTGAGACTGTGATAATAATCTTTTTTTACTATTACATTGACAAGTGCAGAAGTTATGACACTCAAACTTGCACAAGTGATGTTATATGATTTTTAATGCATAAACATATAATTTGAAGGGAAACTAAATTATGGAACAATTTCTATGTAAAATTTATTTTGTGCTATGTATTAACTATCTGAGTTAGAATATAAAAAGAAATTGATAAAATAAGTCAACTAAGGAAACATATTTCATTCATTCTTTTATATGTTAAAACCACATAGGATAATCATGATGACATTGTCATTAAGGGAAAATGCTTAATGAGTAACTATTATAATGTCTTAATTTCATAAGACATGTAGTAAATAGATATAATAGTTCATCCTATCTAGTAAAGTCTAATATGGGTTTTAGTAGTCATTAACTTAGCAAAAGTGTAACATCCCTGACCTGGGTTATGCCTTAACCCTAGGTGTTTTGTTTAAGAAAGATAATTATATGTTTGATTTTATCTTTTGAAAAGTAATTAAGGCTCAAGAGGAACTTATGTTTCAATTTTAGTCCTTTTTGAACAATGTTGAAATAATGTTTTACCTATTTTGGACTAAAGTGCAAATTACCCAAGTTGAGGGGTTAAATTGCAAATGTTGCATGATAAGATGTTCCACAAGTGTTTAAGCATCATAAGGATGAAAATGATGCAGTGGCATGGCCTGTGGTAGCCTGAGTACCAAGAAAGAGCTGATAAAGCAATGTTGTGCATAAAAACCTAGTTTTGGTATAATGTGCAATTTACCCAAAACCTAGGGTTCAATATGAAAATTACCACTTCAAAGTATTCCCTAATGTTTCTTGGCATCATGTAGAGAAAAGAAATGAAAGGGGTGTCTCATTTGTATCTCTTTGGAGGAGAGAGAATCTTGATATTAAAATAATCAAGATTTAAAATCAAGATTTAAGCATAATTGGAACTTTACTTCAATTTAATGCAAAAATAAATATATCAATTAAAGACCCCTTTAACCAAAAAGGTGAGGGATGAGTTTTCAAGATGATGGAAGACCATGTGCTTTGCAAAGGCACGAACATATCCAAAGGAAGTGGATAACTCACTTACCTTATTATAAGAAAAAGAAATATCCACTCACTTATGGATATTAGTATAATATGATTTAAGGTGCTTAAATTGCTTTCTTTAAAATATGGATAATTGAGAGGAATAAGAGTCAAAGAAGATAGCCTCGTAACCAAGGAAGGGAAGGGAGCAAGTGTCAAGGAAATGGAGGAGATAATCCCTACTTTCTCTCTCCTAAAATGAATTTTTAATAAAATGCATATATGCTCCTTTATCCATGCGTTGAAAGGGTAATTTCGAAACCCCTTTCACTTCTTTCTTGAAAAAAAGACCAAGGGATCTTGGAGAAACAGGAGGACGACCCCCAACCTATTGGTAAGCTTCTTGACCTTCTTTCACCATGATTTCATGGTGGAAATAAAAAATAAATGATGGATTTCTTCTTTTCTCCATGCAATCTTCTATCCTAGCCACTTCTTTTCATTCAAAAGCTTGAGGACGAGCTTGGGATAGTTGAGAAAGCTTCTTCCACCATTAAAGACGTGGATCTTGGATCTTTGAAGATCAATTGGAGGTGGGTGTTATAACTTGAACCCTTAATACTGTTATTGCATTCAATTCCTTATCAAATTGTTGATCCTATCTTATTCTCAAAAAATTATTTGGTTGATTGATGCAATAACCATGGAAATCACAGCAAGTTTCATGGGTTTAGAGCTTGATGATTATGACATCATCATAAGCACACACCTCCACAAATATCTATTGCAAACGGTTTCAACAAAATGGTCCAAACGGTTTCACCAAACCGCTTGGAGACCAAATGGTTTACAAATTGTTTGAAGGTTTGGATCCCAAACCATTTAGGTGAGTTGACCGTTTGTATGGGTTGACCATTTGAGGTAAGGACCCTAGTACATGTTGGATGAAGATCTAATGGATCTAATTGATTGAATCAATGTATGGACAATCATCTAAGTAGAAACCCTAATCAGGTTAAGTGCTGAATTTGCAATTAAGTAAGTTGATATTTTGGGTTGATTAGCCCAAACGGTTTCAAAACCAATTAGAGGTCACCCCAAATGGTCTCAAGACCATTTGGAGGTCAACCAAGACCGTTTGGAGGTCTAGGTTTGAATATGGTTGAGTAATTGAAGAGTTAGAGATATTAGATCAAAGTACAATCAATAACTATATTGATGATCGATCCAATGACCTAAACCGTAATTGGATTTCACCAAATTTTAATGATTTATGAGGAAAACGGTCTCAAGACCGTTTGGAGGTCATCCAAATGACCTCAAGACCGTTTGAGGTCAGGTCATATCATAAGTTGATGATGGTTCATTGTTTTCAATTGGTTTGGTTCCTCAATGATAACCATTGATGGTTCCTCGATTCCAAAACCCTAATTGAAGGAGTTTTGATTAGAAATCCTAGTTCAATTGGGTTTAAAACCTTAATTTATGGTCTAATTGAGGGCTGATTCTATGGTTCAATTGATGAATGAATCAAGTATTCAATTGAAAGGCAGTTCATGGATTGAAACCTTGAAATGATTAAGTATTGAAACACCTTTTTGGTCCATTCGGTTTTGAGAGGGTTTGGACCAAACGGTCTCAAGACCGTTTGGGACCAAACGATCTCAAACCATTTGGAGACCCAAGTCCATTCGGTTTCAAACCGATTGGAGCATCAATGGTCAAGAACATTTGGATGTTTCAATGTGGTTAGGTTAATTGGAAACCCAAGGTGATGAGAGATTGAATGACCCTATGGTTGTTACTGATGTATCTCAAAGATAATCACTAGGGTGCACCTATAAGGTACTAAGTGATTGATAATCCTTTGATGAGTTAATCCTTCAAGCTTAAGTAAGCAATAACTCAGTACACTATGTCAATCATAGATGTATGTACTTGATTGAAGGGTTGATGTAAACCTAATCAAGTTAAAAGGATGATAGAAAGGAATTCATACATGAGTATTAATCATGTGGTGATTAGGTTATGATCCTTAGTAAAGAGATCATGAAACCCTAATCCAGAAGGTTAATGAACCCTAACCCTAATTCAGGGTAACATAATGTAAAACCCCAATTATGGGAATAGAGAGTGAAACCCTAATTGGGATGAATAGTAAATCCTAATTATGGAAAGTTGAATAAGAAACCCTAATTTTTAGGGTAAAGTGCATGAAACCCTAAACTAGGGTAATGTGATGTAAAACCCTAATGTATTGATATGAAATTGAGAAACCCTGATTGAGGTTGATTCCATGTGAAACCCTAATTGAGGGTGATTCCATGTGAAACCCTAATTGAGAGTGATGCCATGTGAAACCCTAATTGAGGGTGATGCCGTGTGAAACCCTAATTGAGGGTGATGCCATGTGAAACCCTATTCAATGGTGTGATGAGGAGCCCTAATATAGGGTGAAGGTATGTGAAACTCTAATTTGGAGTTATAATACATGAAGCCCTAATCTTGGACCATATGATGACAAACCAGAACCCTGATAATAAAATAGTTGGTAAAGCCTTATAAAGGTGAAATATCTCAAATGGTTGATTATAGGCAACCTTATAGTAAGTGATGCCCTAACCTGAAATGAGTCCATATCATTGAAGATAGCTGGACCATTTTTGTGTGTGACCTATGCACTTCATGGTAAAAGTGATAGGTTAGTGGATGGAAGTATTAAGATGGGAAATACCTTAATACAAGATAAGTTGATAACTCAAGTAAATGGAAGTGATGAGGAAAGTGATACATCAAGATATGACAGATACCGCTTTTAGCATTTCAGGGTTGATATATCTTGATGCATCTCAAATTCAATATACTTGGACAAGAAACACATGAAGTGTGTTATGTAAATTATTACAATGAAATGTAATAAGTTTGATATACTTTGATAAGTATAGGCTAATATACCTTAAGAATGGGGTTAAGCCAAACTAATGAGTATGATGTAATCATACCATGATAAGGATGAGAAATGAACTCATACCTTGTATTGATAATCATTTAATGATAAATGATAAGATGTTTAATGGCCTTATGAGCCATATGGTTAGATGTTGCCTAGTGAGAGGTGACAAGATGCTTTATGGGCCTTATGAGCCATGAGAACAATTCTGGTCTAGTGAGAGATACCAAAATAATTATAAAAGTTCATTGTAAGAAATGATAATATTTTAATAAACTTAATAAAACGAACAATTGCATTCAGTAAAGAATGTGAAAAGCTATGAAGGCTAACCTCAGGGTTCAGAGCCTAGGGAAGGATGTGATGATTAATGATGGGTCAGAGGAATTTATATTCCATGATCCAAGTAATCAGGATTGGTTAAAGTCCAATGCTTGGTGGTGTAATCAGGTTTGGAGATGTTCAATACCTAGTAGAGGTGTAATTCATGTAATCAGGATTGGTTAAAGTCCAATGTCTGGCTGTGAAATTAGGATTGGTTAAAGTCCAATGTCTGGTGGTGTAATCAGGTTTGGAGATGTCCAATACCTGCAAGAGGTGTAATGCCTGTAATCAAGATGGGTTAAAGTCCAATGCCTGGCTGTAAAATCAGGATTGGTTAAAGTCCAATGCCTGGCTGTGTAATCGGGATTGGTTAGAATCCAATGCCTGGCTGTGAAATCAGGATTGGTTAAAGTCCAATGCCTAGCTGTTTAATCAGGATTGGTTAGAATCCAATGCCTGGCTGTGTAATCATGATTGGTTAAAGTCCAATGCCTGGCTGTGTAATCAGGATTGGTTAGAGTCCAATACATGGCTGTGAAATTAGGATTGGTTAGAGTCCAATGTCTGGCTGTGAAATCAGGATTGGTTAGAGTCCAATGCCCGGCTGTGAAATCAAGATTGGTAGTGTCAAATGCCTGGAGGTGTAATCAGGTTTGGAAGAGTCCAATACCTGGCAGAGGCTTAATGCCTGTAATAATGACATAGGATTGGTAATAACCCAATGCCTGTAATAATGACATAGGATTGGTAATAACCCAATGCCTATAATAATGACACAGGATTGGTAATAACCCAATGCCTGTAATGATGACATAGGATTGGTAATAACCCAATGCCTGTGTTGATGATATATGAGTACATTGTAAATATAATTCCATATCTGTATAGCAGATTGGCTAAGGCCAGCAGATGAAACAAGAATGTTTCATGGGTGACATATTAAGAGAAGGAATGTCACACGAGAAGTTTGACATGATGGCATAATATGATGGATAAATGGTATACAAGTTCTTCCTATTCCTTATTAAGAGAATAGATGATCTTTTATTCTATCATAAATGGTTACAATGCTGTAAGATGAGAATGCTTTAAACTTCTTATCCTCTGCCCAGTTTTATATTCTTAAACTGCAATAATAATGTTTTTGGTGGAGAGTTATATCTCCCGCTAGGGAAATTACAATTGTCTCACCCCCGTGGGATCCAACATTTTTAGGTGGACACACACGAAGGAGTCTGAGAATATCTTGCAGAGGAAGAGCATCGGCAACAATAGTGTTAGCAGTGACAACTCAGGTTGAGTGTATTGTCTGTCATGTCTTGTAGATAGAAGTCCTATGTGTCATCTCTGTACTCTCAGGTCCTTGGAGTTAATAGTTAGTGTTTATAATGAATCATTTTGAGATTTTGGCTTGATGCCTCGAGGTTCTTATACTATCTGTTTTTAGCTTTTAACAAGGCAGTGGATGTTGTAACCATCGAGAAAAGATATGTACTTATGAACCAAGATGTAAATGTAATACATTGGTTTTTGTTGAAAGAGTTTTCCTATGAATGGATCTCTTTGAAAAAGGTTTAAATTTTTAGTGATTTTCAATAATCCTCTGTTAGTAATCGCTTTCGCTTAAGCTAATTATGTTTTTGTGAGTTGTTCGCCACAAAAAGATTTTTAGGAACATAAGAAATAAATTTATAAAATAATAGTAATAATGGTAAATAACTATCAGAAACAAAAGAATGTTGTCGACTTGTCATTTGGTTTAGTGATGGACCTCACCTCCTCACATATGAAAAACTATCATGCAAAAAACAACAAATAACCAATATCTACATTGTATTATTAGACAAAACTAAAATTGAATTTACAATTTTTGGCGGTTCTTAGTGTCATGCTTTTCCAAATATTTATTTTATAGATCAACGTAACCCAACATTTCATATAAAATGTACATTTTGACCTACATCAAAATTCAAAAGTCAAATTTAAGCTATATTTCATATTACAACTTTTCGTGTGGTTGCCCAGTCCACATATGATACATGGGATGAATTATGTGACTTTGTACAGTGAGCACATTCTAACTAATTGATTATAGGGTCACATCAAATAAAATATTGGTGTCTAATAACATATCCTTACATTTGACTGTGATAGAAAGAAATTGAATATGTAACATTGGCAACAATTATGGTTAATAATTGGTCGGGGATGCGTGAACGTGTATCCCCTGCAACAAATTATGACATACTTTCTCTCATTTTGGGAGATGTTGGGCGGGCGTGCAACACAAGTAAAACTTTTTTTCTCTTTTGTTTGTTATTTAAACTTAATGAAATTTAGATTACGACTTCATCTCTAGGATATGAAGCTATGGAAAAAATATCAAGGGTGTTGCACGTCCTGGTAGGGTTTATGTGACTCCCCACGCCACATAAAATGTGATTACTTAAAATCAAATGCAGAATTGGTATTAACCATCCAGGTTACCAGAAAACACAAGAAATTAAAACCAATTTCATATAAGCATCGAAGCTGAAACTTAATACATCTGAGTCCAGATGAAGCCACCTGTATTATATAACTTGCCATAAAGACGTACACATACCACTTTTCACTGGCTAACTTGCTACAAACCTACTACAAAAGGTAACTTATTTACATATATACATGTTATATCTATACCACAAAGGTGTACTACCAAAATGTCATGTCGATATACAAACCACCAAAAACCTCCCTAAGGACCTGAGAGTACAGGGATGACACACATGACTCTGCTACAAAACACTAACAACATATCCAACCTTTTACAACTACTGCTCCTCTTGCTGCTCAGCCTCAACCGCATGATCTCTAACACATCATGCACGATCACCTAAAAGATGTGGAATCCCCAAGGGGTGAGACCAATGTCCCAACAAGAGATATAACTCTCTACTGCAACTATTATAAGCACATGTAACTTAAAGTAACAAGATAGCATATATTATCTAGTTGAGCATATTCAGCTAAATGATATGAATAAAGCATTTAACATCATTTAGGAAGATTAGGCATCTCCAACTAAGCATTAGACCATCTTATACTTTAAAAAGGAATATAAAGAACATATATAACAGTCAATTCACTTACCATATTATAATTCAAGAAATCAATACTAAGGTAAGGTAAAGGGATTATCCAATATGAATCGTATTTGACCCAAAGCAAATATACTACACTAATGTATTACATCTTTTATTTTCCCTGAGGATTTGAGGTGTACCACTCAAATCCAATCGACCACTGCAAAGTCATAATTGGTGTCATACAAGATCAATGGAAGAACCTAAAATAATGATCTCACCAAAACCTCTTGGTCAGTATAAGAGAAACACCACAGAGACATAACAGTCAACTACAAACAACGACATATAGTCAAGCGGAAGGATCAACTCATGCATGGTCATCGTAATAAAACACCTAGCCCATCATGGTCAGGTCATGACGCTAGAGAAGAGGCTCAGGCACGGTCGTTCTATAAAAAGGCATCAAATGTAGTTATATTGTTGCCTATCACATATCACAAAAGGAGAACATGTCACGCATAGTCGTCTCACCGTAAGGAGTATGTATGACCACATACACCCTCCCAGGCCTATAATTGTAGATGTAGGGAGATACTAGACTTGCACCCCAGCATATTCAAAAATATGCGCTGTGAATTTTCCATAGGAATGATTGGTTTCACCACCCACCAATATCTGACGTTGGAATTGATCTATGGCACAAGGCACCTACATGATTTGGGTTTCACTTGATTAATTAAGCCAATTGGGTATCTTTTAGCATTAATTAAGTTACAACTAATAAACCCTAAACAAACTCTACAAAGATAAGGGTATGTTGCAACTCCAGAAGATATAAAATGAATGAGTATAAACTTTTCTTATCATCACTTGATACCACTACCTTATAAGGCCATGAACATCATCACATCACTAGGGGATTTCAATCCATCATCACAACACTAGAGGATATCACCTCACACTAGGCATTGAGCCTTTACCAGGTCATAAGACCCAATCACATAATCCATGTATCACATCATTATCTAATCATACCTCATAAAGGCTCACGATCATTTCTCTATATCGTATAAGCATCACCATAGCAATTACTAGCTATGACTTTCAATCTCCTGCATGGTTAAAATCATACAAATAGGAGAGAGAAACAATGCTTCATCACTACATACTATCACATTTCACAAGGTAGACATTGTATCATTGTCCCACATTAGGGTTAGGGTTTCAACAACACATCCTATTAGGGTTTTATCAACAAAACCTAGGTATCTCACCTTCCCACATTCTTGAACATATGGGTCAACCATCACCATCACTCCTCCACAACATCATGGATCAACATCTCTAAGCAAAACCATCAACTCGAGAGGGTAAGAGATAAGAAGGTTAGGTGGTTGAAAAGCACACATCATGATGGTAAAAGTTCATGGCCAAGACCAACGACCAAACATTACCACAACACATCGGTGGTCGAAGAAGACTTCACCGTGGTCGAAGGCACATCAACGACCAAGACCACCACCGAATTTAGCGAATAGATCCAGTGATCAAGCCATCAACACTGGTCAAACAGTCAAAGGGAAACAATATCTTCAGTGACCAAAGCACCCACTTGGTCAGCGACCCAAGCACCAACTAGGTCAGTGACCCAGGCACCATCTAGGTCAGTGGCCCAAGCACCATCTAAGTCAGCGACCCAGGTAAAACCAGTGATCAAAAGCTCCTCAAAACCATCGACCAAAACAACCTCAACGGCTATACAAGAACATCAACTAAGAGCATCAACAACCCTAAGAAGAACGAGGTAAAAATAGGTGCTTAACACCAAAATCACATGTTCACCAAAATAGCCACGTACACTAAGAAACTCAAGAATTTCTATAGGTGAAACATCAAGAAAAACGATGACCACCCAAACCCTAAACATGCACCATATGTGGTCAACATGAAATCCTTTAGTTGAGGGATGAAAACCCAAGATCATGCATGTGAAAATAGAACCAAACTCCACCTCATGCAAAAGAACCTAACCAAGAACCAAGGTAACAAAACCCAAAACGAGATGCATGCAGAACCATCACCGTCTCCATCCACTAAAGTTCCGCCACATGAAATTAGGGTTTAGTAGAGAAGCAACTACATGCAAGATCATAGAAGGAATATTACCCTAATCAAGATATAATTACCAATATCATGTAATCATATTTTAGAAAGAGTTGCATGTACAATCAAAGTGCAATAATAGTAGGAAGAATGTTATATAATCCACCTTAGATGATGGTTGCACCACCTCCAAGCAAGAAGCTCCAAAGACAAGAGAAAACCCTAGCTTTGATCTCCTCCATGACCAAGCTAGTCACAACCTCAAAGGAGAAGAGAAAACCCTAGGTTAAATGGAAAGAAGAGAACCCAAAACCTTAAGGCTAAAAATAACATAAGAAGGAGAAAAGGAGAAGATCTTCATCTCACTCAGGTACTACTGTGGAGAACCATGGATTCGACCTCTATGGAGAGAAGTTTTTTCAAAAGACCACCATGGAAAAATCATGGATTAGGTCAAGAGAAGGAGAAAGGGATAGGGTTTGCAAGAAAACAAAAGCACGAGGTAGATCACTTACCAAGGATCAAGGAACCACCAAAAATCACCAAGGAAGAGTAGCTCCAAGCTTGGATTGCCACATGCAAATGATTCCAGCCACCAAGCACCAAGGATGAGTTCCTTCACACCACCAAGCACACAAGGTTGAACTCAAGGAAGGAGAGAGGGTAGAGATGGTACAAAAGGATCATATGCATGAAAGAAGAGGGGTACATATACCCAAGGGTAGAGAGAGGCCAAAGAGGTTAGGTGTCATGCACATAAATGCCACATGTCCACCAAAGAACAAACATGCATCCACTAAAACCATGAAAACCACTAAAGTCATGAAAACCAAAGCAATCCAGTGACCTTACTTGGTCCTACATGACCATCGGTCGAAGGAAACACATGGACACAAGGTCTCATGGTCACAGAGAAACCAAACGACCCATGGCATCTGAAACCCTAGGTCAAGTGACCTAAGAGAGAGATCTACACCTCTATGACCATAGGGGTCTCAAATATAAACCAAAAAATCAAACAACCACAGAGAAACCATCTAGGATCAACAAGGATGGTCACTGAAAGACCCAAAATGTAAGGCTCCTAAACTTGCTTAATGAGTTGAATAAGCATATTTATCATAATTGAATTCTTATAACCCTAATATAACCTTGTGATATGCTTTTAAATCATAATACAAGCTTAATTTTCAAATTTAGTCCAATTTGGACACTGTTTGAGCAAGTTATGCAATTTTATATACATTTTGGACTTTTTTGAAATTTACCCAATTGAGGGTTTTATTTGCAATTTTTCACATGAATTATGTTTATTAGATATTATATTACCATTCTCGATCTTTTTGATCCATGAGGCTCCTGGTTAAACCTTGTTTTGAAGGTATTTTCTCCAAGGGTATTTTAGGGTTTACCCCTTCATGAATGAGCTACCTTTAGTAGCTATCAACTAATGAATTATTTAATTGGCTTGGAAATTTGATAAAGGAGAGATAAGAAGGTCTATATGGATGGTTCAGGAGATGCTTGGGTGTGTGTTTGTATATTCTTAACAATTTAAGGCCATAGACACTTGGAAAGATACTAGAACTTCAACTTTTTCTTTTTCTTTATCTTAAAGTTTTATATACTTATCCCTAAGCACAAACGGACTATTTTCTCTCCGCCACTTCCCTCCTTCTACGATCCTCATTCTCTCTCTATGCTACTATGAATTTCCTGTCCAAGGAAGAAGAAAGTAGGGATCTTCTTGGAAAAAGAATCTAGGGTTGCAATTGACTTCATTTTAGGGTTTAAAAAGCTTCCTTCTAGTGATCTTGACCTAAAAGAGTAAGAATCCCCCTTTTTCCTCCGCTTATTTCTTTATTAATCTTCCTCCTATCTTTCTCCATGTCGGAACCTTGTTGTTCCATGGTATAAATTTCTCTAAAGCTCTAAAACCCTACCTTTCTTGCTCCTTATGCATAGGGTTTGCTCATTTGATGAAGAAAGGTGCTAGGTGGATAAGTTCACAACTTATGCTTGGATTTTCTACCCTACCTGCTTATTTTTTCTTATGTTTGGGAGTTTATCTTCTAATTTTAGGCAAGTTTTATAACTTGCTCCATGTTTATTGGTTACCATGAGCTTGCTAGCTCATGTTCTTGCTTTTAAATGATGATCCATGCACTAAAAAGCTATCATTGACTTGGATTTCGATTTTTATAATGTTCCCTATTCTCATTTCAGTTCTAGATGAACATGTGATCATGTGTACATTATTCCTAAGTTATAATATGACTTGGATGAGTTTGTTTTGATAACCGGTTCTGCTAAACACCTACCAACCAATGGTCAATTTTAGGGTTTAAAGTTGATTTCTTCTATAAACACAGGACTCAATGGTGGTACCATTGCAACAACTGATGGTTTGTATTAATGAAAACTAATGGTGGTGACCAAGGGTGTCAACTAACACTCACCCCTTAGGTCAGGTGTTGGCCTAATTATAAGCTTAATGATCAATAACTAAGTACCCTAATGATGCTATCAATCAATGGTGACATTAGCTAGATATTCGATGGTGATTAATGAATATAGTGTTGATCAAACAACCTATGGTGACTTAATGGCCACTAGTGATGGTAGATCATGTCCCCACAACCTATGATGAGTTAAGAATGTAAATGTAGCATCCGTTAAGCCTTAAACCAATGGTTTCTTGGGTCATTTGATGCTTGGACCTGTACTCCAATTGATGGTTTTAATATATGAACTTTACCCAATGGTTAAGATCTAATGATTCTTCATCCAATAAATTGGAATGACGCCTAGTGTAATATGTTTCTCTTAATAAAGTGATTTATATGGTCTCCTTTATGAGATCAACTTAAGAATCTCATTTATTGACGGCTTGTTTTAAATAAACAATCGCTTGTGGGTTTTACCCTACTCTTAATGGAAATTTGTATGTTGTTAGTCAAGGGATGTCTAGGGTAAAATGGTGACTCTTTCTAGAGCACAACTCAATGACTTCATAGGTGGTTTGTTCAAGATGTTTACTTATGTAAACAACCAATGGATTTATCTTTTCAACATTTAATGGTTATAAGTTGATGCCTCAATATTCCCATTATTTTGGGTGATGTGTGTAGTGTAATGTTATGATTCTGATGATGAGAATTTGATGGTTCAATAATTTAAACTTGTAGTCTTACCCTTGCCCTCATATGATTATGATTTATAATCACCATAATGAATGAATGGGTAACCCTAATGAGGTATAGCTTTTTATACCTAGCTTTAATATAACTAAATGATTGTAATTGGGTATGAATAGTCCTTGAATGACTAATACAATCATGGAGTACTCTCTTATTGTTGTTGAAACCCTAGTATGCTATAACCTGATGGTTCCACCTTGATTTATGTGTGGGTTCATACTTGAGAATATTATAGAATGTGATGGTGATGCTTCACCTTATGCATCCATGATCCATAGGGGATGTCGTGAGTTAGGATTTGGGTATGAGTGATGATTAGTAACATTAATATAATTTAACTTGTTGAACCTAACCCTAAAAATTGAGCTCTTGGTAATGGTTTAATGGTACATGTATTCTCCTATAAACCATAACTAAGAGGTAATATTTTGGTCTTTAGGTTGCAAAGTTCATTTGGTGGTCTTCGCTTTCATAAAAATAAAATAAAGGATACCCATGGGTAAAGGAGGTTGATATGCTTGTCTCTTGAAAAAAAGGTTACTAGTATTATAAACTATACACGAATGAAAATCAATAAAACTATAAGTATATGTATCTTAGTGGGAAAATACCAGGTCATAGTTGCAAGATGTTTCACATTGGGGGCACTACCATCATAGAATTCATAAACCAAAGACCAAGAATTAACTTTCCCAACCACACCAAAATGCACAACATGCTGATATAAATACATGTATGCATCAAGGAGGAGATTCATACCAAGGAAGTTGAGATAGCGTCATGTGCATGTGTATTTTGGTAGATGAGTCAGACATGTTAATTTGCAATCAAATGTTTTCATAGATGTGATGAAGTGCAATTTCAAGTAACTGATCTAGATACATTCCCTTTCATGTTTTTGCTATTAGGTTTTATTATTTGAAAAAATTCTAATACCCAAATTTATTCTTAAATTATTTTCTTGGATTTGTTTATTATAAATAAGGAATTGCACTCAATTAATCAATGTACATCTCATGGATATTTTTTACCATTTGAACTTTTTATGATTCTTCATATCATAGAGATGAAGCATGATCCACATTTATTTTAATTTTGATAAGATATGAGAGAAACAAATTATCAAAGTTATGTGATCACAATGAAAGTTTTGTATAAAAATTTAACTAGCATAAATTGTAAGACCCCTGACCTAGCTTAGTTCTTGATGTGCTTTGCTTAATAAGATGCTTGAACCTTATTCTAATCTCTTGAGATGCCTCAATAACATGTGACAAGCTTATGTTTTTAGTTTGGTCCTGTTTGATTGATGTTTGAGCTATCTTTGCTATATATGTGCTTGTTTTGGACCTAGTTGTAATTTACCCATGTTGAGGGGTTATTTTGCAATTTGTCACATGTAGGCTATTTCCTTTGTACATTTGTATCATGATAGAGAGTATTATTCTTTGGGGTGCCTTGTTGTGCCTTGGTTTGATTAGGAGAGAAGTGGTGATATGTTGAGAGTGGTCTCTAGGGTTTGCTTTGATGCCCTATGTTGATGTTGACCATATGTTGCCCGTTTGAGTTTTGTGTGAGAACCTATTACATTAAATGAGATTAATCAAAACATAAAACACAATCAATCACCAACTAACCACATACCCAAAAATATGGATAAATTAAAATCAATTTCAACGTCAGCACCCGCTCAGAAACATTTGCATAAGAACCCAACATCTTTCTTATATCCATACTATACCAATAATTTGATACAAATTGTTCTATCACATTAGTCACAACATATATACACAAGAGAACATTATTTGTATATACCACACAACAAAAATTAACATGCTAAAAAAATTCCGATTCGTTTGAAACACCATATACAAACTTTTCCTACCCGGACCTAAGAGTACAAGGACGATGCTAGGACACACGAGACATCTAATCAAATTTCTCACATATTCATTACTATATCTCCTCTTTGCTACCATAGTTTTGTTTACATCACTTTTGATTACCTAAAAAAATGTGGCAAACCACAAGGGTGAGACCCATGTCCCAACAAGAGATATAACCTCCAACAACGCTTATTGATTCCAACATTTTTAGGTAATGAGACACTTTAAGAAGTTTAATAATATATAACAAATAATCTCAACAACACTGATGATTAACAAAATACATAAAGGAGCAAATAATAACTATCTTCATTAGAGACTATTCTCATATCCCTATTAACAGTATAAGGAGTCTAGCAGCATGAGCATCTCTAACATCATGAATAAGTCCAGTATCATAAGCATAGCTAAATATATTAGCATGTCTATCAAGTTGAACATATCAACATCATAAGTAGATCCAACAATATAAGCACAACTATATGCATAAGCATGATTAGCAGTATATGCATCTCTAGTTACAAAGGCATAGCTAGCAATATAAGCATAGCTAACAACATGTGATAATGAATGTCATAATCATAGCCAACAGTAATAATATCTCTATCAACTTAAACATGACTATTGTATTTACACATTAATAACATGAGCATATCCACAACATAAGAATATTTACTATCTTTTAATACATCAAACATCATCTCTATGTATAGAGAACAACAAGGATTATCATCCAATATGAAGTGTCGTGTATAACCCTAAACAGATTTGCTAGACGACTATATTACATCTTTTATTATGCCCTGGGGAGTTTGAGTCGTACCACCTAAAGTCCAACTGACCCCTGTGAAGGGCTATTCGGCTCCGTACGAGATCTAGGAGTGCCAGTATCCTAAGATCTCTTCTCCTCAGTCAATACGAGTAATTAAGAAGTGAAATATTAGTCAAAGCTACCACTACAGTGACATATAGTCAAGCTGCTAACTACTAGTCCACTATTGGTACATGTCACAACACTAGAAACCAGGATATACACAACCCTCTAATCTGAGGTACAACTATCCAACAAGTTCTGACACTGAAGATGGCTCTACGACACATGGCACTACATGATTAGAGTTACACTTGATTAGTTATGCCATTTGGGTGAATTAAGGCTACATCAAACAAGTGGACATATAAACCCTAATTCACTTCTCACAAGCATATAAATATCACAACTTCAAAAGATATAAAATGTGTGAAACATAATTTCTCATCTCATCAACACATGGTACTATTCACTTGTCGTTCATGAGACTACATTAGTCATCATACTATCACAATATGTAAATTCTTTTCATAATATCACAAGGTATCAACCCTTATCAACACAAGAGGATTACACCTCATTCAGGGCTCAACCATTCCCAAAGGTCATTAAGACCATCATACTATTCCCTACAAGATCATCATTATCTTCTCATGCCTTATAACAAGGCTCAACACCATCACTTACATATAATACACCAAATCAGCACAATATTACACTAATGAGCTAGGAGATATTCATAAACAATCATAGGAGGTTTATATTAACATTAAGAATATTCCTTTATTACATCAACATGCAAGGAATCTAGATATGATTAACCCTCATCATATTCATAATGTACATGTTTAGCATAAGAAAGTATCAACCGTGTGGCTATGATAGCCACCAATTAACACATTAAGATTATGATCATATTAAGGAGGTTATTTCACCATCATGCCATCATATAAGAAGGTTAAACATGAACACTCATCTTTATCTATTTGCATTACGTCTAGGTTTTTATAAATATCGACAAAAAATATTTATCGACCTAATATTCTATATGAACACAACCTAACACTTTCATATCCTTGTACTTTTAGGGACACATAACATCAAAGAAACTTTCAAATGTATATTTTTTTCTTGTAGGGTCACAACCTACCCGAGCAAAGTGAACTCTGAGACTAACATGTGGTGACAAATCTCCCATGTGCCAAATAATAACTTACGTCCATCATGTGATGCTCACAATTTTTTGTTGTTCTTGTGGGTGGAGAGGGTAAATTTTAGATGGAAGGGATTTTTTTAATACCCATGGCATAGCTAATTTCTAAAGCACTTACTTTGAAAAGAATAAGTGATGTGTGGACACTTATTGAGCAAGCACTGGGAATCCCTAATCTATATTTTTTGGTTGAAAATGCATGAATTTCTGTGTCATTTTGTGCTAAATGGATTGCTTGATGGAATTTAATACACATTCCCTGTAGAAAGGGGATAAAATCCAATCATTAAAGTCAGTTCAATCGATTATATAAGTCAATACTAGCATTAAATAGAATTATTACAAATTATCGCAACACTGTCCAAAACTTTGTTCAATTTTAGTGGGGGCCGAATGCAAATGCATACCCCCTTCTACAAATTATGACATACATTCTCCCACTTGGGGAGATGTTGGGCAGGTTCACCTTCCAAGTGCAATGAAGGTCGTCAACCCAAGCCATGGGCCATATTGATCACCCATTGACCCTATCCAGGTAAGTATGTTGCAAAGTTGTTGGGAAGTCTGTTTATGTACCGATGCTACCTTTTCTAATGGTTTGCCACAGACCATGTGGGACTAAAAATCTACTCGTCCGCTCCTCACATTTACTCAAATGCCATCCGTAGTGTACATGTCAACCTAGTTTCCATGTGATCAGAGTAATTTTTTTAAGGATATACTTAAAGGGAAAATTTCGTACACAAGAGTTATCCTAAAAATTAGATATAAGTTGGGTAAGTTGCTAATGAGTTTTCTTGTAAATTTCATTGCCAATGTTTTCTCTTAGTAGCCTATAGAGAATCGAGAAAATTGAGGGACCTGCTTGTAATAAATATAAGTTTTCTTTAATTGGAAACTAGTTAAATGCTTTTGCCTTTATTGTGATAAATTGCACCCCTCTTGATGTGTCATGCTCATCTTAACTGTTGGATCTGAGATCAACAACTCCTCCTTTATCTCCTACCTCCAGTCCGAATAGGAAACTAGATTAGTTGTACTTGTGATATTCTCACATCTATATATTTCTCTCTCCTTAGCCCACAACTTCATGAGATAATGTTCTCATCAACTTCGGGAGATGCACCCGCACCCAACAAGGATGTCAAAATACATTGAATGGCATGAAGGGGTAAACCCTAAAATACCCTTGAGAAAAACACCTTCAAGCCAAGGTTTAAATAGGCACCCCATGGCTCAACAATCTCAATAATGATGAAAGAATATTCAAGGAACATAATGCAAGTGACAAATTGCAAAAAAAACCTCCTAATTGGGTAAATTGCAGAAAAGTCCAAAATGTGCATAAAATTACATAACTTGTTCAATGATTGTCCAAATTGGACCAAATTTGAAACTTGAGCTTGTCGAAATACCTCGACTTTTTTAGAACAGGTCTGAAGAAGAACTTAAATACATCAGGGCTTTTATGGAAGCTTTAAAAATTTACAGATTGGTCGTAGCATTAGCACTTTTATTTGCGCCTTTTACTAGAAAAGAAAATCAAGAGTGGAAAGAGAAATTCAATGAATGAGATTATTCTTTTATTTTATTGGACCGGGAATGGAATCTCACTTGTCATATTCCATTGTGGAGGAATCACCCACAATTTTTTTCTGAGGAATTACTAAATAGTCTCATTAGCTCATGAGGTAACTAGTCACCGTAGAAGGCAAATCCGATCTATGCCCAAACCACCAGGATGAGAGAATCTCTATCTGATTCTTCCTGGGAGTGGGAGGAGACAGAGTCAAATCAATCGACAACAAACATGGCACACTGACTATTCTTATTCAACTCATTAAGCAAGTTTAGGGGCCTTACAACTATAAACCCCTAACAGGGATTTCTCCCTCGAAATCCAAGTCAAACAAAGATGTGTACTTCCTTTACACCTCATCTTATTACCTTCACATGGTTACTTGCATATCAAGGTGATGTCACATCATTCATACATATCTCATATTGGATCTGCACAAAAAACCCCACCTAAAAAGACATTCGCAATATGGAATGTAGAAACTTGTTGTGTCGTCTGTACAACTCTAGTAGTAATGTTCAACTTTAAATTCTAGCTATCATCCTAAAATTATATCTATTGTACCAACACATTACTCAAAAGTCATACTTGTTGGCCTTTTACTAATCATGGGATGTGTCCCATACCATTCCTTAAAGCATAAAAAAAGGCAATGTATCCATCCTTTTTTTCTAGATACACTGATACTGGAACACTTGTCAGTTCTTTTTCAGCATCAAAAGAAATGCTGACGCTGGCACCTATCATTCCATACAAGGAAACATCATTCCTAGTCTACCTTGTTAGGGGTGAAACAACAACACTATCTTTACCTTACCAAGATTTACACAACCTACTTAAAAGACATATCATGATCCCATAAAGACATTTAATCAACCCCATCTCACTCTTGTTCAACTTGTCTCATAGCTATTACTTCTTTGGCAACCCTAAGGTTTTTTAAGAAATATTGATCATATTTTTTTAACATATTTGAAATACTTTGACATGTCATCATTCAAAGCTGGATATAACTTGTATGACATGACTGGAATACTCTGTTCCTCCTATTCATAAATTCTATTTGTACGTTGGTTAGTCTAAAGGACATAACTCTAAACTCATCATGGTCAGGTGAATTATGTCATCCAATCTAACTCTTATGAATTGATATTTGATCATAGGTTTATCTTAAAGGAACACGATATCACATATCTATTGACCAACAAACCATCTATCCTTGATAGTGGTCTTGCCCAGCTATCACTAAACCATACACGACATTATAGAATCACTTTTTTTCCTTCCAAACAACATTTATAGGGTCATCATCAACTCTCTCTATCTCTAAGGGAGAGGAACACTTGAAATGTTTATTTAATAAACATCTCCAACCCTTCCCTCTAGGTCACCTGCTCTCCCTTCTCTCTAGGGCACCCGGCGGCCGCCGCTGGGGGGGAGGGAGCCTTTCCTTGGTGCTTTCCTCCCCTGGCATCCACACAGACTCGTCGAGGTTCGATTGGAGCTTGGTGCAGATTCCTGGAGTTAAGGTGCGGTTGAGGTCTTCCCCTCGTCTAATTGGGAGGTAGGGAAATTGCTGGATCTCTCCCTCGGTTGTGTGGGTCGAGAGGTGACACGATGTGCGGCTTGGAGACAGATTCACCTCTGTGGTTCACATCCGACATCGTCGGCTCCTCTTCGATCAAGAGTGATGGAAGGAGAAGGTGTTCCCATCTGGATCTGTAACTGGCCGCTGCTCCATCTTCGCAGGTGAAGGGGGTTACTCCTTCACAGGCACCTTCTGTGATGGACTGGATTTTTTGGAATCCTTAAATGTCCAATGACATATTGGAATTCATATGTTGACTTATCTTGAGAACTCCAAGTACTTTGATAAAATATGGATGATTAGTTGTGTTGACACCAAGTTTAAGATCCCTAAGTTGATTCCCTTTTGGATTAAGTTATTTATTGGTCAAGTAGTGGAAACTTGGGATTGAGATTTTATGGGATATAGCTTGGATGATAATAAAGCCCTGGTTGAAGTTTATTAATTGTATCGATATTTCTAGATGGAGTTATTTAGGTATGAATATCTTTGTCACGCTGCCTTGATAATAGGTCGATCCCTTGCACAGGCTCTATGCCATGAATCAGCTTAAATGAACAGGTTCCAAACCCTTTGATGTAAGATTAGATAGCTTAGAAATATGCTCCTACCCGAGTCTTAATGCAGATCGTGGGTGGAGAGGTCACACTAATCTAACACCCATCCACTACGCATATTGTGGGGTGAAGGTGGAACTAACTGATGGTTTGGAAGTGGATACAACCTGTTGGTCCCTCGCACATAAAGAATAACCGATAGACGAGGAAGAACGACCTCCCCCTCTAAGTCCTCAACTCTGCAACCTGTAGAGCACGCAATCCATGGAAACAGAAGCCTAGATCTTTCCTCATAGTTTGAGAAGGTTAAGAGGAGGTTCCAGCGGCAGTCTACCAGGCCGATAGTGATGGAAAACACTGGAAGAGTTGTTGGCGGTTGTAGTTATGGCGAGGCGGAGACCAAGTCCTCTCCAGAACAGTTGGGCCACACAACGCCAGAGCTCAGATCTGTGATGCGCACAAGGAAGGGCGCACACAGTGGTAGTTGATGGAGGTTCGACGCTTACGATTTCCATGCTCAGAGGAGAGCAAACCCTTCTTCTCGTCGGAGGAGATCATGGCTGATCTCTCGTCGGAGACCAGCCAGTGGCGGCGCATATACAGGCCGACGATATGGATTTACCTTGAAGTGTTTGACGGCCCTTGTAGATGAGGAGGAGGAGACGACACTTGCTGCTCCCTCACCGGAGTCCTAGAGTGAAGGAAGCGTCGTCCTCACCGAGAGGCAGATCTGGAGTTGTGAAGCTGCTTCTGTGAGACTTCTTGGAGGATATGAGATCGTAGGAGCCGCTGAGAGCCAGAAGACGGAGAAGATGCATGATGGCTCTCCAGAGTCGACCCTAGCGGCGGCGCCTGTACAAAGTCTCACATACTAACAATAGGGGCGAGAAGGTCACCCTACAGAGCTGCAGGATGGAGGGGGAGACCTTGACCGGTCCAACACTCCAATGTAGAGATGACGCTCGCAGCGGCAGTTACATAGGAGCTCTGTGGAGCCCTAGCTCCAGCCGCTACCGGTGCTCCTTGAGCAGCTACGGTGGTGCTTGAGAGAGAGGCTGCAGGCGGCAACCGTGTTACGTGAGGAGAGAGTCTGGCATTTCAGCCAAGTGGCAACTTGAGATCCCTGAAGCACGTGGGTGCATCGCTGCTTTTCTAGAGATCGCAAAGAAGAGGAAGCTGCATAGACGCTTGAGTCCAGTGGAATCGTGAGAAGAAGAGAGACATGAACTATACAGAACTGAATCGGGTCTTGAATAGAGAACTGGTCGGCTCGAAATTAAACCAGGCGGGTTGATGAGAAGGAGCCGCTGCCTGAGTGGACAAGTGGCACCATTCTGTTCACCAAAAAAGGTAAACGACTTAGTAATGCCCATATCTTCAATAATTCATAGAAATTAGCTCAATTATCATAAAAAATACAAATAAGGTACCAAACTTCTAAGAAAAATTAGTAGAACACATTAGAATGATAATATCAGGCTTTTTATGAAATATCAGTGATATCATGTAATATGTGTAATGTTTAGTTCTTGAGTAATAAATACTAAATGATGATATAAAATTATGGAAAAATGCCGGTAAGTCCATAACCATGTTTAAAATGCATATGATGTCAGATATGGTCATATTGATGCATGAAAGCATATAATTTGATTAATATGGCTATTTAGGGCTAATAACCCTAAATAAAATGCAATAAATACGTACATGCTCAATAAATGATGAGATTTACAGACCTCAAAAAAAAAATGATGAGATTTACAGAAAACCCTCATATCTGTAACTGAAAGATAATATATAAATCTGAGATCAGTTATATATATGAAATTCGTGTTATATGAAGAGAATCCTTAATACATGTGATGTAACCTTGATATGGTTAATGAAAGTGACATAATGTTAAATACGTTCACATAATAATGTGACACATGAGTATATCCAGTTGATGAACTATAATCTGGAATATAACATCAGTAACATAAATCCCACATAAAGATGAAGATAATACAAGTAAAAGTGGGAATATCCTACTAAGTTAAGTAAACCCTAAATTGGATATAAATAGGGTTAATGATGATGAGAACCTGATGATCATATGTGATGTAATCTTTATCAGGGATGACCAAAGTTATAGATGACATGAGGAAAATGATGATTAGGTTTGTTCTTGATCAAGGTACGCCATTACTTATTACTTGGCTTATTATACAATATGCTTGTGTTATATGCATAGTAAAATACTTGGCATATGGTATTGGATGAAATGATTGCTCTTGTATAATATGTTGCTTGAGTTTCTATACTTATGGCTATGAAAACATGAAACATAAGATATCAGATCCATCATATGATAGCACTAAACTCTTTGGTAGTACAGTGCATTGAAGTGATCTCAAACTCTTTGGTAGTAGATCACATGTGTTAGATCTCAAACTCTTTGGTAGTATATCACACGTTAAATGATGTCAAACTCTTTGGTAGTAGATTATAAGGCCTAAAAACATCAAAGCCCTTGGGGGCAGATGTACGAGATATATGATGGAAATGTGATTAAATATATGTGTTCTCTTTTTCTAATGAATATCTTTGTGCAAGTATAAGCTTTTATTATATTCTTATGTCACTGCCAAGTATTAGTTTTATCTTATTGCCAAGATATGATGAGAGATATATAAAATACACGTGGGCGTACTCAGTACAATATTCTTGAATATTGTGCTGATGTGTACCGCATGTAATCTTTTGTTTACGTTGTGGTCTTGTGCTCTTGAAGATCCAAGATAGTGAGAGTTGTGTGGCAAGCTGATGTACAGGTGGACCTGTTGTCTTAAGATCATGTAGTTTAGTTGTAGTACATGTATATGTATAGTTTTCTGTTCAATATGTAATATCAAATGTTGTAACAATTCATGTTGTAATTATATGTTGAATGGTGAACGTGTTTTGTGGTTTGTTTATTGTTCATGTACATGTGCTACTGATTGTTTCCTTCTGACTTCCTCTGATTTTCTTCTTCTTAGCCTAGTGTGGGATGTTTAAATTGGGATTCTCACTGAGGTGAGGTTTCAATTTGGACGTCACACATTAGATTAAGTTTTAGAAAATATGGGGACGTCACAGGTGGTATCAGAGCATGAACAATAGCAAAGCCTGGCATTTCCTCATTGTGCAACTCAAAAGTAAAGAACCTTGAACTTAAAAACATCTTTAGGGTTAGATTAGTCATCTTTTAGAGACTAGATCTTACCTAGCCTCTAGGTTAGCACCTAGTTGTCTGAGAACTAGGTCTAGACCGGTGCTTGTTGAGTAGCAAGTCCTTAGATGTCGTTCTTTCCTTGTAGTGCAGCGGTATGGGACGTTCCACTATTTGGAAATGACGTACATCAAGGGAAGAGAAACCCTAGACATATGGCGCTTGTTGTCTAGAGTAGCTACACTAGTCTACCCCTTGTTCTCACCCTTTTCACTAGTTTTCATGACACTATACTCTCTACTATGTGTGGGACACTCGTTTTCAGGATTTGGTTTTTGATTCCAAACGGATTGAACCTCAATAGTTTTCTCTCACGCTTGTTTTATCGGAGAAAAACTATATAATATTTTAATATATATATGTATTACAAAAATGTGTCCCCACACATGTACGAGTAGGAGGTGGTCATGCAACCTAAGTGAAAGTGAATGACATCAGTCTAGAAGAGAGAGTAGTTCTAGATTAGATGTCTAGAGCCTTGTTTGGAATATGTGATAGATGGAATAGAAGATATAAGTTTTGATGATATGATGGAAGTCATATATAGATGATATAAGACAGTTTATGATGATATATGTTGTCTTTGAGGACTTAAGTCCAATTTTTTTTTAGGATTTGAGATAGGCTTTGGTGATGAAAGTATGTATGTTCTTATAAGATGAGATAAGATAAGCTAAGACAAGGATGTGAATCAAAAAGAGCCTCAATCTCTTTTATGAAGGAGGACCTCTAGTGTTAGGACCAATTTCGGGGTTAACTCCGGAGGGAGTGAGACCCACAGGGAGAAGGTCAGAGAACCTAAACTCCAAGATATGAGATGATGAGAAATATGTGATATGATATGTCCTAAACTAGAATACTCCTGAGTGATTGAGATGAGTTGCATTATGCATGATTCCTATAGTTTGTTGAACCCTAGATGTCCTTGGGAGAACCAAACCCCAGAGATAAAGAGAGGTTGGTTATATGTGCATTTGTGAATATGGATATGAGTGCCTACCATCTGGGTGAGGGAGAGAGCCCAAGACCCTGGAGGAGGTAGCTATGTTAGTTTCTGTGAAGCCTCATGCTTGGGTTGGTGGTTTCCCACATAGGAATCTAGTGGTGTGTATATAAGAGAAATAGAGTTAAGAAATAGTGTGTCTCATGGATAGGGACCTATGAAGAGTATGTCATAGCATGTTTTGGTTTGTGCTGATGTGGCTAGAGCTTGTAAGGCTATCTCTAGTGCCAATGAGGTAATATGAGAACCCTAGACTAAGAGATGGAAGATAAAGTATATGCTTATGGGATACTCATAGAGTTGAGTGAGCTCAGAGAGACTGAGCATGGAACTACCCTTGTGATATGGGTCAAAAGAACCTCAGTTGGACTAGATAAAGTTTTGATATATGTTTGACTATCCACTTACAATAGTGTGTTTAGCACAACCATGATATAATATATGTAAGGATATGATCTAATCTTAAGATGTGATACATAGACATGATATAATGGAAACCTAGAAATGGTTTAATACATATCGATGCACAAATGGTTAACCATATACATGAATAATGATGATAATGTGATGTTGTTGGTTAATCTTGTAATAAAGTCACCAGTAAATGTGGCATCAATTATGAACAACGAAATATGATCATATGAATGAAACATGTTACATGAGGTGTTAATCTTAGTGCTTAATAAAGATGAAAAATATAGTTTGATAATTAGCACAACATAACGATTATAACACCTTGATATGACCTAGATGGATAAAGTGGTTTAATAATAGTGAACTCCCTCCTAAAAGGCATATGTCAATGATGAATATGTTCTAACAATGAGCTAAATAAAATGTTGATGGTGCCTTGATATAAAGTGGGTTAACTTTAGTTTAACTCCTTTAGAACATGGTAATATGATATGGAAATCCCAATGCATGGGTAAAGATTAGAATGCAACCCTAACATATGAGATATGTCATGGCTGAACATGAGATTCCAAACCCTTTTGAAGGGGTAGTTCACCCTAGATGCTTTAATAGTCTCCTAGGATGGTATATATATGTTTTGGACATGATGTTTATAGGAATGTTTCACCTAGAGTAGTGCCCTAGTTGTATATGAAGACCTTTTGGTTTTTCCTTGGAGTACCAGAATGGCTTAATTTTGAGGACAAAATTTCTTTCAAGATGTATATGATGTGATGGACTGGATTTTTTGGAATCCTTAAATGTCCAATGACATATTGGAATTCATATGTTGACTTATCTTGAGAACTCCAAGTACTTTGATAAAATATGGATGATTAGTTGTGTTGACACCAAGTTTAAGATCCCTAAGTTGATTCCCTTTTGGATTAAGTTATTTATTGGTCAAGTAGTGGAAACTTGGGATTGAGATTTTATGGGATATAGCTTGGATGATAATAAAGCCCTGGTCGAAGTTTATTAATTGTATCGATATTTCTAGATGGAGTTATTTAGGTACGAATATCTTTGTCACGCTGCCTTGATAATAGGTCGATCCCTTGCACATGCTCTATGCCACGAATCAGCTTAAGTGAACATGTTCCAGACCCTTTGATGTAAGATTGGATAGCTTAGAAATCTGCTCCTACCCGAGTCTTAATGCAGATCGTGGGTGGAGAGGTCACGCTAATCTAACACCCATCCACTATGCATATCGTGGGGTGAAGGTGGAAATAACTGATGGTTTGGAAGTGGATACAACCTGTTGGTCCCTCACACATAAAGAATAACCGATAGATGAGGGAGAACGACCTCCCCCTCTAAGTCCTCAACTCTGCAACCTGTAGAGCACGCAAGCCATGGAAATAGAAGCCTAGAGCTTTCCTCGTAGTTTGAGAAGGTTAAGAGGAGGTTCCAGCGGCAGTCTACCAGGCCGACAATGATGGCAAACACCAGAAGAGCTATTGGCGGTTGTAGTTATGGCGAGGCGAAGACCAAATCCTCGCCGGAACAACTATGCCACACAATGCCGGAGCTCAGATCTGTGATGCGCACAAGGAAGGGCACACACAGTGGTAGTTGATGGAGGTTCGACACTTACGATTTCCATGCTCAGAGGAGAGCAAACCCTTCTGCTCGTCGGAGGATATCATGGTTGATCTCTCATGGGAGACCAGCCAGTGGTGGCGCATATACAGGCCGACGATATGGATTTACCTTGAAGTGTTTGACGGCCCTTGTAGGAGGAGGAGACGACACTTGCTGCTCCCTCATCGGAGTCCTAGAGTGAAGGCAACAACGTACTCACCGAGAGGCAGATCTGGAGTTGCGAAGCTGCTTCTGTGAGACTTCTTGGAGGATACGAGACCGTAGGAGCCGCTGAGAGCCAGAAGAGGGAGAAGATGCATGATGGCTCTCTAGAGTCGACCCTAGCGGCGACCCCTGTACAAATTCTCGCAGACTAAAAATAGGGGCGAGAAGGTCACCCTACAGGGCTGCAGGATGGAGGAGGAGACCTTGACTGGTCCATCACTCCAATGTAGAGACGACGCTCGCAACAGAAGTTACATAGGAGCTCTACGGAGCCCTAGCTCCAGCCGCTACCGATGCTCCTTGAGCAGCCACGGCAGTGCTTGAGAGAGAGGCGGCAAGTGGCAACTGTGTTACGTGAGGAGAGAGTCTGGCATTTCAGCCAAGCGGCAGCTTGAGATCCCTGAAGCACGTGGGTGCATCGCTGCTCTTCGGGAGATCACAAAGAAGAGGAAGCTGCATAGACGCGTGAGTCCAATGGAATCGTGAGAAGAAGAGAGGCATGAACTATACAGAACCGAATCGGGTCTTGAACAGAGAACTGGCCGGCTCGAAATTAAACCAGGCGGGTTGATGAGAAGGATTTGTTGCCTGAGTGGACATGTGGCACCATTTTGTTCGCCGAAAAAGGTAAACGATTTAGTAATGCCCATATCTTCAATAATTCATAGAAATTAGCTCGATTATCAGAAAAATACAAATAAGGTACCAAACTTCTAAGAAAAATTAGTAGAACACATTAGAATGATAATATCAGGCTTTTTATGATTAAATACCAGTGATATCATGTAATATGTGTAATGTTTAGTTCTTGAGTAATAAATACTAAATGATGATATAAAATTATGGAAAAATGTCGGGAAGTCCATAACCATGTTTAAAATGCATATTATGTCAGATATGGTCATATTGATACATGAAAGCATATAATTTGATTAATATGGCTATTTAGGGCTAATAACCCTAAATAAAATGCAATAAATACGTACATGCTCAATAAATGATGAGATTTACAGAAAACCCTCATATCTGTAACTGAAAGATAATATATACATCTGAGATCAGTTATATATATGAAATTCATGTTATATGAAGAGAATCCTTAATACATGTGATGTAACCCTGATATGGTTAATGAAAGTGACATAATGTTAAATACATTCACATAATAATGTGACACATGAGTATATCCATTTGATGAACTATAATCTGGAATATAACATCAGTAACATAAATCCCACATAAGGATGAAGATAATACAAGTAAAAGTGGGAATATCCTACTAAGTTAAGTAAACCCTAAATTGGATATAAATAGGGTTAATGATGATGAGAACCTAATGATCGTATGTGATCTAATCTTTATCAGGGATGACCAAAGTTATAGATGACATGATGAATATGATGATTAGGTTTGTTCTTGATCAAGGTATGCCATTACCTCTTACTTGGCTTATTATACAATATGATTATGTTATATGTATAGTAAAATACTTGGCATATGGTATTGGATGAAATGATTGCTCTTGTATAATATGTTGCTTGAGTTTCTGTACTTATGGCTATGAACACATGAAACATAAGATATCAGATCCATCATATGATAGCACTAAACTCTTTGGTAGTACAGTGCATTGAAGTGATCTCAAATTCTTTGGTAGTAGATCACATGTGTTAGATCTCAAACTCTTTGGTAGTAGATCACATGTGTTAGATCTCAAACTCTTTGGTAGTAGATCACACGTTAAATGATCTCAAACTCTTTGGTAGTAGATCATAAGGCCTAAAAACATCAAAGCCCTTGGGGGCAGATGTACGAGATATATGATGGAAATGTGATTAAAAATATGTGTTCTCTTTTTCTAATGAATATCTTTGTGCAAGTATACACTTTTATTATATTCTTATATCACTGCCAAGTATTAGTTTTATCTTATTGCCAAGATATGATGAGAGGTATATAAAAGACACGTAGGCGTACTCAGTACAATATTCTTGAATATTGTGTTGACGTGTACCACATGTAATCTTTTGTTTAGGTTGTGGTCTTGTGCTCTTGAAGATCCAAGATAGTGAGAGTTGTGTGGCGAGCTGATGTACAGGTGGACCTGTTGTCTTATGATCCTGTAGTTTAGTTGTAGTACATGTATATGTATAGTTTGCTGTTCAATATGTAATATCAAATGTTGTAACAATTCATGTTGTAATTATATGTTGAATGGTGAACATGTGTTGTGGTTTGTTTATTGTTCATGTGCATGTGCTACTGATTGTTTCCTTCTGACTTCCTCTGATTTTGTTCTTCGTAGCCTAGTGTGGGATGTTTAAATTGGGATTCTCGCTGAGGTGAGGTTTCAATTTGGACGTCAGACATTAGATTAAGTTTTAGAAAATATGGGGACGTTACACCTTCTCCTTCCCCCCCGAGGCTGATGATGATCCCCTTTCCTACTTCTAGCTGGGTCGGGTCTTCTCCAACTTGCTTGGCGGGGTTCCCCCAACGTTGCATCAGCGACGCCTCCCTTCTGGGTCCTGGTGCATCCAATTTCCGCTCATATGTGGATGGAATCTGGCCATGGTCGTGATCCCCAGTTCCGTGGGTTTTCGGTGGTGGGTGGATATTGTCGTTGGGTGGAGCGTTTCCTCTTTGTCTGGCTCGGCGAATGGCGGTGTGTTCCATACTCCAGTGATGGAAGAACAATGATGTGGCGCGCAATGCTCTCTGCTGCTGTGGTTGCGTCACCCTCAAGCCGATCGAGCCTCGTCGTAGTCAGGTGCCTCTTGCTCACAGTAGTGTTCCTGCTACAGCTCGTTTGGATCACCTTCAAGGTGTTTAACAGAATGCTTTGGGGCATTCAGGTGCACCACGAGGGGTTGGGTCTAAGAGGGGTTGTTTCCTCTTCTCTTCTTCTTTGCTCATTTTGCTACTGTGTGCAGGGAACACCTTTTGGGTGTTTGTGCTTGTTGTTGTGTAAACAACTTCTACCGATAGATCAAGGACCATTTCTGGTGAGCAACTAGATTGTGTGGCGGGATGTTAGCCCGAAGGATCTCCCTAATGTTGGCATAGTACCACAATTTGTGGGTACTTTTATTAGATAGTTGGTGTTGTGCCATGTATGAAGGAGTGATTAGGGGCTGACCTTTTCCTTCCCACTCTTTGTTGTTAAAACACGATGGTTCTTGCTTCTCATGCATTTTGTTCTGCTTCTAACTGATCTGTTGCTAGGGGTTCCTTGTGTGGGTGTTTTCACCCATTCAGAAACCTGGATTTGGATAGCTGAGAAGGCCAGAAACTTCATGTCTAGCTACAGGCTGGTTTGCTAGCGATTGTTCTATGTCAAGTTACTATTACTATTTGTGGGTACGCTGAATATATGTAATAGTGGCTTGTTGTAGTCTTTTTCTGGTTGGTCCTCCTGGACCTAGCTTTTCTAGTTTGCTTGGTTTTCCTAGTTTGTTGGTTTGCCTAGAAATCTTGTGTGTCCCTCTACGTGGGGATTTTGATCCTTATATGAGCTTTTTAGCTCCTGTCGATGTAATGGGGTACTTAGTGCCCAATGTTTTTTGGTTTTAATAGTAACACGCTTTTGACCAACCAAAAAAAAACATCTCCAACCTTCACATACTTCCCATACTGTTTATACATCTTGGATACTAGGATTAATTACCTTGGTATCCACCTCATGTTCTATAAGGAAATCACATACTTATCTCATCCACTTTTACCAACATAACATATATCAAGACATATAAGAGGAGTCTTCCTAATTATTGGAAGGATCAAAAGCAAACTAATCACAAACTTTATGATCATAGAACCATAGTCTAAACAACCTTATGCTATAATAAGATATCCACCCTTATGTTTACAATGAATCCGCACATACAAAGTGGCAATGATCCACTTGAAAGTTGTGCCCTGGAAAAGATAGACACAAAGGGAAACACACTTCCCACATCATAGTAACATTGTTCAAGGGTCACTAGCAAAAAGGTAACCAATTCTATTTTCATTATGTAAGTTACAACTTATTATGTATCATTTTACCCTTTTCATTTTGGGTTCCTTGCCATTAGCATAGAAATCATCATGATTAACATATCTCATTACTCCTTCCTTGATGACTATTTATCACACTTGGGTATGTTATCTTATTTTATTATGTTTTTCAACCACTTATCAACAGGTAAATCATCATATTCCACATTTTCTTCATTAAACATGGATCATCTGCCTTAATTTCTTTCAAATGCCATGCTTATTTTACATTAATACTTTCTTACATACATCGGTTGGTCTGAGATTAACTCAGGTTCCACCTTATTCTTTTTTCATTGTTCCCATTCATCTTCTCATTTTATACTTATCATAGGAATTCTCTCCATCTTTTGTGATTTTCATACCTTGAATCACTTTATAAGCATAGACCTATCTATCTTTTACTTTATTCTCTTCTTGAAGCACGTCTTCAAGAACTCCTCTTTTGCTTATTTGTATTCAGATTTAGATTTCTTGGTGTTGTGTCTTTCTCTTTAGCTACCAAACATTCAAGTTTTTATATATTATGATGCAATTCTCATCTTCTTTAAGGTAAGATTGAGATATTCACACCATGATTTCTTATTCATTATGCTCTTTATATTGTCTCAAAATGACTACTTGATCAGAGTAATCAGAAAGATAACAATCTAAGAGTTCCATACTTACCTTTCTTCAATAATTGAAAACCTGGCCAGGGCACCCAAATACTGAGATTAGGCAGTATGCACCATATTTTTATGTCATATTCCTAATTTTGACCTCATCCTAGTCCTAAGTCCTAGTGTCCTTGTAGACTTGATGAACCTAAAGCTATGATATCAACTTGTGAGAACACGTTACACTAAATGAGATTACTCAAACCATAAAACACAATCGATCACTAATTAATCACATACCCAAACAATGGGTAAATTAAAACCAATTTCAACGTCAGCACCCGCTCAGAAACATTTACACAAGATCCCAACATCTTTCTTATATCCATACTATGCCAAGAATTTAATACAAATTGTTCTATTGCCTTAGCCACAACATATATACACAGGAGAATAATATTCTTATATGCCACACAAACAAGCATTAATATGCTAACAAAAGTCTGATTCGTTTGAAACACCATATACAATTTTTCCCATCCCGGACCTGAGAGTACAGGGATGAGTCTAGGACATACTAGACATCTAATCAACTTTCTCAAAGATTCATTACTATAGCTCCTCTTTGCTGCCACATGTTTGTTTTCGTCACTTCTGATTACCTAAAAAGATGTGGCAAACCACAAGGGTGAGACCCATGTCCCAGTAAGAGATATAACCTCCAACAATGCTTATTGATTACAATATTTTAAATAGTAGATAACTAATAAGTTGAAGCATTTAATAATCAATTTAACAGATTGAACAATTTAAGTATACTAAATAGATTAAGAAAATAATCTTAGCAACAAGTATGATAATCAATGCATATATAGGTAACAAATAAATCCATTTCTCTAGATAGATATCTACTCAAATATCATCAAATTGCATCTAATAACAATCATCATCATTGATATGACTATCATCATATTCCCTAATAACAACACAAGCAATCTAGTAGCATAAGCATCTCTGACATCATGAATATGTCTAGTAACATAACATGGCTATCAATATTGGCATCTCAAATAAAGGGAGCAGATCTATATCATAAGTAGAACTAACATTATACCACAATGAACTACATAGGCATGGTTAGCAGTTTAAGCATTTCTAATTACATAGGCATGGATAGCAATATTAAACATAGCTAACAGTAGCATCTTAACCATCAATGTTAGTATATTTGACAACATAAGTATGTTTACAACATGAACATAACTACAACATAAGTATATCTATTATCTCTTATTGTACTATACATGATCGCAGTGAAAAGAAAGCAAACAAGGTTTATCATCTAATATGAAACATTGTGTATAACCCTAAACAGATATGCTACACAACTGTCTTACATCTTTTATTATGCCCTGAAAAATTGAGGATACCACTCAAAATCCAACTGACAACTGCTAAGTCAAAATCAGTGCCATAAAAGATCTAGGAAGAGTTGAACTCCTAAAATCTTCTCTGCCCCCGATCAGTACGGGTCCACCACAATGACACATAAGGTCAAGCTAATATCCTAGTCAGTCCTTGGTACATGTCGCGACACTAGTAAAAGGAGATGGGTACGCATACCCTACCATCTGAGGTACAACAACAGTTGTCCTCCAATCTTGTCACATATATAATCATTAAGACATGACCACAACCGTTCTTAATCACATAAGATGTATGAGGCATGACCATAGTCATCCCCCACAACCTACATTGTGGATGACAAGGATATATCTTCAACTTTCCACCCCCACATACTCAACAGTATGCACTCTGAGTTTCCCTTAGGAATACTCATTTCACTATCTGGCAAGTTCTGACACTCAGATGGATCTATGGCACAGGGCACTACATGATTAGAGTTTCACTTGATTAGTTATGCCAATTGGGTGAATTAAATCTACATCAAACAAGTGGACATACAAACTCTAATTCACTTCTAGCAAGCATATAAATATCACAACTTTTAAAATATATAAAATGTGTGAAACATAATTTTTCATCTCATCATCACATGGTACTATTCACTTGACATTCATGAGACCACACTAGTCATCATACTATCACAAGATATAAATCATTTTCACAGTATCACAAGGTATCAAAACGTATCAACACAAGAGGATTACAGCTCATTCAGGGCTCAACCATGCCCAAAGGTCATTAAGACCATCATATTATCACATGATATAAATCCTTTTCACAATATCACATGGTATCAACCCTTATCAACACAAGAGGATTACACCTCATTTAGGGCTCAACCATGCCCAAAGGTCATTAAGACTATCATACTATTCCATACAAGATCATCATTATCTTTGCATGCCTTATAACAAGGCTCTACAACATCACTTATGTATAATACACTGCATCAACACAATATTGCATTAATGAGCTAGGAGATATTCATAAACAATCATAGCAGGGTTATATTAACATTAAGAACATTCCTTTATTACATCAACATGCAAGGAATCTAGATATTATTCACCCTCATCATATTCATAATGCACATGTTTAGCATAAGAAAGTATCAACCATGTGGCTATGATAGCCACCAATTAACACATTAAGATTATGATCAAATTAAGGAGGTTATTTCACCATCATGCCATCATATAAGAAGGTTAAACATGAATACTCATCTTTATCTATTTGCATTAGAGTTAGGTTCACAAGATAAATTATATTAATGTTACTAATCAACACTCATATCCAAACCCTAACTCACGACATCCCCATTGGGTCATGGATGCATAAGGTGAAGCATCACCATCACATTCCATACTATTCTCAAGTATGAACCCACACAGAAATCAAGGTGTAACCATCGGGTTGTAGCATACTAGGGTTTCAACAATAGCAACAGAGTACTCCATGATTGTATTAGTAATTCAAGGACTATTCATACCCAATTACCATCATTTAGTTATATTAAAGCTAGGTATAACAAGCTATACCTCATTAGGGTTACACATCAACACAATATGATTATCATCCCTTCTATTCATATGAGTGAATAGGTAAGAATACCTTATTAAGGGTAACCCTCCATTTGTTCCATCATCATCCAACCCATATCACCATACCACAATGTCACCCAGAACCATTGGATGTTTAAAAGGTAAGACCATTGGTTGTTTACATAAGTAAACACCTTGGATAAAACACCTATGAAGTCCTTGATTTATGCTCTAGAAAGAGTCACCATCTAACCCTGGACATCCCTTAATTAACAACACAAAAAGTTCCATTGAGAGTAGGGTAAAACCCACAATCAATTGTTCATTTAAAACAAGCCATCCATTATCAACAAGTAAGCTCCTTAAGTTAATCATATAAAGGAAACCATCAAAATCACATTATTAGGACCAACATATTACATTATCCATGATTCTAATTTATTGGAGGAATAAACATTAGATCTTGACCATTGGGTCAAGTTCATATATTAAAACCATCAATTATAGTATAGTTCTGACCATTGCATCAAGTGACCCAAGAAACTATTGGTCTAAGGCTTAATTGATGCTACAACTATATGATTAACTCACCATAGGTTGTGGAGACCATATGTATCATCAGTTGTGACCATTAAGTCACCATAGGTTTTTAGATCAACACTATATTCATTAATCAACATCAAATATTAAGCTAATGTCATCATTGATTGATAACATCAGTAGTGTACTTAATGGTTGACCATTAAACTTCTAATTGATCCAAAACCTGACCTAAGGGGGTGACCATAGGTTATCACCATCATATGAAACCTTTGATCCTGACAATCAGTTGTCATGAAGACAATACCATAGGGTTGTTGCAATGGTACCATCATCGAGTCATGTGTTTATAGAAGAAATTAGCTTAAAACCCTAAAATTGACCATTGATTGATAGGTGCTTAGCACCATAGGTTGTCAAACCAACCTTATCCAAGTCATATTATACCTTAGGAATAATGTACACATGATCACATGTTCATCTAGAACTGAAATAAGAACAAGGAATATTATAAAAATCAAAAACCAAGTCAAGCATAGCTTTTTAGTGCATGGATCATCATTATCAAGCAAGAACATGAGCTTGAAAGCTTACAATAATCAATAAATGTGGATCAAGTTATAAAAATTGCCTCTAATGAGAATATGAAATCCTAATAGAAGAAAACTCAAGCAGATAGGGTAGGAAATCCAAGCATAAGCTGTGAACTCATCCATCTAGCACCTTTCTTCATCAAATGAGCAAACCCTAAGCATAAGGAGCAAGAAAGGTAGGGTTTTAGAACTTTAGAGCAATTTATACCATGGAAAAGTAAGGTTCTAACCTGTAGAAAGGTAGGAGGAAGGATAAAAAAGAAATAAATGGAGGAAAGAAGGGGATTCTTACTCTTTTAGGTCAAGATAACTAGAAGGAAGCTTTTCAAACTCTAAAAGGAAGTCAATTGCAACCCTAGATTCTTTTTCCAAGAAGATCCCCGCTTTCTTCTTCCTTGGATAGGAAATTTGAAGTAGAAAAGAGGGAGAATGAGGTTTATAGAAGGAGGGAAGTGGTGGAGAGAAAATGGCTCGTTTGGGTGATTAGGGATAAGTATACAAAACTTTAAGATAAAGAAAAAGAAAAAGTTGAAGTTCTAGTATCTTTCCAAGTGTCCATGGCCTTAAACTATTAAGAATATACAAGAACACACACAAGAAGATCCCCCACTATCCATCGAGACATTCTTAACCCTCTTTTCTTGAATTTCCAAGCAAAACAAATAATTCATTAGTCGATAGCTACTAAAGGTAGCTCATCCATGAAGGGGTAAACCCTAAAATACCCTTGAGGAAAACACCTTCAAGACAAGGTTTAAATAGGAACCCCATGGCTCAAAAAGATCAATAATGATGAAAGAATATCCAAGAAACATAATGCAAGAGACAAATGGCAAAGAAAACCTCTCAATTGGGTAAATTGTAGAAAAGTCCAAAATGTGCATAAAATTGCATAACTTGCTCAAACATTGTCCAAATTGGACCAAATTTGAAACTTAAGTTTGTCTTATGATTTCAAAGCATATAAAAAGATTATATTAGAGTTATATGAATTCAATTATGATAATTAAGCTTATTCAACTCATTAAGTAAGTTTAGGGGCCTTATAATATATACTTAATGTAATATCGATATTTTGTATATAATATATTTATTAATATTAAATATATGATTTTAGGTTTGGATAGGATATTTCTCTGAATTCAGATATTATCCACTCAGATCGAATCAGATATTTCTCCAAATTTGTATATTATCCGCTCAGATCGGATTCAGATGTTAACATATGATATCCAACAGATATCAGATTGGATATCAGATAAAAAAATTAGATTTAGATATTGGATATAGCAATATCCGCTCCATATTCAATCCGTTTACATGAATATTAGTTGGTATGGGAGTCGAAGAGACTAAACTAATGAATTCTTTTAGAAACTTCAGATGGAGAATCAGTCAGTTCACATGCCCAACCAGTCAGATCGTGCATGAACCGATCAGTTCATGCAGTTTCCTGATCTGAATCACATTAGTATTCAATGCACGATTAATGCAAAACATGATACCAATAGTAATCCTTGATCCAATCAAATTGACCATTGAACCAAATGGTTCATCATATGAATTGATCGGTTGGGACCATGAACCGATCAGTTCATGCCCTAGTTCAGGCATTGTTCATTCAATGTTGATTCCATTTGACCTGACACTCCAACTGATCGATTCAACACTTGGTCAGTTCAGAGTCCAATCAGTCAACTTTGAACCTCAGTTGTTTAATTGAATACCTAAACACATTTAGTATTAAACATCATTCATGAATAAACTCCTATTCCAAGTGCATCTTATGTGTGTGACCCTATAGGTCCAAAATTACATTGGTAGTGAATGTCCATAACCAACTTATGACATCACAAGCAATGAGAGGTATCTAGAAATGCATCATTACTATCCAAGTAATTCAGAAAGTTGGAGAACAACTTCAACCTACAATCTATGATCAGTGTTATCATGATCGTATAGTTCCTTTGTCTATGTTATCTGTATTGATCTCGAGGAATGGAATCATCATCCTCTTCAATGTTCAATCCATATTCCTTGAACTAGAGAAGATTGTCTATGATGCACGTGAGTTCACATATCACATATTAAATCACATGAGTATGGACATACATTTCTTGATCTCACTTATGAAGAGGTTGGGACATCAATCTTCTGTAGGAGGGACAAATCCCATCTACATCACTCTCAATCCCAATGAGTCACAATGCATCTGAGCATGACCTTTATGGAAACCCTTATTCATGGTCATTGTAATTGATGTCAAAGTACATTGAAAGACATGTGATGACGTAGTGACTTTAGGTATAAGAACCACATTCACCACTATCACTATGAGAGTTGATTCTGACTACTGTTCCATGGCATCCATGTATTACTCTCATGGTGGGTCTGTTTGATACAATGTTCTCAAACACATACATGTGTGCTTGACTTGATATCATATATCACGACTGATGAGACTCTGTTATCATTTAACACACACTCTGGTCTTATGTATTAGTGTTGTCTATTTTGCTTCCACAATACTATTCGAATAAGGCATAATAAGAAAATATGTATTCTCATCATACATATGATCTCATCGTTCATGTCATCAACCTGAAGACATATGTCATCTAGTAACATCATTCTTTAGACATTTACTACGTATGTGTCACCATATCATGATTGAGATAGACATAATAGATAAAATTACCTTTATTATTATCAAATCATATATCTAATGCCACATTCCAATCATCATATGATTGGCTCTCTAGACATACATACCAATAGACTTCCACTTGCACTTAGAGCCAAGCACCCACAAATCTTATTCCAAGTGATCCTAACATGTCCATGTTTATGTTGCATAAGCGCTTTTACAGCGGGTTAGCAATGTTTGCTTCTAGTCAGTATTTTTCAATTTTTATATCTCCTTAATGTACGATTTCTCATATGAGATGGAAGTGTCATAGTATGCTATATGAGATTCTCATCCTATCTAGTAGCTCTATTATTGTCACAGTATTTCTATTGTGCCATCAATGGTTGGAACCTCCCACAAGTTTATCTATATGAACTTGTAGATCCATATAGTCTCCTAAACTATTATCATAACACCAAGATAATCGACTTCTATTGTAGATTCTATAATTATTTCTTGCTCAGAACGTTTCTAGCTTACAATTCTAGTTTTAAGGTCAAACACAAATTTAGATTGCAATCATTAATTTTATTTGTCATTTTGGAAGCTTGCATCGGCGTAACTCTTTACACCCAACACTTTCTCATTACCATAACCAATTAACAAATCCTTTTAGTGCTTCTAAAGTACTTAAGAATGTTCTTTATGGCAATCCAATGACTCTTACTGGGATCTGATAGATATCCACTCATCATATTCTAATACATTCGAGATAATTGGATGAGTATATATATCCACTCGTCATGTCCAATACATACGAGATAACTGGATATTCTCTCATCATGTCCAATACATATGAGATAATGTGATAAGTACATAACACTACATACATGATAGATCCAATTATGAGTGCATATGGCATCTTACTCTTATTTTCCCATTCTTTACAAGAACTGGGACACTGGGCTCTTGAGAGACTAACTCCATGAAATCATGGACAAATTTTCTCTCATTGAGTCGTGTATGTTGAACCCCTTCATCATCTTGTCAATGTATGTTCTCTTTCTTAGGTCGAGAAGCTTTCCAAATCTATCTCTATAGATCTCAATTCCTATCACATAGGATGCTTCACCTAAACCCTTCATGGAGAAGGTACTTTCATAGCTAGGTTTTAATATTTATATGATAAGGACCTTATTTCCCATCATTATGTGCACTACTACAGAACCTACCTTTAGTGTCGGTTATTTAAAGCCTTTAGTGTCATTTTCTAAGCGACACCTATGTGGGCGACACTAAAAGTCCACCCATTAGGCGTCGGTTCCAAAACCGACACCCAAACTCTTCGCGCGCCACCAGAAGCGCGCCATCAGGGGACTATAGGCGTCGGTTATTAGATAAGAAACCGACGCCCAAACTCTTCGCGCGCCACCAGAAGCGCGCCATCAGGGGACTATAGGCGTCGGTTATTAGATAAGAAACCGATGCCCAAAACTTTCACGCCACAGAAAGGGCACCATCTTGGCCACTATCAGTGTCGGTTATTTACAAATAACCGACGCCATATATCTTCGCGCCACAGGAAATAGACGTCAGTTATTTGTAAAAAACTGACACTAGAACATTATGTGTCGGTTTTTTACAAATGACCGATGCCCAAACCCGTGCCATCTTGTCCACGGCCGTGCTGTCCAGCACGGTCGTGTTGTTAAGGAAATAGACGTTGGTTTATTGTAGGAAAACAGACACTATATCATTATGTGTCGTTATTTACAAATAACCGACGCCTATTATTTTTTTCTTTTTCTGTCAGTCTGCAGACCTGCTGTGGCTGGTCGCAGGATGAGAAACCGGTTCAGTTCAGTTATGAACTGCAGGTTTTACGACATCCATTGATATCAGCCGACAACAGGCCGCAAACCTGCAAAATTAACAATAAAAGAGTTCCATTCATTCACACATTTATAAACATTCACACATGCTAGCAATCTGTAGTTCCATTCATCCACATTCACACATGTAGAAACATTCATATAGCAACGAACACTTTCATTCATTTTCACTCAGACACATGTAGAAACATCCAGACATGTAGAAACATTCACACATATATTATAATTCAGAAATTCATTTACAAAGTATCATTGTTTAGTCATTATTCGCTATCAGGATCCCAATTATATTTTAAAGCCCCCACTAATTGTATGGCTGTTGCCCATTCTTCGATTACTTCATTTAATTCTCCCATCGTATAGGGAGCATTAACATTTGGTAAGTCCTTTCCTGTAATGGGGTCAGATTTAAACACCTGTAAAGAGAATGATGTATATATATAATTAATGAGCTATAAATAAGATTGATATATTTCGATCATATTATCTAATGAGACTATATAATACCTGAGCAATACATTCGATATCCAGTGCGGCATGTTTGATAATCATGTGCATATATCGCATGACATAGTATCCACATGCCCATTTGTTGTCTTGTGTAGCACACTATAAATTCAAACATACAAAATATTAACAAATACAACTAATTAAGCATTGTTCACATAAATAATATATACATATATTGCAGTCGGGAACTTACTTTCACGTTCTTCCAAATTATTGGCTGGTTCTTTTTCGTGGGGACCTTTCCTTCAGCCTTTTTGTACTCCTCAAAACCCCTACATGTTAATGTAACACAGAACATTGCAATTAAATAGTAATGTAATAACATATGTTAACGGATATGAAAAATGAAATATTTCTCACCGAAATATTGCCATTTTCATTATGTGTCCAAATCTTGTATTCAATTTACCCCCCTTAGGATCTAGATAATACACAGTGAACGTCTCGGGGGAAATAACCATCAACTCCCAATGCCTACCCCTAGAGGAAAAAAATTAAAAATTAATAACTCAAAATCCACAATAAAATGTAATTTTCTTAAGTCCAAATTATAATAAGCAAAGTAAACTTACTCTACATTGAATGGAGCCATTATCACCGTCTTCTTTTTTACAACAAAAAATGAAAAAGCCTCACAGCAGTATTGTTGAACTGATGTAGGGTCTTTAGCTACTAGACTAATCAAGGATGGAATAAAAAACCCTACATGTTCGAATCCAAAATCTGCACATATGTTGTCTAAGTAGCTGCAAAATATGTATTAATTACACATGCATTAATAAATAAGAAACTAGATCACCAGATCATACACAAGGTATATGGATGTATAAAGAATATCTCACCTTATCCATAGCTCTATCACAGATGTATTTAGCCAATCATATCGAAACAACTCCAAAATATCTTGTATAAATAGTTTTGTTTCGTATGACTGACCTGTAGAATCTGAATCAGAAGAAACAATTATAGGGGAGTTTATATCATGTTCCCCTAACCATACTGCCATACCCCTACAGTTAGGACCTAACGGGACAGGTAGGTCCTGTGGAACCCAACTAGGTAATGCAGGAGGTGGAGGTGGAGGCCTAGATGTTGTGGGTGTCTTCTTTTTAACCTGTATATATATATATATATATAATTTCAGATCAACTGCCAACATATACACACACTAACAATTGAACGTAATGTAAATTTACCGCACCTTTTCAGTAAAGAAGACATACACTTTTTCCCACAATATCACTCCGCCTACTGCCTCACTAAGCGTTTCACTATCGGGGTGGGCATATGGCAGTGGAAGATCCATCCACTGGGGGAATATATGTATCGGGCTCACCCAAATCCAACCAGCTGGTACTGGAGACCCGTGACACGTTTCCCCTGGTAGGGATGGGTAAGCCGACGCCTCTACCACGACACATTCTTTACTTTTTAGATGGCATGGCTTCAACCCCTACAAATTTTTGTGTAAAGAATGTTATATACATATATACATATCATCTTTTTCTTAAACGACTACAATTTCATATATACGTATCATCTTGAATTAAAAAACTAGTTACTATGTCATAAAAATACTTATAGTGGATGTGCTAGGTGGTGGTTCTACAGGATTACTCCCAACCTCTGCAGTAGGAGTAGGAATAGAGTCTACAGTAGGTATTGTCTGGTAAGTGGTAGTCTGAGATGCCTGCTACTTTTTCATTGCTTCTTCAAGTTTCCTGTCAAATAGCTTATCCACCTATACATGGATAAAAGAAACATCAAATTCTAATTTTTGAATTCTCTTTTACAGTAACATTATAAAGAAAGAATATGTTACCTCTTCTTGTGAAAGTCCCACTTTTGGGACATGTTTGCGCTGGGATGACGCAAAAAAAGATTTGATGCCCACACCAGCACTTGCAGCCCTAACACGTCCAGGATGCTCTGGGTTACCCAGAGAAACTGTCAATTCATCCTTTGTTCCCTCAGGGATGAACTTTCCTTGTTTCCTCAGCTCGTGCAGCTCCCGCTAATAGCCAAAACAAAAATTTGTACTTAAGTAAACAACACAAATAATCAATATTCAAATGATTGCTGTAAGAGTTGTATTTTACCATTTTTGCAGCCGCCTCAGCAATTGCGGCCTTAGGTATTTCTCCCTTCTTATTTTGCCTCCCAGCTATCCAGACATCATGGCGAGGCAGAGGTGTGCTACCTATGGTAGAGGACTCCTGAGTAGCTGCAGACTGAGCATCAGTAGCCTCAGCCTGTAGTCTTTGGCGAACGCCTGCATACCCCTTTGGACCCATTGTGTGGTCATGCACATTCAGTGCATGCCTTGATCTTTGTGCCTCACTGAGGGCCTAGTTAGTATGCAAATTAATGATTTGGTTAGTAACACTAAATGTTAATCTTGAATAAGTGAATACAACATATATTAATTAATGAGATTGACGCCTTATACCTTGAATTCATCAGTTTGTCTTGAAGCGACAAACGCGTCCCATTCTTCTTTGTCCAGGAAGTTCCATTGTTCAGTGGCTGTCTTCTTCCTCTTGTCGGCTTCTTTTATGTATTCTCTGGTGATATTTGTCCTATAGTTCCTTAGGACTCTCCCACAACATTGCATCACGCATTTACGATGCAACTTTTCATCCAATTCAAATATACTCTGCAAAATAGAATTGCTATTAACTAGTATCCAAAAATTTAGTAATCTACAAAATAGAATTGCAAATTAATAATAACTCACGCATAAATCCCTCCATATTAAATCTTTCTTCTCCTTAGAAACTTTATGCCAAGAATCTAAGCGACAACCGCAATGTCTATGATTAACAAACCCAAGATATGAAATAAATGAATTGCGATTCACACCACATGCATTTCCTGCATTATCAAAATCCACAACAAGTTTGGGTCCATTGCCCTTTTGTGAAATTAACTTCTTCATCATAGTGATGCCCCTTCTCTTGTCAACTTTTTGGTGTTGTTGATCAAGTGCCTCAAGTGCTTCAGCTGGTACCTGTGCATCATCAACCTAAAATTTGACAAAATAATTCACATTTACAAGATATAACTATAAATGGACATATAGATATAAATATATGATATATTTTTAAAACTTACATTGTGAGGTGGCGCATTGATGTCCTCACCCTCACGGTAGTCATCAGCACGGTCATCAGGAGAATGGCCAGCCATCTGCAAATTCACATTCAAATTGTAAAGTTCACATTGTAAAGTAGTAATTCAAAGTGTAAAGCTCACATTGTAAAGTAATTCAAATTGTAAAGCTCACATTGTAAAGTAATTCAAATTGTAAAGTATCCATTCTATGATCAAAGAGAAAAACAAGTATATATTAGGACAAGATTAGGCCAACAAATACATGTGATGTCATTCTTATATATAATAAATGTGTACCACCTATCCCATTATTGAACACCTAATCTCACTAGTAAGTGTATAATGTGTATTGGGTTTTCGAGAAAATTTCGGCAGCATTTCCCCGCTGTTCTCCAAGTACATATGCACTTAGAGAACAAACGGGGAAATGCTACTGAAATTTTCTTGAATACCCAATACACATTATACACTTACATCCTAAGTGAGATTAGGTGTTCAAGAACAGTCCCAAACCGGGGACTATCCAAGATTTACTCCTAATGAGTAAATCTTGGATGGGGTTCTAGGCTAATGAGTACATATCCACATTAAAGCTCACATTGTAAAGTTCACATTCACATTGTAAAGTAATTCAAATTGTAAAGTGTCCATTCTATGATCAAAGAGAAAAACAAGTATATATTAGGACAAGATTAGGCCAACAAATACATGTGATGTCATTCTTATATATAATAAATGTGTACCACCTATCCCATTCTTGAACACCTAATCTCACTAGTAAGGGTATAATGTGTATTGGGTTTTCGAGAAAATTTCGGCAACATTTCCCTGCTGTTCTCCAAGTACATATGTACTTAGAGAACAAATGGGGAAATGCTACCGAAATTTTCTTGAAAACCCAATACACATTATACACTTACATCCTTAGTGAGATTAGGTGTTCAAGAACAGTCCCAAACTGGGGACTATCCAAGATTTACTCCTAATGAGTAAATCTTGGACGGGGTTCTAGGCTAATGAGTACATATCCACATTAAAGCTCACATTGTAAAGTTCACATTCACATTGTAAAGTAATTCAAATTGTAAAGTATCCATTCTATGATCAAAGAGAAAAATTAAGCTCACATTATAAATTAAGCTCACATTGTAAAGTTCACATATTCAGAAAAAATAAAAACGTATAAAACAAAACATATATACCTCTAATATTGTGATTTTTTATCAATTAACAATCCTTCATTGTGATCTCCGCGCACATACAAGTCATCATTAGCTTCAATATTTGTTGGTGTTAGCAACCCAACTGAGAATGGACTGGAGTCATCATACTTATCATAGTATTGTTCTTGATCTATAGGATCTTCAACGAACTGTCTTTTACCATGAAGAACAACCGACCATTTATCATTTGCAGGATCATCGATATAAAATACTTGTTTCACCTGTGATGCCAATATAAATGGTTCAGCCTTCTCGCCAATCTTTTCAAAGTTCACTAAAGTGAAACCCAATTCATCCACTATAACTCCTTTGGTGTTATCAACCCAATTACATTTGAAGAGCAGAATTCTGAAATCTATGTAGTCAAATTCCCATATGTCTTCAATGACACCGTAATATGACATTTTAGCTTCACGTGGACTCTTATCCTTTGCACTTGCAAAAAACATAGTCGATGCTTGAAGGGTGACCCCACTGTTTTGGATGACACTCTTATCATCTTAGCGCTTTGTGTAATATGTGAATCCATTAATGTCATACCCTTCATAAGACATAACAGTCAACTTTGGTTTAAAGGTGAGGCATTTGATAGTTTTAGTAATATCATCTGGTGTTTGAGATAGTTGATGTAAGACTTTATCTTCAAACCACTTAATAAAAGTCTTGTTATGCTCTCTAGCAAGCCACATTGTATTCGCTCGAGGATATTGTCTTTTGATGAAATTGGTATGTTCCTCGATATAAACGTTCACTTCGTCCATGTGGTGTAAAATATACAAATGACCTTGTTCCAACTGCTCACGGCTGATTACTTTCACACGTGAACCCAAAATTCCTTTGCCAAATAGCTCGTCAATATTCTTGTCATTATCAGGAGTGTCATTACCACTGAGAAAGTCATTGCAGAAATCCATAACCTCTCTTGCCACATAACCTTCAATTATACTCCCTTCAGGCCGATAGCGGTTTCGAACATCACCTTTGAAAACGCTCATGTATCGTTCAAAGGGATACATCCAATGCAAGAAAATTGGTCCCAAGATTTTCACTTCCCTAGTCAAGTGGACAACAAGATGTACCATGATATCAAAGAACAAAGGAGGAAAATACATCTCAAGCTGACATAGGGTAACAACCACTTCTTTTTGTAAATTATCGAGAGTCTCAGGGTCAATAACTTTGCTACAGAGACTGTTGAAAAAGAAACATAGTCTGGTGATTGCAAACCTTACATGCTTCGGCAATATAGATCAAATTGCCACGGGCAATATTTGTTGCATTAGAGTGTGACAATCATGAGATTTAAGATCTATCAACTTCAAATCTTTCATTGATACCAAACTACGGATGTTGGATGAGTAACCATGTGGCACCTTAACATTTACCAAGCATTCACAAAAAGCTTTCTTCTCCTTTCTAGACAACGTGTAACAAGCGGGAGGTAAGTATGTTCTTTTATTACCCATTTCACGTAATTTTGTTAATTCTGACCTTATTCCCATTTCACGTAGGTCCAGTCTAGATTTTATCCCATCTTTAGTCTTACCTGGTATATTTAACAAAGTACCAATGATGCTATCACAGACATTTTTCTCAACGTGCATTACATCGATACAATGTCTGACTGTCAAAGAACTCCAATAAGGAAGATCCCAAAATATTGACTTCTTCTTGAACAAAGAATTGTCACTCCGTGTAGTACATTGTGATCTCTTACCAAATTCATTGACAATGTCTTTTACTCTTTCATAAACAACCTCCCCTGGTATAGATTTAGGTGCACTCTGTTCCTCATTCAATCCATTGAATGCTTTGCGCTTCCTACGATACGGATGGAATTTTGGAAGAAACCTTCGATGACCGAGATATACATTCTTACCGCCATGTTTTAGTCTTATTGAATCAGTGTTCTCTTCACATATAGGACACGCTTTAGCTCCTTTGACACTATATCCAGACAAATTCCCATATGCCGGAAAGTCATTAATAGTGCAAAACAACATAGCATGCAAACGAAATGTCTCTCTTCGTGAAGCATCATAGGTCATCACACCTTCACCCCAGAGTTTCTTTAAGTCATCAATCAGAGGTTCAAGATAAACATCGATGTCATTTCCAGGTTGTTTAGGGCCCGATATCAACAACGACAGCATTACATACTTATTTTTCATACACAGCCAGGGAGGAAGATTGTATATAACAAGCATGACTGGCCAAGTGCTATGTTGGCTGCTCAATGTCCCGTATGGATTCATCCCGTCTATACAAAGCCCAAGTCTTAGATTCCTGACTTCTTCACCAAATTCAGGGTACAATAGATCAATCCTCTTCCACTGTGGGGAATCAGACGCATGTCGTAGGATCCCATCATTATTTTTCTTAACATCTGCATGCCACCTCAAATTCTTCGCATCTATCGGATTGGCAAACAAGCATTGAAACCGTGATATTATAGGTAGATACCACATCACCTTGGCAGGAGAACCAGTTTTGGACTCCCCCGAAGTCGTCAATTTATACAGTGACGCACCACATTTTGGACAATCTTTCAAATCTGCATAGTCCTTTTGAAATAATACACAATCATTCAGGCATGCGTGTATCTTCTTGGTATCCATTCCCATTGGGCACAACAATTTCTTTACCTGGTATGTTGAGATTGGAAGCTCGTTTCCTTCAGGAAACATTTCTTTCAACAAAGACAACAATGACGTGAAGCTTTTGTCGCTCCATCTATTGTTAGCTTTCAACTTATACAATCTCAACACAGCGCTAAGCTTCGTAAACTTAGTACAACCTCTGTATAACGACATCTGAGCATCATGCACAATGTTTCTAAAAATGGGAGGTGGATCGGTGTGCTCTACCCCACAACTATCCAGCATCACATCAACGATGTCTACTGGAAATGGTTCATTCACATCTACGTCATCGTAGGCAATTTCTTCTTCCACACAAGCACTGCTATCGACATCCACTGGTTTCAGGTTTGAAATCTCTCCATGCCAGTGCCATTCTGTATAGCCTTGTATAATCCCGTTGCACATGACATGAGTTTTGATTTCGTCACCAGTATTGACTTTCAAGTGGTTACCGCAATGCCTACATGGACAGTAGAACCTATCTCCAGGTTGTTTCCTATGTTCCTCGGCAAATCTAATAAACTGGTCAAGACCAAAAATAAACTCTGGGGTGCAGCGATTGCGAATGGACATCCATGATCTATCCATTCTATGATCAAAGAGAAAACAAGTATATATTAGGACAAGATTAGAGTCTAGGGTTAACAAATACATGTGATGTCATTCTTATATATAATAAATGTGTACCACCTATCTCATTGTTGAATACCTAATCTCACTAGTAAGTGTATAATGTGTATTGGGTTTTTAAGAAAATTTTGGCAGCATTTCCCCGTTGTTCTCCAAGTACATATGTACTTAGAGAACAAACGGGGAAATGTTGCGGAAATTTTCTTGAAAACCCAACACACATTACATACACTTACATCCTAAGCGAGATTAGGTGTTCAAGAACAGTCCCAAACTGGGGACTATCCAAGATTTACTCCTAATGAGTAAATCTTGGATGGGTTTCTAGGCCAACAAATAATGTGTTGTCATTCTTATACCTAAAATCCTAGTTCTTCAAGTTAGGATGATTATTGATGTCTTTAAAAGCATGATTGGAAATTTAGGGAAAAGTTCATCATTTCCATTCCAAGCATGTCACATGTGTGCATTACAGTGATCATTAAGCAAAAGAAGGGTGATTAGGATTGTCACCAAGAATATAGCTAAACTATTAAACAATGATTATAGCTAAACTATTAAACAATAGACTTGCCACACATAAAACACCCTATACAACTATAAAACAAAAAATTATCAAGTATATATGCATGATACAATAACTATTTTGCATCACATTACAACAGACTTATCATTGATACCTTACTAACTTATTGCTACATTTACATATCATCACTTGATCAAAAATTACAGCAGTACATTTAACCAAAGTATGCATTCTAAAATCTATGTCATGATTAGTTACATGTAATTTACTTGGATATACAGCAGTACCCGATTACTATGTTTTACATACAAAGTATGCATATTAAGTTAACTAAGGCTTATCATAGAAAATGTATATATTGTATAGACAATAGAGGATTCAGCTCATTAGAAGCACAAAATCAGTACCTAAACCCTAAAATCACACCTTTTTAGCATTTATTCTATGTACATCAATATGTGTATGACCAGGCAGGCACCTTGAGAGAAGTAAATAAATTAAAAAAAACACCCAGCAGCAGGGCAGGCAGCTTGAGAGAAGAGGAGAAGAGGAAGAAGAAGAAGGCAGGCTAGGGCGGGCACCTTGAGGAAAGAGGAGCAGCGACCAGTCCTAGCAGCTGCCGGCAGCGAGGAGAGGAGCGGCGGAGAGGGCGGCGAGGTGAGGAGCGGCCGGTCCTAGCTACTACCGGTGACGGCGGAGAGGGCGGCGGGCGGGCGGGCGGCCGGTGACAGCTTCTCGTAGCGACGGCGACGACGGCGACGGCGACGACGGCGACGACGACGACGAAGGAGCAGCGGCGACGGGCAGGGAGGGGCGGCGGCGGCGCCAGGGAGCAGTAAGAAATCGCCGGAGGTTAGGAGGTTAGGGAAATCGATCGGGAATGAAACAGGGAAAGGGGAAGAATCGGTCGCTGGTGAGCTATTACGTTCACAATAGGTGTCGGTTATTTAAAAAACCGACAACTAAACCTATAGTGTCGGTTATTTAGTTATGAACCGACACCTATACTAAGTGTCGGTTATTTAAAAAAACCTACAACTAAACCTATAGTGTCGGTTATTTAGTTATGAACCGACGCCATATGTAAAATTTTGGAGCCAATTTTTTTGCTGGAATTTTGGGTTTGGCGGTTGAGTTTAGGTGTCGGTTGTTTATTAATTAACCGACACTTATTAAAAGCGGTACCCGTGTATGGGCTCCCTAAGTAGATTGGATGTCGGTTTATGTTATCAACCGACACTGTAGACATTAGGTGTCGATTTTTGTAAACAACCAACACCTTGAAAAGTGGCTTTATAAGCCATTTCTGTAGTAGTGGTGGAATATAAATATGCTCCCATTAAATTATTGTAATTGTAGATTCCATCTTCATTTTGACTCAAGTCAGACTCTTTGACTATCTTGTCAGATCAAAGATTCTAGCTTTGAGATGCTTGCTTCAATCCAAATATTGACCTTTGTAGTTTAAAGATGTTATTTGCATTAATTGATTTATAAAACCTTTAGGTTGTGTCACGTACACATCATGTACAATATTCCAGTTAAGGAATAAGGTTTTGGCATCCATTTTGCCAAATCTCATAGTGACATTCAGTTGCTATAGCAAGCATGATACTGATAGATTTAACCATGGTGATTGGTGAAAGACTTCATCATGTTCAACACCTTGAACTTGGTTGAAACTCTTTGCAACCAATCTACCATTATAGGTTCGTACACTACCATCCATGTCCATCTTTTCTCAAAGGCCCAAATGCACCATATGGGTCTTATCCCTTCAAGTGGCTCCACCAAGATCATACCTTGTTGGTTTAGATGGAGTCCATCTTTGATCCCATGGCCTCAAGCCATTTCTCAGACTTTGATCCTTCAATAGCATCTAGGTACATTGTTGACTCATCAACTTATGATCAACTCACCGCCTTACTGAGTTATAAGATATCATAATCTTTCAAACAAGGTGTGTTCTACCAGAATTATGAGGTATTGTGTTACATAAGGAACTTGAGGTTTCACAACAATTTATGATTCTCATTGTTCCCATTGTACCCCTTTAGGTTCAATGTTTTCTTGTTTGTCTCAAACTTTTTGAGTTCTACTTTTCTCCCACTGATTCATGTGGAATGTGATTCCCTTTAGGAATACAGTCATCCTGGCAACAAAACACTTTTGTTGTCAGATTGGAATATAAAAGTAGTATAAAAAAAATAACATTTATGTGTTTTGTGGACAAAGCATTTCAAGAAACTATTTTCTCATATAAGCATTCATCCCTAATCACTATAAAAGATAGATTGGGACACTTCCCAAACATTTCAAGAAACTATTTTCTCATATAAGCATTCATCCCTAATCACTATAAAAGATAGATTGGGACACTTCCCATACCATATCTCATATGGTGTCTTTTAAACCATTTTAGACGGTACATTGTTTTAGTGTAAAGCATGCACCAAAAAAGGTTATTTGAGATTACCTAGTTTTATGGATAATCACACCATGACTAACATGGCATGGTTCCTTCTTTTTAATATATCATAATGTTTCAGGCGGAGTTCATCATGATACATTGTCATGATTTCCTAGAAGGTCCTCAAACTCTTGGTTTAAAATATTTCAACATCAATTATATTGAAGTGTCTTAATAATTTCACCAAGTCAGTTACATACTTCATTCATGGTCTCCTTGAACACATAAAGAGATCCATACTTGGATTTCATTTAATACAAATTACCATATCTATTGAGATCATCGTTAAATATAATGAGTTACTATTAACCACGTCTAACATTTATTCTAAAAGGTCTATATACAATATAATGTATGAGCCTTAATAGAATAGTCGCTCTCCCACTACATCTAGTGAAGATGCTTCTATCATATTGTTCAATAAATAAGACTTGCATGTATCTATTGGTTCAATAACTAAAAAGAGTCTAGATATCCATCATTATAGATTCTAGAAATGCATTTCTCATTTACACACTTTAGATGACAATGTTATAGACATTCATTGTTTGATCATCAAGTCATTCAGGATATGTGTCATACACATTTGTCTCTTCAATTATCAAGTGTATATTATGAGAAAAAAGAGCATTGCCATAAAAGATCTTATCTTGACTTACAAGATACATGATGTTTTCATTAATGGTAGGTACATAATAACAATTCATTAATTCAGTAACATGCCCATGAATAACAACTTCCAACTATAGTGGTAGCAACTCTTGCTCCGCACAATTATACCTTACTTCTTCTCAAGTCCTGAAGCGGAGATCTCTATCTCCTTCTTCTTCCTGAGATCCTCTATATAAAGAGGGCATTTCTATTTCTAGTGTCTAGATAGGTGACAATAGTGGCACTTTACTTCTTTATTCATTTAAGTGAAAAGGACAGATTCCTTTTGCACTTACCCTTCTCCTAGTCTTGAGTGCAGAAGACTTGGACTTCAGCTTAGCCTCAGAACTCTTCTTGGCCTTGCCTTTGCCCTTGGACTCACTTCCACTGATCACCATCACGGGTTTGTCCTTCTTTAGTTTGTGCTTCATCATTCATCAACATGCCAAGCAACTCTACCAACAGTTTGGCCAAGTTACTCAAGTGATATCACTTGATAAACTAGCTATATGATTCAAGCAACAATTGTAGAATCATATTCATAGCCAACTCTTGACCTAAAAGAAATTACAGTCTCTCCACATGCCCAGTCATATTGACCACATGGGGTTATACTAGATCTCCCACTATCAGTTTGCTCTTAGACAACACTTAGGAGACATTATTCCTTGCTTGCTATACATGATTCTTAAGATGTGTTATCATCTCGAGAATATCTATGTTTTCATTGCAACTCATAGTTCATACAGCTCAATATAAGGCTTTTGGATGTCTATGGCATCATTGACATGCTTCAAGTAAGCATCCATTTCAACATTAGGTGCATTTAGAGTGGGTTCCTATGTCACTGGTCTTTCAAGGACATAGAGCTTTTTCTCATTGGTGAGAACGCTTCTCAAAGTCCTAAACCAGAAGTGGAAGTAAATCTTGTTTAATTTGTCCTACTCAAGGTCCAATCGAAATTATAGTGTATTTTTGTTTGTCTATAAGAGAAATTTTGCAAATTTTATCAAAACACTTTTGATTTGATTTGATAAGTTAATGATATTAATTAGGCTTTAGTTAATTATCACTCCCACTATTTTTATTCAAATTGATAACCCTCATGTATCAATTCAGAAGATTACAATGCACAATCTTCTAGTGAGCCAATACCCAAAATAATTGAATTATTGCCTGACCAATGCCAGCATCCATAACCAATTACTAAGGTAGGCGACTTTTGCCACTCATGAAATTCTTGGATAGATGGCATGCACAACTCTTTGCCATAGTCCATCTGTGTACTTCTAGGTGCTTAATCTCATTAAGGACACCTAAATAAGCCTAATCCAAAGGCCAACACGATAGTAATGCACCCCCCACTTGGCAGACCCACATGACTACCTTCACACTTCCACGAGATAGGCAACGCACCATCCTTGGGGCGCCCATGCTTAGTCGATCAAACTTTTCATGTGTGTTTCTAATGGAAAGCATCTTAGACTTCATATGTCTATTTGCGGGATTTTATATAAATACATACTTATATCCAATCACCACATACTTATAGTATGTATCATATACATGCTATAACCACAACGAAAACATGCAATTATAAACATAAGCGATGTTTATGGCCATACTATTATAATTTCTTGGATCCATAAGGAATTACTACCACCTAAGGTCTACATCACATACAACAACCTATTGTTGGTGAAGATACGTGCTTGGACCTATCTTGGTTGATTAGTTCAACACTTGAACCAAATTCCTTGCCTCCTGGCCACTCAGTTGGGCTCTTAAAATGCTTGTCTGGTCTCAGGTTCAACTGACGTCTGAACATCTCCAGCTGATCGGTTGGACCGCCAATAGATCGGTTCATCTTCTCCTATTATCTGGCCTCCTCGATCCTCCAATCAATCAGTTCATCTCACGAGTCGATCAGTTTGTTAGGTGCAGAACATCTTCACATGATGAAACATCAATTAAAACTATCCTATTTCATATTACATTGTAAAAAGGGAAACCTCGGGTTACATTCAAGGGGAAATAGGAAGAAGAGCATTAATTTACATTTGGAAAGGAGGAGAGATGCTTGGTATGCAAATCAAAATATAAATAGGAATAAAAAACCACAACTATGCACACAAATATCTACGACTATTAGCCATAACCATGCTAACATCCACCATCAAAACTTACTTTTAGGGCGACACGTGTGAATTGCATATATATCATATCATATATATTAATTTATGAATCACATGTGATAATTAATCAGATGTGCACATTAATCAATTTCATATTCTCATCATATTCAATAAAATTAAATCTGATCATATCGATTTAAATCTCGATACACCATAAATTGATGTGGCTCTGATACCAATGTAAGGAAATCAGAACGACATATAAGGATGCGGGAATAAAAATCTAAAGCATGCTTCTCTAACTAGAAGATTGCATCAACAATAATGTATCTAGAAAGGAAGGTAACAAGAGTTATACATGAACCTAGAGCAAGTCCAGTGACAACTCTTGATGCAGTATCATTCTTATTCTTTAAGCAACAATGAGCTTCTTCATTAGGCAACAACATGCTCTTTCTTCAACAACACTCAGATAGTCATCAGCAAGAACCTCCTAGTCTAGTATCAAAGATGGCGGTTGACAATGTTCTTATGGTGGGAAAAACTCCTCACCTCTAGAGTACGCAGACCATCGGGGACTCCACATTGTGCTACTAGAGCCAATGGGAAGGAGTTGTCCCTTTGAAAGTCAATGTACTGGCTCTGATTCACTTTCCAACAATTGTCTCTCCCTTGCTATCCCTCCCTTTTTGGGTAGGACTTGCTCGGGCTCTCCATTGGTTTCCACAACCAGAGCAGACAACAATTGTTAGAGCTTATTGTTGTGTCTGAGAAGCCCCCAATATCCCTTTATTTATAGGAGAGGTTGGGTCAGGGTTTCTAGTCGGTATGGGAGTCTAAGAGACTAAATTCACAATTTTGTTGGAAACTTCAGATGGTGTACCAGTCAATTTGCATGCCCAACTAGTCAAATTGTGCATAAATTGATCGGTTCATGTAGTTTCCCATTCTGAATCACATTGGTATTCAATGCACAATTAATGTAAAACATGACTTTGGCACTAATCCTTGGTCTAATTGAATTGACCATTGAACTGGGTGGTTCATCATATGAACCAGTCGGTTGGGACCAATGCCAGTCACTTCATTAGGTGAATCAGTTGGTTCATGACCTGGATCAGGCATTGTTTAACCAATGTTGATTCCAAATGACCTGACACTCCAACCGATCAGTTCAATACTTGAACCGGTCTATTCAGAGTCCAGTTAGTCAACTTTGAACCTCAATTGTTTAATTGAATACCTAAACACCTTTAGCAATCAAGTTAAACATCATTCATGAATAAACTCCTATTCGAATTGCATCCTATGCGTGTGACCTTGTAGGTCCAAAATTACATTGGTAGTGAATGTCCATAACGAACTTATGACATCACAAGCAATGAGTGTTATCTAGCAACACATTATTGCTACCCAAGTAATTCAAAAAGTTGGAAAACAACTTCAACATGCAATTTGTGATCAGTGTTACCGTGATCCTATAGTTCCTATGTCTCTGATATCCAAATTGAACTCAAAGCATGGTATCATCATCCTCTTGAACATTCAATCCATGTTCCTTGAACTAGAGCATATTATCTGAGATGCATGTACATTCACATATCACATACTGAATAACATGAGTATGGCCATGCATTTCTCAGTCTCACTTATCAAGACTCCTGGATATCAATCTCCTATCAGATGGACAAATCACATCTACATCACTCACACTTGATCCCCATGTGTCACAATGCATCAGATCATCACCTTTATGGCAATCCTTGTTCAGAGTCACAGTGGATGATGTCAAAGTACATCGAATGACATGTGATGAGTGTAGTGACTTCAGGTCTAAGAATCACAATCACCATTATCACTATGAGAGTTGATTCTTACTACCATTCCATGGTGTCCATGTATCACTCTCATGGCGAGTATATATGATACACTGCTCTCTAATATGTACATGTGTGCTGGACTTGATATCACATATCATGACTAATGAGACTCTATCATCAATTAACACACACTCTAGTCTTATGTATTATTGTTATCATTTTTTTTCCATAGTAATATTTTCACTAAAGACATAACAAGAGTGTATGTAGTCTTATCAAACATATTCGTTCAAGTCATCAACCTAAAGACATATGTCATCATGTAACATCATTCTTGAGACAAAGAAAATTTGAAGCATCAGTTGAGTTCATCCTGGATCAAACTCAATCGATCACATAAATATGTTTTTCCAGTGCATAGATTCGGTCAAGTTTGACCTGGGATAAACTCAATTGATCCTAGACATTTGCCAAGATCAATCCTAGGCATCAATCGAGTTTCTAGGAAGGAAATGCAACTGATCAAACAACATTTGATCAATTTTGGAAAATGTCATTAAAGTGCTTTAATATTCAATTTAAGTGATCTTGATTTTTTATAAGCTTAATTACAAGTCATACAATCATTACAAGTGATTTACAACATGATTCTAATAGAGATACATCATATTCTATAAAAGTGCACTTGCATTGATTTTGACTTGTATTTTCTCCAAGTGAGGATGCACAAGTTAAGACATTTGAAGTGTCTTTATACCTAATCTAAAATCACTCAAATAGAATCATTAGACACAAATAAGTGGAATGGTTAGTCATCAACAAAACATGGGTTTAGTCAATTTGGACCTTGAGTCAACATTGACTTTGAGTCAACATGGTTTTGCATAAAAAGGGTGTGCCAATCCAATACATTGACCTAATTAAAGACATGTATGATGGCTCAACTACAAGTGTTAGGACTCCTGGAGGAGAGAAAAGAGAAGTCTAGTCCTTTCGTCTTCAGTCTTCTTTCTCCACAAAAGGATAATTGCTTAATTAATTTTTTGATTGTGTTTCCTAAACAATTTTGTAGTCAAATAGGAATGTGTCTCTTTTTGTACAAGACTGAACAAATATCAAATAATTGTTACATAAGTAGTATACTAAATATATTAGGAATGTGTCACTTTGTGTGAAAAAGCGGTCAATTATTGAATTTATTGTTTTTCTGAACCAAATAGATATGTGTCTCTTCTTGTAAAAATGTGAATGTGTGCGTGCACCGTGTTAGAAAGTTTTAGTGATATTTGGGATATATATGGTGTTATGAGTAATGATTGGGTGATTACGTATAAAAACATACGTTCTCATCTCTCATATTTTCTGTAGCCGCTACCCATTGCCTTGTGTCTTCATTTGCTCAATGCCATTGTTTTTGTCTGTGGAGATATTTCTCTTGTGTGAGTGTCACAGACTCTCTCTCTCACTCTACTCTCTTCTCATAGGCACAAACTATTGGTGGTGGTCTTAACGCTTTCTTATCTACAAATAGTAGTTGTTTCACATCGTCATTGCATGTATGTGACGACTATTTGCTATATGTTTGTGACTAGATCTTTTTGGGAAAAAAACATGCTTCCTCATGAAACAGAGTATTGACATCTTTAATTATCATAATTTCCTTCTTCAAATAGTGGGGAATTTTGTTTTCTCAATTCATACCTATTTTATATTATTGCATATTCTTTGTTCTTATTATTTCATATTTGTATATGTTATCTGGCTTGTAAATTGTGCTTACGAAAAAAAATAAAACTAAGCATCTTGTCCAATGCTTTTCAAGATAATTAGTTATATCTTTGATTATGTTGAATATGTATAGGCTTGTTAAGGGGTGCCTCCCCCCTCTTCCCTTACTTATTTGTGTTATTTTTGCACGAGAACTATATATTGTATGATTGTTTATGGTATTGCTTGTACCTTAAATGCTTATGATTATCACTAGCTCCTTCTATGTAATATTATTTTACAGATGTGATCTTAGATGTATTTAATCATAGTACTACTATTTTTTCTATCGATAAATGTAATATAAGAGTTTAAAAGTGGGGACATCATCATCTTTCAAGCATCAAGATATTAGAAACCCAAATTTGAAGCATGATATAAGTTGTCATGGAGGGAACATTCTTTAGTATAAACACCAAACAATTAACTAGGTAAATAAATTGGTAGGTAGTCACAAAGGCTTGGAACAATAGAATAACCTTCATCTGGGAAACAGAAAGGCTTCATAACATGTTGGAAGGGTCAACCTCTTTATCAAAATTGAGGGTAATATCTTTAGAAATCTTAGTGAATTTTGGATCAATATTAGTTGAAGGTGGTCGGGTGTGACATTATGCATTGTTCTTATGATGGAAAACCTATGTTATCTCATAATCACAAATATAATAATGAATATTTTTAATAATCTTTGAGGGTTTAGAGTAGGTGTTGTTCAAAACCCTATTATATCTATCCAACCAAATATGCCAAGTAATGAGCATGTAGTTAGTTGGTATGATCCATATTTCTGAGATATTGTATGATCTTTAGATCAAGAAGGGAGTCATGGAGGCAACCATGGATTTTCATGTTGATTTTAAGGATATCCAGAGCATTTTTCCATAATCACAAGTAAAAATAATGTGATTACTATCTAAATTATTCTAATATAGATGTATGTAAAATAGTCATGGATATTTCTTTTATTTAGGTATGGACTTATGAATAGTTTATTTGTGCAAGTTGGGGTACATCAAGGATCGACACTCAACCCATATCTATTTGTTCTTGTTATGGATGAATTGACAAAGCATGTTCAAGATAATATCCCTTGGTGCATGTTATTTGTTGATATATTGTGTTGATTGATGAAAGAAAAGATATATTGAATGATAAAATTGAACTTTGGAGAAATACATTGGAATCCAATGGATTTATGATCAGTAGAAGCAAAACTAAATATATGCATTGCAATTTTATCTAATCTAGAATTGTGAATGGTGGGGTCAAGTTAGAGGAATGGATTTACCAATATGTGATGAGTTTCTTTACTTGGGATCTATTACTGAAAAGGAGGGTGAGGTTCAAGATGATTTTTAACACAAGATCAGAATAATATGGTTGAAGTGGAGGAGTGCAACTACAGGAAAATGTGACCAGAAGATCCATTAGATTAAAAAGCATGTTCTAAAAAACAACTATATGGACAACCACAAGTACATATTTGACATTTAATGTCACTTTTACTGACGTCAGTTCCTTAGAAAAACTGACACCAACCTACCAACAATGTCAGTTCTTCATGCCAATCGTCACCATATGTGAAGTCTAGTCGATTTACAAAAGACATGGGTACCACTTTCATTTTAACATCAGTTTCTTTTCATAGAAACCGATTTCTAAAATTGACCGCGAAATACAATTTTTAGGGAAAAGAATTTGCCTCCAAAATTTTCAGTCGGGCATTACTTTTGTATATAACCAATGACAAAGTGTTCTCTCCATGTCCCCGTGGGAAAAATTATCCCCCCTCATTAGTCATCGGGTCTACTAAATAACCAATGACTAAGTCTAGTAAGTGAAACACAATTTTTTTTATTGGTGATCGGTTTATGTCATCAATTTTGTTGAAGAAACTGACGACTAGGTATTTTCACACCATGTCCCCAAAAAAATATTTCCCCCCAAATTACTTCTCCATCGTTATTTTTTCTTGATAAACCAATGACTATACCCCTAACCCAAGGTCAATTTTTTTGTTTAGGTATGTGGTTAGTCGTCAATTATATCATATGTAATCGACGACTATCTTTAAACTTATTTGTTGGTTTTTTTACCAACCGATGACTATGGCCCTAATCCTAGGTTAGTATTTTTGTTTGGATATGGAATTATTCATCGGTTATGGTGGATAAAACCGACAACTATCTTCAAACTGTATTGTCGGTCTCACTTTGAACCGATGACTATGGCCCTAAACTAGGGTCTATTTTTTGTTGGGTAAGGAGTTGGTCATTGATTTTGTATGATTAACCGATGACTACGTGATTACTTGTCACTTTTCTAAACAATAAATGACTATGGGTAACTTAATAACACCCACAAGAAACATACTTTCTCCCAGTCTTTGTTTCATAGTGATTTCCACCTAAGTCTTTGGCAATTCCCCTCGCTCTAGCTGCTCAATCTGTCACCGCTCTTCCTCCAACCATCACCACTCTCGTTGTGCTTGCTTGAGGAATTGCTCTCATGAGGAGCTTGAGCCTGAGCTAGCCTCCGCCACCTAGGTCTTTGGAGCTTCTGTCAAAGCTTCTACAAGTGAGATTAGGCGCATGCTTCCCCTATTGTTAGGTAAGAGAGCTCCCCTATGCCACTATGTCACCATGGCCAACTAATATGATGTGATTCATAATCTACATTGCTCCTTGTTATTTTGTTTCATAGCTTAATTGTTGGATGTATGTGCATGATTATGGCCCTTAAACATAGTTGAAGTTTATATATACCCCAAACAATCCACTATTGTAGTTACCTTGTTTTTTTTGGTCGGTCCAAAAACCATGTTAATGTATTACCAAAACTTTGGGTACAAAGGAGATTGCGCCCCCATTACAGTACTGGATGAAGACATCCATACAACCAGAAAAACAAACTAAAAACAAGCTACACAATAGCCAACTACCTAGATAAAAGAAGAAAACAAGCCCACAACATTAACTCAAGAGATGACAGAGAACCCAAACCGACTATCCAAACTACACATGCCAACACTGGCAATAGATTCATCCTCTGAAATTGTGGCAACATGAGCAGCCGAAACATCGCTTTAGCAACCTGGGAATCTCAGGAGTAAAGTTGTAGAATCCTCCACTACTATAATCCAGGTGTTCGAGTTTCTGGAAAGCAAAGGAAACCGCCAAGCGGACCTGGTTATTTCTTTAAGAAAAAAACTAGAGACCATGCATTGAATGTTATTGTTTGCACAAAAGCACCCCACAAGCACCCGAAGGTGAACCTCCTGTCAACCCAACTTCTCAAAGAAGACTCCAAAGACAACTGAATAGACTGGGACAATGCTCCATTCAAACATCATATTACTCCTTCACACGTGGCGGTATGATCATCCTCTGAGATTAGTGGTCTGAAGCCATACAAAGCTTGAATAAGGGCACCGAGTAGAGCTGATTAGTGTCTTAGTGAATTGGACGAGCAGATAGATACATGAACATGGAAGCATCCCAGCAAACATCTGAAAGATGTTGCCTGGGCAGGGGACGCCCGATCCCACCACCTTATCTTGGCCACACCTGGACGGAAAGCCACCACCTTCATGTCCATCAAGAAGACTCAAAATTGATAGTTGGAGTCCAGGACCTAGAAAAGGTCGAGACACTGAAACCCAGAACAGGGTGTGTAGAAGAGAGATCAAAAGGGAGAAGAAGAAAACTACCCTCCCCTTTGAATCCAATCCCAAACGAGATCATGTGAACCACAGAGGCTCCTCATCGAACACCTAAAGGGTATTCAATCTCACAGCTACAATGGAGCCACCCTAACCAGCAAACGGATGCCAAGGGAACAGCTGACCTGCAAAAAAACGCACACATGAGGAGGCCAAAGGAGGGGAAGAAGCTGCGCCAGGAGCGCCGAGCATCTCAGTCACCCAAACCAGCAGTGAAGACGGACCTCACTGTCGGTTACCAGGACGACACCATTGACCTCCGTTTCCCTGTTAGAAACAGGACCTTCTATTGTGTCGGAGACGAGATCCCCAGGATAAGGGAACTGCCGCCGAGCACAACAGCAGGACGCTAACCCGTTCTAGGGACAGAGCCCCAAGAAGGGGATGGTGCCATGTCAATGCCTCCGAAGACGGACAGCGACCCAGAGTACAGGCCCGCAAGGGTTTGCACTGTGGTCGCCTAGAAGATCGATGAGCTCGTGGGTGACATCACCTGCCTGGATGAACCAGGACTTGCTCAGAGAACGAAATAAGGGGGTTGCCTGAGAAGCAAGGCCGGAGGAGCCCTCAACTTCTCCTATGAGAATGGAGCATCAAGCAGAGCCCTAGATCTAGGAGAGGAAACTCGTCTCCACCAGTCACACTTGAACTGGGTGGAGGTCGATCAGATCGAAAAGGCCGCTCCCTAGATCCGTATCTGACTTCCCGCAAAGCTCTATGTCTCCCCCTTTCTCCGGGTCAGCCGAAGGGGACGCCCCAGCCGCATCTTGACTCCAGAACACCGCAACCTACTTCAGTCAGACCTCACCGTGGCAACGTGGAAGCCAGGGGGAGGGAAGAGCCAAGGAACCTTGTTGATAGTGAATCACTTTTTTATGGTTAATTACTTATTACTCTTGGATTGATTAGTGTTAATTAGGATTGCTATATATTAGTTAGTGTAATTTTCCTTCTTTCCTTAGTTTGTTAACCTTAATCTCTAGTTTACCTTAGTTCATCTCTCCCTCCCTAGGTCATGAATAATTTATGTGTAATGATTATCTTGATGATGAACATGTTGTGAGAGTTCTACATTGTCCATATTTTGATAAGGACTTAACCATTCCATTCATATGTATCTAATGTATTTGTTCAAGATTGATTTCAGGCTTTAGGTACATGAAAAGGATCAAATTACACAAGCCCTAGCTTGTTCAAGTTCAAGTCAAAAGCAATGCAACTGTGTGTTTTGGGAAATCACTCCAAATGACCTTACATGGTTTTTGTAATCACATGTATTGATGATATGACTTGTAACTAAGATGAGAAAAAATTAGGGACACTTAATTCCAACATTTATTTACTCTAATGTTAATTTAGAAAATTTGTCATAGGCTTTTTATCGGTCAAGTTGGAAACTCGACCGATTCAGTGATGGATTTTTTGGAGAGACCAATCGGTCGAGTTGCACACTCACAAAAATCGACCGACTGAATCACTGAGAAAAATTGATTTTCACTCATCGGTCGTGTTTCCCAGAACAAACTAGACCGATAATTTGAAAATTGACTTTATCTCTTAGTGGATCGATCAAGTTACCTCTATTGAAACTTTATCGACTAAACTGTACAGAAAATGCAGAAAAAGTGATTATAATCATTGGAGAGTTGTTTTGAGTGAGAATATATATGTTGCAACTCGGAAAATAGCTATTTTTACTCTTAAGTGATCCCACACTTAAGGGAACACCCTCATCTATAAATAGGATCCCTTGGAGTTCATTCCAAGTTTGCTCATTCATGCTATTCTAAGTTCTTGCTATAGTTGTGTTGCAACTCCTTGAGCCCCTTTCTCTCTTTCATTTACATAGTATTTCATGATCATGAGTGAGTTAGGCCAGTTGTAAGAGAGATACTTCCTTGTGCTTGTAAATCTCTCATTCCATTCCATCTTCCCTACCCCTTTCTCATAGAAGAAAAGGTTGAAGCAAGCTACTCCGAGTGAAGGTGGAGCTATTGTTGTTCTTCTTCAAGGTTGAAGAAGAGATGAATATCTTCTCCAAGTGAAGGAGAATGCAAAGGTTGAAGATCCAAGAAGAGTGGGTAATTCCTCAAAGGATGAAGACTTGTGCAAGAGTGGGTAATTTCTTGGAAGAAGGCGTAAGACTCTTTGCAAAGTGGGTAAGTCCTTGATAAGGTTGAAGATTCTTTGTAATGGATAGGTAAGTCCTTTGGTAGGTCTTGTATTGTTTTCTCTTATAAGTGAATATATAGAGGAAAGCACTTGCAAAGTCTTAGAGGTTGACCTCTCTTAGTAGTGGACTAACTCTCTCCTAGTTTGGAGAGTGGAACTACTCTAAACAACCTTGTCCAAGTGCTTGTTTCATTTTCTCTCATCCTTGTTATGCTTGTTAGTTAGGACTTCAAATTGCACTTAAGCTATTGGTTTTGATTAATATAATTTGAAGGTCTAACTTATCTTGTGAGAATTTGAAGTTCTATTTTACCCCTCTCCAGAGCCCTAGATCCAATAAGTGGTATCAGAGCTGAGGATCTTTTCAAACAATCTCCTACGAGATGAGAAGATGAGCGACAACCTACTTGGTTCACTCAACCTAGAGGGAGGCTTCTCCATGCGTCCTCCGATTTTTGATGACACCAACTTCCTCTATTGGAAGAGGCGTATGTAGTTCTACATTCAAGGGATGAACTTTGATAATGTGGAAGGTGATGGTCACACCATACAAGGAGCCAACTGGAGCTGTTGCAACATGGAGTGAAGTTGCACTTAAAGAAACCCAGCTCAATGCCAAAGCCATAAGCATCCTCTATGCAGCCCTTACCCCAACAAAGTTCAACTACATTTCATCTTGGGACACTGCCTATGATATTTGGGATAAATTATGCATTATCTATGAGGGAACAAAGCAAGTCAAGGAGGCTAAGATCTACATGTTGAACAACCTACTAGAGAACTTAAAAATAGGCAAGAAAGAAGGGATTGTAGAGGTGTACTCTAGGCTCAATGTCATCATAAATGGCCTAGCTGCTTTGTATAACACTTTGGATAGAGGTGTAATCAAATCCAAGATCTTGAGGACTCAACTAAAGAGATGGGATTCAAAGGTGACCTCCATTGAAGAAATAAGGAGCCTTGGTAACATTCCGACTGAAGAGCTCATTGGCAACCTCCAAGCTCATGATCCAAGGCTTGACAAGTAAGAAGAAGAAGCCAAGTAAGAAGAGAAGGAAGCGAAGAAGATCAAAGATAGTGCTTTCAAAGCACAAGTGGAGGCAGTCATCCTTCAACAATAACTTGCTTGTTAGACATATCTCTCCTCCTCAAGTGAAGATGATGGCCCTAGTGAGCATGAAGCCAACTACATCAAGGGAAAGAACCTAAAGGGAAAGCAATCCTCCTCCTCTACTCCTAGATGCTACAAGTGTGGACAAAAGGGACACTACAAGAGTGAATGTCCCAAGTCAAGAAAGACACACCACAAGGGCATCTCCAAGGAGGAGGAAGAGTACAAGAAGGAAAGAAAGTACAAGAGGAAGGATAAGAAGGAAAAAAGACATAAGAATGCAACTCACGCGGCTTGGGAGGAATCATCCTCAAGTGGCTCTAGCTCCAAAGAAGATGGAGAGTGCCACCTTGCACTCATGGCCTCTACTATTGAATAAATTGGTGATGTAAGTAAGGTAAGTGAGGTAAGATTTCATGAGTTATCTAAGGAAGTTATTATTGATATGCTTTTTTCTACTCGTTCTTCTTTTGCAAAATGTAAATCTAAAAGAAAAAGGTTAGGAAAAAGTATTGATGATTTGTATGCTAAACTTAAAATTATTGAGCTTAATGTGAAAACTCATCTTGAGAGCATTGATAACTTGCAAGGCCAATATCTTGATCTTGAGCTCCAATATAATGGAGTTTAGGTAGAGAATGGTTTCTATCTTAAGAACATTGGAACTCTTAAGGAAGATAACCAAAAGTGCCTAAAGGAGCTTGAAACTCTAAAAACTAATTTTTTTGAATTTAAGCTTCTTGTTAATGCTAAGGATGAGAGATGTTTATCTTAAGGAAATTCAAGTGATTAAATTTGAAAATTCTAGGTTGTTTGGTCAAGTTAATGATTTTGTTAAATAATTTCTTTATTTATTCTGTTTGCTATTTTCCTTTTCTATATGGACCTACTTGTAATTGTTCCACTTATATATATATAGGGCCCATCTTTATTACCCGCGCGGGTAGCTACCCGCCCACCCTTCCGACCACTTTTTTAAAAAAAAAATTCACAACTGTAGAGGACTATTTTTTCTAGTTCTCCAAAAATTTTAGCCAAAAATAATATCATTTGCCCCTCCAAAATAAAAAAACCCGTCCTTATATAAATCTGTTGTATATTTTGTACAGAGTTACTCTTTTATTCATGTAGTTACTTTCTGTTCACCATAGTTACTTTTTTGGCTGCCGGGTAGCAAAAATCCAGGCTACCCACGCGGGCAACGAATGAACACCCATATATATATATATATATATATATATATATATATATATATATATATATAGGGTACACACATTGTGTAACCCTACAGTTTCTCACTTTGCTTTTCTCATGGTATCAGAGCAGGCATAACCTGGGTGTCGCTGCCTCTCTCTCTCTCTCCCCCCGGGCCACCGCCACAGCTGACCAGTAGGCCGCCGCAGTCGGACACTGCTATTGCTAGGTCACCGCAGTCGTACGACTGGTGTGATCTCGCCCAAGTCGGCCGGCTGCCTCGTCGGTTCCTCCTAGCCGTCATCTCCTCTGTGCTGCCTACAACTCTGGGGCACTTGTGTAAGCCTTTTTCGGCTCTGTCTACTACCTATCTGTGTAGGCCTTTGAGCCGCTGGGTCTTTTGTTGCGCCTAGGCATAGCTCGTATGTAACTGGTCCATCCAGTTTTTCTACTGTGTGTACTGCCACCTAGATGAGGACCTAGGCGGTCATCTACTATTTGTACCTACCTTCCACTACTTGCCTTGGTGTTGGCTCTCTACCTCCTATATCATGGCTTCCTCACATGATAATCATCACCATCAGGTTACTACTATCAAGTTGGATGGGTGCAACTACCAGCATTGGGTCTATTCCATGGAGATTTATGCTAAATCCTAGGGGAAACATTCTCACCTGATGTGCAATCTACCTCCTGCTCCTGCTCCTACTACCAACTCCAAGGATATCAAAGCCTATTATGACTGGGTCAAAGACGACTCGACTATGATGACATGGATTCTCAATAGCAGCGAGACAAAAATCAGTGTTACCTTACTACGTCTACCTACAACTAAGGAAATGTGGGATCAGTTGGCTAGCACTTAATCTCACAAAAAAATCCCAAGAAGGTGTTTGATATAAATAAGCAGCTGACTCATCTACAGTTCTCGGGACCTGACCTTTCTAATTACTTCTCTGCCTTCAAGGGACTATGGGGTGAATTGGAGACCTACCACCCTCTATCGGATGACTTGGTTACCATGCAACGTCAATGACAGGAGTTGTAGGTAGTCCAATTTTTGTGTGGCCATCCTGAGTCTTATGCTGGGGTTGTGGATCAGATTCTTGCCAGTGATCCACTACCTACATAGCAGAGTGCCTTTCAACACCTTCAATGACTACCTGCTTCATCTTTTGAGTTACCTACTGAGACTGGAGATACTACTGCCCTAGCTGCTATGTTAGGCTGTGGTCGTGGATGTGACCGTGGTCATTTTTAGGAGAACCGCCATCCTCTTAGAGATAGAAGGGGGTGTGGTTCGTTTGGACGTGGTGCGTCCTTTGTCCCTCCAATGCTTCTCGTCCTCAGTCTGGTCAGCATTTTTGCAATTTCTGTGGTTGGTCTAACCATGTTCAAGAAAAGTGTTGGGAGAAGTATGGCAAACCTGCCTGGGCCAATGCTGCTTCTGAAGCCAATGCTACTTCTGAGACGGCTACCCAACCTCAAGCTACTGACTTGTCCAACTCTACTACTGTTGATTTCATATGTTCCAAGGTGGAACACCTACTACTCGAGCGCATTGGGTCATTACCTACTGCTACTACTGGAGCTCATGCCGCAACCTTCTCTAGTTATGATTCTTCTTTTCTAAGTGCACCATCGTCTAGTACTGGTAATATAAAATGGGTGATTGATTCATGTATTTCTTCTCACATTTCTGGAAATCAATCTCTTTTCTTGAATTTATCTAAACCTATTTCTAAATCTTCTGTTATGCTTGTTGATGGCTCCAAATCTGCTATGTTTGGGATTGGTGACATTGTTACTCAATTTCTATTGAAATCTTCTCTATATGTGCCTCATTTTCCTCTAAACTTAGTATCTATTAGCAAAATTGTGTGTAGCCTGAACTGCAGTCTCACCCTTGTTCCTGGTACTTGTGCTTTTTAGGACCTTGGTATGAGGAAGAAGATTGGTGGGGGCATTAAGGACCTGATGGACTCTATTATCTAGATGAATTAAAAAAGATCGGTACTCTAGCTCTAGCTTCAGCACTATCATCTTCAGTTTCAGCTTTGCAGTGGCATTACAGACTTGGACATCCGTCATCTGAGAAAATAAAGCATGTCATTTCTGGTGTAGAAACACACAGTTTTCAATGCGAGTCATGTCAGTTAGGAAAACAGTCTAGAAATGTCTATCCTAAACTGTCTCAAATTAGTAGTAAAAATATTTTTGGTCTTGTTCATGCGGATATATGGGGTCCTTGTTATGTTCCAAGCTTATCTGGAAATAAATACTTTTTCTATTTATTGATGATTTTTCTCGTTCCACATGGTTGTTTCTTCTGAAAAATCAGTCCCAAGTATTGCCTACAATAAATTCTTCTTTGCTGAAATAAAAACCTAGTATTCTATGCCTGTTAAAATTCTGAGAATAGATAATGCTTTGGAATTTGTTCAGACAGAAGTTGAGTTGATTTGTCGTTCTGTTGGTACTATTCATCAAACATCATGTGCCTATACATGTCAACAAAATGGAGTTACAAAGAGGAAAAATAGACATTTACTTGAGGTTGGTAGAACCATCATGCTACACTCTAATGTTCCTAGACAGTTTTGGCCAGAAGCCATCCTGACTGCCTATTTTCTGATTAATTGAATGCCTTCTTCTGTGATAGGTAACAAGATTCCTATGCAGATTCTACAACCTACTGTGCCTATTTTTTCTATACCTCTGTGGATATTTGGATCTACCTACTTTGTGCATTATTTGGACCGAATTATGAAAAATTATCTCCTAGAGAAGAAAAATGCATTTTCTTGGGTTATTCACGTACTCAAAAAGGGTAAAGTTGCTATAGTCCTACTACTAAAAAATGGTTCACGAGTAGTGACATGGTCTTCTTTTAGGATACACCTTTTTATTCAGCTAAAGGAGATACCTTGAGTTCAAATATAATAACATCACCATTACCAGTCATCAGTGATTGCATATCTGATACTTCACCTGCTAAAACTGCTTCTCCTTCATTTACTGTGTATCAACGTAGGAGCCAGTCACCAAGTGCTCAAGACCCCTCCTGCAACACCAATCTCCTCCTCTAAAAGGTCCTTCACCTACTGAGGTAACTTCTGACTTAGGTTTGCCTATTGCTTTCAGAAAAGGCACTCGTTCTTGTACCTCTCATAATATTACTAATCATGTTTCTACTACACATCTGAATATTCATGTCAGTAATTTTGTTGTTGTTCTATCTACTATGCTATTCCTAAGAATGTCCATGATGCTTTACAAAGTTTTTCCTGGACAAATGTCATGACAGAGGAAATGACTGCCCTTGCTGATAGAGGAACTTGAGAGTTGGTGGACCCACCTCCTAATTGCAAGCCTGTTGGTTGTAGATGGGTATATGTTGTGAAGTATCAACCTGATGGAATGGTGGAACGTCTAAAGGCACGTCTAGTAGCCAAAGGGTACACTCAAACCTATGATATTGATCATTTTGAGACGTTCACTCTTATTGCAAGACTTAATTATGTCTGAGTACTCCTTTCTGTTGCTGTCAACTTAGATTGGCCTCTTATTCAACTGGATGTTAAAAATGCTTTTGTATATGGTGATCTTTAATAAGTGGTCTATATGGAGAAACCATCTGGGTTTTTTACTCAGGGGAGTCACACAAGGTTTTTTGAAAGAAAAAAAATCTATTTATGGACTCAAGCAGAGTCCTCGGGCATGGTTTGACAAATTGAGCAAGATACTGACTACCTTTGGATTTCTGAGATCACATGTTGATCACTCTATCTTTACTAAAAAGGCATCGTTTGGTATTGTGATTCTGATTGTTCATATTGATGATATCATTCTATCTGGCAGTGATACTACTGAAATTCCAACTACTAAAACACACTTGTGCAAGCATTTTGCTGCTAAAGACTTTGGAAAGCTGTGATATTTTTTGGGAATTGAGGGGTCCAGAACTGCTAGTGCTCGTCTTATCTCAAAGGAAGTATGTTCTTGATCTTTTACATGAGACTAGGATGCTTGGAGTGTGTCCTGCTGATACTCCTCTGGATCCCAATGTGAATTGGGATGATGAAGCTTCTCCTATATTTCCAAAAAATAAAAAATATAGGAGACTGCTTAGTAAGATGATTTATCTGACTGTTACTAGAGATGATATCTCTATTGTTGTTGGTCCTCTTAGTAGGTATCTGGATAAGACTAGATAGTGTTAGTGGGATTCTCTTTGTAATATTCTGAGATACCTTAAGAAATCTCCTGGCAAAGGCATCTGTTATAGAAAGCATGGGCATTGTTCTCTTGAAGGCTATTCTAACTCTGATTATGTTGGAAGTAAGATTGATAGGAAATCTACTTCACGCTATTGTATTTATATTGGAGGAAATCTTATCACTTGAAGGAGCAAAAACCAAAATGTTATTGCTAGATCCAGTGCTGAGGCAGAATACAGGGCTATGGCCCACACTGCTTGTGAACTGATATGGGTACAATCTCTCTTAAAAGAATTCGGTGTGGAGTCTTCTACTGCTATTCCTATGCATTGTAACAATAAAGTGGCCATCTTCATTGTTAATAATCATGTGTATAATGAGCGCACAAAGCAAATTGAAGTTGACTATCATTTTATCAGAGAAACTATCTTATCTGGTTGGATCTACACTCCATTTACCCACTCAGAATATCAAGTTGCTGATATTTTTACAAAGCTGCTGGAAAAGAAGCACTTTAGCTCTCTTGTGGACAAATTGGGCATGATTGATATCTATGCTCCAACTTGAGGGGAGTGTTAAATAATGTCTTTATTTATTTTGTTTGCTAATTTCCTTTTCTATATGGACCTACTTGTAAATGTTCCACTTATATATATATATATATATATATATATATATAGATATATATATATATATATCATGATTAGCCTTTGCAATGTGTTATACAAACTTGCTTCTAAGGTGATGAAAAATAGACTAAAGCCTCTCATGAATAGTATTATAACGAAGAATCAAAGTGCTTTTATTCTGGGGCGTCTGATCACCGATAATGCTCTTATTGCGTATGAACTTTTCCATGCCATGAAGAGGGATAAAGGAAAGAAGAAAGGCAGCCTTGCTTTGAAGCTAGCCATGTCCAAGGCTTATGACAGGGTTGAATGGAGTTTCCTAAATTATGTGATGGAGAAAATGGGGTTTGGAGGAGTATGGAGGAAGAAGATTCAAGACTGCATAACATCTGTCCAACACATGTTTGCCATCAATGGGGACCAGACCAAGAGAACAAAACCTTCACGGGGACTTTGCCAGGGTGACCCTCTCTCTCCCTACCTTTTCATCATATGTGCAGAAGCTTTTTCTACCAGGTTAAGTATTGCTACTTGTGACAACCTTATACACGGCACCACTCCGTGTAGAGGGGTGCCACACATATCTCACCTTTTCTTTGTAGATTACAACATCCTTTTTGCTAGAGAAACCTCGTCAGAATGCTTGAAGATAGCTGAAATTATCAGCCACTACGAACAGGCATCCAGTCAACAAATTGATCTATCAAAGACAGAGGTAGTTTTTAGCAAAGGGGTGACGACAACAAAATGAGAAGAACTAAAGGGTTTTTTGCAAGTAAAGGAGGTGGACAGGAACGCAAAGTACCTTGGTCTCCCAACAGTGATAGGAAGATCAAAGAAAGATATTTTTAGCTTCGTGAAGGAGAGGATTTGGAAAAAACTTCAAGGTTGGTCCGAGAAATTACTATCCAAGCCCGACAAGGAGGTTCTTATCAAGGTAGTGGCACAGACTATCCTGACGTATGTGATGAGTATTTTCCAGATACCAGTGGGCACACTTGATGAAATTCAAAGTATCATTGCAAGGTTTTGGTGGGGTGCAAAAGGAAATGAAAGAAAGCTAGCATGGACAAGCTGGGAAAATATGTGTAAACCAAAAATACGGTGGAGGACGCAGCTTCAGGAATTTTCATATGTTAAACCAAGCACTGCTAGCAAAACAATTATGGAGGTTAGGAGTGAATCCGCAGTCACTTGTGCATAAGGTGTTGAAGGCCAAATATTTTCCTAGAACATCCATTTGGGATGCAAGAAGAGGCTACAATCCTAGTTATACTTGGAGGAACTTATGGGGAGCAAAGGCACTGCTGAAGGAAGGAATGGAGTGGAGGGTAGGAAATGGGAAAGAAGTGGACATTTGGGAAGACTCATGGCTGTCGGGAGAGGAACATAGTCTAGCACACTTCAAGAGCTCAGATGACATACCCTACGGGAAGGTGAGTGAACTTATGACACCAGATGGCCTTGACTGGGACATTGACAAACTAGAGGCTTGTTTTCCACCGTATTACATAGAAAGGATAAAAGCTATCTCGCTCAGTATATGTGACCAGGATGATATATGGTCGTGGTGGCCGGCAAAAAGGGTATTTTCATGGTGTGGTCAGCTTAATGGTTAGCCATGCTTGGAAAAGAGGAGGCATGACAGCATGTAAGGCAGTAGGGTGCCAACTTATGGCAGCGCATTTGGAGAGGGGGTGGACACCCAAGATGGCACACTTTATTTGGAGAGTGTGCATGGGGGGCTAGCAACTAAAGGGAGGTTGTTCGACAGACATTGCATTGAGGATGGTACATGTCAGCTTTGCATGTCGGAAAAGGAAACAATTCGACATATACTATTCTGATGTCTGAATGCTACTGAGGTCTAGAAACAACTGGATAGAGGGACCCAGGAGTGGGTGGAATACTACAAGGATGAGGACATCACCAGCACCATGGGGGCGGCTGTCGAGAGGGAAGATAAGGAAGCGTTTGTTGCTGCTATGTGGGCTGTCTGGAGGGGACACAACATGTGTGTTTTCCAAGAAGGTGAAGTACACAGTGGCTACCTATACCGTGCGACACTGGCATGGGTCAAGCATTCTGGAGGAGTGAAGAAACTAAGGAGGAGCAACAATGTACAGTGGGGTAGTGAAGGAAATCCACGGTGGATTAAGGTAGCACCTGGATGAGTAAAGATAAATGTTGACGCTTCATGTGGGGAGGACAGAGAGGCTGCCATAGGAATGGCGATGCAGGACAGCGAAGGTGTGCTAATAGGGGTTGTGGGTGAGAAGATTAGTAAATGCACTAAGGTAGAAACGGAAGAAGCCACAACTTTGAGAGCAACACTCCAGTGGGTGCACAACCATGGCGACATACAGGTGGAGGTGGAGACAGACGCTCTTGAGGTGGTCCAAGCTTGTAGTGACTCCTCATCTAGGAGGGACTATGTGGGGATCCTTGCAGACGATATTAGGAACTTGAAACATTTTTTTCTTTTTGTAGCATTTCTTATATTAGTCGTTCTTGTAACAAGCTTGCCCATGAAATTGCCACCATGGCACAAAAGGGACAAGTAGACAGCTTTAGTCTTTTCCAGTCCTTTCCTTTAAGTCTTGTAAACATTGCTTTGGCTGACTTAACCTAATTTAGTTTTGTTGGCGGGGGCCCCCAATCATAGGACCCTCCATCCCCTCTCAATATATATATATATATATATATGAGTAACTTTTAGTTTCCCACGTGGGTAACTTAATTACCCTACCCGACAGCAATACTCCCGCAACCCGGTACCTGTTATAGTGGAAAAAAGTGGAAAAAAATATTCGAGTGGAGAGAGCAGCTAGCGAGCGAAGCAAAACCCCAATTCTTCTACTCAATCTGTCGCCCTCCCCAGCGATTTCTCCCGTTGTCACGCAATCTCACCGGCAAAGACATCACCCAACCACTCCATCACCACCTCCTCCATCATCACCTCCTCCAGTCACTCCTTCATCGACTCGTCAGATACTCAGAGATGACAAGGATGAAGAAAGCCTCACAGAAATTGTCGACAGTGCCTTCATGAAGAAAGAATGGACCGAAAGTGGTCAAAATAAGCAACGACGACTTCGAAACGCACTAGTTTCAAGCCGACGAGAAGATGGCAAAACAGGCAGAAGAAGTGGGAAAAGCACCATCGGCCGCGGAAAGGGAATTACAAGAACAGACTACTCTGACAACTCCAAAAGGGGATAAGAAAGAGGCTACCAAGGCCACAGAAGCGGAAGAAGAGGGGAAAGAAGAAGCTGCAGAAATGGAGAAGGGGTTTTCTACTGAGACTCCTCAGACAATACAGAAAGAGGTCAAAACAGGAGTTGCGATGGCTACTGAAGGAGATAAGCAAGCTACTTCTTCGACACCTCAGACACAAAATAAAGGAAAAAAAGAGGGGGTTACAGCTCCCCCATGGATCAAACCTCAATCAAAAAGTGCAAAGCGCAGTAAGGTTGCTACTACTGGTCGTGGAGGAAACAAAGCTACTGAGAAGAAATAAGCTACGCACAACAAAGTGGGAAAAGAAGAACAACAAGGTAATTTGTGTTTTCATGCAGCCTACTACTTTTGTGTCTTTGACCTTCTCTGCATCCTGCCCCTCCTTCTATGCAAGCTACTACTGATGTGTTAATGTATGATAGTTACTACATTAAAACTAGATGATGTAGCTAGAGTAACTACACCAACAGATCTGAGTAACTATGAGATAGTCTCGAGTAACTATTATAATGGGAAGAGTAATGCTCAAGTAACTGAGAGTAATGCTTGAGTAACTGAGAGTAATGCTTGAGTAACTAAAATTAATGCTTGAGTAAATGAAATTAATGCTTGAGTAACTATTACAGAATGCTTGAGTAACTAAAAGTAATGTTTGAGTAACTGAAATTTATGCTTGAGTAACTATTACAGAATGCTTGAGTAATCGAGATTAATGCTTGAGTAATTCATAATAAAGTTTGAGTAACTATTACAGAATACTTGAGTAACTGAAATTAATTCTTGAGTAACTATTACAGAATGCTTGAGTAACTGAAAGTAATTTTTGAGTATTTATTTCTGAAAGTAATGCTTGAGTAACAAATAGTGTCTCACACACTAGACATATCAATTAAACTAGAAAACAATATTGTTAAGATGAATACTACATTCTTGGAGTAACTCTATTCGTATGCAGGAGAAGAAAGCAAAGGGTATGAGGAGAGCACAAATGCAAATTAGAAACAGAAAGATACATAAAAGGCTAGCGAAGAAGAAGGTGGTGTAAAAAGAAGAAAAACAAAAACCAAGGGGAAAGGGAAGGAACAAGCAACTGAAGAGAAAGGGAAGGATGATGGTGATACAGAAGAAGAGGAAAGAAGAAGAAGGAAACAGAAAGGAAAAGAAAAGGCTAAAAATGAGGGGGGAAAGTGGAAAGAAATAAGAAAACACAAAAGGGAAAAGGAAAAGCAACTGAAGAGAAAGGTAAGATTGTGTGAAATTGTAATTGTTTTAATTTTTAGTTACTTGCAGTTTATTAAATTTCTTTTTCAAAATAAACAATGAGCTCTAACAATAAATTTTGATATGTTTGGAGTGGGAGTAAATAGACTGTACCACAGGTGCTCCTTAAAGAGCTACATCAACACCAGCAAGAGCATGGTGTATACAAAAGAACAACTTATGATGCTGAGCTCAACAGCCTTTGCAAACCTCGTAAAGATGCCAAATGTTGCGGTTGACATAGGCTTGTTAGAGGATTTAATAGATAGATATGTCGATGAAGACATATTTCTGCTGGCCAATGGGGAGGAGAGAAGGATGACAGTAGATGACATGGGGATAATTCTAGGTATCCCCAATAAAGGTATAGAAATAAAACAAAGGAAAGATTCTGACATAGTAAAGTCGATATGGCAAGAGTTTGCCAAGGTGACTTGTAAAAATAGAAATGAAGGTGAGACCTCAAAGAGGTTGAGAGAAAAGGATGTCCTGCATAAGGACAACTTAACAAAACTTTGGCAAGAATATGCCAAGACCAACAATCCAGCAGACAATAAAAATTTGTGCCGCGTGTGAATGTTGCACCTACTGACAACATTCCTAATCCCAGACACCAACTATTGCACACCAATCTACATTGATGTCACTGCCACTGGGCAGATGAATTGGGCAAATCCGGTGCATGGGAGTATCTTCAAGAATATGAATATGCTAAAGGAGAATGTCCATCTAAGAAGGAAAGGAGAGAAAGGGGCTAAGAACACCCTGTACACAACAGGCTGTGTCATGTGCCTATGCATAAGTGAAGAAAATCATATTCATCTACATTGATACAATATTGACTATGGGGGGCAGTTACATATGTATTATATTTTCTATATGTTACATGCAAGTTTGGGCATATGAGATGACAAAGATGGCAAAGCCAACATTCCTTGACTCCAAGCCAAGGATAAAGAAGTGGGCTGCGCCGATTGAGAAATTGATGGAATTAGGGGCAGTGGACCCTAAGGATGTAAGATTATCTAATCTTTGTTACAAAATCTAATATACAACATAATCATACATGTTTCATTTTGTGACACATTATTTTTATTTATATGTTGTCTAGGTTTATCAAAGGATAGTGGTAGACCAGGGAAATGATTGGTAGGCAGCAAAATCATCGAAGGACATGCCAGCAAAATGTAAGGCAACAACAAATAAGGCATCAGCAAAGCCAATCATCGAAGAGGGAGACACTCTTGAGACCTCCACCCCATAGACAAGAATCCAAATGTTGGAGGAGGAGTTCAAAATGCATAAGGAGATCTGCATAAGAATAAGTGTTGAGAAATTCACTGAGTTGCAGATGGAGAATAAAAGGCTAGAAGAAAGAATAGCCAAGTTAGAAGAAGAAAATAAAATCTAAAAATAAAGTGGGAAGATGAGGGTGACAAATCACAGTAACCTAAAAGTGGATTCAAAGAATTTGCAGAGGGTTTTGCCTCGGTGAATGTAGATGAACCGAAAGACACACCGACAAAGGATGTTGACCCACCGACGAAGCGAAGAAGGCTGACCCTCATAAGAAAATATGTGGAATCATAAGATCACAGTGAGGACAAGAAAAATGTTGATGAAGAGGAGAAGAAAGAAATAAAAGAAGACAGTTCTGAACAACCAAAGTCTGTAGAAGATGCAGAACAAAAGAAACAAGAAGAAGGAAGCGAACAACAGGAGAAGATAGTAGAAGAAGAAGGGTAGAAGGAGCCCAAAAAAAGATTGAAGAAGAAGAAGAAGATGGAAGAACTAAAGATAGGAAGCATAGAGAAAAATGTGAAGAAAAGAAGGGAGGAAAAGGTAAGTTTCACCCCCTTTCAAGTATATCATAACTGCAAGTAATGCTTGAGTAACTGAACCTAAAGCTTGAGTAACTGAACCTAATGCTTGAGTAACTGCAAGTAAGGCTTGAGTAACTGAACCTAATGCTTGAGTAATTGAACCTAATGATTGAGTAACTGAATGTAATGCTTGAGTAACTGAAAGTAAGGCTTGAGTAACTGAGAGTAATGATTGAGTAACTGATAGTAATGCTTAAGTAACTTGTGCAAAATGAAGATTGATTCTAACATGGATTTCTCTATTGTTGTTGACAACACAAGATGTCAAATTTCATAGGTTTTGAACATTTCAAAACAAAAGAAACCAAAGCAATTGTCCATCACTTCATGGACAACATAGAAGAAATGTAAGAGAATTGGTTATTGTCAAGTGTAAAATGATAAAACATTATTGTTTCAATATCCAACTCGTATGTATAACATCTATTAAAATAATTGGCAGATCAAAACGAGAATGGAAATTCAGTGAAGACACTTGGTGCACGGGGAAGGACCTCGCCGCCCTCCTGTACAAGGATCAAATGATGCAATCACCTATAAGAAATAAGAATGTAGTGTAACTCTTTGAAATAGATAATTTGGATTGCTAAACTAAGAAAGCTTTTGGTTTTTTTTCAGGTTCTCGACTGCTTTGTACAGATGCTAAAGGAGAGCACAAGCAAGCGGAGGAAGAAGGGGTTGACATGGCACTGCATAAGCACTTATGATCCGATAAGACAAATAAACTTTGTATACAAATTTACATGAAATTACAATATAGAAACACAAACTAAAACTTATAGATGTGAATTTTAAACTCTACATTTACAACAAAAGCTATCATTTGATGTTGAGAACATCACCATGGAGCAGATTGACATGCTATCTCCACAATTCAACATTCCAATGAAAGATTGGGACGTAATGGACTCGATGTTCACAATACTAAACAACGACAACCACTGGCACTTGTATGAAGCAAGTTTCAGGGATGGAACACACTAGTCTTATAATTCAATGAGTTGGAGTAGAAACTCCAGAAAAGAATTCAATAGATGGGTAAGTGATCTATAAAAATTAACTCTATTAGTAGTGGATTGAAAGGATTAATGTTCTTTAATTGATGATGAATAAATGTTTTTTTTTAATGCAAGTGGGTATAGTGCATGAATTCTTTAGGGGTGCATCGGAAAAGGGGAGCCAGTTGTCGCAGTGGGAGCATGAGTACCCGATCTACCCACAGCAAGAAGAAGACTCACTTGACTGTGGGATCTTCGTCATGAAGTACTTAGATTGCCCAGTCAATGGAAAAACTATGGAGTTCACCTGCAAAGACATATCGATAATAAGGGTTGATGTTTTTCAGCGAATGATGGCAAGGGGGCAGCTAAAGCCTCTAAAAGAGGATGAAAAAGATGAAAGCAAAGACATCAAAGAAGTTAAATCTAATGAGAATAAGGGAGGATAAGATGAAGTTGAGAAACAACAAGAAATAGAGAAGAATGAAGAAATAGTAGCAAAAATGCATGAAGAATAGATCCCAGAGGAAGAAATAGTTACAAGCCTTTAGGGGTGTAAACGGTGTGGGTACGGTGTGGGTCTGGCCATACCCATACCCATCTAATTTAGCGGGTCCAGTTCCGGTTCTAGACCCACATAATACAAAACCTGGACCCACACCATACTCATACCCGCAATCATAGCGGGTATGCGGTGTGGGTATGCGGGTAAGCGGTTCTATAAAACATCATTTTGTTTATGTAAGAGAAATGACTATGTTATATATATTTAACACAACAAGATATTGTTATCATATAGTATATTAACATGTAATAGTTATATTAGACAATGCTATATTCTATACAATAAAATTAATTGAGTAATTGTTTACATATTTGTAGTCATGATCATAACATTTAATTTATGTAGAAAGTAATGTAGATTAGTAGACATTTTGATTTTAAGTTTACATATGATGTTTGTTATTGTAACTAGAATAGTTAATTCTTAGTTATATGACTAGTCTCAACCTTAGAGTAGGATATAATCTCAATAATTATATTAATTAGACTAGTAAAGTATGATATATATAACATATTATTTTAGTAGTTACTTATGTATAGCAGGTACATGGGTCTAGCGGGTCTGGGTCCAAGCATACCCATTATTGGACCCGCTTATATGTGGGTCCAAGGGTATACGAGTCCAAGGATATGCAGGTATAAAAAATTAGACCTGTGATGGGTTTTTTAAGGGTCCGGATTTGCGGGTCCACGAGTCTACCCGTACTCATTTACAGCCCTACAAGCCTTGATGAATGGCTAAAATCCAACTGAAAAATTTGATTACTGATTTCATTGTAAAATAAGAACAATAGCCTTCTGTTATTCTATTGTATAAGCTCTGTGAAAGCCTGAATGTATAGCTTCTCTTGAATGTACAACTATGAAAAGCTTGAATTTTTAACACAAAGATAGATTACAAACACATATTCTTGATGTACAGCTCATCTTGAACAATATTGATTTTGCCCTTGTATTTTGGCTGAATGTAGAATATGCTTCTATAATTCGGATGTATAACCATTGTGAAAAGCCTGAACAATAGGCTTCTATTATTTTGATGTATAAACTCTGTGAAAAGACTGAATGTACAACTGATCTTGAATGTACAGCTGTGAAAAGTCTGAATGTACAGCTGATCTTGATGTACAGCTCATCTTGAACAATATTGATTTTGCCCTTATATTTCGGCGGAATGTACATCTGATTAAAATGGATTATTTATTAGTGTGTTGCAAAAAGACTAAATGTAAAACTGATCTTGAATGCTTCGAATACATTTATGGTTTGAATGCTTATGTTCTTGAATGCTTTAAATACCTTTATGCTTTGAATGCTTTAAGAGTAACTCTGAAACCACTATGAGTAACTGATACAACCATGCGAGTAACTAAACTAAAAGTAATAGAATGCTTGAGTAACTGAAATTAATTATCGAGTAACTGAGAGTAATGCTTGAGTAATTGAGAGTTATGGTTGAGTAACAGAAAAAACCCTGCGAGTAATTGTCACAACCCTGGAATAACTGAAAAAACAATGTGAGTAACTGAAAAAGGACTACGAGTAACTGAAAAAACATTGCGAGTAACTGTGACAATACTGTGAGTAACTGTGACAATAATGCGAGTAACTGAAAAAACCCTGTGAGTAACTGTAATAGCAGTTAGAGTAACTGCGAAAACACTGTGAGTAACTGTCACAAACCTACGAGTAACTGAACAAACACTGTGAGTAACTGAAAAAAACCTGTGAGTAACTGAAACAAGCCTGCAAGTAACTGAACACTGCAAGTAATGGTTGAGTAACTGAACAAACACAACGAGTAACTGTCACAAACATGTGAGTAACTATGAAAACACAGCGAGTAACTGTCACAACCCTGCGAGTAACTGAACAAACACTGTGAGTAACTGAAAAAAGCCTGCGAGTAACTGAAACAAGCCTGTGAGTAACTGAACACTGCAAGTAATGGTTAACTGAACAAACACTTAGAGTAACTGGAAAAACAATGCGAGTAACTGAGCAAACACTACGAGTAACTGAAACAAGCCTACGAGTAACTGAACAAACAATGCGAGTAATTGAAAAAACATGCGAGTAACTGAAACAAGCTTGTGAGTAACTGAACACTGCAAGTAATGGTTGAGTAACTGAACAAACATTGTGAGTAACTATCACAAACCTACGAGTAACTGAACAAACACTGCGAGTAACTGAAACAAGCCTGCGAGTAACTGAACAAACAATGTGAGTAACTGAAAAAAGCCTGCGAGTAACTGAAACAAGCCTGCGAGTAACTAAAAAGCCATGCGAGTAACTAAAAAAGGCATGCGAGTAACTGTGAAACACTACGAGTAACTATGACAACAATGCGAGTAACTGAACGAGTACTACGAGTAACTCAAATAGCAGTTAGAGTAACTGTGAAAACAATACGAGTAATTGAAAAAGCACTACGAGTAACTATGACAACCGTGCGAGTAACTGAATGAGAACTACGAGTAACTCTAACAGCAATAAGAGTAACTGTGATAGCCTAGAAAAGAAACACTATGATTCAAACTCAGTTACTCTTATACTTTGTAAGAGTAAATGTGACAACACTAAGAGTATCCATTGCACACAAAGACAAACACATATTCTTCAAAAAGAATAACAACTGATCATAACATATTCTTTGTAACATATTCAAAGTATACATACAGTTGCTGGAGCACAAGGTAACACAAAGATAGATTACAAACACAAGTGAAGTACATAGAAGGTTACAAAATCACTTTCACAAAACTACACAAAAAGAACAACCCATTACAAATTTGAACATGCCTCACTGACACACTAATCAACTACAAACTCCACTAAAAAAGATAGAACCATGTATACATTAATAGCAGTAGCAACAACACCAGAACATGAGCAGTAGAAATAGTAGCAGCAACTCCCAATCAGCAAAACAAGGATGATCTTAACAGCAGTAGCAGCAACAACTCATCACACTAGAAGTAGCAGTAGCACATAACCATCAACAACAGTAGCAGCAGCAACACATCACAAGAGCATTAGCAGCAACACATATCCATGAATTGCAGTAACAACAACAACTACCAATCACATGATAAAAGAACAAACAAAACCACAATAAGCAGCACTAGGATGCTCCCCACAATCAACAACAACAGTAGAAAATAAAGCTTAGTGGGCAGCACCAGGAGTTGGAAGAGAAGAACAGAATAGATCAGCAGTAGGATAAGATAACAAATATAAACATCAAACACAAACAAACAACACAAGAAGCACCAAATATAGTCGTTGAGTAGTAAACATCAACAATAGATAGTCCAGAAAGAGCATCACTGTAGAATGTACTACTTCTTAGGACAATTCCTGCTGTCATGGTTAACACCAAACTCTAAGAAATTCTTACACTGCCTCTCTCTTTTAGACTGGGCAATCTCAACTCCAGATCTAAACCTCACATCTGTGGATTTGGGTCTCCCCTTAGTTTTGCAAACATTGGGGATATGAACCTTGACAGCGGAAGAAGAAGTTGTATTTGAAGTAGTTACACCAGCACCTGCATCTTCACCAGTATCAACGAGATCCAATTCTAACAGCTCCTTTCACAAGGCTAGTAGTTTTTCATGGAAAAGATCTACAACATTGTTCCTACACGCTATGTTCACAATCGAATTGCAGGCAGAAACAAGCTTAAGAATCCTCCCAGTGGATGGATGACTAACTGACGCTTTTCCAAAAATCAAAGGATGTTCTCTATACCCTTTGGTCCACCTCTTAAGTATGTATGGCTCGGGAAGAGTGAAAAAGTCACAACTCTTAAAATAAGACATGATGTGCCTGCAAGGGATACCTTTGAATTCCAACATGCAACGGTTGCAAGAAACAATTTCACTCGACGACTTTTTCTTCAAGATGCGGGCAGATCCAAGGCCACCGACACGATACACTTCAAACACACCTTCTTCTAAAGCTTCCTTTACATTGTAGATCATGCTTTGATGAACCTCACTCTAAAAGATCTTAAAGATTGACTTGGTGTATATACCTCTCATCTGCTCCTCCAGAGGCCACGGTGATGACAAAGGGAGATTACTATACTCGTCTTCAAAGTCTTTGAAATTTTCAATCTCCCGTACATGAGAGTATGTAGTCTCCAATGAACATACAAGTTCAAAGAGAGTCTTCCTAATATTCACATGGATTCTAATGAACGCATTCAAGCTCTCGCTCCTCTATGTTGTCCTCATGCCCATAAAGAAGGAAGACTGCATATAGCACAAAACCCACTCTGAACGCATCGCATACATGTTAGACAACCAAGTAATGGAAGACAGACTATACTCCTCAATAAGAGAATCCCACCTCTCTTCAAATATACCGACATCATCCACATTCCACACGCAATCATTCAAGGAGCTTATAATCTGGTCCTTGTTAGGAAGACCACCAAGCTTAGAGGGAAGCTTTTGTAGGATGTGCCAGCTACAGAAGCAATGCTTGCAATTCGGAAAAATAGTAAGGATAGCAACATTCATAGCCGGGTCTTGATCGGTTATGATGGACACTGGCTCTTTGCCAAAACAAAGTAGATACTGCTTGAAAACCCAGACAAATGACTCATACTTATCGTCAAACATAAGAGTTGAAGCAAAAAAGACCGTCTTACGATGGTGATCAACACCACCAAACATTCCAAAAACCATCGAATACTTGTTGGTGTGGTAGGTGGTGTAAAAAAAAAGCGCATCACCAAACAACCCACAATCTTCAACAGAAATAGGATCAGCCCAAAACAGATGAGTCAAGCAACAATCAGGATCATTTTGGTATGTATAGAAGAATTTCTGATCGAGTACCTTAAACTTGGCAAACTGATCCAAGACCATGTCGACGTCGTACTTGGCCAACTCTTTCCTCTTGCTACTGATGTGTCCATGAGATTGTCTACTGGTAAATGTTAGATTTTCGTAGCCGCCAGACTCGGATGCCATTAATGAAATTTGTCTCGATACAAGTATGTTAGCTTGGCTCATGGTAGAAAGGATATCTTTTTGAGTTTCATCAAGAGATGAGTTACACTTTAGGTAACGGAGATGTGCATCATCAACAAGATCGTTGTTGTGTTCCTCAACAAAGGCAGTCACAGCCCACATGGATGAGGACTTGTCTAGTGTGAATCGGATCATGGCTCCACAAGCACACCTCTTCGTAGATCGCTTGTGCTTTTAGATAGATTTTCCTGCAACTTACCCAATTTATCACAAACGGGGCTCAGAAGCCCTCTTGACCTCTTAGAACAGCCCCTTATACCCTGCTTGTCACAAACTAGATCTTTGGCAATGAGAATCTTAGTTCCCCATTCATACCTGTTGTCATCTTTCCTGATATTAAAACTAATCATGCCAATGTAGCTAGAATAGAATGAGATAGCTTCATCTAAACTTCCAAAGTGGAGACCAATTTCAGGAACTGCAGCTGGGGGCAAAGTGGAAGCACCAACAGAAGGATAAGAATTAGCATTATCATTATCAAGGCTGAAATTTGAATTAGCAGCATCTGTATCAAGGCTAGGATCCATTACTATGTCTGGGAGTAACTCAGCAGGACGTATGAGTAACCCTGAAACAACAAAGAGTAACTCTATCAGGCCAAAGAGTAACCCATCATAACAAATGAGTAACTGCAAGAAGATTTGTATTCCAAATTACAAATCAAAATAAAATATATTTCCAAGTTGTACATAAACACTTGAATTGAATAAGAAAATATAGAAAGGTAACTTGGACAAATAAGGTTATATGTAGATTTCCAAGTGAGCTTCACAACAGCAGAAAAAAGAGCAAGGATTTGAAAAGGCTACTACATTGGGCACATCTGGTACATGTCGTCGAAGGCATGAAGTAAGAAAACAAGGCCAGGTGAGGTCCAGAGAGGCACAATTCTCAAACAAGCCGACAACTGCAGAAAAAGGGGTAATGACAGAGTACCTTAATAGAGAGAAGAATTGATCAAAACTACTGCTTGGCAAGTTCTGCAAGCATTCACTTGAACTATCTTGGAGCGTCGTCACTCCTTTGAGGTGCCTAGGGCATCACTGCAGGCCACTGGAGGTAGCCATAGCAAGGCTGAGTAGGGGAGGTCGTTGTGAACAGGTGACAGAGAAAAAAGGACAGCGGAGAATGGTTCCCTTCTAGGTCGGGCGCCACTTTCAGATCGGGGCACTGCTCTAGGGGAAGGATGGGCAAGATGCAATAGCCGCACCGTCAATGTAGCTTAGGAAGCAGTCACTAGGCAGTTGGGGGTGATGCACGGTGATAGGGCTTGGCGGCAGAATAGCTTGGATGGAAGTGTCTATTACATCAGCCTCTGACAGTCCAGATCGACCACCACACACAGAGACAGTGGTAATTTTGGGGATAACTGATGAACATAATCTAATTATCCAAGAGGAGAAGATTGATTGGCATGGAATGGCGATGAAAAGGAGCGCCGCCTATAGATAGCGATTCAAAGAGATAAGTCCCGCATGCGTCGGGTAGCGAAACTAAATTACCCGCACAGGTAATGAATAAATAGCCATATATATATATATATATATATATATATATATATATATATATATATATATATATATATATATATATATATATATATATATTGGGTACACACATTGTGTAACCCTATGATTTCTCACTTTGATTTTCTCAGATTTTTCTTCTAGACCTATCTTGCCTAGCAATGATATTGCTTCTATTTCTCTTGAGAAAGATTCTTATTTGAGTAAAGCCCTCTGTCTAGAGGCCGACCTTGTTCATGATAGAGACGATATTACTAGTTTGTCTTCTACTATGATATCTCTAAATGATGATAATCATAGACTTGGGGCCTCTCTATAGAAGTTCCTCAAAGGGAAAACTCCCTAAATGAAATCCTTGACCATTCTACCAAACAAAGTGATACTAGTGGTTTGGAATTTGAAGGGGAAGCACCTAAGGGCAAGAATAAAGCCAAAGGTAAAAAAAAGATCAAGGAGACCTCTTTCTTTGTTGGATAGTCTTCTGGCACTAAGAAACTTATGGTTTGTTCTTATTGCAAGCTTGATGATCATTACTCTACTTATTGTCCTTACAAGTCTAAGGGGACCTACCCAAAGATGAAATGGGTCCCTAAGCTAACTTTGGATCCCAAAGTTTGAGTTGGGAACTGACATTCTCCTTTCTTGTAGGAAAAAGGTAGATGGATTGTTGATAATGTCTGCACTAAGCATATGACAGACGGAATAAGCCATTTCAACAACTTCACCAAAAAGAAAGGAGGTCTGGTTACCTTTGGGGACAACAAGAAAGGTAATGTCAATGGTGAGGGTGATGTAAGTGAATCCTTAAGTATCAAGAATGTTCTTTTTGTGGATGGCCTACATCACAAATTTAATTAGTGTTAGTCAATTATGTGACAATGGTTTCCTTGTGTTATTTACTTCTTTTGAATGCTTGATTCTAGATTCCCTCGCCTATCAAGTTATACATAAGGGAACTAGAAGTGGTAATCTTTATGTAATTGTACTTGACTCTATTAAGCATATTTTTGATACATGCCTAGTAGTCAATTAGAATGATATTTCTCTTTGGCATCGTTGGCTTGGTCATGTAAATATACATCAAATGAATAAGTTGAGCAAAAAGGACTTGGTCAAGGGACTTCCTAAATTGGATTTTGAAAATGATGAGGAATGCCAACCATATACCCAAGGAAAGCAAACCAAGTCCTCCTTCAAATCCAAAGGAGTCCTTAGTACCAAGAGAGCTCTTGAATTTCTTCACATTGATCTATTTGGATCAATGAGAACTCAATCACTTTGTGGTTCCAAGTATTGCCTTGTTATTGTCGATGATTTCTCTAGATGTACTTGGACCTTCTTTCTCATTTCAAAGAGTGATACACTTGATGTTTTCTCAAGCTTTTGTAAATGAATTGAGAATGAAGCCTCTTGCCACATTATTTCCATCTGTAGTTATCATGGGGGAGAATTTAAATATGATCTTTTTGAGCATTTTTGTAATGAATTTGTCTATGCACATAAATTCTCTTCACCTCAAACACCTCAACAAAATGGGGTTGTAGAGAGGAAGAATATGTCATTACATGAGATGGCTAGGACCATGCTTTTAGAGTATGACACTCCAAAGAAGTTTTGGGCCGAAGCCGTCGGTACCTCATTTTTTGTGCAAAATAGGGTTTTTACACATCCTTCTTTGAAGAAAAACCCCTATGAGCTATGTCATGGTAGGAAGCCTTCTATTGAGTATTCTCATGTTTTCGTATGTCCTTGTTTTGTTTTGAATACAAAAGATTCTCTCGACAAGTTTGATCCAAAATCTTACGAGGCTTTCTTTCTTGGCTACAACACTACTAGTAAGGCTTATATAATGTTTAATATTGATCTTGTTAAAGTAGAAGAATCTATAAATGTTAGGTTTATTGAGACTATGTAACGTCCTGAGTTTCAATAAAATTATCATTTTCCACCTCAATTTTTATGTTAATTTCTTTCCTCTCCATTTTGTGTCCTTAATATTGAATATTTGAGAAATTGATGGTTGAAGTACAATTTTATGCCAATTTGAGGGTTAGATGCACAAATACCATGATTTGCTAAATTGATAGGGTAATTATGAAGATATAAACTAAACCACGAATTAGTTGAATAATGGATAATGTTGGAGCTCAAGAATAAATATTAATTGATAAGAAGTGAATTAATTAGCAAGAGTAAATTAAAATGGTGAATAATAACCCACCTTCATACCTCACTCTTATTATGGGCTAATTAAGCTTGAAAATGCATGTAATAGGTGAATGGAGGACTCTTGGACTCCATATCTTGGTTTTGGAAACCAAGGGTTGCATATAAAAGCTATATGTAATTATTTTCCCAAAAATTATATTAATATATGCTTTAATAAGCAACATAATTATTGGAGGCCAAAGGTTGGGTGAAACGAAAATCTAATTATATATCATGAAACTATACATCATTAGCAACCTAGGGTTAAAATTTGAAGTCATTTGTAGTTCGTTTAACCTCCCAAATGCATTAATCATTTTCCTAATAAAGTGAGATATTATAACATTAAGATATCAATGTTACATGCACATTTAAGCCAAAGTCCAACCTTCAATAGGTGTCACGCGTGCCGAACCATGATGGTCCAGGATCTGATAGCTCGTCTTTGATCCAGACTACATCCAATGGTCGACGGATCATCTTCTACCTCTGGTTAACTAAAACGGAACCAAGCAACCGCCACTCGCTTCCTCTCCTCCTTTGTCCCTCGTCTCTTCATCATTTCTAGAAATGTCTTCTCCTATGAGTTCGTGGAGACCTCCTACGTTAAACGAGCCAAACATCATCGCCTCTTGTGCATTGTAGATGAAACGCCATACTTGGCCGGCCATGGCTGCTCACCTCCACCTTCGTTTCGGCTCCACAGACATCCCCACCTATAAATAACCCCCTACATGGTTGTGTCGCCCCCCTAGCAACTTGCCTATCCCCTCGATTTTATCCAAGGATGTGTGGGTAGAGGATGACGTGGAGCTTTCCATTCTGTGCTTGCAGTACTCCTCCTCAGTGCTAGGCGGCTTGTGCATCAAAATTCCTTGGACCGGTGAGTTCGTCTTTCAATTTCCTACATTTCAAGTACTTTTGTGCCCTGTTTGGTTGTGAAATGCAAAAACGCTCAATATACCAAGCTTCCACCTCGACGCCGTGGTGCGACAGAGCTTGAAGAAGCTTGGGTGTCTTTTGACCGATTTGCCCCCGCACGTCCCTCTTTTCTTGTTCTCTCGCAAAGGGCATTTTCATCATCTGATTCTTTGCTTTTCGACTCAAGTAGCAATTATCTAATTTCTGATTGGTCGGCTTTGTTTAATCCGTAGAAAATCACTCAAATATCAAAAAAATATAAATAAATACTTGTTGGAAATATAAAATTATGTAGAATCCGAATTTCCAATTTTTGAGTCATGTTTTCCATCCCAACTCTGATAATTAATTCAAACCTCAATTTAAATGTATAAAGTGTTATAAAAAGATAATTAATGTGTTTTAACTATTTTTGACAAGAAAATATGTTTTCTCGATTAAAAAATTATTAGGAATCATTTGGTCCTATTTGCAGACCCATAATCCAAAGTTTTAGTCTAAGGTTATAATTGTGGACATTTTACACTTAAAGTACCTTTAAGTAACCTAATACATGTATTAACCTTTATACCTTGGTTAAAGTGAGTTTGGACCTGACATCTTAGTGGATAAGGGATAATCTAGAAATAAAGAATAGGTATGTGCATTCTAACACCTCAGTTGGGCTTCTAATCATGCTAAACCTAGTTTTCCCAAATGAGGCAAACTTATGATATTATTCTCCTTCATCCACTTGATCATGTAATTTGTAACCTGATGCATGAACTTGCTTTACTTGATAAAATTTGGGTCATTGGACCCCACCTTCCTTGTTGATATGATTTAAATATTGTCATGTAACTAATGTAGTGTACATGAGTACAAGTCACCCATAGGGCACTGGGGTTTTAGTTCTCCTACCATAGGCACTGGGGTTTTAGTCCCCCTGCTACTTTAAATATATTTTGAGATTTGGGATGTTATTTCCCCTCTCCTCCTGGTTGAGGTTGGTAGGCGCCTCACCCTATGTTATTTTAGCTTAGTCATAATGAATCATGCTTGTTCTATATTTGACTTATATGCTTGGCAAAAATCCCATTTGAATTATATGCCTCATACTCTTGAACATTCTTAGTCTAGAGAATCTTTATGTTTCCATTCCTTAAAATGTTTTTTGTACCTTATCATTTTGTAACACATACCTTTATCTTTCTCTTGTTGGGTGCTCCCCAACCACCCAGAACCAGGACAAGGGCTAGACCAAGCATAAGGAAACCCAGGGCATGAATAGCGCCCCATCATGGCAAGGTTGATGCTGCTAATATCTTGCTAAATTATATATTATGAACCCCAAAAATAAAAGTTTTGTAATAGCCTAGAATCTCATCTACTTCTTCTTTTAGAACAATCTATGTAATATTTTAGTTTTCTCATATTACTTTCTTCCGCTGCTACTATTGACAATGGTCGTATTTGGTCCATGCTTATTTAAATGGATTTATTATGCATGCATCCTTCCATCACAATGTTTTTAATAATTTGAGGGATGTATTGTATTTTCCATTAAATTTAAGTAAGGGGGTGATCTCACCACCTTACAACATGGTATCATAGCCTGTAGGGTAGCTACTAGGGCGTGATGTTGAAAGTGATGGTGTCTAGAAAGGGTCAGAGCTTGGGGATTGGCAATATTTTCCTCTGCCCCACTAGCTTGGTCATGAGGACTCCTGAGCTCATATGACCCGGCCTGGCCTGATCTGATACTGAATGCCCAAAATAGAATGCCAATAGGAAATAGTAGCCCTATCTATTTCTGTCTTATACTCCTAGAAATCTTACCCTAAAACTTGTCTTTCAAGAAGGGTAGCTTGTTCGGTGAAAGCTCAAACAATAACAACACCAACCCTGAAACTCTTGAGACACCTCTGACTCCTAAGTAGGAGTTGGCGATGTTGAGACAGCTACTCTCCACTACCTTAGTGGGGTAGCTTACTACAGTTGTTGCCCATTCCAACAAGCCTAAGGAGCCAACCCTGAATGATTTCATCAAGATGCAGCCTCCCTACTTCAAGGGGGAAACTGAGAACAACATGGTGGACAAGGCGGATGACTGGGTGATAGCCTTGGAATGCACATTCGATGGCATGGTGTGTTCCCCACATCTTAAAGTTCGCTTTGCATCTTATGTCCTGGATGGCCCGACATGGGTCTGGTAGAATGGGATAACCCACACACGAGACACAACAGCTATGACCTGGGATGAGTTCCTTCAGATATTCCAGGCAAAGTATATCTGCACGGCCTACCTAAAGAAGAAGGAGGCCGAGTTCTACAGTTTGCGACAAGGGAATATGTCAGTTTTAGAGTATGTGCAACGTTTCCTAGTGCTGGAACATTACACTATGGGTCTAGCTAAAGAGCAGAGGGCGACCGTCTTCCTTGAAGGGTTCAACTACATCATAGGGCGTCACCTGGTGCCCTAGCTCCCGCTCACCTTACAACAAATACTAGACAAAGCTTTGGCTGTGGAGGCATACCCTGGCTTCCACGCTTCTGGTTCAAACAACAACAACAAGTGAAAGAACCATGGTGGTCCATAAGGGCATGGTAGGTGCAACTCCTGCTCCCGATTTCATCCTCCCGGGAGATTTCTAGCTGGCAATGCACCGCACCGTAGGAATGATCTGCCTGCCTCTACCTATCATGAGTGTGGCCAAGTCAGTCACATCAGGCCCAACTGTCCTAGCTTCAACCGAGGATAGACCCCAGCCCAGCAGCATCAACAACGACAAAATCCACCCTCGAGGAACAATAACAACAACAACGACAAAAATCACCACAACAATAACAACAATCACAACAATAACCTACAAGGACGTCGTCTGCCTATGGAGAGGCACAATGGAAGGGTCTTTGCTCTAGATGCTGAAGAGGCTGATGACGAGAATAATGTGATTGAAGGTACTCTACACCTTAATATGTACCCTATCACAACACTTTTTATTCTGGCTCATCAAATACCTTCATATCTACTTAGTTTGCTGCTATGCTAGAGATAGATTCTGAATTAATGGACCATGTGCTAGATGTCAAAACCCCTAGTGGTAGAATATGCTCCTCTTATCTCAAGCTTCCAACCCTGTCCATGTGTATATCGGGAAAGATGTTTCCATCTGACTTTATCTTGCTCGAAATGTCTATCTTTGACATTATTCTTGGCATAGACTGGCTAAAAAGTTACAAGGCAGTCCTCTTCTTTGATGAGTCAAAGGTTAGCTTGTTGCACCATGTAGAAGGTAGAATTTGTGTAAAAGGCAGGAAACAAGAAGAATGTCAATTCATCATCTCATCCATCAAAGCCGAAAAGCTTATCTCACAAGGGTGTAGGGAATTTCTCACCTCTATAGTTCTTGATGTTACACCCCCTGTTCTCGACCATATAGAAGTGGTGAGGGACTTCCCCGATGTCTTTCCTGAAGAACTACTCGGGTTTCCCCCTACTCGTGAAGTGGAATTCTCCATCGAGCTTGCACCTGGGACTTCACCCATCTCGAAGCCGCCTTACCGCTTAACACCTGCTGAACTCATTGAGTTAAAGAAGTAGCTTCAAGATCTTCTAGATATGGGGTTCATTCACCCAAGTGTTTCTCCTTGGGGAGCCCCCGTCCTGTTTGTAAAGAAGAAGGATGGATCTATGTGTATGTGCATGGATTATCACATGCTTAATCAGGCCATGGTGAAGAATCGCTATCCACTGCCTCGAATTGATGATCTCTTCAACCAACTCAAGTCCGCCACTATCTTCTCAAAGATGGACTTGTGAAGTGGCTACTATCAAATGCGAGTGAAGGATGAAGACATCCCAAAAAAAGCTTTCAGAACCAGATATGGACATTATGAATTTATGTTCATGCCATTTGGTTTGACTAATGCCCCCGCTGCTTTCATGGACCTGATGAATCGAGTTTTCCGCCCCTACCTTGATCGATTCGTCGTGGTTTTTATTGATGATGTCTTGATATATTCGAAGTCAGAAGAGCAACATCGCGAGCACTTGAGACTGGTGCTCAATGCACTGTGAGAAAATCAACTTTATTCTAAATTCTCCAAGTGTGAGTTATGGATTAAAGAAGTTATGTTTCTGGGTCACGTAATTTCTGGAGGACACATTGTTGTTGACCCCGCAAAGGTTGAGTCGGTGACCAAGTGGAAGGCTCCAAAGAATCCATCTGAAATTTGTAGTTTCCTCAGTCTGGAAGGTTACTACAGGAAGTTTATCAAAAACTTCTCAGAGCTCGCTCTTCCTATGATGAAGTTGACATGAAAGGACGTCAACTTTGTTTGGTCGCCTGAGTGTGAGGACAATTTCCAAAAGCTAAAGAAATGCCTCACATCTGCTCCTGTGCTTGCTCTACCTGTTGAAGGAAAACCCTACGTCATTTACACGGATGCCTCCAAGCAAGGACTGGGATGCGTTCTAATGCAAGAAGGCAAGGTGATCACCTAAGCCTCTCGCTAGTTGAAGTTGAATGAAGAAAACTGGCCTACACATGATTTAGAGCTCACAGCTATTGTTCATGCTCTAAAGATCTGGCGACATTACATCTATGGGGTTCAGTTTGAGGTCTTCTCTGATCATAAAAGCTTAAAGTACCTCCTGACACAAAAAGACTTGAACCTGAGACAGCGTAGATGGATGGAGTATCTCAAGGACTATGACTTTACCATCACTTATCATCCCGGTAAAGCCAACGTAGTTGCTGATGCCTTGAGTCGGAAGAAGTCTGGGACATGTGCTGCTATAACTTGTTCCATTTGGAAGAACATGGAGTATGTTTCTGGATGGCGACCACAACCGACAGAAATCCCAGATGATGAAATTGATGATAAACTATGTGTTCACATGGCTAGCATGTTAATCACTCCAAGCTGGATTTTCGATATTGTTGTTGCCCAGTTGGAGAGTCCTGAGCTAGAAGGAATGAAAGCCTTAACCTTGAAACTGCAATCCAATTTCTCTATTGGAGTTGATGGTGCACTCTGTTTCTGACAAAGATTGTGGGTTCCTGATGTTGACGAATTACGGCAGAATATTATCTATGAAGCACATGGGTCTAAGTACACAATTCACCCCAGCACGACTAAGGTGTACAAGGACTTGTAGTGCAGTTTCTGGTGGAAGAACATGAAGATGGATATAGCTCTGTTTGTGTCATAGTGTTTGACCTGTCAACAAGTTAAGATATAACATCAACGTCCTGGTGGTCTCCTCCATCCGCTTGAAATTCCAGAATGGAAATGGGAGAAAATCACGATGGACTTTGTCATTGGTTTCCCCAAGACCAAGAAAGGCTACAACATTTTGTGGGTTGTCGTTGATCACCTCACTAAGTCTACTCACTTTCTGCCTTTCAAGTCCAACTACAAAGTGGAGGATATGGCACAGTTATATCTGGAGTGGATAGTTCATCTGCATGGTGTACCGGAAGTGATAGTTTCTGATCGTGATCCCAAGTTCACCTCTCGTCTATGGAGTCAGATACAAGAAGAAATGAGGACTGACCTACAGTTTAGCACTGCTTATCACCCCCAGACCGATGGTCAGTCTGAAAGAATTGTGCAAATCTTAGAAGACCTACTTCGTGCTTGTGTGATGGAATGGGGAGGAGCATGGGATAGATATCTACCTCTGGCTGAGTTTGCATACAATAACAACTACCAAGCCAGCATAGGGTTGCCTCCGTATGAAGCATTGTACGGAAGACCTTGTCGTTCCCCGTTGCATTGGGAAGATGTGGGTGAGCATTCCTTAGTGAAGACTAACAATATGCAGATGATGATAGAGAAGGTTCAACTAATTAAGAAGCGTATGAATGCCTCTCAAGATCGACAGAAGATGTATGCTGACAAGCATAGGTCTAATGTGAGTTTCCTTGTTGGCGACCATGTGTTCTTGAAGGTCAAGCCAATATGCTCTATTACCCGATCCAAAGTCAAAGGCAAGCTTAACCCACATTATGTGGGACCTTTTGAGATCTTGGTGAAGATTGGGGACTGTGCACACCTCCTGGCTCTTCCTCCTGCTTATGATAAGATACACAATGTCTTTCATGTGTCTGTGCTGAGAAAGTATGTGAAGGACCCTTCTCATGTACTCACGATAGAACCCTTGGAGATTCATGAAAACCTAACCTATGAGGAGATACCTATAAAAATACTAGATACTTGGGTGAAATAGTTGAAGAATAAAAAGATTGAATTAGTGAAGGTGTTGTGGAAGTATCATGGGCTAGAAGAAACCACTTGGGAGCTGAGAGAAGAAATGCTCTGATCTTACCATTCTCTTTTTGTATGAGATTTTGGGGATGAAATACTTTCTAACGGGTGGAGTGTTGTAATGTCCTGAGTTTCAATAAAATTATCATTTTCCACCTCAATTTTTATGTTAATTTCTTTCCTCTCCATTTTGTGTCCTTAATATTGAATATTTGAGAAATTGATGGTTGAAGTACAATTTTATGCCAATTTGAGGGTTAGATGCACAAATACCATGATTTGCTAAATTGATAGGGTAATTATGAAGATATACACTAAACCACGAATTAGTTGACTAATGGATAATGTTGGAGCTCAAGAATAAATATTAATGGATATGAAGTGAATTAATTAGCAAGAGTAAATTAAAATGGTGAATAATAACCCACCTTCATACCTCACTCTTATTATTGGCTAATTAAGCTTGAAAATGCATGTAATAGGTGAATGGAGGACTCTTGGACTCCATATCTCGGTTTTGGAAACCAAGAGTTGCATATAAAAGCTATATGTAATTATTTGCCCAAAAATCATATTAATATATGCTTTAATAAGCAACATAATTATTGGAGCCCAAAGGTTGCATGAAATGCAAATGTAATTATATAGCATGAAACTAGACGTCATTAGAAACCTAGGGTTAAAATTTGAAGTCATTTGGTGTTCGTTTAACCTCCCAAATGCATTAATCAATTTCCTAATAAAGTGTGATATTATAACATTAAGATATCAATGTTACATGCACAGTTAAGCCAAAGTCCAGCCTTTAATAGGGGTCATGTGTGCCGGACCATGATGGTCCAGGATTTGACGGCTCGTCTTTGATCCGTACCACATCCAATGGTCGACGGATCATCTTCTACCTCTGGTTAACTGAAACAGAACTAAGCAGCCGCCACTTGCTTCCTCTCCTCCTTTCTCCCTCGTCTTTTCATCATTTCTAGAAATTTCTTTTCCTAGGAGTTCGTGGAGACCTCCTGCGTTTAACGAGCCAAACCTAATCACCTCTCATGCACTATAGATGAAATGACATACTTGTCCGGCCGGTCTCCTCACCTCCACCTTCATTTCGGCTCCACAAACACCCCCACCTATAAATAACCCCCTACACGGCTGCGTCGGCCCCCTAGCAACTTGCCTATCCCCTCGATTTTATCCAAGGATTCATAGGTAGAGGATGATGTGGAGCTTTCCATTCTATACGTGTGGTGCTCCTCCTCGGTTCTAGGTGGCTTGTGCATCAAAATTCCTTGGACCGGTGAGTTCAGCTTTCAATTTCCTACATTTCAAGTACTTGTGTGCCCTGTTTGGTTATGAAATGCAAAAACGCCCAATATACCAAGCTTCCACCTCGGCGCCATGGTGTGAAAGAGCTTGAAGAAGCTCAGGTGTATTTTGACCTATTTTCCCCCACACATCCCTCTTTTCTTGTTCTCTCACAAAGGGCATTTTTGTCATCCGATTCTTTGCTTTTTGACCCAAGTAGCAATTATCTAATTTCTGATTGGTCGATTTTGTTTAATTCGTAGAAAATCACTCGAATATCGAAAAAATATAAATAAATACTCATTGGAAAGATAAAATTATGTAGAATCCGAATTTCCAAGTTTTTAGTCCTATTTTCCATCCCAAATCTGATAAATAATTCAAACCTAAATTTAAATGTATAAAGTGTTATAAAAAGATAATTAAAGTGTTTTAACTCTGTTTTTGATAAGAAAATATGTTTTCTCAATTAGAAAAATATTAGGAATCGTTTGGTCCTATTTCTAGACCCATAATCCAAATTTTTAATCCAAGGTTATAATTGTGGACATTTTACACTTAAAGTACCTTTAAGTAACCTAATACATGTATTAACCTTTGTACCTAGGTTAAAGTGAGTGTGGACCTGACATCTTAGTGGATAAGGGATAATCTAGAAAGAAAGAACAGGTATGTGCATTCTAACACCTCAGTTGGGCTTCTAATCATGCTAAACCTAGTTTTCCCAAATGAGGCAAAGTTATGATATTATTCTCCTTCATCCACTTGATCATGCAATTTGTAACCTGATGCATAAACTTGCTTTACTTGATAAATTTTGGGTCATTGGACCCCACCTTCCTTGTTGATATGATTTAAATCTTGTCATGTAAATGTTTCCCTTAAACTATTCACTTAAGCATCCAACATGAAATCTTGATGTATGAACATCCTATATGCTTATCTCTTGGAAATGTTTGGGTCATTGGGATCCACTTGAATTATTGCTATTTTCTTTCCCTGCCAATGTAAATTGTAAGCATGATAATGATAGTTTGACTAGTTAACTAATGTAGTGTACATGAGTACAAGTCACCCATAGGGCACTGGGGTTTTAGTCCCCCTGCCATAGGCACTGGGGTTTTAGTCCCCCTACCACTTTATATATATTTTGAGGTTTGGGATGTCATTTCCCCTCTCCTCCTGGTTGAGGTTGGTAGGCGCCTCACCCTATCTTAGTTTAGCTTAGTCATAATGAATCATGCTTGTTCTATATTTGACTTATATGCTTGGCAGAAATCCCATTTGAATTATATGCCTCATACTCTTGAACATTCTTAGTATAGAGAATCTTTATGTTTCCATTCATTAAAATGCTTTTTGTACCTTATCATTTTGTGACACATACCTTTATATTTCTCTTGCTGGGTGCTCCCCAACCACCCAGAACCAGGACAAGGGCTAGACCAAGCACAAGGAAACCCAGGTCAGGAATAGTGCCCCATCATGGCAAGGTTGATGCTGCTAAGATCTTGCTAAATTATATATTATGAACTCTAGAAATAAAAGCTTTGTAATAGCCTAGAATCTCATCTAATTCTTCTTTTGGAACAATCTATGTAATAGTTTAGTTTTTTCATCTTACTTTCTTCCGCTGCTACTATTGACAATGGTTGTATTTGGTCCATGCTTATTTAAATGGATTTATTATTCATGCATCCTTCCATCACAATGTTTTTAATAATTTGAGGGATGTATTGTATTTTCCATTAAATTTAAGTAAGGGGGTGATCTCGCCTCATTACAGACTAACCCCTCTATTCCCAAAGATTAGTTCCAAATGATGATATTTCAGGTGAGGTAATTCCTATTATAAAAGAACTCAACATCACCCAAAAGGGAAAATAGGTGGTCACTCAAGAAGAAGAGAAAGATAAAGAGAAAAAGGATCCAACTCTCCAATTTGCAAAGAATCATACAAAAGAGCTGATTTTAGGTGATCCATTTGAAAGAGTGAAGACGCAAGATGCATTCAACAAAGAACAAGCTAACAACGCCTTCATCTCACAACTTGAGCCAAAGAACGTTAAGGAAGCCCTTGGGGATGATGAGTGGATCCTAGCTATGCAAGAAGAGTTGGAGCAATTTGAAAAGAACAAAGTATGGACCCTAGTGTGAAGACCAAGTGATAGAAAGATCATTGACACCAAATGGGTCTACCACAACAAGCTTGATGAAAGTGACAACGTGGTAAGGAACAAAGCAAGGTTAGTGGCTCAAGGCTACAATCACCAGGAAGATATAGATTTTGATGAAACATATGCACATGTAGCTAGACTTGAGTCCATTCATATGTTACTTGCCTTTGCTAGTTATAAAAACTTTCTTCTGTATCAAATGGATGTTAAAAGTGTGTTTTTGAATGGTACAATTGAATAGGAAGTGTACATTGCACAACCCCCTGGCTTTGAACATGATAGTTTACCTAACCATGTTTATTTGTTGTAAAAATCTCTCTATGGACTCAAACAAGTACCTAGAGCTTGGTATGAGAAATGAAAGAACTTTTTGTTAGATCATGGGTATATCATGGGAAAAGTAGATTCTACCTTATTTCTAAATCACACTTCTAACAATTTTCCTATCATTCAAATATATGTTGATGATATCATTTTTGACGGAACCAATTTTGATCTTTGCAAAGAATTTAGTGATCTTATACAGAGTGAATTTGAAATGAGTATGATGGGTGAGCTCACGTTCTTCCTCAGCTTTCAAATCAAGCAAACTAAAGATGGGAACTTCATCAACCAAGGAAAGCACACAAGTGAGCTACTTAAGCACTTTGGGATGGAGAACACCAAGTCGATGGACACACCCATGTCAAACACAGCCAAACTTGATAGGATGAAGAAGGTAGATGAGAAGTTGTATAGGTATGATTGGACCTTTACTTTACTTAACTGCCTCTAGACCTAATATAATGTTTAGTTTTGGCTTGTGTGCTCTCTTTCAATTCAATCCTAACAAATCACATCTTATAGTTGTTAAGAGGATTTTAAGTGTAAGAACATGTCACACGAAACGAGATTAATCAAAATATAAAACACAATCTATCACTAATTAATCACATATCCAAAAAATGGGTAAATTAAAACTGATTCAACATAACCAATTTAGTAGGTTAGTTAATTTTGAAATGAGCAATCAGATTTCTGTATTATTCTATTATTTTGAAGATTTTAAATTTTTATTCAATATTTTTAAATATTAACACTTATTTTATCCCTTTAACGAGTTAGAGGCATCTACAAAACTTTCTTAAAATATTAAACTTGGCCTATAATAAATAATAAACATGAGGAGCATGATTTTGTCATTTTAACATATTATTTATATTTTTGTTCTTAAATTATATTCTCTCTCCTAAATTAATTAAAATATTTAAGGTTGTCTAAATTAGTTGAAAATTTACCTATAGGCTAATTTTGGCATGTCAATTTTGAATTGAGATTTATTTTCTGTTTTAGAGTCATTTAATAATTTATGAAATATATTTGACTTTTATTCTTATTTTCTTTCCCAACTAAAATAAAAATAGTTATTATTATACAAATAATGTGAAACTTCACCCTCAAGCAAACTAAAACATATAAAATGTGAGTTGGCCAATAATCTTATCTCTTGGTATTATTTAATACATTATTATATATTTTAGACTTTTACATACTTTCTCTCTCCTAATCTACACATTTATATTAAAGATTATCCAAATTACATGAAATTTACCCAAAGGCTATTTTAATGTGTAGATTACGAATCTAAGATTATTTTCCACTTTTTGAGTCATTAAATGATTTATCTCATATTTTGAAGGAAAATAATCATTTCTTTTCTAAATAAAATTGATATAATTATTATTATCCCAGATTTGTGAAACTTGGCCTACAAACCATATTTTACAAAGAAAATGAATCTGAAGTTATTTTTTATCCAATTCATCTTCCTTTTATCAATTTTAGCCCATTATTCATTATTACCACTATTTCTCATATTAAATAATACAATATCACACTATCTTGTTTAGGGATTTATTATTTATTTCTTTTTCTCATTTCTTGTTCCCAAAAATCATAGAAAAATCTAGATCAAAATTATTTTATCATTATTCTTATCATTCTTCCAATTGTGTTCCATATCTACACATTACAGCTAAACGGATTATATATTATATTTATCATTTATCTCACGTGACATATTTTATGTATCCATTATTGGTCTTATGATTAATATGAGGGTATTATGTCACATTTATTTTCATGCATATATGTTAGGGTGATTTATTCATGCATCATATATTGTGGTTACCATTAACTACCATTAGGTATATCCTCATCCTTGTTTGGCTAAGCCCAAAGAATTAAGGTCTCTAACCTCTTAACCTTGGAATAGGATAAGGCTCTAGATTTCAATATGTTCCAACATACCACCCCTTAAAGAGATTTCATCCTCAAAATCTAAAGATAAACTGTTTACCACCCTTTAAAAGATTCAACCTAACAAGTCAAACTAAATATCACCAATGTACTATGGTCACTTTGCATCTTTTAATTTTGAATATTTTAGGGGTTTAAGTTGTCCATGTATCCAACTAAGAGTCATAACCAACTAGGGTTGAGCTTTAGGCCCTTGTGTCTCTAACCTAATGACCCTAAGGTTCACATAACAACTAAAGGTCAAAGAGGATAGGCCAACTACACCTTTATATTATTCCACTTATTAATCACCTCTTCATAGAAAAAATCTACGATTAAGATTCTATTTTATATATTTTAGGGTTTCTATAACTAGGTTTCATACATATCTTCATTGTGATTCAGTTCAAGAAAACATCGACAAAATCTAGAAAACATTATTTTTGTATATATAGTATTACAAGGAAAATAATTTGATGCAAAAACTTTTGTGACAGAAAACTAAAATCAGGGCCCAAAATCAAAGCAATAATAAAGTCACAATATTTCCATAAAATGATCTCCTAATCCTACTAGTACCTCATCTTCATCATCTAATTCCATTCTCAAGTCAAACCTTATAGCATCCATATATATATATATATATATATATATATATATATATATATATATATATATATATATATATATATGTACATATATATATGTACACACACACACACACACATATATATATATATATATATATGTACATATATATATGTACATACATATATATATGTATGTACGTACATATATATATATATATATGTACATACATATATATATGTACATACATATATATGTATATGTATATATATCTATATATATATATATGAGTCATGCTAGTGTACACTCGAGTGTACCGGATGCACCGTACATCTCAGTCATTTTTAAAGATGCAATAACTTTTTGAAAATTCTAAACCATTGATCTTCTTAAATATCTTAAGAACATACTATATAATAAATTTTAGCTCATTTCGATACTTATAGGTCATGCATCTAAAGGAGGCAAGAATCATGCATTTCAAATTAATTTTGTGCATCAATTTTGTTGTCCTTGGATGAGTGACTTACACTCATCCAAATGAGCTCAAATTTTGTATGTGGCCTATTATTATATAATGGTATTCAAAACAACCAAAGTGTCACAACAGAATAAAAGTAATGACTATATTCAATTTTACAAAAGTACATCATAATTTCCCATATAAGGTTTCCATGGATATTACGTTATAAGGATCTAGTAGAGGGAAATCTAAATCATAACAAGTTTGTTTCCAAGCTTCAACTCCTTAAGTTAAGTCCATGTTGAAAGACATGTTCTCCTTTACCTACATCTGGGGTTGGAAGCATACCCCAACAAGAGAAGAAAAAGTAAAAGACATCAGCAAAAGGTTGCTATGTCCATACTATAATAAAATTGAACAATAAAGGATGTTAAAATAAAAGGCTTCCCATAGAAATGTAAAGGACTACCTAATTGGGCATAAAAGAAATATGAATTCAACAAAATAAGAGCAAGGCATCCATGTGTTTCACCTATGATGATACTAGAACAATATAAACATGTTGGTAGGAAATAACACATATACCATAAATATGGAGTGAGTAGGAACTTATACACAACTACTCTAAATATGGGGTGAGCAGGGACTTATATAGATCTGATTCGAGCAGGACAAGATACACATCTGCTCAAATAATATCTCTTGCAGGAATTATCACCTCTGCAATTTCAATTGCGTGAATTTACACATCCACATAAAATAACACATGTAATATTATACTAGTGGTCACCACATGATGCATAACAAAAGAGTAAGCAAGAATAAATCAAAGTATGAGGGATGAGAACATCCAACAGATATAATGTGAGATCAACATATCCATATAAAATTTCATCACATAAATGTGCAATACAAACATCCACCACAAAAGTGGGCAATTTGAAAGTATAAGCTGGAGTCAAAAGAATGTCCATCAAATTATTATGATCAGAAACAAAATAAGGTATTTTACATAAAATATATTCTCAAAAGAAAAAGAGATATTGTGTAGGCTATTGTCCATAGGACCAAGAGAAAGATGAAAATAGGTTATTGCTCAAAAGGAATAATAGGGGATGCAAACATACCGTAAACCAGAGTCCTAGAAACACTCTTAACCAATCTAGTTATTTCCAAGATAACTTTTTCCTAATTACAAATTATTCAAATGTATTAGGGTTTTATAATGTGTAAATAAACCCTAAATTTAGACCTTTTTTGGAAGAGCCTCAGATTTTGACTATAAAAATTTCACCAATAGACTTATTAGGTTCTCTTGATCAAGAAAACATATTTTATTAATTTTGGAGTTTATATGACAACATGACAATCTTTATGAATTTGTGCATATATTTCATTTCCCAGAAATTAGCCTTCCAAAAACATGGAAATCAGACACTAAAACTATTTTTATTAGATAGAGCACATTTTTCCGATTCCAAAAATATTTATTTATAATTTTTGGAGCTTTCAAATAAAAAGATATAGTTTTTTACAAGATTCACTTTATTAACTAATTCATTTGTGAAATTAAATTGCAAGAAACCAATTTGCCCTTGAGTCCAAAACCAAAATTTTATGCTATGAAAGGGTATACATGTATTATTTGTGCTGGCGTGACAAGAGACAAAAATCAAATTAAAATGTTGCGACTTATAAGAATACCCATAATGAGAAAAAGAAAATAAAAGCGAATCGAGGGGCTAAAAGGAAAAAAAAAGAAGGGATCATCGCCTTCCCCGCTACACACGCCATGGTCGACTAGGCAAGGAGAATCTTGTCTTGAAGTTTGGGGAAAATTTCATCCATTTCTCATTCATGAAACTAACTTTCCGATCATGATGAATAAGTGTCAAACTTGTTTACTTCTGAGGTCCAATTACGCTCTGAAGAATCAAGGCATCGGGGAGAGGTTCCATAAACTAAAACCAAGAACAATGTTTGTCGATGGATGAAATTATGATGTAAGGTGAAATTAAAACTAGAGGAGAGTCTTTAAGTGTAAGTTTCATATGAGGGTAGGATCCTATTTATATAAATTTGAGTTTTAAGGGGTGTGCGAGAAGTTGTTTCGGAAGACTTGAGGAACAAGTTTAGACATTTCTAGAATTCTCCATTATAGGTCTCAAGTAGAGGGTGGATGAAAAATTAAAATATCAATCTAATACGAATCGTTTCATGAATTTTTATTGAGAAAAGGAGTTGCGCCCAAAATATCGGACCTTCATCTGCGGTTATTGTTCTACGAGCTACAATTAATGTCATTTAATACAACTTCCAACTTTATTCTTTTAATGCATTTAATATATCAAACTTTCTATAATTATTTTAGGGTACAGAGAAAGTCCAAATAAATCCAAATTTAGTAGGTTAGCTAATTTTGGAATGAGCAATCTGATTTTGGTATTTTTTTAAAGAGTTCTAATATTTTATTCAATATTATCACTTATTTTATCCCTTTAACGAGTTAGAGACATCTATTAAAAATATGAAAATTGGCCTATAAGCAATAATAAATGTGAGGAACACAATTTTTCCATTAATTTTTTTCCAACATATTATTTAATGTTTTTGTTCTTTGAATTATATTCTCTCTCCTAAATTAACGAAAATATTAAAGATCGTTTGAATTAGTTGAAAATTTAATATAGTCTAATTTTGGTATGTAGATTTCAAATTTGAGATTTATTTTCTCTTTTATAGTCATTTTATAATTTATTTAATATATTTGACTCCTATTCTTATTTTCTTTCCCAGTTTAAATAAAGATAGATATTATTATTCAAATAATGTGATACTTCACCCTCATGAAAAATAAAACATATGAAACATAAATTGTTTTTTTAATTTATCTCTTGGTATTATTTAATATATTATTTAATAATTTGGACTTTTACATACTTCTCTCTCCTAATCTAGACATGTATATTAAAGATTATCCAAATTACATGAAAATTCACCCAAAGGCTATTCTTAATGTGTAGATTATGAATCTAAGACTATTTTCCAATTTTTGAGTCATTAAATGATTTATCTTATATTTTGAAGGAAAATCACCTTTTCTTTTCTAAATAAAATTGAATAATTATTACTATCCCAAATTTGTGAAACTTGGACTCCAAGCCATATCACATCTAAAGAAAATGAATATGAAGTTATTCTTATCCATTTAGTCTTCCTTTTATCAAATTTATCCCATTATTCATTATTACCACTATTTTTTTGAGGAAATTCATTATTACCACTATATCTCATATTAAATAATTCAATATCACATTATCTTGTTTAGGGAGTTATTATTTATTTATTTTTCTCATTTCTTGTTCCAAAAAGCCATAGAAAATTCTCGATCAATATTATTTTATCATTATTATTATCATTCTTCCCATTGTGTTCAACATCTACACATTACAACCAAAAGGATTATATATTATATTTATCATTTATCTCATGTGACATATTTTATGTATCCATTATTGGTTTTATGATTAATACGGGGGTATTATGCCATATTTATTTTCATACATATATGTTAGGGTGATTAATTCATGCACCACATATTATGGTTACCATTAACTAGCATTAGGTATATCCTCAACCTTGTTTGGCTAAGCCCAAAGAACTAAGGTCTCTAACCTCTTAACCTTGGAATAAGATAAGGTTCTATATTTTGGTATGTTACACATACCCCCAATGTCCTCAATAATAATTGTTATGATGCAATAAATCGATGATTCTTTCTAGTTATCACTCTCTAAAACCCCATTTTTTACATCATTTCCTCAAGGAACATCTATTTTTTGTTCTTTCTTCTTGACTTTGTTTGGAATTGTGTCATAGGCTATAGGAACATTACTTATTGTCAAAATCCAAAGAATACTTGTGATGCAACCCTATTTTACAGATTCATCTTGTGTCTCACGCACTTCAATGACATCTACATCTATTAGAATGCATCTCATTTCCCTCAATATGTGTTTTATTGTCAAATGTACTTTAGGACGTTCTTTGTATATTTTTTAGGTACTTGGACCACATATTGGATGTATGGAAGAGAGAGAGGATGATCCCAGGGTTTCTATACCCCAAGAGAGACCTAAAGAGAGTTCAAAGGCTCCCCTAACCTACCCCTAGTGGCCAAGATTCAAGTGAAGCAAAGACGTCTATGGAAATTTGAAGTTCAAGCTCAAAGTGCCTTAGAAGACCCCAACACGCTCATGGTGCCAAGGAACAGTCGTGTTGATCAAGCCATTTTCACGAAAGATTCACAGAGATGAATCATGAATGTGTATTCATCTTAGTTTTAGTTACCATTTCTGGCCCAGTTTTGCTCTCATATCTCTCGTACAACCCTCAAATCTACTATTCTATAATTTTCTTAGATTCATGTGAACATTAAGGGTTTTGATTAAATCTTTTGGTCTCCATTGCAGGATAATTTGGATCCTATTTTTGATGGCCAGTTCCTTTATTAGAAAGCATCCTCATTAGTTAGAGAATTCATCTACACAGGCCCATCAGCCCATAGAAATAGCCCCCCCGTGTGGGGGTGGGTTTGTTCCATGAGGGTAGCGACCGCAACACCCAGAAAGGTAGCAACCGCGATGACCAAGAGAGTGTAGTGACCGCTACCTGACCATGATGGGTCATGACCGAGAAGGATTTCTCGACTGAGATAACATCATCTCCGTGACAAAAGGGATGGTCGTGACCATAATACCAAAGGATGTCACGACCGCGACCAAGAATATCATTGCAAACAAGACGTCATCGTGACCATGACAGAAGGGATGGTCGCAACCGTAATGCAAAAGGGTGTCACGACCACAACTAAGGATATCATTGTAACCGCTACTAATGGTCTCAACTGCAATGATTAAGTCAGTGCTCTCTAGATCTGAGCCTATAAATAGATGCCCCCCTCCTTCATTTGGGGGATTGCTTCCGCTCCACGACGCTGAGAGGCTACTTCTCTATGCCCAACTAAGTAAGATGATCAACCACTGCCAAAGACTACCTCTATGGTGTACTTTCTACTCCGCCATCTCCACTCCATCAAGATCTATCTCCTAGCCACGAAAGTGGTGGAATTTCATATCTGCAACACCCTCAGCCATCAACCATCTACCGCTCCATCTCTGATGAGTAAGAGAACAAGAAGAGATGGAATAAGGAAAGAAAAGATCATCCGCATCTGCCTTGGTGTTATTCTCCTCCTCATCCAGATCTTCCATGTCATCGTGTAGAAGACCATTTCTCCATCGATTCGTGGCCATCTTCTTCTCCATGACCATGGCAGACTCATCCCTCTCTCGTATTCTTTTTATTTCTATCATGAGGGAGTAGTCCATTTTTGCTGGGATACAAGGACTAGCCCCACTGCCCATTCTTACATATCCATTTTATAACATCCCATGATTTGCATATAACTTTCCATTTCATTGTTAATTGTTTAATGTGTGCTTTATGGAATGATCACTTGCTTTGCATGATCTATTATATTCCTATAGTGAGAGAACTTCAATACTTAGGATTTGAATATTGATTAAAATGGTTGATGCCCGAATGAGAATTTCGAATGGATATCTCCATAGTAGTGAGTATGTGATTTGTGGGTAACGATACAATGAGCATACAGAGATTCTTATGCAAACTTGATTTCCTAACAGATGGTTTTTCTTACTCCATTTGGATAGTTGTATCTTGCCTGGATGTGTTTTGGATGTGTTTACATGTGTAGTTGTGGTGAAACTCGATTCCACCCTAGTGATTTCCATCATTAATTTAAAGTCATCTTAATCCTTCTTTTTTACTTTCCTCGCAATTACTTTAACTAAACACAAATCAACTCTTTGTTCTAAATATTAGTCTTAATTCAACTAGATATGACTAGCGAGGTTCTTTAAATGTTGTCCCTTAGGATCCAATCCTTAACTATATTGTGATAAGACCCATCCTCTAGTGGGTGGTACTATTACATAAGGTTTTCGTAAAAACTTAGGGATTTCAGCCCTAGGTGAATTTGTTAGTGCAGTAAAAGCCACATAATGAAGGAAGGGAAGTCAAGCTTAGCAGGATGGCTATGCTGGACTGAAAGACCATGCCAAGGAGGACCCAACATACACATGTGGTTTGACATAATTGTGGTGCCAGAGCTAAGCACGACCAAGCTCCAAAAAATGACCATCCCATTTCTAGCCTAAAATGGCTGTGTGACATACAACGGCCATGGAGCCATCGATACCCTAGATACCAACAATAGCCTGACCCTTTTTTCCATTCCTCAACATGTCCATTCCACCACACCATAGTCATGCTACCTATTACCCACCATGGATGTGCTATCCAACATGACCGTGCTACCACAAAACCTAACAATAGTGTTACACTACATTTCCCATTTTACCCTCACTTGACCTAGTGCCTCCCCACCACCTATATATACTTGAGTGGCAACACGAGCATGAGTTTATACACTCTTATATACCTCTCATTCCATCCTAGCATCCTCTTATCCATTCCTACTCTATTTCACCTCCATTCGATCATCTTCCACCCCAAAACCCTCCTTTGTCAGGTCTTTGACCACTTTCCACCACACATTCATGCCATTCCACCTTGGAGGAGGGAGTGCTCAAGCTTCCACTACTAGGAGGTGAAGGAGGAGGAGTCTCCATCTAGATACATAGCTTTCCACTCCTCTACTCATTTTTCTTTCTCCATTTTTGTATTTTCTTGTTCTATGAGTAGCTAGGCCCCTTAGGTATCCTATTTGGGATACAAAATGTTACTTTGATACCATGTTGGGGGAAATTGATATGTAAATATTGTAATTTCATTTGCTAATGGTTATGTTCTACTTTTATCTCATTCTCCACAAATATCTTGTTGGTGAGTGCTTGGAATCACCTAGGATTCTAGGAAAATTACTTATATGTAGCTAATTTGGGTATTGCTCATAGGTCCAATTAGTGGATCCCTAGATAGCTACCTTCCTACATGCTAACCAATTCTCCTAAACCTAGGTGAGATATCCAAGGTAGATAGTATAGGATCATTTAGTGTAATTAGCTTGGAGCCTTCTTAAGGCTAGATGGTAGGTGATGTGAGGTTTATAACCTCATTTCCACCCTCCATTACTACCCTCAGTCCATAATTACTCTATGAGTTTCTATCCTAGAAACATAGACATGACTAGATCCTAATTGAATCCCACCTAAACGCTAATCCAAGTGAGCCTCACAAGGGTGGGTAGGAGCAGATATAGACTATTTCCCCTATACACACCCTAATGTTGGAATGTATGCCCAGAGAGCCAATCATATGATGATTATAATGGCATATCTTGTAAAAAAAATTGAATAGTAATAAAGGCAAACTTTCAATTTATTCAGTTTTATTCAGTTATGAGATAATGATGTAACATAAAAAATGTCTAAAGAATGACATTACTCGATGATGTACGTCTTCAGGTTAAGGACCTAAACAATGAGATCATATAGATGTTAAGAGTATGTACATTCTTGTTATGTCCCTAGTCAGATGTTATTGTGGAAGGATAATAGACATCAATAACATGTCAGAAGAGAGTGTGTGTTGGTTGATGACAAAATTGATTGGTTATGATATGTGATATCAAACCAAACACATAGAAACTTGTAAGAGAACAGTGTATCAGACATACCCACCTTTAGAGTGATGCATGGAATCATTAAATGGTGCCATAATCATCTCTCATAGTGATGGTGGTGATTGTGGTTCTTAGACCTGAAATCACTACACTCATCACATGTTGTTTGATGTACTTTGACATCATCCAATGTGATCCTAAATAAGGGTTGCCATAAAGGTTGTGCTCAGGTGCATCATGACACATGGGGATGACTATAAGTGATGTAGATGGGATTTCTTCCTCCTATAACAGTTTGATATCCTGGCCACTTGATAAAAGTGACTAAGAAAAGAATGGCCATGCCTATGTGAATCAATATATGATGTCAAGTTCACATATATCTCAGACTGCTCTAGTTCATGGAGCATAGATTGAACACTGAAGAGGATAATGATTCTATGCCTTAAGTCCAATCTGGACATCAGAGACAAAGGAAATATACAATCACTATAACACTAATCACATATTGTAGGTTGAAGTTGTTCTCCAACTTTCTAAATTATATGGATAGCAATGATGTCTTAATAGACACCAATCATTGCTTGGGATATCATAAATTAGTTAAGGACATTCACTGCCAACATAACTTGGAACCTATAGGTTCACACACACAAGATGCACTTGGAACATGATTTTATTCATGAATGATGTTTAACTTGATTACTAAATGTGTTTAGGTATTCAAATTAAACAACATTGGTTGAAAATTAACAGACTAGACTCTGACCTTTAGGTGTTGAACCAAATGGTTGGAGTGTCAGGTCAATTAGAAACAACACTGGTTGAACAATGCTTGAACCAGGGCATGAACCGACTAGTTCACTTAGTAAACTGACTGGTTCATGTTTCCAAACAACCAGTTCATGTGATGAACCGCCCGGTTCAATGGTTAATTCAATTGGATCAAAGGATTGATGTTGATGTCATGATTTGCACTAATCATGCATTGATACCAATGTGATTCAGAATAGGAAACATGCACGAATCGATCGGTTCAAGACACAAACTGAATGGTTCATGCACGAACCGATCGGTTGGTGACTGAACCGACCAGTTTTCTATTTGTAGGTTTTAGAAAATTTGTGAAAATCTATCTCTTGGACTCCTAGATGGATTAGGAACCATGACCTTGACCCTTCTATAAATAGAGGGGTACTGGGTGCTTTCCAGACACAATAATAAGCTCTAACATTTGTTGTCTTCTCTATTTGTGGTAACTAAGAGAATCCGAGCAAGTTCCACCCATCAAAGGAAGGAACAACAAAGGAGAGACAATTAGGAGAGTAAGTCGGCGCTATCACGTTGACTAGAAGGGACAAGTCCTTCTTGTCCGTTCCACAAGAACGATAGGATTTCTCGGTGCTCCATATGGACTACTCTAGAGGCAAGGAGGTTGTCTACTGCTAGAAGGATGACGTCAACTGTTGTTCATGGTGCAAGACTAGGAGGCCAATGACGACAGACATCCAGGTGCAAGTTGAAGAAAGTTGCATGCTACAACAAGGGAATTGTCTCTGAACTTACTCCAAGACCAAGTATAACCTCACAACTATCTTTCCCATTTTTATAGTTGTTGATGCAAACTACTATCTTTAGGGAATATGACAAGTAAGTTTTTTGTTCTGCTACCATACCTGATGCCATATTTCCTTATAGTGGTATCAAAGCCACATCAATTTACTATGTTTTGGGATTTAATCAATATGATTATATTTAGTTTGATCATTTATTTATTGCATGCAATATGAATAATTAATCTAGATAATTTTCATATCCCATTAAATACCAAAAATGATCCTAATATATGTATATGATATGATTTGTATGCAATTATACGCGTCACCTTAAAATCTTTTTGATGGTGATTGGTAGCATGGTTATGGCCTATACCCCTAGAGCTTTTGTGCATGGTGGGTGGTTGTTGTTCCCTTTTATATTTCAGTTTGTATACTGAGCCTTTCTCTTCTTTTCTATATGTAATAGCATTAATTCTTTCCTTCCTATGCTCCCCTCAAATGTAACTCGAGGTTTCAAAATCACAATGTAATATGTTAGAGTAGGAATAGTATAACTTTTATTTCTTGTTTTGGCAAACAAGGTGTTCTATACCAAGTGATTCGTCCAACTCATCAGTCAAACTGACCGGTTTAGGAGCCAAATCGACCAGTTGGAGGACCGAGGAGACGATGACTAGATAAATCCACCGACCGATTAGTGGTTCAACTAATCACATGAAGGAGTCCATACGTCGCAAGGAGTAGAGGCTAGACGACCGGTTCAAGCAACCAACTGACTGACCAAGAGGCCAACTGGCTGGTTCAAGAGTTGAACGGATTATCCCAAACTGGTTTAACATAGATCATCATCAACAATAGTTTGATACATATGATGTGGACCTTAGGTGGTAGTAATTCCTTGTGGCTCCAAGGAATTACATTAGGATGGCCATAACCATTTCTTGTGTTTATTATTGCATATTTTGTTATGGTTGTAGCATGTATAAGATACAATACTATAAATATGTGGTGATTGGATATGTATATGTATTTATAAAAAATCCCTCAAATATAATATTAAGTCTTAGATGATTTTCATAAGCAACACACATGAAAAGCTTTATCGACCAAGTGTGGGCATGCCCTAGCGTGGTGTGCCATGTATCTTGAAAGTGTGATGATAGATATGTGGGTATGCCCCAGCAGGGTGCGTATTCTATCATGTTGGCTTGTGGGTCAGGCTTAACTAGGTGACCTTAATAGGATTAAGTTCCTAGAAGTACAAAGATGGATTGTGGCAAGGAGTTGTGCATACCATATATCAAAGAACTGCATGAGATGCAATTGGAAAATGTGTCCTACCTTAATAATTGTTCATGAGCGCCAGAGTTGGTTGGGTATGACTTAATTGTTTTGGATCTTGGCTCACTAGAAGGTTATACGCTGCAATCTTCCGAATTGGTAGTGAGGGCTATCCATTTGAACAAAATATTGGGAACGATAATTAATTAAAGTCATAATTAAATATCATCAAATTTTATTCAAATAAAAAATGTTTTGACAAATGCAAATTTTACTATTGTAGATGAATGGAAAACACACTATCATTGTGGTCAGTCCTTATGAAGGATAATCTTAACGAGATTAACTTCCAAAAATGGTTCAGGACCTTGAGAAGTGTTATCTATGTTCTTAAAACACCAATGCCAATGAAATCTTCTCTATGTACGCCTAAGGCTGAAATAGATGCTTACTTGAATCTTATCAATGATTCCATAGACATCAAAGACCTTATGCTAATCTATATGAACTATGAGTTGCATGAGCAATATGAAAGGTATAGTGTCTCTAAGGCATTGTTTGAGTGAAAAATAACAAAGGAGACACAATAGAGTCCCGTGTTCTCAATATATTGGGTGGAACATCTCGAAAGATTGGGATTTCCTTTAGGTCAAGAGTTGGCACGGATATGATTTGCAATCATTGCCTATAACATATAGCCAATTTATCTAGTATTATCACTTGAATAAATGGATAAAGTGTTGTCTGAGTTGCTTGACATGTTGGTATATGTCAAAGCACAAATGAAGAAGGACAAATCCATGATGGGGATCAGCAAAATAGAGTCAAAGGACAAAGGCAAGGCTGAGAAGTGTTCTGAGTCTAAGTTAAAGTCCAAGTCTTCTACACTCAAAATAAGGAGAAGGATAAGGAAACCTAGGAAGATGAAGCAATAGAGATCTATACTTCAGGTATATACCTAATTGAGATTAACTTTACTACTTCTTCATCTTGGGTACTAGATATCGGATGTGGATCACACATTTTCTTAAATGTAAAGGATATGAAAAGAAGTAGACCTTTAGAGAAAGGTGGGTTTGAACTGCGTGTTGCTAATGGAGCAAGAGTTATTTCCAGTGTAATTGGAACCTATGAGTCATCTGTACCTAGTGGGCTAATAATAGATTTGAAGAACTGTTATTATGTACCTTCCATTAATAGGAACATCATATTTGTATCTTGTTTGGACAAGAACGGATTCAAATTTCTTATAAAGAATGGTCGATGTTCTATTAGTAAAGATGATATCTTTTTATGGAAGTGCCCCGATGTCTTATGTTCTATACTTGATAGATCTAGAAAAACATGTGTATAACATAAATACCAAAAGATTGAAACTCAATAACTCAAACCAAACATATCATTGGCATTGTTGTCTTGGGCACATCAATGGGAATCACATCTCTAGCCTCCATAAAGATGTATATCTAGACTCTTTTGATTTCCAATCAATAGAGACATGTAAGTCTTGTTTGTTGGGAAGAAGACAAAGACTCCCTTCACTGGTAACAATGATAGGGTTAGTGATCTATTAGGACTCATACATAAAGATGTGTGTGGCCCTTTTAGAACAAATGCTAGAGGTGGGTATCAGTACTTCATTACTTTCACTGATGACTTCAGTAGGTATGATTATGTTTACCTGATGAAACACAAATAAAAAACTGATGAATACTTCAAGGGTTTCATGAATGAAGTACATAACCAACTTGATAGAAGTATTAAGGAACTTCTTTCTGATCAAGCTGGAGAATACTTAAGCCAAGAGTTTGAGGATCTTCTTTGAGCTCATGGTATTGTATCACAATGGACTCCACCTGGAACACCACAAACATAATAGTGTATCAGAAATAAGGAATCACACATTACTAGATATGGTGCGATCAATGATGATTTTTGTTGATCTTCCAACTTCCTTCTGGGGACATGCTCTACAAAGTACAAACTACAACATTTACACTTAACTCTGTTCCTTCTAAATTGATTCAAAAGATACCATATGAGATATGGCATGGGAAATGTCTCGATCTGTCTTTATGAAGATTTTGAGATGTGAATCTTATGTCAAGAAAATGTTTCCTAAAAAGCTTGGACCCAAATTCGATAAATGTTATTTTATTGTCCCAAAGGAACAAAGTGATACTATTTTTACACTCTATCTGACAATAAAGTGTTTGTTGTCGTGACTGGTGTATTCCTTGAAAAGGAACTTATTTCCAAAGGAATCAGTGGGAGAAAAGTAGAACTCGAAGAGGTTCAAGACCAATAAGAAATCATCAAACTTGTAGAAGTATAGGAGGAACAAGGAAACTCACAAATTGTTAAGGAATCTCGAATTCCTCAAGTAACACAGGAACCTCATAGATCTATAGGACATGCCTTGAGCCTAAAAGATTTGGTTATCATGTGATTCAAGAAGGAGGTGAGTTGGTCATAGATGATGACCCGACAACCTATCTAGAAGCTACTAAGGGACCAGAGTCTGAAAAACGGATTCAGGCCATGATATCTGAGATGAAATCCGTGTACACCAACAAGGTATGAACCTTGGTGGATCCACTTGAAGGGGTAAAACTCATAGGGTGGAAGTGGGACTTCAAGAAGAAGAGTGACACGGATGGTAAAGTACAAACCTATGAGGGCAGATTGGTTGGAAAGGGTTTCAAACAAGTTCAAGGTGTTGACTATGATGAAACCTTTTCTCCAATTTCCATGGTTAAGTCTATCAGGATCATGCTTGCCATAGCATCTTATCATGACTATGAGATTTGGCATATGGATGTTAAAACTACATTCCTTAATGGGAATCTACTTGAGGATGTGCACATGACACAACCTGAAGGTTTTATAAATCCAAAGGTTGCAAATAAGGTTTTCAAGCTACAAAGTTCAATCTATGGATTGAAGCAAGCATCTCGGAGCTAGAATCTTCAATTTGATGAAACAGTCAAAGAGTTTTGCTTTAGTCAAAATGAAGATGAACCATGTGTTTACAAGAAGGTTAGTGGGAGCATGATTGTATTCCTCATATTTTATGTGGATGACATACTGTTAATGGGGAATGGCATACCTACTTTACAGATGGTAAAGACCTGGCTTGGAAATGCATTCTCTATGAAGGACTTAGGAGAAGCACTCTACATCTTAGGAATCAAGATCTATAAAGATAGATCTAGAAGGCTTCTTGGACTAAGTCAAAGCACATACACTAACAAATGCTAAAGAGGTTCAACATGGAGAACTCAAAGAGAGGAAACCAACCCATGTGTCATGTTGTTACTATTTCTAGATATCAATGTCCCGATTCTTGCGAAGAAAGGGAACACATGACCAAGATTCCATATGCATCTACAGTTGGATCCATCATGCATGCAATGTTATGCACTCACCCAGATATCTCATATGCCTTGAACATGATGAGAAAGTATTAGTCAGATCACGAGAACATCCTTAAGTACTTGAGAAGAATTAAGGATTTGTTCCTTGTCTACGGTGGTGAGGAAGAGTTGGTGAAAAAAGGTTACACTTATGCAAGCTTCCAAACTGACAAACATGAAAATAGATCACAATAAAGATTTGTGTTTTGCCTATCTAGCGGAGCTATGAGTTGGAAGAGTTCTAATCAAGAGATAGTTGCAAATTCTACAATAGAGGCTGATTTTATTGTTGCATCCAATACAACAAAGGAGGTTGTTCAAATCAAGAAGTTCATTTCTAAACTAGGATTGGTTCCAGGCATCGACGATGCAATTGAGATATATTGTGACAACAATGGAGCTATTGTACATGATAAGGAACCCAGTTCGCATCAACTTTCCAAGCACATACAAAGGTGGTTTCATCTCATACAAGAAATCATATAGTAAGGAGATGTGAAGATTTGTAGAGTACCAACTGAAAGAAATGTGGTTGACCCATTGATAAAAGCACTTTCACAGTAGAAGCATGAGGGTCATGAAAGTTCACTTGGGCTTAAGTTCATGGGTTATTGGCTCTAAGTGCAAGTAGGAGTCTGTTGGTATGTATTCCTAGAGATCCAATCATATGATGATTGTAATGTCATGTCTTATAAATTATTTGATTAATAATAAAGGCACTCTTCCAATTTATTCTTTTTTATTTAGTTATGAGATAATGATGTAACATAATAAATGTCTAAAGAATTATATTACTCGATGACATATGTCATAAGGTTAAGGACATGAACAATGAGATCATATGAATGTTAAGAGTATGTACATTCTTATTATGTCTCTAGTCAGATGTTATTATGGAAGGCTAATAGACAACAATAACACATAAAACTAAAGTATGTGTTGATTGATAAAATAATCTCATTAGTCATGATATGTGATATCAAACCAAACACATGGATACTTGTTAGAGAATGGTGTATCAGACAGACCCCCCTTGAGAGTGATGCATGGAACCATTGAATGGTACTCAAAATCATCCCCATAGTGATGGTGATGATTGTGGTTCTTAGACCTAAAATCACTACACTCATCACATGTCGTACGATGTACTTTAACGTCATCCAACATGATCCTAAATAAGGGTAGCCATAAAGGTGGTGCTTGGGTGCACTATGACTCATGGGGATGACTGTGAGTTATGTAGATCGAATTTGTCCCTCTCTACAGCAGTTTGCTATCCTGGTTACTTGATAAGAAAGACTGAGAAAAGCATGGCCATGTGGATGTGAATCAATATATGATGTTGAGTTCAAATATATCTCAGGCATCCTACTCTAGTTCAAGGAGCATGGATTGAATGTTGATGAGGATGACGATTCCATGCCTTAAGTTCAATCTAGATATCAGAGACAAAGGAACTATACAATAACTATAACACTAATAACAGATTGTAGGTTGAATTTGTTCTCCAAATTTCTAAATTACTTGGGTAGCAATGATGTCTTGCTAGATACCAATCATTGCTTATGATATCATAAATTTGTTATAGACATTCACTGCCAACATAACTTGGAACCTATAGGGTCACATGCGTAGGATGTAATTGGAATAGGAATTTATTCATGAATGATGTTTAACTTGATTACTAAATGTTTTTAGGTATTCAAATTAATCATTGATTGAAAATTGACTGACTGGACTCTGAACTGACCGGTTCAAGTGTTGAACCATTGGTTGGAGAGTCAGGTCAATTAGAAATAACATTAGTTGAACAATACCTGAGCCAGGGCATGGAACTGACTAGTTCACTTAGTGAACCGATCGATTCATGGTCCCAAATGACCGGTTCATGTGATGAATTGCCCAGTTCAATGGACAATTTGATTGGATCAAAGGATTGATTTTGAATCATGATCTACATTAATTATGCATGGAATACCAATTGATTCAGGATAGAAAACATGCACAAACTGACTAGTTTGGGGCATGAACCAATCGGTTCATGCACGAATCGACCGGTTGGTGAGTGAACCAACTAGTTCACTGTTCGTAGGTTCCAAAAAATTTATGAAAAGTCATCTCTTCAACTCTGTAAGGATTGGGATCCCAGAGGAGAACCACTCCCTACTAAAATAAAAAGACAACATCCCAAACCAAACACCAACATAAATTTTTCTCAAAAGGGATGATAACCAATTTATTCAACATGAATGTATTATAACACCAAAGTAGCAGTGGAATTTAAAGATGTATCTAATCATTACAAAGCTTCTTAACATTACTAGTCTTTTACCACACAAGATGATATAAAGGAAAAAACTAACTACATATTGGACTAGTTGAGGATCACCTAACAACTTCAAGAAAGTCTCCCACGAGGTTTCAACTACACTTGTTGTGGTTCAGGTCCACCCTGATTGCCTTCTCCTAGTCCCACACCTGGGGTTGGAAGCACCCCACAAAAGGAAAAGAAAAGATAACATCAGCAAAAAACTATTATGTGCATACTAAAATAGATTTGAGCAATTTATGGAATTAAAGGGCATCGAGTAAAAAAGCTTCCCATAAAAAGGATAAGGACTACCCAATCGAGCATAAAAGAAATTGATTTGCAAACAAGAGATATCAAAAGGAATTCTTGCCATAAAAACAACAATAAAAGTTGTGCCACAAAAGCACACATAATCCCTTGGGCACAAAACCCATCACCATAATAACAACATGCATGTATGCAAGATAAATATAGAACTAGAATAATATAACTAACACAGGTGGACAAGCATCATAAACTTGAAACCTGATAGAGAATGGCACATAACCAAACTCCCCAATATATAAAAATGTGGGCCAAACCTCATAAACTTGAAACTCAGGTATGAGGCACATAACCTCCATCCTAAAATATAATAAGGGCACATAACCCAAAAACCAATGCAATTACACTACTCTAGGGCTATTGAGTCACATAACATGCTTAATAGAGAGGCAAGTAAAAAGTATAGTCGGATTCACAACATTTCCATCATACTAATGAACAACATAAACATCCACCGTACAAGTCGAAAAGATATCACATATCGTCAAATAGTATTCCAACATGACAATGTATAAGAAAAGACCATGAGAATATCCAAATATGATCACAAGATCAGTACCAAATAAAGTAGTTCACATGAACCATGATTTTTCATAAGAACAAGATAGTGTGTAGACTATTATCCATTGGACAAAGAGATGGATAAAAATATGTTATTTCTTAAAAGGAATAATATGTAATGCAAGCATACCATACTCAGGAATCTAAATAGTTCAAAGTCAATCCTAGATCCAATCCTAGGTCTCCAAAACACCTATGATGCATATATGTAGAATTAGGGTTAGGCTTACATTAAGAATCCAAAACCCTAAAATTAATTTTTTTAATATTAGTGAATTAGGTTATCAAAACAATGCCATGTTTTAGATTATCTTTTTGTGACTTCAAAACATATTTTATTATATTTTTCTTATAAATTATTAGTTATGAACTTTGCAAGTTATAATCAATTAGGAAAATCCATTAAAATTACATATTTACAACATTAGATTTTGGCAACAAAACAATACCATTAGAAAGCTCATATTTTTCTAATTTTGGAACATATTTTATTTTATTTTTCTAATCTATAAATATATATATATATATGAATTTTGCAAGAACTGACCAATCACAAAAATCCATGTTAGCAAACAAACCTACGAGAAGAAAGAGAGAGATGGAGAGGGATCCACGGTTGACTTGGCCCAATGGGAGGGGCCCAAGTCATCCAGTCAAGCCCGATCAGCAGTGCCCAAGACCAAGGTAAAACAAAGACGAATGATGAAAGTGCCCCTCGTGTGAAAAGAAAAGAAAGTGTTACAACCCCAATTTTTGGATTCATTTGGTGAGAAATGCAATTTATCATATTAAAGATATTTGAATAAATAATCATATAATTTGGTTTGAATAAATGGATTTCGTTTACAATAGCCTTGATGTTTGTGTTGTGGGCTTTATGGGCTATTGGGCCCGAATAACAAGAAAATTCAATTAGTAAATGAATAATTGAATATTTGAGAAAAGAAAGAGGTAGAAACCTCTAGAAGGCAAAGAGATGTAATCCAATGATATATTTCATGCCTCTTGGGTTCCAAGGAATCCAAAGTTGCAAAAAGAAAGCAATAAGAAAAGAAAATATTAACTAAGTATTTCTTTATTAAGAAAGAAATTTAAAACAATAGTAAAATGTGGAAAACAAGTGAAAAGAGGTGTAATGGAGTTATTCTTGGTGGAATTTCGTATCCCAAGGATTCCTAATGATAAAAAGAACACCAATGAGGAAAATAAAAGAGAAATAAAGAGAAATCCTCAAAAAGAACTATTTTAATAAGAAATAAACAAGATAATGAGGAATAATGTGAAATAATGCATTTAGATGCATCTAGAAGGATAATGAGTGTCCAATAAAAAGGATTTCGAAATAATATAGTTTCTTGGGATCCAAGGAGTCCCAATAAAGAGGAAAGAAAAAGAAAATACCAAAATTACAAAATAAGAGGATAATGTAATGCATTATTAATGAATTTTGTGATATTGATAAAAAGGAGTAATTTCTATTAAAAGAAAATAGAAATTCGTGCCATTGGATTAAAAAGCAAGAATAAAGAAAATAAAATTGGAGTTTCGAATTTCCTAATATCCATATAATAGGGAATAATCAAGGATAAAGAAGAGAGAGAATATTACTTCTCTTTGAAGGAATTGACTTCCTACTTGGAAAGGGACTCTTGGATTCATGAATAGCCGACCTAGGGCTTCTTTGCTCACCCCTATATAAAGGGGAGACCCTCTGGTTCGAGTCCAAAAAAAATCCCACGTTTCTGTTTCTTCTTCTTTTTCCTCTTTTCGTCTTCAAACCCTAAACCTGGAACGCAGCCCTAACCTGGAGCTATATGAGGTTGGGGAGGGGTAGAGAGGAAGGCATGCCACTTCCACGACGACATAAGGTGCTTGGGTGAGTGTTCCCTTACTCTAGATGGTCATGGTAGCAGTAGCACGACTTCTTAGGGCGGTCGTGTGGCAGGTATGTCCGGCATGCTTTCCACCACCATGGTTGTGGTTCTAGGCACCAGTGGGTGCGGCGGAGGGAAACTGATCGAAAGGGACCGCCGCCGGTCAATGAAGGGGTCCAAGGCGGGAGCTGGAGCCGCGCCATGAAGCAACTAGGGCAGCAGCCGTCGGCTACGCAAGGTTGAAGAAGGTGGGTAGCGGTTGACCGTTCTACCCCTCAGTGTGCTAAAGAATTGGCCTTTAAGTCAAGGGCAAAGTCATCTTTGTGTTATGTTTCCAAGTCGCGAGATTGTTGCATGGGTGAAGTGACATGGCGCAATCCGATCGGCTCTGGTAAGTGAATCCTTGCGAAAATCATATCTAATAAACCGTAGCTCGGATAGATACGAATAAAATATGAAAATTGATCAGGAGAACGAGAGGAATCCAATAATAATGATATTAAAGATTGATTCTGTTTCTAATTGCAAAAGTACTATAAGTTGATAAAAAGTACATTAAAGTTAAGTTAAAAATTCCTTTTTGTGATTAAAGGTTGAATCTGGAATGCTTAATGGGTTAATTGAAGTATTAATAACCTGTTGAATGATAATATTAGATTCGAACCTGATCTAGATGTAGAATTGCATGAGTTAGGGTTTTTACCTCATATGAGAATGATTAAATAATTTAGAAACCCTAATTTAGGGTAAAAGAGGATAAAATCATATTTAATTTGAAATTGTGAAAATATGATTGTTTAATGATGGTTCTAAGTTATTTGTATATAAAAGACCTTAATTCTGGATAAATACCCTAAATGAAGTAATTAGGGTCTTTTCATGAATAAAAGGTGGAATTAATGGCAAATTGAGTTCATATGATAATTAGACCTTAATGAACTTTGAATTGATGATAGGTGCGTATAATGATCTTGTCATGGATTAAAAGGATAAAAATAATAGCTTTAACGTAAAAGAAGCTTAATGAAATTAATTGATGATTAATGTGCATGTAAATGAAAATAGAGTTATATGTTGTTAAGATAACCTTAATATTGAAGAATAGATGAGATAGTTAGGGTTTATGATTAATGGCATAAAATTAGGGTTTAATATGGTAAAAGATGAAGGGAAACCCTAATTGCAAAATGAAACCCTAAAATGGATACAGAAACCCTAGATAGTGAATCCAAGTCAATAAAGTAGATTCTTGATAAAGTGTGTAATAAATAGAGTACATATTCTTTTTAGGAATTATGTGATTGCTTGCTTGGATTGCATTCTTGGTTGGATTTGCTTAATGTTTGTGAAATCATCAAATCAGGTATGTGGTTACGCTTATGAATAATCGCTTTAGTTTCACGGCGATTTCCGAATGATTTTATCGGTTGCTTGAAAATAACTGTTGGATGCTTTTATTTCATGCAACTATAGAGTGACTATGACTATCACTATGAATATACATGTATAACTAGCTAGATCCGGGACCACCTCTGTTGCTTGTCAAGGCTAAAAAGGGGTAACCTAGAGTAAGGTCTAGGTCATCGTGGGTTAGAAATTGGGCTACCAAGTGTAGTGCCATGAGACCCGTTAGCCTGCCATGAGTTAAGGAGTGGGCTACTTACGAGTAGTGCCATGTGACTCAATGCTAGAAATTGGTTCACCTATAGGTGGGACCTTGAGGGGTTTAATGGGGATCTACCATAAGAAAGGTAGTATCCAGGTCCACTACAGGGATACCATAAGATTATATTTAAAATGTAATCTTGGTTGTTAAATGATTAATTGAATGATTATGTTGTTATCATAGTTGCACATTTATTGTTTCCCCCACATACCAGCTTCGGCTGACCGATGTTTTGTTTGTCAGCATTTTAGGTTCAAGCCAAAAGGACAAATAGTAAATCATCATATTGCGAAATACATGAAGTAAAATACAAGGAGGATTAGTTAGAATAGAATCCATAAGTGGATAGAAGTTTAGAGATCCAAGTTTTCAAAAAGGTATGCAAAAGTTTATTTTTCTTACAGCTTTTTAGTATAGATTGTTGAAATTTAATCATTATTCTTGGTTAAGTGTCGAACCTTTGATCCAGAAGTTATGGGTGCGGCTTCGACCTCTCGGTCTCCCTTAATTGGGGTTATCGGGAGGTGGGGTCGTAACAGAAAGAGTAAAAGAAAGGGATAGAAATGAGAAATTACTATGAAGATTGCTTCCACTTCCACGACCGTGCCATGGTCGAATGCCAATAGTGAAGTTTATGTTGCTGCTCTTGTGCCAAATTGGGTGATTCTTCATATTGTGATCATCGTCTGAAACAACGACATCAAACGAAGTGACAGGGTCAGGCAAACTCTCCACACAAATCAATTGGGTTGTAGAGACCAGCGAGATCCCAAGAAAAATGTCATGAGGATAGGAGAAAAACTCGATCTTCAGAAGCCAAAGCCAAATGTGCAAAGAAATTGAGAGAGTATAATGTCTGGGTGCAGAAGAACAAACACCCAAGTACTCCTATTTACAGGTGAGAAGGCGTATACGATTGCAAGCCAAAAGGGACCGAGAAGCTTGTGACCCAAGTTTTGGGAATTTATCAAATACACAAAAAATTGCACAAATTAGATATCGTTGAATGTAGACACCTTTTCCTGAATCTAGAGAAAGAAAAATCATGGAGAAAGGCAGAGAAACGAGCGATAAAATCACAATTAAAGAAGCCCCATGACCGACGTTACTGTTCGCATGTGTGAACTAGTCTTATGCGGGGTAGGAGATATAATCTCCATCGTTCGCTTGCAAATCAGACAACCCACATCAAGTCTAAAATCCATCAAGTGTGTGACACATTAAATTGATTTCCACATCAAAATCGAATAAAGTGTGAACATATTTATTTTCCTTTTTCTCTCTCTTCATTTGAGGGTTCAAACAAATTCCAAATTAAATTCCAAATTAAATGAAATTTTGCACCTAGCCTACATTTGATATGAGGAATCTAAATGTATGATTAGATTTGTCTTTTGAGAACTTTTGATGTGTTAAATAAACCAAATCCTATTTTCTCTTTCTTCCATCATTAATGATTATAAGATTCTCCAAATTTGATGAAACTTCACGCACAAGTCTCATAGTATCTTGGATATGAATTTGACATCAATTTTACATGTTGAAGTTGTTTGTACATTTATTTAATATTTTGAAGCTTCTACACACTTTTTCTCTCCTGATTTCATCTTTTAATCAAATATTCTCCAAATTGAGTGAAAATTCACCCAAAGGCATATTATAATATGTATATTAAAAATCTAAGATTATTTTCCACTTTGGGAGTCATTAAGTATTTTATTTCATATTTTGAAGGAAAATCACCTTTTTCTTTTTTAAATAAATTAGATGTTATTATTATTGTTCTAAATTTATGAAATCTATCATTCAAGTAAACTTGAACTCAAAGAAAATGAATATGAAGTTATTCTTATCCAATTACTTCCTATTTTATTAATTTAGCCCATTATCCACTATTTCCATTATCTCTCATGTTAAATAAATCAATACCTCATTAACATATTTAAAGCATTATTATTCGTCCCTTTTTCTCTTCCATGCTCCAAAAAGGCTGAGGAAAGATCTAGAACGAATTTACTCTACCATTATCTCACATAAGTTTATTTATGTCATATTATGTACCATGATTCTCATTTATGGACACTTTGTTCTTTTATGCACATTATTACCTCAAGTTACATATACTATGTACCCTTTATTGATCTTATGATTAAATATGAAAAGCATAAAGTCATATTTGTTTATATGTCCACATGTTAGGGTGATTTATTAATGCATTATCATGTTAGGGTTTCAATTAGCTACTAATGTGTATATCTTTATCCTTTTTTGTCTAAGCCCAAATAACAAACTTTATAACCTCTTAACCTTAGAATAGGATTAGGTCCTAGGTTTTGGTATGTTACAACATACCACCCCTTAAAGGGATTTCATCTTTGAGAACTAAACATCCAAATCTAACAAACAACTATTTACCACCCCTTACAAAGTTTCATCCTAATAAGTCAAGAAAATCTATACGTACAAAGGTAACTTCCTTACATTCATCCACAAGGTATCATGCAAAAAAAGAAACATAACTTGAGAGTCTAACTATGGAACTAAGGGTTACCTTCAAAATGATCATCATCATAGATTTCTTGACCATCCAAAGAAAAAACTCTTCCAGCTCACCTTTCCATAGATCTTCTACCATTATTGTTACCATTATTCTGGTGAAGCACTTGAGGTTGTTGTTGTTGTGCTGGTGCAGGCCCATTATGTAGTTGAGGGCATATAGGGCGAATATGTCCAGCTTCATTGCAATGATGGCACACAACCTGGTAGTCAGGTTGATACTTTTCTTGATTCTTATCTTGAGAGCACTTCCCTGGAGGATGATAACCATTGCACTTAACACACTTGTCCCTTTTCTTCTCATCTCTTGAGGGCTTCCTCTTCTTGTCAAACTCCCTAGGTTGAAACCCTGGGTAAGACTCCATAGCCAAAGCTTTATCTTCCATCTGCTGAAAGGTCAGAGGAAGTTGTAGTATAAGAGCACGTGCCACATTGTAGTTGAGTCCTTGCAGATATAGGTCAGCCCTACATTCTTCACTAAGTCTAGAAGCATATCTCTCAAGCAACATGAACTTTTGCACATAAGTAGAAACAGTAAATGAACCTTGCTTCAGGCTATAGAACTTAGCTTCCTTCTTCTTTAGGGCAGCAATGTAGATGTACTTCCCATGAAAAAGCACTAAAAACTGCTCCCAGGTCATGGTAGAGATATCACATGTCCTAGCTATCCTGTTCCACCAAACTCGAGCGGGTCCATCCAAAATATATGAAGAAATCTAACCTTCTGGTGTGGAGTACATGCCATACCATCAAAAGTTCTCTCCATGGCTAGCACCCAATCATCATCTTTGTTGACCATCTCTATTTCACCTTCACCCTTTAAGGAGGGTGGTTGCATCTTCATGATATCCATTATGGAATACTCCTTAGGCTTTTCAGGCGCAAATGTGTTGTTAATCTTCCCCGCCATAGTTGTGGCAAAAAGTTTTCGAAACATGGCCAACTCTTGCTCAGGAGACATGACTACGCTCGTACTAGCAGAAGTTGGGGTTTCCTGACCTACTGATGGTCCACTTCTAGTTAGAGGAGTACCTTGAGTTACTGGAGTGGTAAAGGATGGATCCATCATTGGCATCCCAAACCTAGGGTTTTGGGGTGTCTCATAGATGGACTGGTTGTCAATAATTAAGTTATCTCCCTCCATGAGGGTTTTGCATGCACAAGGCAAGGGTACTATGTATAAACAACCAATGGACAAAGGTAAACATCCTAAGGGAAACAAGATTGAAATAGTAAGATAACTGACAACCACTGGCTCAGATACCATGCTATAAGTCTGGGATCCCACTCCCTACTAAAATAAAAAGGCAACATCCCAAACCAAACACCAACATAATTTTTTTCTTGAAAGGTATGATAAGCAATTTATTAAACATGAATGTATCATAACACCAAAGTAGCAGTGGAATTTAAAGATGTATCTAACCATTACAAAGCTTCTTAACATTACTAGTCTTTCACCACGTAGGGTAATATAAAGGAAAAACTAACTACCTATAGGACTAGCTGAGGATCACCTAACAACTTCAAGAAAGTCTCCCATGAGGTTTCATCTACACTTGTTGTGGTCCAGGTCCACCTTGATTGCCTTCTCCTAGTCCCACACTTGGGGTTGGAAGCGTACCCCACAAAAGGAAAAGAAAAGATAACATCAGCAAAAAGTTGGTATGTACATACTAAAATAGATTTGAGCAATTTATGGAATAAAAGCACATCAAGAAAAAAGGCTTCCCTTAGAAAAGATAAGGACTACCCAATCAGGCATAAAAGAAATTGATTTGCAAACAAGAGATATCAAAAGGAATTACTTGCCATAAAACAACAATAAAAGTGGTGCCACAAAAGCACACATAATTCCTTGGGCACAAAACCCATCACCATAATAACAACCTGCATGTATGTGAGATAAACATAGCACTAAAACAATATAATTACCACAGGCAGACAATCCTTATAAACTTGAAACCTGGTAGATAATGGCACATAACCAAACTCCCCAATATAAATAAATGTGGGCCAAGCCATAAACTTGAAACCCGGGTATGGGGCACATAACCTCCATCCCAAAATGTAATAAGGGAACATAACCCAAAAAACAATGCAATTACACTACTCTAGGGCTACTGAGTCACATAAGAGGCAAGTAAAATGTATAGTCAGATTCACAACATTGCCATCATACTAATGAACAACATAAACATCCACCATACAAGTGGAAAAAATATCACATATCATCAAAGATTATTCCAACATGAACAATGTATAAGAAAAGACTAAGAGAATGTCCAAATATGATCACAAGATCAATACTAAATAAAATAGTTCACATGAACCATAATTTTCCAATATAACAAGATAGTATGTAGGCTATTGTCCATAGGACCAAGAGAAAGATAAAAATAGGTTATTACTCAAAAGGAATAATAGGGGATGCAAACATACCTTACTCAGGAATCTAAACATTCTAAGGTCAGTCCTAGATCCAAGTCTAGGTCTCCAAAACACTTATGATGCATATATGTAGAATTAAGGTTAGGTTTACATTAATTATCCAAACCCCTAAAAATTGCCTTTTTAATATTAGTGAATTAGGTTATCAAAACAACTCCATGTTTTAGATTATCTTTTTATAAGTTCAAAACATATTTTATTTTATTTTTCTAACTTGTAGATTATTAGTTATGAATTTTGCAAGTTATAATCAATTAGGAAAATCCATTAAAATTACATATTTACAACATTAGATTTTGGTCACAAAACTAGAACCATTAGAAAACTCGTATTTTTTTAGATTTTGGACATATTTTATTTTATTTTTTTGATCTATAAATATTTAGATATGAATTTTGCAAGGATTGACCAATCACAAAAATCCATGTCAGCAAACAAACCTATGAGAAGAAAGTGAGAGATGGAGAGGGCATCCTGGTTGACTTGGCCCAATGGGAGGGGGCCAAGTCATCCAGTCAAGCTTGGTCAGTGGCACCCAAGGTAAAACAAAGCCAAATGAAGAAAGTGCCCCTCGCACGAAAAGAAAAGAAAAGAAAGAGGGACAGAATGGGGGTAGAAATGAGAAATCACTGTGAAGATTGGTTCCACTTTCACTGTCGTTCCATGGCTAAAGACCAACAGCGAAGTAGCTGCTATCGCTCTTGTGCCAAATTGGGCCATTCTTTAGATCGCGATCATCGGTCAAAATGACATTAAACAGAGCGACATGGTCAGACAAACTCACCACTCAAATCAATTGGGTTGCAAAGACCATCGAGATCCCAAGAATAGTGTCATGGGGATGGGAGAGAAATCTCATTCTTTAGAAGCTAAAGAAAAATGTGCAAAGAAATTGAAAAAGCATAATGTCTGGGTGGATAAGAACGAACACCCAAGTACTCCTATTGATAGGTGAGAGGGTGTATACATTTGTAAGACAAAAGGGACTGAGAATCTTGGGACCCAAGTTTTGGGTGTTTCCCAAATATGCAAAAAAAATTGCACAAATTAGGGATCGTTGCATGTGGAACCCTTTCCCAAATCTAGACAAAGAAAAATCATGGAGAAAGCGGAGAAACGAGCGAGAAAATTGTGATTAAAGAAGCCCCATGGCCGACGTTACTGTTCACATGCATGAACTAGTCTTACACGAGGTAGGAGATATAATCTCAAACATCTTCTCATGAACCAAATGACCCACATCAAGTTAAAAATACATCAATCGTGTGACACACTAAATTGATTTCTAAATCAAAGTCGAATAAAGTGTGAACATATTTATCTTCCTTTTTCTCTCTATTCATTTGAGGGTGCAAACAAACTCCAAATTAAATGAAATTTTGTACCTAGCCTGTTTTTGATATGAGGAATCTGAATATGTGATTAGATTTGCCTTTTGAGAACTTTTGATGTGTTAAATAAACCAAATCCTATTTTCTTTTTCTTCCATCATTAATGATTATAAGATTCTACAAATTAGATGAAACTTCACCCATAAGTCACATTAAGTGTCTTGGATATGAATTTGGCATAAATTTTACATGTTGAAGTTGTTTGTACATTTATTTAATATTTTGAAGGTTCTAAACACTTTCTCTCTCTTGATTTCATCTTTTAATGAAATAGTCTCAAAATTGAGTAAAAATTCACCCAAAGGCATATTTTAATGTGTAGATTACAAATCTAAGATTATTTTCCATTTTTGGAGTCATTAATTATTTTATTTCATATTTTGAAGGAAAATCACCCTTTTCTTTTCTAAATAAAATAGATGTTATTATTATCCTAAATTTGTGAAATGTATCATTCAAGTAAACTTGAACTCAAAGAAAATGAATCTAAAGTTATTCTTATCCAATTACTTCCTCTTTTATTAATTTAGCCCATTATTCATTATTTCCATAATTTCTCGTTACATAAATCAATACCTCATTAACATGATTTACTAATGCATTAACATGTTAGGGTTTCAATTAGCTACTAATGTGTATATCTTTATCCTTGTTTGGCTAAGCCCAAAGAACAAGGTTTCTAACCTCTTAACCTTGGAATAGGATTAGGTCCTATGTTTTGGTATGTTACAGACTACCATATGGATTGGGAACCCTGACCCTGGCCCTCCTATAAATAGAGGGGTACTGGGGGCTTCCTAGACACAACCATAAGATATAACAATTGTTGTCTTATGTATTTGTGGTAACCAAGAGAACATGACCAAGTTCTACCCATCAAAGGGAGGAACAATAAGGGAGAGATCATTGGGAGAGCAAGTCAATACCAGTATGTTGACTAGAAGGGACAACTCCTTATTCGTTCCACAAGAATGACAAGAGTTCCCAGTGGTCCTCATGGACTACTCTAGAGGTGAGGAGGTTGTTTCATGTCGCTAGGAGGATGACGTCAATTGTCGTTCATGGTGCTAGACTAGGAGACCGACGACCACAAATGTCTAGGTGCAACTTGAAGAAATAGGTATGCTACAGTGAGGGAATCATCGTTGGACTTGCTCCAGGACCAGGTATAATCTCGCAACTATCCTTCCCATCTCATAGTTTTTGAAACAATCTACTATCTTTAGGGAATATGGCAAGCAAGTTTTTTTTGTTTCCATTGCCATTTCAGATGCCATATTTCCTTACACCTACCTCATCCATGGCCAATTGGTAGTTTATAGAAATTCATTAGCATATATCTTGTTTTTTGGTTTGGTAGTCTAAATCAAAGAGTAATGTTAACATGTTATAAACCTCCAAATCAATTGACAAGTACCTTCCCCCAAACAGTCCACACTTCCCATAACTATCTAAAATCCTAATTTGTCTTCTTGGTTAGCTAGTCTTTACTCATTTAGCTCTTTACTTGTTCAATTTTCTCTTGCCTTGATCTTTCCTTGTTATTTCTAGTTTAGTTCTTTAATTTCCCTTTTAAAGTCTTAATTGCTAGTTTAATGTAGTGTTAGAATCTTGTTTCTCTTGCCTTAGTGTAATTTGTTCTTTTCCTTGCTTAACTTGCCTTTTCTTGCTCATTAGAATTTAATTGTCTAGGGTTAAATTAGGTTTTGTTTGGTTCTTTCTTTTCCTTTATTTGCTTGTTCTTCATTGTTTGTAAACAAACCAAAAATCAACCTTCAAACCCTTCAACCCTAGACTCCACAGTAGGAACCTAGCCAAAACTAACACAACTCTAGTGTACGGCCCCTAACTTGCGCTTGCCTATACTATAACCTGACCTTCTGTGATTGTGGGTGAAGGGTGTTAGTTTATCTGAGAGATCCTCTTAGGTATCTATAAATTCGAAAGACCCCTATTGTGTGTTAAAATTATGGTGCATCTAATCAAGATTCAATTGATTTAGGTGTACTTTAGGGCAAAATGCACCAAGCTTTCTAGCGTAGTTGCTAGGGAGAAAGGCGCTCAGTCTATCTAGTTAGTTTAGCTTTTATCTTTTCCTACTATCCTCACCATTTATACTCTTTAATTTTATTCTTTGTATTGTTTGTGCATATTGGTTTTCTAACGTGTCCCTCTATTGTTTGGTTGTGCCTTGTACATGTGAAAAGCAACATGTGGCAGACAAGATGGAAAGCCAAAATGCACATCACAAGCCACTATGAGAATACTTCATGCCTAGAAACTACAAACCTTCAATCATAATAGAGTTGATAAAATTATCGGAGAGCAATTCTCCATCCCTCCCGGTCTTTTAGGGTCATGTCCATCTTGTACAGCTCAAAGAGTGAGAACCCCTACAAGCACTTGGATTCTTTTATTGAAGTATCTCTACATTTAGGATGTCGATAGCCAGTGATGACTCAAGTAAACTTGTGTCCTTCTCATTATCCCTCAAAGACAGGGCCAAAAATTGGTACCATTCGAGAATGAACATCAATGGTTGGGGTGACATGAAGAATGCCTTTTGAAGAAATTATATTCTATTTCAAGGTTGACGAAAATGCAGCATGACACAATGAGCTTCAATCAAATGGGTAATCATCAACTCCATGATGCTTGGGAGAGATTCCATAAGATGTTGAGAGGGTGTCACCACCATGAAATTCTTTTATGGAAGCTTGTGTAGTCCTTTTACTCTGGTCTCTCTCCAATGAGTCAAGCTACAGTGGATTCTTCTTATGAAGGAGCTTTTACAGCTAAGAAACTTGAGGAGACATGGCCCTGGTTTGGGAATTTGATGGAAGATTCAATGATATGAGCTACTAGCATGATTAATAATAGTGACGTACCCTTTGGAGTGACACCTTCAGCTCCTAATGATTCAATCCCACAATTGATGAAGATTCTCAAGGAAATGATGAGATTTATGAAGAATCAAGTGGGAAGTGTTCCTTGCCACTTGGTTAATTCTATTGAGTCTTTTGGTGAAGAAGTGAAGGAACCTCATTCTTGTAACTATCTAAAACAACAAAGTTCAAGATATATCTCAAGGTTTCAAGATGAAGTTCTCTCTAGGTTGAAAAGCTTTGATGATGTATAAAGAAAATGTTACAAGGCTTGAGGAAAAAGTGAAGTAGATCTCTTCAATACTTTCTCTTCAAGCAGAAGAATAAATGTCTTCTAAACCCATAATGCACTTTAATGAATCAAGCATACCAATGGGTGTCTCACAAGTTTTCTATAGTCCACCTCCTATGCAAGTGCAACCCATATATCAACTTCAAGGCCATCCCAAGCCTTATATGCCTACACAACCACCTCCGTCACCACAATCATCCCACCACTTCACTTGCCACCCTCAAATTTCTTCTCCACTTCAATTCCAATACCAAGGGTCATGACCACCTCCTCCATAGCCACAGCAAGCCCCTCCTCTCCACCATGAGCAAGGTAGTGTTATGACCATTCTAAGGAGTGGAAAAGTCATCGAGAATCCCAAAAATCAATTAGGAAATGATCATGTGAGCCAAGGGTATGTTGATGAAACAAGGTTGAAGAAGACAAATGGTGATACTGTGATTGAAATTGTTGAAGATGATCCCATGAAGCCTCATGTAGAGAATGTGACACCATGTGTTCCACCTTTTACTCCATTTGTAGCTTCTATGTTCCCTAGTGTTCCACCTCATGTCACTTCACAAGAAGGGCAAATGGAAAAAGTAAGTGAACTACCATTCCCCCAAGGCATTGGATGAGCTTGCATCATCAAAAAGGAGGAAAAAACACAATGTTGACATTCTAGAGATGTTTCAACAAGTGAAGGTGAATATCCCTTTATTGGATGCTATCAAGCAAATCCCATCTTATGCCAAGTTTCTTAAGCACATTTGTATTGTCAAGAGGAAGTCAATGGGTAGGGTACCCAAGAAAATCAAGTTGTTAGAACAAGTAAGCTCTATCATACAACATATCACTTTCGATGAAGAGGAAAAAAATAAGAAGCCCCACTCATACCTAGCTACATAGGGGGACACTCCATAGACCAATCCCTACTTGATTTTAGATCTAGTTTGAATTTGATGCCATATAATGTCTATGTGGAGCTGAGACTAGGAAAGTTGAAACTGACCCATTGCTCTCCAATTGGTGGTTTGCTCCATCAAGGTGCTGAGAGGAAGAGTAGATGATTTTGTGGTGATGATAGATAATAAAAGGGCAACGATGTTCTTAGCTAATTTCATTATTCTTGACATGGACCCAGAGGATAGGAAGATACCCATCACCTTGGGGAGACCATTCCTATCTACAGTTGATGCTGACATACACGTCTGTAGTGGTATAATGACAATTTCTTTCATGCACATGAAGATAAATATCAATATGTTCAAGATCCCAACCCGGAAAGATTGAGATGAGGATGTTGATCATGGTCACTGAGGAGTCCAACAGAATACTTTAAGGATGGAGATCTGAACAGAACACATAATGATAACTTTTATGATCAACAAGACAAGGAACAACTATTGAATGCAAATGAGGGATGTATCTACTATAAGAGTGGACACATGATCATTCCAAATGGTTGATGGATTGAGAGAACAACAAGAAGCATGGCTGAAGGCATGACACTCAATTCTAGTGGGAGGCAACCCACCTAGGTTTGGAGATTTATTCACCCAACCTTTAGTTTTTGATACTTTTTGGTTATTTTTACACATTTCTAAGAAAATACACAACACACTTATTTTTTATTTTTGTTTGGTTTTTAGATGTGCATGTGACAAGAGTGAGAATATGAGATAAATTAGTTGGAATATTGAAGAAAATTGATGAAATATCACTTAGGTTCAAAGATTTGATGTTTTTATGAATTTCAAGTTGAAACTGTGTGCTACAGTGTCCATCATGGTTGTGGTACCATAGAACGGATGTGGTGGGACACTCAACTCGATAGGGAAATTACATGGTGATTACAAAGAAATTGAATGAAAGGGCAGACTAGAAGAGGTGTACTAATCACAACAGTTGTGTGGCTACCTAGTCACCATGACCATGTGACTCACCATGGATGTGGCACCAGCCAGCCAGAATGGGCATAGCGCGCTGCATGGCCATTCTATCCGTGGGCCTGCCCACTTAAACCTCTGATTCTAGCAATTCATTTCAGTTCATTTTTCAGTCTTTCACGACCCTCCACACTTGTCGCACATTCCAGCAGTCATGCGATGACCATGTATCTTCTACAAGCCTATAATTTCTTCCTCCTTCACCTCCAATAAACTCCCAATTACTTCTTGCACCTTTCCCCTAATCCACCTACCTTTTCCACTCCATTTCCAACACTAAATCCAGCCATATTTCTCCATTCCATCACAACCACCCAGAAATCCAAAAAACTTAATGCCCCACGTCTTCCACCCAACATCCATCCAAAATGAAGAAGATAAAAAAGCAAGTTGTGGAGAGGACAAAGAACTTGATCTCCTACTGTCGTTGCCCCAAAAATAGATCATCTTGAACCCAACTGACACCTCTAGCTCTTCCACCACCATTGTCGGCCTTAACAACAGAATAGCTCGTTCATCAATGGGTGACTTAGATGCATCAAGACAACCAATTGTTGAAGAAGCCTCCACTCAGCTATGCCATGTTGAGACTCCATCTTCTTCATAGGCAACAGTGCCTCACATACCATCCTAGCACTCCACCACCTCTGCCATGCCACAAGCCCAAAGGCGATGACTGATACTTGATGATGAGAATGAAAAAATATAGGATGCATAGAATGAAGAAGAACACTTTACACAAGATGAAGAAGTGCAAGATAAACAATGTCACTGTGCCCCAATGATCTTAGTTCTTAAGTTCTTACATATAAATCACCACTTTCGTTCTTGTGAATTGTTTGGTTGAGTTGTGATTTAAGCAAGCTATAAACGCTTAAGATTTGTAGAATCTCATGATACAAATGTGGTTTTCATATGCTCATTCATGTGGTGTTTAGTTGCTTGATGAAGTTGTTGGAGTAATTTTCATGCAGGAGATCTCATGTCAAAGCCCACATTTGTGATCGCTCTTTGACTCACTTTTTTTTCTCCATTTCTTACCCCTTCGCCTCATGAAAAGATGTCAAAGAGCACATATTAGCCTTGGCCACCTCAAAAGTTTGGGGGGAACATTTCTACATCCCTCTACTTCATTCTCACCACCATGTGCCTTACATACTCCAAGGGAGAAGAAAATGAAAATAAAATATGTTCAAATGTAATAGAATCTAAATAAAGAAAATATGAGTGCTTCTATGTAATAGCACTCCACCCTCTTAGCACAACCCCTTTCTTCAATTTGCATGCCCATGGAGCAAGGAAACATCAAACCTAGCTCATTTCATCATTTTCGTTTCCATGTGGGTTACTTAGTGTGGTCTGACATATGAGATTGAATGTATGAGGGTAAAATAAGAACTCTAGTCATTTTTATTGTCTCTGTCATGAAATGATTTACCTAAAGCTATATGGAAGCCATATGGATTAATTGTGCATTATATGCCATATATCTAAAGTGTGTACGCTCGATGTTTTAATCATGATTGGTTTGTGAAAAAAGATAGGAGAGAGGTGAAATACATGTACTTAGCCATCATTAAGCCCATTTGGTCAATATACATCTATTGCAATGCATTTCTCATTTCTTCTTTGTTAAATTATTGAAGAGAGATTGAGTTGAAGCATACTTGAGGAAAAGTATGTCTTAAGTTTGGGGTGGTAATGTGATGTGTGTTGTTTGCACACAAAATCTCTAGGGAAAAGTCTCAGAGTTTAACCTTCTAAAAAGGCAGTCAATTCTTTCTAAGAAATGAGTCAACTTTCTAGTAGTAAGGTATCAATCCAAGGGATAGAGGAAAGATAGTTGAAATCCAAAACCAATGGCAAGAATAAGAAGGAAAAATCTAATTTTTTGAGAGTATGATTATGATAATAATAGAAATGAATAAATGCAGAATCAAAACTAACTAATCAAATGATAAAACAAACTGGGGGTCTGAGGGATCACCACCATTAGCCAAGCTTTTATGCAACGAATCAAATCCTAAGTTTGGAAATAATCAGATTAGGACCATGTGGATTTGTGTCCTTCCGGAGCACAATCTCACAAGGATCGGAATTCCCCCACACTAGTTGATCTTGATGTTTTTTGATCTCGTCCAACATTTCCCTGTCTGAGATCTTATCGAGAAACATGTGATTTTCATTCTGACATTCAAACAAATGGGTCAGATGATCACATCACCATAATATATAACAAAAAAAGTCAAAGGGTAGAAGGATAATAAACTCCATCAACGGATATCTTTAAGAGATCATGGGTTCACTCTTATGAGGATCCAAGATCTCGGCACCCGCATAAGAATATAATCATTCTATCAAAAAATAATATGAGATTAGATGAATAAAAAAAGAATCACAATTAAGGGATTATGGGTTCATTCTTATGGGGATTTGTGATCACATCACCCCACAACAATATATCAATTCAATCAATACTCAAGTAGAAGTGAAAGGAAAGCATTATTTTACTAAACATTGGAGTCAATTACATCAAATAAGAACATGCTATGTGGCTAGTGTCCATACCCCAGTAGAAAACTACTCAAACATAATAACAAGAGAACAAGAACAAGACCAGAGTGGGATCTGGGGGATAGAAAATGTGATGCCCTTTGCTTTGGAGCCCCCCTCCTTTTATAGGAGAAACGAGGGGCAAAAACCCTAGACATGAGGCGTTGTGGTGGTGACAGTTGTTGGATCTTCTTTGACTAAAGTTTGACTGCAATAATTGATAACATCTCATTTTATGTACTTTTTTGTATGATTTATGCCTCCCCTAGCATACCTTTTATTGATTTCTCTACTTATTTTAGTACCTTAGTGTCAAAATCTTAATTTCATACATCTTTTAATTTTATAGGGTCATTCTATGCCACGACAGTGGTCAACAACGCGAACGCAGCTATATAGCCCACTAATGACCCTGACGCGGTCGATGCCTCCATTCCCACTTCTTCACATCTTGATCGCGACCCTCCCGCCAAAGCAATGCCCTGTGGTCGAGGCCATACCGCAATTGAGCCTCCCCCTCAACCGCGACAGACAACCAACACACCACGACCGCAATGGAGGTCATGACCGACCTATACCTCGCGATCGTGGCCCAGAGGTTAAGTCGATGGGCAACATCTATAAATAGACCCCACCTTGACATGTCAAATCATCATATCATCAAGGACCATGAAGTACTTCCAAAATCCAGAGTCACCCACGTCCATACCCATTAGTCTTGGATCTCTAAAGACAGAAGTTAGAGGAGGGAGAAGATTGATCACCCTCTTCTTCGAAGGAAGAAGCCGCCGCAACTCTGCCTACTCCGGATCTAGATTTAGAGAAGTATAGTTGGTGTATCGCCATCTTCTTTCTCTATCTAGATGTATTATCTTTGTCATGTTGTACTCTCCCTCTTCATGGTTATTGATGTATCTATCATTCTGTGACGCCATTATGCTACCTGTCAACATGTATGGCTAAACATCTAACTTGGGTTGGGAGTAGCCACTAAGGCTCTCTAAACATGTATATTCTTTCTCCCCTTTGAATATATGTATATATATATATATGCTCTTATCAAGATTATCCCCATACTCTTATTTTTAATGATTCACTTGTATGCTTAACTACCATCTTGTGATGTTTGATGGCCAGTACCTTGAAAGAATAGTAATGGGCCGTCATCTCGAGAGATACTACCTTAAAACCTAGATCTATCCTAATCTCAAGAGAGGAGGAAATATATATTTTTGATGATTGCTTGTAATCTTGATATGAGTATATGAAGGGGTGTGAGTTTTGCATGTTGGTGAGAGACCTTAGTAGGTGAAACCTAATCCAAGTTTCCTTCCATACCTTTATTTCCTACCGCTTGTTTAACATTTTTCTCTTGCTTCATTTTCTTTCTTTTACCTTTCTTTGTTTTGTCTCGTGCATCATCATTCATTAAGGAACACCCCTTTTAACCCACCTATTCATTTGGAGTGTAAGAGTGTGAGACTCCGCGTACTTAACACTTACCGACCCTATCCCTATGGTTCAACCCCGAATACTACATCGGACCCCGTATAATAGTTGTGGGGGCTTAAGTGTCGGGTTATAATCTTAAAAGTTCGACTACTCTCGATCCGCTCCATTTTGGACGTGCGATTTAGGTCGGTCGACTTTTTGGTGTCGTTGTTGGGGACAAGGAAAAATGGTACGGTTAATATCATGAGTCCACTCACTATACTCACGTGCCTCAAGCTTAGCATAAACTTGACTATACAAAAACTTTAAATCTGCTACCCTACGATTTACATAGAATAGTTCATTTTAACACGTCCAGTTTTCTAACTCGACTGTGTGGTCTATTCAAAGAACCCGGAGGGAAGTAGATATATTCAATTATTCACCTTAACTTCAAGCCACCATGCCGCCTCGTGTGGACTATAGTTTTACTGGGGATGATCGAAATGCAAGGGTTCAATACAATCCACTACCAAATGAGACAGATGAAGAAAGAGAAGATCGTCACTCAGATGGTCGCTGCTGTGAGGAAGAGCGACGTGAGGAAGAACGACATCACCACCATCACCATCATCGTAGAAGGCATCATAGGAATCACCAAGAACATCAATGTGATAATGAATGTGAACGTGATGACTAGAACAATGAGAGTGAAGATTATGAGGAAGGACAAACTCTTAGAGAGCTAGCCACGACTCAAACCAACAAGTCAAGATGCCCAATTATCATCCCACACACCAATACAACTAATTTTGAGTTGAAACCAGCTGTAATCCCGATGATCTAAACAAGCCCTTCTGTGGGAAATCAAGGAATGAAAATCTTTACCATCATCTTGATGCCTTCAAAAACATTTACAATACCATCAAGATGAGGGGAGTGTCCCAAGAAGTCATATATTGCAAAGGATTCAATTTCTCTCTTAAATATAAAGCTCTATCCTAGTACCTTAACTTACCCCACCAGTCCATAGATGGATGGAGACCCCTTGTAGATGCTTTTGTCACTAAATGTTATCCCACTGAAAGAACTATTTGTATTATGCAAAAGATCACTTCTTTCGTGCAAAAACTAGGAGAGAACTTTCATGAGGCATGGGAACATTTTCAAGAATACTAGAGAGATTTCCCCCACCATAACTACCGTAAAAGATTTTTGGTAACCACTTTTACAACGGGATAACTCCCACGGAAAGAACTTCACTGAACGCAGCCGCCGAAAGTGACTTTCTTGGTAAGAAATCGAGCAAAACTATGAAAATCATTGATAATATGGCTTCACTACAAGAAGGAATGGACAATGACAGAAATGATAGAGGATCGGCCAAGAAGGTGGGTTCTGAAGGACAGTCAATCAAAGCTAATGCTTTAGAAACCATTACAACTCAGATTCAGAAAATCACAATCAATGTCAAACAATTAAAAGACACTGGGGGCAAGGGTAAGAAACACACATAGAAAGTCATGAAATTTGTTATATGCGGTGAAGGAGGGCATGAAATTGACAATTGTATCTATACACAACCAGAAGAGAGTGAAGAAAGTGAAAGCAAAGAAGAAATTGAAAATGTCTCTTATGCCAATTTCAAATGACCAGATCATCCTGGATTAAACTACGATAACAAAGAAGCTTCTGAAAACACTCATCAACTAAGTAATTCATCTAAACCACCTCCAGGATTCAAGAAGAAAGGAGGACTGACTCAATATACTAGAAATACTAGTTATCACACAAACAAAAATAGCTATCATAGTGAAAATAAAAACATGAGTCGACAGGATCAAGGATAGGGCCAAGGATCGAGCCAGGCTAAGGATAGCAACCAAACTGACATGATTGCTCAATTGTTTGACTTTGTAAAGAGGTAAGCTTCGGTAAATGACCAACTTGTCCAAAGTTCCATCACTAGTTCATGAGTGTTAACTACAATGCAAACTCAGATGACAGATATGCAAACCCATCAAAGGCAGATTGATCAACAACTTGCCCAACTAGCAGAACTTATAAATTACCCTTTAGGGAAGATCCCATCAGATATGGAGACTGCAAATGTAACATACTGAAACTTGGGTATATTCTTTGTTTAGTCTTAGTCTAAGTTTTTCATAACCCTTATATCCCTTTTGGCCTTGACGTTTAATTTGTGGAAATATTAACGATTTGGAATATAATTGAACATTAATTATGCCAATGTAAGGTTATATGCATAAATATCTTAGTGGATGTTATAAAAAGGATCTAAAATGTAGTTTAACCACTTAAGTGTGATATGATAAATATATTACCTAGAACTTTCCGTGGCCTATTGGAATGAGAAAGAGAAAAAGAAATATATAAAAAAACTATAAACATGAAAATGTCATTAAATGATTTAATTTGATAAGTGATGATAATGTGAAGTAAATTTCCTAAAAATCATAAAAGGAAAACGCAAAAACAAATCTAAGCCCAAATTCATTTTCTTTGAGTTAAAGTTTACTTGAATGACAAGTTTCAAAATTTTGGAAAATTAATCATTATCTCTACATTGATTGGAATTGAAAAATATGAGTTTTCCTCCAAATTATTAAACAACTTCAAAAGTGGAAACAAACCTTAAATTCATAATTTACATGTAAAAATTAGGTTGTGTGAGAATTTTTATCGAATTTGGATAATCTTAAATATTTTATTTAATTTAGGAGAAAGAATATAATCTAAGGCATAATAATATTTAATAATATGTTTAAAAAATGGCAAAACCATGTTCCTCACATTTAGTATTGCTTATAGGCCAAGTTTCATATTTCTACAAAGTTTCTAGATGCCTCTAATTCATTAAAAAGATAAAACAAGTGATATGATTTAAATACATTAAATAAAATATTAGAAATTTTCAAAAAAAATGCTAAAATCGAATTCCTCACCTCAAAGTTAGCTAACCTAAATTTGGATTGATTTGGACTTCATTTGCACCCTTAAATAGTTATATAAAGTTTTGTACATTTAATAGATCAAAATAATAAAGTTGGATGGTTGTATTAAATGTATCTTCTAGTCATCTTCTACCTATGATCTGGGTGATCATTAATTCTGTGGATGTGCATATTTCAAAAAGCAATAACTCACTTGTTTCTCCATCTTTTTCCACGATTCTTTCGCATATGAGTTGCAAATTCAATTATGCTTCCTTTGAGTCATTACTCATGAAATTTTGTCATGGTTTCGAGAAATGCCCAAACTCCCCTACGTAGAGCATTGCGGCTACCTTCCAATTCTTCCTATCTCACTTCCCCACCTATGAATACCTATACCCTAACCTTCGTTCGGTCTCATGCTACTCTCCTCTAATTCCAATTTCTTCTTGATCTTTGTAAGTTGTCGTCAGTGGTCTTAGTTTGAGTTTGGGTTTGCGGCGGGTAGTGCTCCTCCTCCTCACCATCTCTGATCAATCGCCCTTAGATGTAAAGTACTATGAACCCACCTCTTTCGTTTGATGTTCTTTTTTTCAAGAATTGTCACGCCATGCATATTTGCCCAATTTCGTATGGAGCAAGTAGCTCTCAATTACTATACATGGCGTCATGAGAGGGGAGAATGATCCCTTGGTTGAAATTCCGCAACTATCCTCCTCACTTCTTCTTTCCTTGATTGTTCCACACTAGGGTAGTTTAGTCTTTTGCCCGTGTTTTTCTTTGTTTTGAACGAAGTCAACGGGACCTTCATCGAGCGACTTGGTTGCACACTATTGGGTCAAGTCAGTTGAGTCGGTCCCATCTCTCTTCCTCTCTCTCTCTCTCTCTCTCTCTCTCGCATATATTGATTAGTTGGTTTTTTCAAATTTTTTGATTGGCCAATTTTGTTGAAGTCATATCTTTTGATTCACTTGTCCAAAAAATAAGTAAAAAATGTTTTGGAATAATAAAAATGTGTTCTTTCTAATAAAAATATTTTTAGAGCTTGTTTTAATGTTTTTCAAAGGAAGATTTCTAAGAATATAATAAATTATATAAAAGTCCTAAAAATTATAACTTCATCATATAAACTTCAAATTTGACAAATTAATATTTATTCTTGATCCAAAAAACATAAGGAATCATTTGGTCTAGGTTTTTACTCCAAAATCTGAGGTTTTCCAAATAGGTATAGAATTAGGGTTTCATTACATTTATATAAATTCCAAAACCCTACTACATGCAAATAATTTGTAAATAGGTCAAGTTGATCTTAGAAACAACTAGGATGGTGAAAAGTATTTCTAGGACTCTGGTTTAACGTATGTTTGCAAACCACATTATTCTTATTGAGCAATGCACCTAGTTCCTTCTATCTCTTGGTCCTATGGACATTAGCCTAAACATTATCTTGTTCTTTTGAAAATTATGCTTCATGTGAAGCATCTTGTTTATTATTGATCTTGTGATCATATTATTTAATTTGACATTCTCTTGGAATCTTTATTATGCTTTGTTCATGGTGGAACTCTATATGGTGACATGTGATGTCTTTTGCCTACTTGTGAGGTGGATGTATATGTTGGTCACTTTTGTGGTGACTACTTTATATAATCCGACTACACTTTCTACTTGCCTCTACATTAAACATGCTATGTGATTCAGTAGCACTAGAGTAATATAACAGCATTGGTTTTTGGGTTATGTGCCCTTATTATTTTTGGGATGGATGTTATGTGCCCCATACCCGAGTTTCAAATTTATGAGATTTGGCCCAACATTTATATTTATTGGGATTTTGGTTATGTGCCAATATCTATCAGGTTTCAAGTTTATGAGGATTGGCTACCATTGTTATTTATATTGTTTAGGGCTATGTTTATCTCACATGCATTCAGGACGATGATACTTGATGATGGGTTGTGTGCCCTAGTCTCATGATATGTGCTTATGTCGCATAAATTTATTGTTTATTCATGGCAAGTAATTCTATTTGTTATCTCTTGCTACAAATCATTTCTTTTATGCCCAAATGGATACCTCTTATCTTTTCGATGGGAAGTCTTTTATATTTGATGTCCCTTTATTTCATAATATTGCTCAATTTCTTTTTTAGTATGCACATACCAGCCTTTGTTGATGTTTCACTTTCTTATGTTCTTGTTGGGGGTATGCTTCTAACCCTAGGTGAAGGACATGGATGACATGACATAAATATATGGACCTATCTTAAGGAGTTAAAGCTTGGAGACAAGGTTATTATGGTTTAGATGTTCCTCTACTAGATCCTTATGTTGTATCATGCAAACCCTTTGTGGAAGATTATGTTCTTTTGTAACCTTATGAGAAATTGAATATAGCCATATTTTACTTCCACTACTGTTCTTTGGTTGTTTTGATTGCCATTAATTAAGATTTGAAAATTTTACACCCATCCAACATATCTTTTAAGTGTGTTTGGACTGGAGGTTTTATTCTTCAAATTTTTAGTAGGGAGTGGTTCTCCTTTGGGATCCCACTCCTTACAACGAAGATGGCCAATCTCCGATCAGGGAGGATGTTAGAAGACCCTGGTACTAACAACACTAAAGAAGAAAGAAGCCATAGTGAGCAACAATCCAACAAGGTGATTACACCAGAAGAGTTCAAGGGACAAGGACCAGCTGAAGACAGTCGAGAAGAAGAAAATGGCAAAAAGAAGAAGGATGAAGAGGTCAAGAACTCAGATCTTGTAGGAGAAGTTTTTATGAAGAGAAATGCTTATACCCCAAGAGTTCCCTTTCCCTACAAACTGATCAATGCACATTTAAAGAAGAGGTACAAGAAATTTATGGAAGCGGTAAAGAAGCTCCACCTAGATGTCCCATTTCTTGATGCAATTGAAGAAATGCCAACATATGCAAAATTATTTAAAGACTTAATCACAAAGAGAAGGAGATAAGACCATGTTGAGACCATGCAATTGGAAAAAATGTCGAGCATGTTTGTTCAAGTTGAGTTACCAATCAAAAAGAGAGATCTAGGGGTATTCAACATACCCTTCTGTGTCAGAGACAATGTGGAAAGGAAGGGATTAGCCGATTTGGGGGCAAGAATTAGTCTTATGCCCTTGACTCTAGCGCAAAGGTTGGGGTTAATAGAGATGGTGAAGATGGGTATGAGAATCGAATTAGCTGATCACACCTTTACGAGACCTGTGGGAATAGTGGAGGATGTTCCAATACAGGTTGGGCGATTTTTCATACCATGCGACATAGTAGTAATCGACACAGATGAGGACTCTAAGTGTCTGATGGTATTTGGGAGACTTTTCCTTGCAACTGGAAGGGCTCTAATAGATGTAGCAGAAGGTGTAATTACTTTGCACATTGGGAATGATCACATTGACTTTCGAGTACAAGATGCTATGAGAGGATCGTCTCTTTTTTAGTCAGTTTACTTTATGGATAGATACAATCAATACTATGAAGAGGTGCAAGAAGACAAGGTGATTTTTGATATCCTTATGCGAGCCTTGAATAGTCCTGACCCTATAGTGGAAGACTCAGAAGTCGTAGAAATCATGGATTAGCTGAATCAACCAGAAGAACTCAGTGAGGAGAAACTTTCAAGACAGCAAAGTATGCCTCATTTGAGCAAACACCTGAAGAAAAGAGGGCACCAAAACTAAAGCCTGAATTGAAACTACTTCCATAAGGATTGAAATATGAATTTCTTGACAAAGAAGAGAGGAATCATGTCATCGTTAATGCCAACTTGACAGATTATTAGCTAGAAAGGTTGCTAAAGGAGCTCAGATTGCATAGAAAGGATATAGGGTATTCAGTAGAATACATCAGAGGCCTCAACCCTATATTATGCATGCACATAATACATCTCGAAGAAACACCTAAACCTTTAGGTCAACCACATAGGAAGTTGAATCAAATGCTAAAGGAAGTCATGAAGAATGAAGTTATTAAGATGGGATGTCGGGATCATTTACCCCATAAGTGATAGTAACTGCGTAAGACCTATTCATGTGGTACCTAAGAAAGGTGGAATGATAGTGATAAGAGGTGATGACGAAGATGGGGTGGCAATGAGAATGGTAACATGTTGGTGTATGTGCATTGACTATCGCAAATTGGATGATTCTACCAGAAAAGATCATTTCCCTCTGCCATTTATCAATCAAGTTCTAGAAAGATCAGCTCATCAAGATTACTTCTATTTCCTGGAGGGGTATTTGGGATTCTATCAAGTACTGATTCATCCTGGTGATCAAGAAAAGACAACCTTCACATGCATCTATGGCACCTATGCTTTCAGGAGGATGCCATTTGGTTTATGCAATGCACCAACAACTTTCCAACGTTGCATGATATCTATGTTTTTGGACTTTCTAGAAGACATAGTGGAGGTCTTCATGGATGACTTCTCTGTCTATGGAATAGATTTTGAAGCATGTTTCAGAAATATATCTTTAGTTCTGTAGATCTGTGAGTAAAAACACCTTGTCCTAAACTGGAAAAAATGTCATTTTATGGTCCAAGATGGTATCGTCTTAAGGCATAAAGTTTCCAAGAAAGAAATTGAAGTGGACCTAAGAAAGATGGATGTCATATCCAAGCTTCCCCCACCTAAATCTATTATAGGAGTAAGAAGTTTCTTAGGGCATGTGGGATATTATAGACTATTTATAAAAGACTTCTCAAAGATTGTTAAACCCCTTGTGAATCTCCCAATCAAAGATGCTAAATTTGAATTCACTAGTGAATGTTTAGATGCCTTCTAGACGCTTAAAAGGGTGTTAAAATAGTGTCAATCTTACAAGCACTAGATTGGGAGTTACCCTTTGAAATTATGTGTGATGCCAATGATTTTTCCATCAGTGTTGTCTTAGGATAGAAGAAGGACAAGAGGCGCCATGTGATTTGCTATGCAAGCCGAATGCTAGACAAAACCCAAGTAAACTACACCACCACTAAAAAAAATGTTGGCTATTGTATTTCCTTCAGATCATACTTAGTAGGGTCGAAGGTAAAAGTATACACTGATCATGGAGATATAAAATATCTCATGCAGAAGAAGGATACAAACCAAAACTTCTGCAATGGGCCTTATTACTGCAAGAGTTCGACCATGAGATCATATATAAAAAGGAAAAGAGAATGTGGTTGCAGACCACCTGTCAATGATAATTTTTGATGAAGAAAATAAATTTCCTGTAAACAACAACTATGCTGATGAGGCTCTCTTGATGGCCCAGTCAGATGAATGAAACCTACCTTGGTTTTTTGACATTTGCAGTTATCTAGCCTGCAGACAACTTCCACCAGAGATCACTTATAATTAGAAGAAGAAATTATTCTCTGATCTAAAAAAATATTATTGGGATGACTCACTTATGTTCAAAAGATGCTCTGACAACTTATACCGTCGTTGTATAGCGGAAGAAGAAGTGCCCCTAATCCTCAAAGAATGCCATTCCTTGCCTTATGGGGGCCACCACAGGGGGAAGAATAGTCGTAAAAGTCCTACAGTTAATATTTTATTGGCTGACTCTTTTTAAAGATGTTGCATCATTTGTCAAGACCTACAAAGAGTGTCAACTCACGAGAAATATTAGTCGAAGGAATGAGATGTCGATGGCCAATTGGGTAGAAGTAGAAATTTTTGACATATGGGGATTGATTATATGGGACCTTTCCCATCATCAAAAGGGAACCAATATATAATTGTTGTTTTCGACTATGTCTCGAAATGGGTAGAGGTTGTTGCCACCCAAACCTGTGACTCCAAGGTAGTAATCAAACTATTCGAGAAAACTATCTTCCCACGGTTTGGGTACCACACACTGTTATGAGCGATGGGGGGTCTCACTTTGAAGAAAAGAAATTTGAAGCTCTATTGAGGAAGTATGAAGTAAAATACAAAATTGCAACATCATACCATCCCCAAACGTCGGGACAAGTCGAGGTATCTAACAGGAAGATCAAGCAAATCTTAGAAAAGACTATCAGTCATACAAGGAATGGTAGGTCTATACAACTCGACGATGCACTATGGTCTTACCGCACAGTGTATAAGACACCCAAAGGCATGACACCCTACGGGTTGATTTATGGGAAGCCTTATCATCTACCTATCGAATTAGAGCACAAAGACATATGGGCTATCAAATTTTTGAACATAGATCTTAACAAAGTGGGACAGAAAAGATTTCTCCAACTTCAAGAACTTGAAGAGTTGAGACTATATGCTTATGAGAATGCAAGGATCTATAAGAAAAGAACTAAGGTATGGCATGATGCTCACCTGAAGAGCAAGGATGTCCATCAAGGAGACAAAGTTATTTTATTCAATTCAAATATCAAGTAATTCCCTGGAAAGTTGAGAACAAGATGGTCTGAGCCCTTTTCCAGTCATAAAAATATACCCGTCAGGGATGATGGAAATAACTGGAGACAAGACAAGCACTTTCAAGGTGAATGGGCAGAGGATAAAAACGTATTATGAAGATGAAGCTTTTCTGAGAAGGACTAAAGTGAGTTTGGGGGAACCCAATCCTCTAGCAGATGAAATGAGTGAGAAAGTATTAGCACCAACTGAAGGAGGATGAAACTAGAATGAGAAAGAGTCAAGCTAAAAGACTGTAAACTAGCACTCCTTGGAAGGCAACCCAAGATTTTCCTACTTTCTTTTATGATCCAAGTTTTCCTTTATCTCATGTTTTAATCTATGAGCTATGTACCTCTCTCCTTCTAAGTATTTTAGTTTTCTGCACCTAGAAATATACATAAATAGTATGTAGATTGCTCTCTTTTCACATAAGTTTTAATGAGAAATTAGGTGTTTCATCTTTGAAAATTTGTCTCTATCAACATGGTTATGTGTGCACTGTGGTCGTGGAACCTGCCGCGGTTGTGGCACCTGCTTTACATGACTTAGGCCCATGGTCGTGGCAAGGTTGAGAGCATAGCTTGACCTCAGTCGTGATAGTCTACTCGGCCGCAGTTGCGACTGCTTCATAGTATATAAGCAGAACCATCTCGATAGTAGTGTTTTCTTTCCCTTCTTGTTTTCTAATTTTCAAACATTGGATAAGCCCTAACCGAAGTGTAATTTGATGCAAAGTTGCTACTACAATCAATCACCAAGTGACGTTTGTCGTAAACCCGACTGCTAGCACCATAACCTTGTCATGACATCATTACCTCTGTCGTCACTTCCGTAACGACATGTTCTGATCTCCCCGCTAAGCCGAGGTGCCATCACACACTTTCTTGGGTTACCACTTTCCCTGACCATTGCACTCTTTGTCCATTGCATTTTGGGGGTTCATCGCATTCCGTGTTTATACAATCCTAGAATTGGTTTTTGTTATAGCGTGGCGACAGTGAGAATCACCGAGAATGTTTCCGCTCCTTCACCAGAGTTTTGTTGGCATTTCATTTTTCCTCTTCACCCAATGTCAAACCTATGGTGGCATTTTGCTTGTACGCTTCTAGCTGTATCGCCACCGATCGGTCAAAATTTGGGCGGGAATACCCACTGCGATCATCGTGAGAGAAGCTGACATGAGAACATGAGCAAAACTCAAAAAATTCAAAGGTGACTCTCATCACCTCCTGCTTTATCAAAGTAATATAGAAAATAACCGCCAACACAATTTTCACAAGATCAAAATCTGGAGGAGTGACTAAGGGGGGCCTATTTCTAATATGGTCCATGCTCAATAAGAAATCAGTGAACATCGGGAGACTGCTAATCGAGAGGCTATCAGTCGCAGTAGGAGGGGAAGCAAAGTAGATGAAAGAATTCTGTACTGGAAACCAGATAACCAGAATTGCTTAGCATTTTATGGATGCCAACCTGTTGATAAAATACAAGAAGACCAAGGGACATACCAAGATAGGCATCAAGTCCCTCGTTAACACAAGCATTTGGGCATAGAAACACAACAAACTTTTCTACAAACAGAGATGCTCTAAAGTACTTCTACCCTTACCAGAGATGGCATATTATGACACCCACAAGTTGTGGCCCACACAGGAGGATTTGGACAAAATATACTCAGGCACCACCAGCATGGATGCAGGCCCAGTATCACCCGCTGGTGACAAGAACATGAGGGATAAGACTCCAAAAATGGAGATGCAAAGGCCAGAGGAAAGAAAGAAGCTGACTATAAGGAAGCGAAAGAAGAAAACATTAGACATATATGTCATCCCAAGTCTACCCTAACCACGCATGCATGTAGAGGCCGAATACCAACCTGAGGTGGCAGTAAATGAAGAAGGCGACCAGGAACATCTCGAGGTCGTCGAAGAAGAACGACACTTAGAGGTCGAGAAGGAACCCCGCCAACAATCTGAAGGCCCCAAGGTTGCACCCAACCTTGTGATTCCAGAAGTGGTGCTACAAATACCGGAGCAACCAGATGTGAGCACATCTGCCCAAGCGACAAATGCTAATCCAATGCTGAACAAGTCAGCTTTGCAACCTAAGGAGCATGTAACGTCAAAGACACCGTCAACAATGCCTGTAGAGCAGTAACACCAACGCCCACAAACATTTTGTGATGTACTAGGGCACAAATTCTATGCATGTGGTTACACATGCAGCATGCTTCTGAGATTAATTTCAATATTACTTCTACCCTATGCACACTAACAATGCAAGTACAAAGTTTGAATACAAGAACTGAGGCATTCCCCCAGTTCATGCAAGGGGTCATCAACACCCAGAATGCAATGATGGGGGCTCTAAAGACACTAATAGAAGAAATGACAAACCTAATAAAACAACGGGATGTCATGAGAGTAGATAAAGAACTGATGTGAAAGGGGTATGAAGAAGCGTTAGAAGATTTAAAGAAGGAACTTTAGTGCTTAGACAAAGAACGTTGACAACTAGATGTAGAATTCCAAGAGATGGACGGTCGAAGGCAAAGAAAGAAGTCGAAGTGTCTAACCAGTCCTTCCACATTACGAGACTCCTCAATCCCCTCGAGCCCATATAAAGATGATGATGACATAGGAAGAATAGGTGTGGGCACAACTTCAAATGATAAAAGTGCCAATGTAAAGACTACCCCAAGGGTGGAACCACCTATAAAAGAAGCACCACAAAAGTCAGAAACTCATCAAGATGTTGAGATAAAGAAGACAAACATATTATCAAGAATGTTTGATTTGAACACTAGCCCAGAAGAGGACAAGATTGTAGCTGAGGAACCTCAACCAATTGTCTTCGTCAGGGAAGAAAGCACTACCATATAAGATCTCACATCACGATAAATAAGAGATCTCAACAAGTTCTTGGATGACATGACTTTTGTAATGGACATCTACAATGACTTTTTGCAAGACACAGCACAGTACGAGCACAATGATACACTCTATGATGAAAAGATGGATGCGATGTTAGCTGCGCTCAATTTAACAGAACAAGAGAAGCCATCAGAAGAGGACAGACCCATGGAAGACTTAACTAGTGATATATATATGACCAATGAAAGCAAAGCAGTAAATCAAGCACAGTTAGATTCCAAGATACAACCTCCCGTAATGGAAGTACAACCCCCAACAATTCAAACAGTAGGAGACAAAACCTTAGAAGATGATGAAGGGGGACTCACCTCTTTCTTCACTGACGAGCCGGTCACAAAGAGGAGCACATCAATTGATGTTGTACCATTAGGTGTTGCTCCTCCTCTACCCTGCAAAATGGAGGGCATGGACATGATCTCATTATCTAGAATCACATGCAGAGATGTCCATATCTTAGCAGATGTGCTCGATGGCAACCTGCCAGGTACATATATTATCTACCACAATATAGGAAGGTCACTTAACAGGGACCATTTTAGAGGGATCTCTATAAAAAGAGCACGAGTATACCAAAAGTTGTTCAAAGTACTCTGCGCAACTTTGTTGGAAGAATTTCTACATCCTGAAAAAATGCAACCTATTTTCAACGACACCACACATCTAGCAGGTCAACTTTTCGATAAATATGACAAATATCACAATGTGAAAGAACTACAACGTGTAGTGAGAAAAGAGGAGACAAAATTTGTATTTATGCCTATAAGGACTGTAAAGCACTAGGCACTTATTGTCATCAACATGTATGAGAGACGTACAACAATGTTCAATTGTTGCACTGCTTAATTGGACAACACATCCTTGGTTTACAAAAATAAGGAAGCAAGAGATATTTTAAAGGTGCCAATACGTCTACAATGGGCTATTCAGACAGCAGACATCCAACACTAAGGGACATGAAAATAGTTCTCAATATGTAGAAAGGTCCCTCAAGAAAAGGTTGAAACAGGAGATTGCATCTTCATAGTACTCAGGATGATGGAAGCAATCAACAAGGGAATCCCACTGGAAGACCTCTGCATAGAAGACTTACATGTCTTACGTGGTGTCTATGCAATGGAGGTTATCTATGATCTCCGCTTCGTCAATGACCTGACGATGTCTTCAGACGCAATACCACGTCGACTTCACCAAGAAATACCTCTACCTGGAAAAAAACTTGGAGGGAAAGACTTAAAACCTTATGGGTCGATCCAGAAGAACCCGCTAGATCATCTTCTTGGAAGGAAGGTTCGACAGTCGACACTCTTAACAAAGTAGAGAAATAACCTAAAAGCAAGCCAGAACACTCTCCTTTGGCAGAAAAAGACAAAGAACAACCTCCTGTTCATGAGCTCGAAGAAGGGGAGATAGAGGAAGATAATATGTTAGAGATAAAACATGATGGGCCAGTAGGAGAAATAGTTCCAACCTTCAAGGATTTTGATAGATGGAGCTACGAAAGCTTGTCACTAGAATCCCTATAATTGATAATGAAATGCTTAAGGGAAGGTGACACCACAAAAGAGGCAATCTTCAAAAGGGATGGCATTTGTGTACTAAAGGATGACCTCAGAAATACTTTAAAAATAGGAGGGTAACTTTCAGTCAACACTATGTCAGCCTATCAGGCACTGTTGAATGACAACATGCCAAATGTGCATATGGCCTACTTCTCTTAGTAGATGATATCTTGATAGATAAAAGGTTGAGAAAAATAGACCACCTACTACAATGACAAGAGACCTCTCTCCCAGACTATATATTCCTGTCCATGGACTCTACTAGTAGCCAACATTATAGCTAGGATTGCAGTCCTATACAACAGTTCAGATGCAGCCTTTGCACTCAACAAATGCATGAACATGAATACTGCAAAGACACCTACAAAAGAGAAGGCAGTCACGTGTGCTGAAGTAGTCGTCGAAATGCTAAAAAATCATGGAAAATGATACAAGCATAAAGAAGGTAAAGACTTCAAGAAGACGTAGTTCTGCCATAGAAGCCCTTAACAAGTACCACTGTCATACGATTGTGGATTCTATTGTCTATCATGGATGATTGCCCTAGATACAATGAATATGAAGATGGAGGGCATGTAACATGAACAATACCACTCACTACGCGGAGTATACGCCAACATGCTCCTCGAGTCAAAGTGGGTGACTACAAACAACTAGCAGCAATAAAGGAAGCTCATTTATACATCCAACTCCAATTTTGACACCTTGGGCTGGGGTGAATGATAAGTTTGGTGGAGGAATCATAAACATGAGTGAGAGGTACAATTTTTTCACCAATAGTTTTCAAACAATTTCTTATACACATCCTTTCTTCTACTAAAATCAAGTATGAGAAACAAATTTTCTAAAAAAATTATTTTCAAAAATTTTGCTATTAGTCATAGCTTTGTTTAGCCCCTTCTTAGACTTATCTACTCTTGTATTATATGTTTTAGTGTTATCATTTCTAGAGAGGTATAAATGAGTAGCCAATACACATAAAAGTAAAAACAAGAAGCCCAACAATACAATTCTATCTCATTCTTACGGCAAAACATTGTGTGTGGAACAATCCTAAGTCTATGGAATCCCTAGAAACTGGAGGACTTTACCAAGCCATACTCCCAACCAATCACCCTAACCTGATTGTTCTAGCTAGAAAATCCTCACCTCCCTTGAGAAGGAAATAGCTGCCCCTTTCGGGTTTAATTATCCCCACTTTGGTATGAAAAAAAACTTGGCCACCCAGAAAATCATTTAAAAACCCCTCACCCAAACCTGAGAGGAGATATGAAAAGCCAAAAAGAAAAAAAAAATATGGAGAGTTGTGCCTAAAAGATGTCGAAGGATCCTACATGATCGGTGTATTGTTACAATCACGGATGCAAATATGTTGTGCCCATAAGTGGAATCCTAAAGCCAAGTACATCCACCTACACTCCAAGCAACCCTCAGACAACCATCTAACTTAATGTCAGGAGCCCTTGGGGCAACACTGCCCTTACAACAGCTTTTGGGTGAGGGAAATTGAGGAGTGTAGGAAAACACTGAAAGCCTGAAACCTACCTGAGCACACTAGCATAGGGCCAACTAAAATAAAGGAAGGGTGTGAAAGCTACTCCTCAAGGGGATGTTGTACAAGTATGGCTAGCAACCTAGCATAGGGAAGGGTAACTCATTGAAACAGAGAACCCTTTACTACCAAAAGGCATTGGCAAGGATTTAAAGTCATGCAACTCTAGATATGAAAGGGAGGAAATAGAATCTCAGGATTCAAAACAGACATACCACGAGAGTTTTGCTGTAAGAATGCGATAACTCTATAATGGTAGGCTTTCTAAATTTTTTTATTACCCATAGATCATCTCTCTATGATTCTGGGCCTACCATTAGCCTGAGGACAGGCTCAATCCTAAGTTTGGGGGAGTTGATAACATCTCATTTTGTGTACTTTTTGCATATGATTTATGCCTCCCCTAGCATACCTTTTATGGATTTCTCTACTTATTTTAGTGCATTGGTGTCAAAATATTAATTTCATACATCTTTTACTTTTACAGGGTCATGCTACACTACGACCGTGGTCAACAATGCAACTATGGTCAACACCACAACTACGGCTATATAGCCCACTGATGACCCTGCCACAGTCGATGCCTCCATTTCCACTTCTTCACACCACGACCCTCCCACCAAAGCAATGCCCTGCGGTCGAGGCCATACCACGACCAAGCCTCCCCCTCGACCGCGGTAGACAATTAGCACACCACGACCGTAATGGAGGTCACGACTGACCTATACCTCACGACCGTGGCCTAGAGGCTAAGTTGGTGAGCAGCATCTATAAATAGACGCCCACCTCGACACATCAAATCATCAGATCATCAAGGATGACAAAGTGCTTCCAAACTCCAGAGTCACCCACGTCCATACCCATCGGTCTTAAATTTCTAAAGACAAAAGTTGGAGGAGAGAGAATATTGACCACCCTCTTCTTCAAAGGAAGAAGTCACTACAATCGTGCCTACTCCAGATCTAGATTTGAAGAAGTACAGTTGGTGTATCACCATCTTCTTTCTCTATCTAGATCTATCATCTTTGTCATTTAGTACTCTCCATCTTCATGTTTATTGATGTATCTATCATTTTGTGACTTTGTTATGCTGCATGTCAACATGTGTGGCTAAACATCTAACTTGAGTTGGGAGTAGCCACTAAGGCTCTCCCAAGATGTATATTCTTTATCCCCTTTGAATATATATATATATATATATATATATATATATATATATATATGTGTGTGTGTGTGTGTGTGTGTGTGTGTGTGTGTGTGTGTGTCCTTATCAAGATTATCTCCATACTCTTATTTTTAATGCTTCACTTATAGGCTTAGCTACCATCTTGTGATGTTTGATAGTTGGTACCTCGAAAGAATAGTACCAACCTTATCTAGTGTTGTGGAGTAGTATGAACGCATGAAAGTTTTGGAATGCTAAAGCTAACGGTCATATGGTTTGCTTTGTGGTTGTTGGCTCGCCATATCGAGAGAAATACTACCTTAAAACCTAGATCTATCCTAATCTCGAGAGGGGAGGGAATAGACATTTTTTATGATCTCTAGTAATCTTGATAGGAGTATACGAAGGGGTGTGAGTTTTCCATGTTGGTGAGAGACCTTAGTAGGTGAAACTCGATCCAAGTTTCCTTCCATACCTTTGTTTCTTACCATTTGTTAAACATTTTTCTCTTACTTCATTTTCTTTCTTTTACCTTTCTTTGTTTTGTCTGGTGCATCATCATTCCTTAATGAACACCCCTTTTAACCCTCCTATTTGTTTGGAGTGTAAGAGTGTGAGACTCAGTGTACTTAATACTTACCAACCCTATCCCTGTGGTTCGACCCTGAATACTAGATCGGAGCCCGTATAATAGTTGTGGGGGCTTGAGTGTCGGGTTATAATCTTAAAAGTTTGACTACTCTGGATCCACTCCATTTTGGACGTGCAATTTAGGCCGATCAATAATGACCTTGATTTGAATTTTGACTGGATCTAGACACGAGTCGGTCAACTCATGATCATAGTTAGTCTACTGGTGATCTGAGTCAGTCGATACATGATCTTATTCGATCAAATAACGAGACTAGGGATGAGAATCTAAATTCTCCAACTCTTGCCCTTTTTGGCTTTAATTTCTTGCCCCAAAATAGAGAGATTTGTCAATTTGCCTTCTTTGACCATTTGATTATCTTAATGGTGTGAGTCAATTGACTCATGATCTGAGTCAGTCGATTGGCTTTAATGTTGATTCGATGAAACCGTAGAATGGTTGTTGGCAGCAATAATTTAGTTGAGTTTGGGTGTGAGTCAGTCAACTCATGATCTAACTCGATCGATTGGTGATCTGAGTCAGTTGACTTGTAATCTGAGTCGGTCAACTCGTGAGACTGGGCTTTGGATTTTGACCATTTTCCTATAAAAGTCAACCTAAAACTAGTAAAAATTCAAATAAAAGGGGGATAAGCTAAACTAGACAAATTAAATTGTAAAAATAAATAATAATAATAATAATAATCATAATAATAATAATAATGAAATGCTCCTAAAAAGAGATTCAAAATATGCAATTATGATGGATAAATATGCACTTATCAAAATATATGAAAGTTACACTTTACTTGTCCTCAACAACATTGAATTTAAAACACTTCCACATAATACTTTCGGCCCATCATCCTCACTCACATAAAAACACTTAAGTTCTTACGCCTTATATCGCCAAGAAACCTTGACTTACTGCATTCAGGAAAAACAATCTTTAGATTCCCTACTTCTAGATTATTTCACAACTTGGTTCCATTTCAAGACCTGTAATAAAATACATTTTGTATTCCCTTGCGTATTTAGAAGTCTCCATATCCTTACGAGTCATTGCACAAGAATAGAGATTATTTTGATTGGTTTGGGTTTATGTATTTTTCACCTGGGTATAAAAAAAAGTATGGAAGAAGAATTATCTCTCCTCGATTCGTTTGAGATCTTTTTATTCATGTACTATAATTGCATTGACCACATTTTTTTCTTTTTGTTCTCATTGACATCTTTTTGATGGTACACCCAAATCAATTGTAAGGGGTATTGAAGAAGTGGAAGAGGGGGAAGGGTGTCACCCCTAACTTAGTGTTTTGACACTTTGGATCTTTATTATTTTATTTTGCATATGAAGAGACAAGAAGGTGATGGAAGAAGTGTAGAAAAGAATGTTCTTTGTGAAACCTTTTTTTTAATTTAAGCGCATTGGGAGTATCATACATTGGGTCAATTAATTTTGAGTTATGCAAAATCAAGAAATCTTCAAGTTAATCTATAACTCTATATAAGGAAGCATTATTTTTTAAACCTATCAATCATCTATGGATTGCCATCTTTTTTAAGGAATGGTGTTAATTAAGATCCTAGGTGACATGATAATTTCTATAAATGGTAGATTTTATAATTTATGTTACAAAAGAAATTACATCATTCAAGTGGTATATTGATAAGCATGCATATCATCATGGCCAACTAGATAAAGGCTTGTCCGACTGGATAAAGGCCAAAACTAAAGAAAAATTTGAAAGAAAAAAAAAAGTAAAACTAAACTACATAACATAATGAAAATAGCAAGACATTGAAGATAGAGTGAGTGGAATGAGTACCTACTACCCACCTATACCCCAAACTTATTTTTCTTGTCCCGAGTAAAACTTAAATCCAGAACAGAGGGGAGAAAAGTGTAGAGATCACCAAAGGGGCATGGTAGCTCAAAGAACGTCCAGCTAAAAGGAATGTTGATGAGGGCTGGAACCTTGCAAAGAGGACTTTCATAGTGCGCCCAGTGATTGGGTGTTTGTGGATGCTAAAAGGGGCTTTCCGCTAGAGAAAAATGATGCTACTTGTTTCCCTACAATCCTTCCAATAAGATCCACATATCTTCCTTCAACAATGAAGAAAGTGCTATTAATGTATGTGGATTGGGAAGGATTGACCAAAGGTGAAGTTTGAGACACTGTGGTAACACATATTGCAATGTCCTAGGATTTGAGGCCTTAGATAAAATGATCTTAAAAGGAATGATTGGACTACCCATATCACCAACATGCACCTCCTATTTTGGGAGCCCATTATTAAAGAACCTTATGGTTAAGTGTGCTCAGCCTATAATAGTATTAGGATGAGTGACCAGTCGGGAACTACCCGAACTTAAAATTTTGCTTGTCTTGAGCAAAAAAATAAATCCAAAATCGAGGGAAGAAAAGTACAGAGATCACTAGGGGGTTGGCACCTCAAAGAACTTCCAGGTAAAAGAAATGTTGACGAGGGTTGGAACCTTGAAAAGAGGACCTTCATAGTGCACCCAATTATTAGGTGGTCATGGATGCTCGAAGGGGATTTTAGGTAGATAAAAATAATGTTTTTGTTGCCCTAGAGTCCTTCTAGTAAGATCCACATATATTCCTTCAAAAGTAAAAGAAGTTCTATCAATGTATGTGGATCGGGAAGGATTGACCAAAGGTACAGTTTGAGCTGGTGTGGTAATTGTAAGGACCCTAACCCACATTTTGAGATAGCCCTATTTGTTTTGCTTAAGTATGTTGCTTAGCTCCTTGCTCTAATCATCTAAGATGTAATTAGAGCAATTTGGAATCTTGAGTGTCTTGTTTGAGCTTGATGCTTGTGTTTTGTGGAGAGGTTTGGTGCAAATTTCAATTTACCCAGGATAGGGGTTTATGTGCAAGTTTGACACCTCTAGAGTGTTCCTTCTCTCTCTTGGCACCATCTAGAGGAAAGACAAAGAGATGTGCACCTTGTTTGGACCTTGGTTGAGTGGTGTCATCCTTGGTGGTGTTTTGGACACATGCTTGAGGCGTGTCTTACAGCTAGGAGTGTTGTCTCAGGATTGAGATCCTTGAAGAGGCCTTGTATCGGTTTGTGGGTGTCTTGAGGGACATTCTATCAGTTTTGTGGTGTTTATAGGTTCATCATATCAATTTGTGATACCTAGGGTTTACCCCTAACAGTTTGTGAAGAGGGTAGATGTGTGTATCGGCCTTGACCATCTTAGGTGACCTAGTGGGCGAGACATAGATCTTACCACCTCGTTGCATGGTGTTGCATGTGGATCATTCTCATGGATAAGTGTCACTATCACGGAACCATTTGTTACCCTAAATCCACACTCCTAATGGCTACACAACGAAAGGCGAGTGGACCATGGCATCTGTCCCTAGAATGGATCACATAACATATGCATGAATAAAACCACAAACAAGAACAAGATAAGAGACAAGATAGCACATAAAGAAAACTAAACTAGTACCTATCATCAAGATTTTAAACCCATAATATCAACCCATTTGAGATTCCATTTGCATGACATTAGATGATCTCGAGAGTAAGAGCAGCATATTATCATAATATAGTGGAAGCGATGATTTTAGAAAGATTCATAGTGTACTTGTTACCTAAAATCATAAAATGGGTACACATCAGCATAATTGTGCTGAGTACACTATAAAATACATAAAATTATAGGTTTAAGAAACATATATGCCTGGCAAAGCTTGATATGAAAGCAAGAAAGAAATAAACAACATTAAAGACTTTCTTATTAACATGAAACTGTGTTTTAGGTGCGTTTCCATTATACTTGAACAACAATATATATGGCCATTGACCAACTTCCTTAAAGGAAGGGTCTGTAAGGGTGCTCAAGATTAGCTAACCCTTTTATATATGTGAGGGAGTTCAAGACCTAAATCAATGAGCTAACCCTATTTTCAACATACCTTGTGCCCTTACCTTGAGAATTTAAGTAGGTGCACAAGGTTCGTATAACGGACAAGTTCAATTATGTTCAAGGTTTATTTAACATATTTCAAGCAAAACAAACATGTTAATCATAGGGAACAAGTAGCTCAAACAAGTATATAAAGATAAGAAGTTTAAGCATACAATCATACAAGCAAGTTCAACACTACTAGTCTAGCCAATAGGAGGATAAAGCGTACCTGATTAGAGTACAAGATTAACAACTTGATTTAGAAGACCATATTGAGCAACATATCTAGATCTTCACAATTGAGTCATCATTGAAGTACTAACATTACAAGTAAGTGTGACTAGATTAACATCACAAGACTTAGGTCACCTTAATCATATTCATCAAGGGTGAATATTTCACTTAATCTATGTTCCATTATTCTCATTGATTGATTTTGGCATGTCCAATGTTCAGGCAATATTCATCATCAAGTTATGCACTACATCATACGTCATTTGACTTAGGGTGAAACATCTTTATCGAGTTAAGGGATTTTAGACATAAGGTTTCATTGATCTTAAAGGGAAAATCATAAGATTCAGACAAGGTTGGATGACTTAATCATCAAACATCCATTTAAGTCATATTGAGTCATATCATGCAAGATTGTCACTGTTAGAGTATAAATGGGTCTACTTGAGTTAGATGTCATTAACATCACCAAGTTTCCTATTTGAGATCATTATATATCGTGGATGATCATTAGGACAAGATTTGCATAAGAACATATACTTAGCTATCGACATGCATGCTAAATTACATATAAATGCAACATTAGGGTTTTTAAACACATAAGTGTACAAGAAGGATCCACCAGGTATATGAGTGCACAAAGCATGATAATTTACTTATTTAGAAGGTCACATAATCATTTTAGACATAGAAGACCCACATGTGGGTTAGGTTTGAGATTCAACATCATGCATCCATATAAAGCATGTTTCAAGGTTCAAAGTACCTCATCAAGTAAAAAAAAAGGTACTAGCATGAACAAGATTGAATCTTAGTTAAAGATACATCAAAAACTACTAATTTGGATCTAACATAAGGATTTGGGGCACCTTCAATCTAGGGTAAGCATTCAAGAAATATACTTTAGCATTGAAGCCCATTTTAGGTCATACAAACAATGTTAGATCACATTAGGATACACATGGTGAAAAAAGGTCGAAACAAAGATGTTCAATATACTGATCTTAGACTGAGACAAGATTTTGAGGCATGAATAAGCAAGCTTGTGCATAAAATAGCATTAATCACCTTAAAAGGACATGGAAAGCTTGTAATTTAGGATGTCAAGAGAAGAAGAAAATATATTTAGATTAAGAGACTATTTTTATTGCAAAGTTCTTGTTTTTCTGATCAAAATGATATGCTACACCATGGTATTTGGTTAAACTATCAAGGAGTTATGAGGATTTAAAGATAACCATAAAATTGAGGATTTGAGTGGATTATACCAAAAAGAGGCCAAATCTAGGTAGCTGGAGAGTGCTAGCCGACCCTTTTTTTTTTTGGGGTGGGGGGAGGCTAGGATGTGCTACTATTGCTGATCACTTTGTGGTCAGTTGGGGGTGACTGGCGGCCTCTTCCCAACGTGGCTTGGGCCCTCTCCCTAAAGAGCATGCTAACACGATCGTCGTAGAGCTATAATCCAAGGGTGGGGGAAATGTTTGTTCATGACCTTTAGATCAAGGTCCTCCATGGACCCACCCTGATCTAATGCCATCTATGCATGTAACCCTCCCAAGACCACCCAGGCCAGAATGGGAACACACAATGACGACCATCTACCAACTTCTCACCGGAGGAGCTACATGGAGGCAAGAAGATGGGGTGGAATGCCCCTAGAAACAGGCTGGCTAGCCCCGAGGGGGGTGTTGCAGAACTGGTGACTATCAAAGAAAGGGAGGAGGGTGGCTGGAGTGAAGTCCCCAAGGGTGTTGCCATGGTAGATTTAGGGTTTCAGAGCTTGAAGATGAAGTTGGTGTGCGAGATATAGTTCACAAAATTGCACAACCAAGGGTGTGAAGGAAAGAGGAAGAAGAAAGAGGAAGAATGGAGATGAAATGGGACAATTTATAGGTGTGAAAAGGACCATATGTGTGGTGGAGGTTTTGCTCCAGCCACCTATTCCCACCCATGGGAGCAGGTAGGGAAGATGAGCATGTGGCCGTCAGATCTTGGTTGGATCCACGCCCATCAGATCCAAGGGTCGTGATTGGTCATAGCAAGCAAAGGGGATAGCTGACATGGACAATCCATGGCTAGAAAAGGAAATAGTTTGATTGGTCGGGAGCAACTTTCTCAGATTGATGATGTGGCACCTTAATATATCAAAACCAAGGTTTTAAATTATGTTTCTTGAGAAAACTTGTAAAATGGATATCTCCCAAACTGTAACTTTGATTGACATGAAATTTTTGTCACTAGTTCACAAATTTTCTCTACTTTTGATGTAAAAAGTTTGGGTCCAAAATTATAATGCTGAGGGCAATAAATTTTGGAAAAACACTTCCAAGTGTAACTATGCACTCGACTTATTAAAATAAGTATATTGTGACATTTATCCAATTTAGTTTCAACAAATGAGTATAAAATGATTCCAAACTATATAATTTATTGTGAGGGAGGTTGTGAAACATAGTAGACAGTCAAATGTTTCAATATGTGTATTAATAAAGCGAGAGTGAAAATCTAGGTTATCACATCCTCCCCACCTTAAAAGGAATTATTTCCCTAAAATTAAAACAAGTCAGCAATCGAGATTGAGTCTTTCCATTCAACATCAAAATTGTCATAGTACCCTCATAAGGTGATATCACTACTTACATTATCCATCTAATTCTAGCATCGAACAATTGAGCATCATGGTGCTCATATAAATCATCAATTATGGAATATCATAACATGAGTCACAGATTTGGGAAGTTTATCTCATAGAATTCAAATTTGGAGAGATCACATTTTAGTTCAAATGAATAGAGCTCAAGAGTAAGGTATGACCTTCATTCCCAAAATTTAGGGTTCTAGCTTCTACATTGGCCTAGATGGGTTTATACATCCATGATTGAGAATTCATATTTCCATAATTCGAGACATACATCGTATTTCAACATCATAATTTTGTGCTCAAAATCAAATGGAAGGTCCCACCCTAGTCCACATGGAGCTCACACTTAATCATAAATCAAGTGAATCATCATAGTCATAATTTCAAAATTTTGAGATTTGGGAACATGAAACTTATTATTCATATATCGAGGGTGATCTCAAGATCCAAATAGGGTGGTCGTAGGAGTCAAATCAAAATCAAGATCAATGATCATGAGTCCAGATTTCATACATCAATATTGAGAGTCAGTTTGGACATCAAAGTTATAGGTCCAAACACTTGAGTTTAGGTTTTATATCCCTATTTAAACCTTAGGGGTGATCATTCATTCATATGCAACAATCAATCAACATTTCGAGCAACATTTAAGATACAAGCAACATTTTGAGATATCAATATTTAGTCCATTATCATGTTATTCAAGGTTGATGAATGATCTATACCTAGGTCCTTCTACGAATTTAACCACAAACTATAATTAGTGTCATCATATTTTAAGATCATCATTAAATTGGCATCCAAGATTGAGTTTCAATATCATCATAGACTTGACCTGTTAGGGACTTAGGTCAAGAAATCAAAATTGTGTGAAAGGTGTAACCTTTCCAATCTCTAAATAATCAACAAGATGGAAATTTAGATAGATATGTGACTTAAGTTAGGGTAGTCATGAGTTAACCACTGCACTAAGTTGGCACATTAATCTACATTAATCACGAGTCATTAAACATTTCCCAACAGGGCGAGTATCGACTATCAAATCATATTTCACAAGATCACGAGTCAAACATAAGGATCATAATAGAGAAATCATATTTTGAGATTTTGCAAGATCAAGGTCATAATATAAAAACCATGTTTCAAGATTTTGCAATATTGAGGTCATAATCATGTTCCCTTCCTTTCATGGTCAAGGTAAGGGTATATTTGAAAATCTAGAAGTCAAATTGGGAACTCAAGAGTTTGAGCAAAACAACACAAGAGTGATAGCCATGTCCATCTTGCATAAGAATCAATAGGGAAGGTGCCTCTTGTATCAAAGTCTTTCATCATGATTTTGAGAGTCATAAGGTATAGTCATGGTTCATATCAAATAGGGTAAACATTTTGCTTAATTATGTTTTAGTATTGATCAATAATAGGGCATCATGGATTCAATCAAATAGGGACCTCATCAAAATGGGGTATGATGTACAGACTATCCTTATCTCATCATATCATGATCATTATCATTTTACCTCAAACATAGAAATCATGTGGTATAGATTGGGTAAAGTTGAGTTAACATGATATGAGGGGTCATACATGAGTGTTTAACTCCAAGAGTACTTTCATTAGTCATAATTGAGTTTTCATATTAAGGTTGGATCATGACAACATCATTAACGTACTCAACTTTTTTCAATTTTATTCAAATTCTAGTTTTCCCATACATAAGCTACCCATAATCGATAGATCATGTGATTGATAGTCGTGAGTAGAAGAATCACATGAGGAGATGAGAAGCTAACTAATCATCTAATGGGTGGCTTAGGGTTTTCCTTAAAGAAGATATGAGATGCTAGAAGACTCTCTAGGGTATGTGAAATTGGGTTATTAAACATGCATAGAGGATATGTGATTGCTCTGATACCATTTGTCATGGAATCGTTTATTACCCTAAGTCCACACTCCTAATGGCTACACAGCCAAAGGCGAGTGGATCGGGGCATCCTTTCCTAGAATGGATCACATAACATATGCATGAATAAAACCACAAACAAGAACAAGATAAGAGACAAGATAGCACTTAAAGAAAACTAAACTAGTACTTGTCATCAAGATTTTAAACCCATAATATCAACCCGTGTGAGATTCCATTTGCATGACATTAGATGATCCCGAGAGTAAGAGCAGAAGATTATCATTATAGAGTGGAAGAGATGATCTTAGAAAGATTCATAGTGCACCTGTTACCTAAAATCATAAAATGGGTACACATCAGCACAAGTGTGTTGAGTACGCTATAAAATACAGAAACTTGCAGGTTTAAGAAACATATATGCTTGGAAAAGCTTGATATGATAGAAAAAAAGAAATAAGAAACATTAAAGACTTTCTTATTAACATGAAATTGTGTTTTTGATGTGTTTCCATTATACTTATATATATATATATATATATATATATATATATATATATATATATATATATATATATATATATATATATATATATAGCCATTGACCAACTTCCTCAAAGGTAGGGTTCGTAAGGGTGCTCAAGATTAGCTAACCCTTTTATATATGTGAGGGAGTTCAAGACCTAAGGCAATGATCTAACCCTATTTTTAACATGCCTTGTTCCCTTACCCTAAGAATTCAGGTAGGAACATAAGGTTCATATAATGGACAGGTTCAATTATGTTCAAGGTTTATTCAACATATTTCAAGCAAAACGAACATACTAATCATAGGGAAGAAGTAGCTCAAACAAGTATATAAAGCTAAGAAATTTAAGAATACAATCATACAAGCAAGTTCAATACTACTAGTTTGGCCAATAGGAGGATAAACGGTACCTGGTTAGAGTACAAGATTAACAACTTGATTCAAAAGACCATATTGAGCAACATATCTGGATCTTCACAATTGAGTCATCATTGAAGTCCTGACGTTACAAGTAAGTGTGACTAGATTAACATCACAAGACTTAGGTAATCTTAATCATATTCATCAAGGGTGGATATTTCACTTAATATATGTTCCATTATTCTCATTGATTGATTTTGGCATGTCCAATATTCAGGCAATATTCATTATCAAGCTACACACTACATTATACATCATTTGACTTAGGATGAACCATCTTTATCGAGATAAAGGTTTTTATACATAAAGTTTCATTGATCTTAAAGAGAAAATCATAATATTTGAACAAGGTTGGATGACTTAATCATCAACAATCCATTTAAGTCATATTGAGTCATATCATGCAAGATTGTCACTGTTAGAGTATATATGGGCCTACTTGAGTTAGATGTCATTAACATCACCAAGTTTTCGATTTAAGATCATTATATAGCATGGATGATCATTAGGATAAGATTTTCATAAGAACATATACTTAGCTATTGACATGCATTCTAAATTACATATGAATGCAACATTAGGGTTTTTAAACACATAAGTGTACAAGAAGGATCCACAAGGTATATGAGTGCACAAAGCATGATAAGTTACTAATGTATAAGTTCACATAATAATTTTAGACATAGAAGACCCACATGTGTGTTATGTTTGAGATTCAACATCATGCATCCATATAAAGCATGTTTCAAGGTTCAAAGTACATCATCAAGTAAAAAAAGGTACTAGCCTGAACAAGATTGAATCATAGTTACAAATACATCAAAAACTACTGATTTGTATCTAACATAAGGATTTGGGGAACCTTCAATCAAGGGTAAGCATTCAAGAAATATACTTTTAGCATTAAAGCCCATTTTAGGTCATACAAACAATGTAAGATCACATTAAGGTACAAACGATGAAAAAAAGGTCGAAATAAAGATGTTCAATATACTGATCTTATACCAAGACAAGATTTTGGACAAGAAGAAGCAAGCTTGTGCATAAAATAGCATTAATCACCTTAAAAGGACAGAGAAAGCATGTAATTTAGGATATCAAGAGAAAAAAATAGATTTATATTATGAGACTATTTTTATTGCAAAGGTCTTGTTTTTGTGATCAAAATGATTTGCAACATCATGGTATTTGGTTAAACTATGAAGGAGTTATGAGGATTTAAAGATAACCATAAAATCAAGGATTTGAGTGGATTATACCACAAAGAGGCCAAATCTAGGCTGCTGGAGGGTGCTAGTTGGCCCAGTTTGGGGGGGTCACCTAGGATGCGCCACTACCACATGCTACTTTGTGGTCAGTTGGAAGCGACTGGCGGCCTCTTCCCAATGCGGCTCTGGCCCTCTCCCTAAAGAGCTTGCTAACACGATCGCCATAGAGTTGTAATCCAAGGGTGGGGGAAACGTCTGTTCATGAGCTTTAGATCAAGGTCCTCCATGGACCCACCTCGATCTGATGCCAGTTGTGTGTGTAACCCTCCCGAGACCACTCAGACCAGAATGGGATCATGCAGCGGCGGTCGTCCGCCAACTTCTCGTTGGAGGAGCTATATGGAAGCAAGAAGATGGGGCAAAAATCCCCTAGAAACGGGTCGACTAGCCCCGAGGGGGTGCTACAGAATAAGTGACGGTCAAAGAAAGGGAGGAGGGTGGCCGGAGTGAAGTCCCCAAGGGTGCTTCCATGGTAGATTTAGGGTTTTGGAGGTTGAATATGAAGGTGGTGTGCGAACTATAGTGCACAAAATTGCACAACCAAGGGTGCAAAGGAAAGAGGAAGAATGGAGCTGAAATGGGCCAATTTATAGGTGTGAAAAGGACCATATCTGTGGTGGAGGTTTTTCTCCAGCCACCTACTCCCATCCATGGGAGCAGGTAGGGAAGATGATCCCATGGCCATCAGATCTTGGTTAGATCCACATCCATCAGATCCAAGGGTCATGATTGGTCATAGCAAGCAAAGGAGATAGCTGACATGGGCAATCTGTGGCTAGAAAAGGAAACATTTTGATTGTTCGGGAGAAACTTTCTTGGATTGATGACATGGCTCCTTAATATATTTAAACCAAGGTTTTAAATCGTGTTTCTTGAGCAAACTTGTAAAATGTATATGTCCCAAACTGTAACTCCGATTGACATGAAATTTTCATCATTGGTTCACAAATTTCTCTACTTTTGATGTATAAAGTTTGGGTCTAGAATTATAATGTTTATGGCAATAAATTTTGGAAAAACACTTTCAAGTGTAACTATGCACTCAACTTATTAAAATAAGTATATTGTGACATTTATCCAATTCAGTTTCAACAAATGAGTATAAAATGATTTGAAACTATATAGTTTTTTGTGAGGGAGGTTGTAAAACATAGTAGAGAGTCAAATGTTTCAATATGTGCATTAATAAAGTGAGAGTGGAAATCCATGTTATCATAGTCACCTAGGGATCTAAGATGGTGACGCCTTCCCCTTACTCTCTCTCTCATCCCTCTTGTATATATACCTATTTCTCTCAATGAAAGAGAACCCTTTTGGTTATCCTTGCATTCTCTCTTTGGTGGAAGACCTTTATCTAGAGGAGCTTCTCCCTTGGAGCTTGGAGGATGAGTCCCATGCTTTTGGTGCTCTCTTCATCCTCTACCTTGGTAAGTCATGATCCTTAGCTTCTCTTTCTCTCTTTCTTTCTTCTTCTCAGCCATGGTCCTTGGTTACTTTATTTTCCCTCTCATGCTCTCTTAACCTTGGTTACATCTTCTTCCTTGGAGGTGTTTTGGTGATCAAGCTTAGAAGATCTTATTCTACCTTGAGCTCATGAAGCTTGGAGCTTGGTGGTGATCCTTGAGGCGGGTTATGTAACTCTAAACCCTCTTTGTTATTATCTCCATTTACTTTATATGTTGTTCTTTATCCTTGACTCATTATCTCTTGCATGCTAGTAGTTCTTCTTGGTAGTTTTGCATTCTGTTTTGGAAGAAGAATTGTGCTTAGTGCTACTCTTGTCTTACACCTCTTTTGCCTTGCTTCTAACGTCATTCTAAGGTTGAAGACGATGGGGACAATATGCTTGTTGGGTCTGATAGGCATGCTAGCCGATATGCTTTGGGTGGCCATCATGACCTATGATGCCACTGACTGTCACACCTAGTGACAGGTCATCACAGACTTGGGAAGGCCTAGAACGACATGCTTTGTTGATGGTCATCATGACTTTGGGGAGGAATAAGTCAACACATATAGGTGAGAGTTAGATCGGCATTCCTTGCACATGCTGAGGTCGTTAGCCTTAGTTCTTGGTTGTTGCCTGACATCACATTGCTAGTTATTATGAGATGAGGTGTGGTAGATGTTATGGCTAGCTCGTTACCCTTGGGGGCGTTGCTGCCCGACACACCTACATCTGTCACGACTTGGTGTTGTGGCCATGGGAGCGTTGCTTTGATGAGAGCTACCCATCAAGGCTCTAGCTATTATGACTTAAGAGAGGGTTGATGCCCGATATCCCCTGACAGCCCATCATAGTTGAAGCGTTGTTGAAACCCTAGACAGACGTCACCCTTGAGTTGCTCGATACACCTTCCCTGGATGCCTAAATTATACACATCCCAAGTTGGTAGGCTGATACAAAGGTTGTTCATCCAGTATATGCTTAACTGATACCTTTCTTGGTGTGGTTGACCGATACCCTTAGGGTTAACCTGATACCTTATGTTATAACCCTAAACAATGTCTTTTGATGAAGTTTGTGATACATCATGTGAAGATGGGGTTATGTGATAAGAAGTAATTCCCTATGGAGTGGTTGTATGTATGATAATGAGAATCATGTTTCTATTTCTCATAACACACCTCATAACGATGATGAAAGTGATAATCTAAGGGTGGTTGTTGATCCAACCTTGTAAACCTTGTATGAGTAGAGAGAAAATGTAATTCTAATGATGCAAAATGTATGGCATGAGTCCTATGAGATGATGGTTTTGATGATGGATTGATTTCTTGTTATCACTTTCTAACCATGCATGCAATACCAGTTGATGTACATAGCCAGGTATGAGCTATGGTGGTATGATCTGTTAGAATGGGCCTTGTGAGGCATAAAGTGTTGTTGACATTCTTGAAAGATAAGGTAAATGGTCTTATGACCTAATGATGGTTTATTGCCTTGCATGAGATATTTTTCCTCAGTGATGAGAGGAGGGGTTGTCACCCCAGGATATGTGGTCCTTGTGATGGACATAGGTTGAGAAACAGACATGAAGTGATGAGATCACACCTTATATGCTTCATTATGTTCTGGTGATGTTTCATGCCCTTATTTATGTAGATTTTGTTTAGAGGTTGTACATTGTAACTTGATTGATGTTGAAAGATGCTTAAATAACCTAATTTATCAAGTAGAACTTAATCTTATAGCTTGCCCTGTGCCATAGATCCATTCAATGTCAGCATTTGCTAAATTGTGAAACAAGTATAACTCGGAGCGCATATTTTTTAATATGTGGGGTACAAGTCGAGTACTTCCTTATATCCTTAACTACAAGATGTGTGAGATGACCATGCATGAGTCGATCTCATTGTGGTATGGATGGCCATGTGTTAGACACTCCTTCTTGTTAGAATGGCCATGTGTGAGCTTGTTCTTCTAGCGTCGCACCTGTACCAAGGTGGGCTAGTTATGATTATATACGTGGATGACCATGCGTGAGCCAATCCCTGAATTTGACTATATGTCATTGTTGCAGTTGATTGATATGTCTTTGTAGTGTTTTCTCTTATGCTAACCAAGAGATGGGGTGAGGTCATGAATTCTGGCTCTTCCATTAGACCTTGTATGGCATCAATTTTGACATATCAAGTGGTCGATGGGATTTGGGTGGTATGACTCAAATCCTCAGGGCATAATAAAATGTGTAATCAGTTGTGTAGTATAATTATATAGGATCAAATATGAAAACATTGGATGAGACCTTGTTTGATCTTTATACAATATTGTTGATAGGAGTTATACATGTTCATCATATTCCTTTTAAATTATTAAGGTGTTTCATAAATCAGACATTAAATGTTCTTCCTATAAATAATAATTACCTATTTTACATCATTGTAATCATACTACTACTTAGTTTATCTTATCTGTGGTAATAATAGAGTTGGTGGTGAGTTATATCTCTCGCTGGAATCTCACCCCGTGGGTTTCCCACACCCTTTTTAGGTGGACGAGCACGAAGAGGTAGAGATTGTGCATCATAGGTTGAGCAGCAGCAAGAGCAGCAGTAGCAGACAAGGTTGGAAGTGTTGTTGGATGTCTTTTGTTGATAGAGTCCTAGAAGTCCTCCCTATACACTCGGGTCTTTGGGAAGGTTTTGTAGATGTTTCACGAACGTGCTTTATTTATGTGGTTGGCTTGTATACCTATTATGTACATATGTGGCATAATCATGTATATATGTTCTAGAACAGTTCATTGGTTACAGGTTGATAGCATGCCTTGTATATGCTTTGAGGCATGAAAGGACTTATATGCTAAGGTTCTTGTTGTTTGGCAGTTTTATGAAAACAGTTTTAATTTATAGTGTTTTTCTGATAATGTGTTTGTAAATCTCTCTTCCGCGGTTTTGTTTTGAGTAATCTAGCTTTGTATGGCATTAGGTGTCACAGTAACACATATTGTAATGTCCTAGGATTTGAGGCCTCAGATAAAATGATCTTAAAAGGAATGAGTGGACTACCATATCACCAAGGTGTACCTCCTTTTTTGAGATCCCATCACTAAAGAACTCTATGGTTAATCATTCTCAGTCTACAATAGTACTAGGATGAGTGACTAGTCGAAAATTTTATCTTATCTTGGGTGTGAGTGATGGCAAAGCACGTAGTTAAGGCTAGTGGTGGTCTGTGGGGTCAGTCATCATTTATAAAACTATACTAGAGCCTTATGCAGTGTCCGGGGCATTACATATATAATGTCAGTTGTGTAAGATTAGGCAAAGGATCTGGCTCAGGTTTTTTTTCATCACCTATATCTACACATAGGAGAAGTGGAGTTTATGAAAGGAACAATTGGATTTAAATCAACATCATAAATAATTTTTCTCTCCTCAAAAATCATGCAATCAAGTTCCTCTATATAGGATATTCCCAAGGGTTCAGGAGGAAATAAAATGGGAATATTATATTTACAGTCAAGGAGTGGGGTCATGTGACTTTCTTCAAGCGGTGGTGGTTCCCCATCTAGACTAGTCATATGTGAAAAAAAAACTGATTGTGTGGAGTGTAAGGCTCTTGATGAGGAAGCCTTTATCGAGAAATATCTATTGATTTATCATGGAAGGGTGGTGGTTCATTATCCAAAAAGGGTTCAACCTAAGTGAATTGGTTATTGATAACATATGGGTTTATGACAATGATAGGATTTATTGGAGCTTCAGGATAAGGATGACTCTCTTGTTGTAACTTTTCATACTCAATTAAATAAATCCTCTAACGGAAGGGTTGGAGATACCAAGCTACTCATCATTTGAAAGTTGTGATTCCTTGGTCTATGCTACTTTGGTAGGATCCAACATAACTGACATAAACATGGGATCATCATCAGGAAAAAAATATATTAGGTTCCTTTAAGTTCTCCAGGGGTCTCTTTGATTGGGCCTCTAGTAAAATAGCTAAAAAGGTTAGTTGATTTTCTAATATTTCATATTGTTCCACTACTATTCTTTCTAGGGCTTTAATTTGTTCCTCATGTTGAGGTGTGTATTTGTTTTCACAATAAGGTACATACCCCCAAATTTTGTTGGTTATCTTCATTACACCCCCCCATAACATTCTTGGTTATAACATCCCTCATATTGTTATGTGTAAAACTGTTCCTCATAAAGTCTTCAAAAGTTTGTGGATTGTAATTTTCATTATATTCACTTTGGTAAGAAGAATCTATATTACAAGATGCCACCATAATATGAGGGGACAAATTAGGACAATCTAGTGATATATGGTTGTGATAATCACACAATTGACATTGTAAACCATAATGTGTTGACCACTCCATTTGAAAAGGTTTTTATGAAATAAATTACAAAAAGGAATCTAAGATAAAAAGAAAGGAAAAAGATATAAACTACAAGAAATTCAAAACTAAAGATTATGAAAAGAAATTAAATTTATAAAACAAGTTAAGGAGTTAACTAGAAATTACAAAAGAACTAAAAGTTACAAAGATAAGCTAAGAAATTATAAACAAGACTAGAAATTACAAAACAAACTAGAAAGTAGTACTACATAATGGAAAATTGGTAGAATGAGGAGATATACAGAATGGGTTTCAGTAGGAAAATAAAGAAGGAATGAAATTATAGAACAATCTAAAATTACAAACAAGCTAAGAAATTATCAAACAAGATTAATATCATGGAACAAACTAAAATATATATAACCAAACTAAATTATAAATAAAAAAGAGAAATCACATATATATAAGAAATTAGATTCTAAAATAGCATGTGTCATCCCGACAATAATGCCAAATTTGATGCGTGTAATTCTAAAACCAAATCACTAGGAAAAGTCCTCGAGTTTAACTTCTAAAAAAATAGTCAACTCTTTGCAAGCAATGAGTCAACTTTCTACTAGTAAAGTATCAATCCAAGGAACGACGGAAAAATGGTTGAAATCCAAAACCAATCACGAGAATGAGAAGGGAAAATCCAATTTGTTAAGAGTTTGATTATGCTAAGAATAGAATTGAATAAATGTATAATTAAAAATGACTAATCAAATGATAAAAGGAACTGTGGGTCTAGGGGATCACCACCAACAACCAAGATTTTACTCAATGAATCAACCCGTAAGATTAGTAATCAAATAAGGACCATGTGGATTCCTTTTAGAGAACAATCTCATGAGGTTCAGACTTCTCACAAACTCGTTGATCCCGACATTTGTGGATCCTTATCCAACCGTTCAACATGTCCATGTTTGAGATCTCATCGAGAAACATATGATTTTTATTTCGACGTTCAAACCTATGGTTCAGATGATCACGTCTTCATAATCTATAACAAAATAAATTAATATGTAGGAGGATTATACAATCCATCAGCATATATTATCATAAGATCATGGTTTCACTCTTATGAGGATCCAAGATCTCGACACCCCCAGAAGAATATAATCATTCTAATAGAAAACAACATGAGATTAGATTAATACAAAGATAAGATCGCAACTAAGGGATTATGGCTTCATTCTTATGGGGATCTGAGATCACATCACCCCATTAGAGTATAACAATTCAACCAACAATCAAGAAGAAATGGAAGGAAAACATTCTTCTACTAAATATTGGAGTCAATTATATCGAATAAGAACATGTTATGGGGCTAGTCCCCATGACTCGGTAGAAAACTACTCAAACATATTAACAATAAAATACAAATAGATCCAGAGGGGACTCTGGGTGATAGAAAATGTGATGCCCTTATCTTTGGTGCCCCCCTCCTATTGTAGGGAGAAAGGAGGAGCTAAAACCTTAGAAATGGGACTATGTGGTGGTGACAGTTGTTGGATCTTCTTTGACCAAATTTTGACTGCAATAATGGCCTTCTTAATTTGAATTTTGATTAGATATGGGCATGAGTCGATCGACTCATGATCTGAGTCAGTCGAATGGTGATCTGAGTTGGTGGACTCATGATCTGAGTTAGCCGACTTGTGAGACTAGAGATGAGAATCTAAAACCTTTGACTCTTGGCCTTTTTGAGATTTAATTGCTTACCCCAAAATAGAGAGATTTGTTGATTTGCCTTCTTTGACCATTTGACTATATCGATGGTGTGAGTCGATCAACTCAAGATATGATTCAGTCGATTGGCTTTAATGTTGATGTAGTTTTGATGAAACCCTAGAATGGTTGTTGGCGAAGGAGATTTGGTTGAGTCTGGGTGTGAGTCAGTCGACTCATAATCTAAGTCATTCAACTAGTGTGATTCGGTAGACTCATAATCTGATTCGGTCGACTAGTGAGACTGGGCTATGGATTTTGATCATTTCCCTACAAAAGTCATCACAAAACTAGTAAAAGCTCTAAAATGGGAGAAAAGCTGAAGTAAACAAATTAACTTTAAAAGTAAATGATAATAATGATATGCTTTTAAAGAAAATTTTAAAATATGCAATTATGACAGATAGAATGCACTTATCATTTTCTAATAATAATAAATAGATATAGTGGGCGCCCTATTTTCAATAAAAGCATCACAATGACATCTATTCTCTCTATACTGACCAAATCAACCTAGATGAAAATTGAAGATAGATTAAAGGAAAGGAAAACAAGCACATCTTTTCATAATTGGGCGCCCTCGGGAAAACTTCTTCTCCACTAAATTCTCTATTTTAGGGCTTCGTCTTGTGTCTTATTACACTTCAATCACATCTACATCTATTAGAATGTGTCTCATTTCCCTAAATATGTGTTTTATCATCAAATGCACTTATGGACGTTCTTTACATGTTTTTTAGGTACTTGGATCACATATTGGATGGACAGGCTAGAGATAGGATGATCTTAGAGTTTCTCTATCCCTAGAGAGGCTTACATAGAGTTCAAAGGCACCCCCAACCCTAACCTTAGTGGCCAAGAATCAAGTGAAGCAAAGAATTCTATGGAAATCCAAAGTTCACGCTCAAAGTACCTTAGAAGATCCGCAGCACAGTCGTGGTGCAAAGTAACAATGACTGTGTTGATCAAGCCAGTTTCATAGCAGATTCATAGAGACGAAGCAAGGGAAGTCAAGCTCAACAGAACTGTGGCATCCAACTTACAAAAACAAGATTTACTTAAGCGGAAGCGTATCATTTGCAGTGGATTACTGAAAATCACTTAAAAATTAAAACTTTTTGCAAAGAGATCCACATATAGGAAATCTTTTTCATCGAGAACCAAAGTATAACATTTACATCCTGATTCATAATTACATAACTTGTATCATATCTTCTCGAGGGTTACAACATCAGTTACCCTATTAACATTATATACATATAGCATAAGAACCTCGAGGCATCAAGCCAAAATCTCATATCGATTCATTAAAAACACTAACTATAAATTCCAAGGACCTAAGAGTACATAGATGACACATAGGACTACTATCTATACAAAACTTGGCAGCCAGTGCCTCCACCTGAGTTATCACTGATGTCCCTGTTGTTGCTGCTGCTTTTCCCTTGCTATAGGGTTCCTTCTTCTTCTTCTGCGTTTACCTAAAAAGTTGGATCCCACAGGGGTGAGACAATTGTAAATTGCCCCAACGGGAGATATAACTCTCCGCTAAAACATTGTTATAGCAGTTTATTAGAATAAAGCTGAGCAGAAGGATTTTATGTATATTTAACAGCAGATAAATCACTATATTAATAGAGTGAAGTAATCTCCTTTTCTAATGAGAACATTGCATCTACTTATGGTAGAATATTAATTCACACATCTACTTGCAATGAATGTAAAGGGATATAAATAACATCTATCAACTAGAGATGTATAAAAGAAATGTAACATCAGTCAGTAAATTTCCGTATTCAATCCTTAAGCAAACATGCTATACGGCTGATTACATTTTACAATCACACTTATGCCCTGAGGAGATGAGGTATACCGCTCATACTCCAACCGACCATTGCGAAGTCGAAATTGGTACCATACGAGGTCAAAGGTAGAGCTGGCTACCAAGACCTCTCACATCTCGGTCAGTACGAGTCAACATGCAGGACATCTTGTGTCTCTGCTAGATAGCTTTCCAGGGTATACTGGTAACTTCGCTATTAGAGTTACAGTGGTGTGCTGCACTCTCTTCGCAATCATGAGATTTCTTATTTATCTCCATCGATCCGGTATTAATATTATTGGAAGATGTGTACTGCATCTATCCCAATCATCGGGAGATTCGTGGTACATCCATACTGGTACAATAATGAAGGATTGAGAGGTTTAATGTTTACCTTTCCTCAATTCCCTCATTAGGATAGGACGTCAGGATACATTCGCCCATTGCCCCCACATATTCAAAATATGCATTCTGGGTTTTGCCGCGGAGCACCCGTTTCACCATTCAGCAATTCTGACGTTGATGGATCTATGGTCAAGGCTCTACATGATATGATTTCACTTGATTAATTCAGTACATTAGTATATTCTTTTAGCATCAATCAAGTTCTCAAACATGAATTATTATGACACATGCTATAAAGAAACATGTACTATTTTCATCAATTACTTCTTAGTCTTTATAAGACATTGGGATCTTAGTCCCTCATTTCATTTCTTGAAAGTTCACATCTCTCAACAACATCATTATCATACTTATTAAATCTGGGTATTCATACCCTCTGTTCATCATAGAACACTTGTTACCACTTATCTTGGTAACTAAAACTTTCAGGTCATCTGACCAAGGTGAACATGATACTTGCTACATTAGCATTTCACATGGCTGTCAAAGCCCATTAGTTTCTTGTTACCTCTTACTAGGTAAAAATATATATAATGGCTCAAAAAGCCCATAAGGCATTTAAATAATTAATACATCATAGCTCATACCTAGCTATGCTCATTATCTCATGACCACCTGTATGATTATTACATAGAAACAGTTATATCAAGTACATATCAGCACTTATTCAAAGTAAGAGTAGCATCTCCATTCCCTTATTTAGGATTAGGATTTCTCTTACATATCATCACCCTCCATTAGGGATATCCATAACTAACCATTTAGGTTCTCAAGATCATGTCATTAATGATCAAGCCCTAAGTCATTGCTCCATACAGCTAGGATCCAACATTGATAACATAAATATTTGATCATACTTATTTATTCTCATCACTCATCATTAAATGAATTATCATCACAAGATATATATAAGTATCTCTCTCAACTTTTTCAAAATATGATTGAATCAAGCTTTATTGATTTGTTTTAACCTTTTCATAAGGCATATTATCTTATGCTTATCAAAGAGCATTAATTCATAATGTAATACTTGTCATGACATACTTCGTGTGCTATTCCCCAAGTATAGGGGATTTATAATACATCAAGGTATATCTATCTTGAGGTGTTGGATGTGATATCCATCATGTGTTGATATATCACTTCCCTCATCACCTTTATCTTACTTGAGTTCACCAACTTGTTTGGTATTACGGTATCTCCCATCTTAATACTTTATACACCAGATCATCATATTATCATGTAATGTATTTTATCTAAATCACTTATTTGGAATATGCAACCTTTACCAATAATATGGACTCACCTTTGAGTTGAGGCATTATTGATATGGGGTTATCCATTACCAATCTCTTTAAGCATTTCACTTATCAATATTTAGTCACTATTCCATTATTAGGAATAGGGTCTCCCATTCTTATTAATTAGGGTTTACCTAGCATCACCCTATATTGAGGTTTCATATAATATCAACCTTCATCAGGATTTCTCATAACTTCATCCTTATTTTAAGGTTTCATATAGCATTATCTGAGATTAGGGTTTCTCAACTCATAGCATCAATATTAGAGTTATGGTTTACCATCATATTGCTCAAGATTAGGGCTCATGCACTATAACCCACAATTTGAGTTTCACATACCTTCACCCTATATTAGGGTTAGGATTTTATGCTAAGGTTCCATATATCATTTATGAATATCAATTCAAGGTATTATTTCATCACTCTACCTTACCATGGTATGTTTATATCATGCCCATTATCTTTTTTTAACCCCTTTCTCATAGTGTTTATCCAACACTTATCAAAGTGCATTGAATTCATTACATATTCATTGTAATAATTTACATAACACACTCTTCTTATGTTTCTTATCCAAGTATGTTGGATTGAGATGCATCAAGGTATAGGTATAACAACCCTAAAATGCTAAATGTGATATCTATCATGTCTTGATGTATCACTTTTCTCCTCATTCCATCTTACTTAAGAAAATCAACTGACCTTGTATTAAGGTATTTCCCTGTTAATACTTTTAACCATTCACCTGTCACTTTCATCATATAGTGCATAGGTTACACATTAGTATTGTCCAACTATCTTTAATGATATGGACTTATCTAATGGTTAAGCATTGTCGGTATAGAATAATCCATTATCAACCACTTTAGGTATTTCAACTCTTAGGATGTTATCCACATCATAATTTAATGTGTCATGCATCATTCCTAAGAGTTACATGTCCTCATCTTTTTAAGGTGTATCGGGTTGTTACACATGTATAGAGTTGGAAATATAATGATCTAGGAATTATTTTGTCCCTTATATCCTTACTCATTAGAGTATCAATATTACCATTCATAAGGTTTATCAATTTCACCCTCCATGGGTGTAACATGCTCATCTTACCCAATTAAATTGGCCATACCCTACTTTAGTGTATCGGCTATTATACCATCACTAGGGTTTCATATGACATTACTCTAGATTAGGGTTTCACATTCAATAACCCACAATTAGGGTTTACTATTCATCCCAATTAGGGTTTTGAATCACATTACCCTGAATTAGGGTTTCATATGTCATCATCCTTAATTAGGGTTTACTATTCACATCACATCACCCTAGATTAGGGTTTATATCCTTACCATAGATTAGGATTATACCTAGAATTGCCCTAATTAGAGTTAAGGTTCATCAATCCTCTTGATTAGGGTTTCATGATCTCTTTATTATGGGTCATTCCCTAAAATTCATGGTTTATTCATATTGAAGGTATTGAGGCTTATCCATTACATGATTATTCTACATGTATGGATTCCTCTCTCTCTCATCCTCTCTAGGATATTGACTATGTCAAACTTGGTCGGATTGGGTCAATCAACCCTTCAACTAAGCACATTCAATTTGACATAGTATTTTATAGTATTACTTATTTAGGCTTCAAGGACTAATTCTTCTAATATTACCAATCATTTGGTACCCTAAAGGTACAACCCTAGTGATTTTCTTTAAGATAAATCAGTAATTAATTATAGGGTCAATTGGTCCTTCATCACATTAAGTTATCAATTGATTTGATCACTTTAAATCACCAAACGATCTTGACCCTTTGATCTCTAAACAGTTTGAAACCGTTTGGGAAACTTGCTTTTGAAATCGAATGGGCTTGGGTCTCCAAACTGTTTGGGATCGTTTGGTCCCAAACGGTCTTGAGACCGTTTGGTCCAAACCCTCTCAAAACCGAATGGACCAAAAAGATGTTTCAATACTTGCATGATTCATGATTTCAATGGATGAACCAATTATCAATTGATTCCTTGATTTATTTACCACTTGAACTATTGAATCAACCTTCAATTATACCATCAATTAGGGTTTTGAACCCAATTGATCTAGGATTTCAACTCAAGGAACCTTCAATTAGGGCTTGGAGTCAAATAGACATCAATGATCAACATTGTGGAATTGATTCCATTGCAACTAATGAATCATTATCAAATTTTTGATATGACTAGACCCCAAACGGTCTTGAGGTCGTTTGAATGACCTCCAAATGGTCTTGAGACTGTTTGCCTCATCCTATCCTTGGATTTTGTGAAATTCCATTAGGGTTTAGATCATTAGATTGATCATCAAATCAGCACTTAATTGCATTTCAATTTGGTATCTCAGGACCTTAAATTACTCAACCATACTTAACCCTAGACCTACAAACGGTCTTGAGACCGTTTGGGCTCAAACACCCAAAAATCTAAATTAACCAAATTGAATTTCAGCACTTAACCCGATTAGGGTTTGCTAATTGATTAACCTTCAACTGATGAATCCTTTGGATTTAATCAATCAAATGTGGTGGGTCATCAACCATCATCATTAGCATCAACTTTTCAAAACAGTCAACCCTGGTCAACTCTCCCAAACGGTTTGAAACCGTTTAACTTCAAACGATTTGATGAAATCATTTGCTTTCAGACGGTTTTGTTGAAACCGAATGAGCAAGCTTGTTGAAACTGAATGAAATACAATTTCTTTAGAAAATGTGTCCAAGATGATGTCATAATAATCTACCTTCGTCCTTGTAACTTATATTACTTCTGAATTCATGGAATTACCAATTTCAACCAATAATTAATCAAGAAGATGAAGGAATCAATGAAATTGCAAGATTGATAGTTGAATAACAATGTAGAAGGGTTCAAGTTATAAAACCCGCCTCCAAATTTAGCTTCAAAGTTTCAAGCTCATGTCAACAATGGTGGATGCAACTCCTTTCACTATCCGAAGGCTCGTCCTCAAGCTTTGAGTGAAAAGGAATGGTTAGAATTGAAGAGGGAATCGAGATAGGAAGAAATCATGCATTGATTTGTAATTTCCACCATGGATTCAAGGTGAAAGAGGGTCAAGAAACTTACCAACAGGTTGGGGCTCGTTCTCTTCTTGCTCCCAAGCTCCCAAGGTCGTTTTTCAAGCAAAGGGTGGAAGTGAATTCGAAATTCCCCTTTTTCTCTATGGATAAATGAGCTTATATGCAATTTTTATTAAAAATTCAATTAGGAGAGAGGAAGTAGGAATTATCTCCCCCTTATTTTTGCCACTTGCCCCCTTCTTTTCCTTAGGTATGAGGCTATACTTTTTTCCTCTTATTCCTATAAATTATACATGTTTTAAAGAAAATCAAATTAAGCACCTTAAATCATTTTATAATAATATCCATAAGTGAGTGGATATTTCTTTTTCTTATAATAATGTGAGTGAGTTATCCACTTCCTTTGGATATTTTTGTTCCTTTACAAGGCACAAGCTCGTCCATCCTCTTTTAAAATTCATCCCTAAACTTTTGATTGAAGGGATATTTAATTAATATATTTATTTTTGCATTAAATTGAATTAGGGTTTCAATTATGCATAAATCATGATTATTTTAATATCAAGATTCTCTCCTCCAAATTAATTCAAATGAGGCACCCATTTCATTTTATTTGCTCTACATGATTCCACGAAACATAAGGGAACTTATTGAAGTGGTAATTTGTATATTGAACCCTAGGTTTTTGGGTAAATTGCACTTTACACCAAAACTAGGTTTTAATGTACAAACATTGTTTTATCAGCTCTTTCTTGGTGCTTAGGCTTGTGAAAGCCATACCACTAAATCATACTCACTCTTATGATGTCTCAACATCTGAGGAACATTTTATTATGTACAATTTTCAAGCTAACCCCTCAACTTGGGTAATTTTCACTTTAGTCCAAAATTAACAAAGCAATGTTTCAACATTATTCAAAAAGGACTGAAATTGAAATATAAGTTCCTCTTGAGCCTTAATTACTTTTCAAGAATTAAGAGCAAGCATCTAATCAACTTTATTAGGCAAAACACCTAGGGTTAGAACATATCCCAGGTCAGGGATGTTACAAGAAGGGTCATGTTGTGCTAAACGACCATGTCAAGGAGGGCCCAACGCGGTCGTGTGGCCCAGCACAACCATGGTGCCAGAGCTCAACACGACTATGCTCCAAAGAACGGCCAACCCATTTCCAGCCCCAAACTCTCATGTGAACTACCATGACCATGTGAAGCCACCAGTCCCCCCAAATCCTAAATATAGTTAGACCCTTCCATTCCTCAGTACGACCATTCCACCATACAATTATCATGATACCTATTACCCACCACGATTGTTGCCCGACACGGTCGTGCTACCAGAAAATCTATCAGTAGTTTTGCACTATATTTCCCATTCTACTCCCACTTGATCCAGTGCTTCCTCACCACCCATGCATACTTGAGTGGCAGCTAGAGCATGAGTTTAGACACTCTTAGCTACCTCTCAGCCCATCCTAGCACCTCTTATCATTTTCCACTCCATTTTTCCTTCATTCCATCATCCCAAAAAAATCCTCCTTTCTAGGGTTTTTGGCCACTTTCCACCACACATCCATGCCATTCCACCTTGGAGGAGGGATATGCTTGAGATGTTGCTTCTAGGAGGTGGAGAAGGAAGAGTCTACATTGAGCTACATGACTTTCCACTCCTCTACTCATTCTTCTTTCTCCATTTTAGTATTTTCTTGTTCTATGAGTAGTTAGGCCCCTTAGGTGGCCTATTTGGGGTTAAAATGTTACTATGATACCATGTTGGGGGAAATTTATATGTAAACATTGTAATTTCATTTTCTAATGATTATGTTCTACTTTTATCTCATTTCCCATAAATTGCTTATTGGTTTGTGCTTGAAATCACCTAGGATTTTAGGGGATTTCTTATATGTAGATAATTTCAAAATTGCTCCTAGGTCCAATTAATGGATCCCTAGATAACTATTCACCCTCTTACATTCTAATAAATTCTCCTACACCTATGTGAGAGATTTAAATATCTAATATAGGATCATTTAGTGTAATTATCTTGATGCCTTCTCAAGACTAGATGGTAGGTGGTGTGAGGTGTAAAACCTCATTTCCACCCTCCATTACTACCCTCAGTCCTGAATTACCCTATGAGATTATATCCTAGAAACCTATTATTGACTAGATCCTAATTGAATTCCACCTAAATCCTAATCCAAGTGAGCCTCGTAAGGGTGAATAGGATGAGATAATGACTAGTTCCCCTATACACACCCTACCTCATGCATGGCCAATTAGTAGTCTAGAGCGATTCATTGGCATATATCTTGTTATTTGGTTTAGAGATCTAAATGAAAGAGTAATGATCACATGTTATGACCCCCAACTCAGTTAACAAGTACATTCCCCCAAACAGCCCACACTTCCTGTAATTGTCTAAAACCCTAATTTGCCTTCTTGCTTAGCTAGTCTTTACTCATTTATATTTTTAGTTATTTAATTAATCTCTTGCCTTGTTCTTTCTAGTTTAGGTATGCAATTTCCCTTTTAATCCTAATCTCTAGTTTATTGTAGTGTTATAATCTTGATTTCCTTGCCTTAGTGTAATTTGTTCTTTTCCTTGCTTAACTTGCCTTTTCTTGCTCATTAGAACTTAATTGTCTAGGGTTAACTTAGGGATTTTTTGGTTCTTGCTTTTCCTTTATTTGCTTTTCCATCATCTGTTTAAACAAACTAAAATCAACCTTCAAACCTTTCAACCCTAGACTCCATAGTAGGAACCTAGCCAAAACTAACTCATCTCTAGTGCCTCCTCTCTCTCTTGGGTTCAACCCCCTAACTTGACGCCTTCCTATACTATAACATGACCCCGTGAGATTGAATGTGAAGTTTTTTAGTTTATGTGAGTGAGCCTATTAGGGCTCTATAAATTCAAAAGACCCCTATTGTCTGTTGAACTTAGGGTGCATCTAATCAAGATTCAATTGATTCAGGTGTACCTTTGGACAAGACATGCCAAATTGCAACTTCAATTTTATAAAATAATCTCTCTCATCAGATTATCAGTTAGTTTTTACAATTTTATATATATTTTTAGATTACTTGCATATTATTTTTAGTTGAGTGTCAGAGCTTACTTTTGCAAACTGTGTTATGTATATTTATTGTTCAAAACTTGCATACTTATTTTGATCTATAGAACTTTGAATAAATGAAATATTTGTGTCATAGATATCCCTATGTCACTTTTATCCTTTCTATTATCCTTCATTTAATGAAGACACATAGTTTCCATCAAACATACAAATTTCTATAGAAAATTTTGCCTTCATTGATCTAAACTCAAGGTGGTATCAAGATGGATCCAATTCAAAGACTCTAAATTCGTTCTTGTAGGGTTATCACTCCAACAGTTTTGCATTGACATCATAAATGATGGATATGATATCCTATTCCATGTCATCATGACTACTGATCAACACATTGCTTGATGAATTCCATGATGATCTATTAGTCTGTGTCTTGTATCTCAATTTTATAAAGTAATTATTATGCATACACTTGACCATATAGTGCCTCCTTCTTGATTTTATTTTTGATATAATTATAAAAAGTTTTCATCCCTATGTTGTTGTTCATTAGCACACACCAATAACTATTCTTCCTCCTTTGAACCTATTGTAAATATTTAAATATAGTTGCGTGAGTATTAGTCATATTGGTTGAAGGTTCTATATCTAGATATTATTTTAGTAGTTTATTTGTTATTTTATCTTCCTTCGCATATATGCATACATTTGATTTTCACCAATGGTACTAGAGATTCCCACGTATTTATTTTTATTTAAAGGCTTTTAAGTCCCATTTTGAGCACTCTTTTGTCACCATCACACTACGCTAATCATCATATAATCACCAAAAAAATTAATTACTTGCACGTACTTGGCTTATTAAACCTCGTTTCTTTCTCATATAATTCTACAAGAATATAAGAGTGATAAGAGAAAAAAAAACAAAGGTAGGAAGCTACTCTTATCATACTTATAATTGCTCCAATATAGATGCTACAAAAACTAAGCCAACTACTTCAAATCAATAGCATAATGATTGAGTACTCAAGCAACAATAAGTTTCTCAATTCACTGGCCTCTATTATTTCTTAACACTTGTCATGTACCTTGTTTGTTATCCTCCCAACTTCCACTTCAATTACACCCACACACCCCATATGTTTTTCCACCTCACTTATAGTTGTCTTATTGCCTTCCCATTTCCTTCTTCTCTTTCCTACTTCATTCTTCTACAAATTATGATACCCTGCTATTTCTTCTCCAAAACAAATATTCCTCTTTTCTATATCCTTTGAAACATTTTTTGTATATATGTTAGGTTTTATTGTTGATTTAAGTGAAGCTAGTAATATATGATTATGAGTTAAGGTTTGTTATAAAGGTAGGGAATGCCTGATTATTGGGTGTGTGGCAAGTGTGAATAATGAGTTAATGGTGTTGGATAGTTGGTAACCATCAAAAGGTAGGTTGGTTCATTTATTTGTGTTACCATATACATGATAATTCTAGGTGAGTATGGGCAGTTGTACTTAGTGGTTGGAAGAATCTCTAAAATTTTGGCACACCATTTGAATAAAATGTCATTAACTAAGCAAAAGCGATCATTAACAGCGGATTACCAAAAATCACTAAAAATTAAAACCATTTACAAAGAGATCCAAACACAGGAAAACTTTTTTGTTAAGAACCAAAGTATTTTATTTACATCCTGGTTCATAAGTACATATCATGTACCGTCTCTTCTCCAGGATTACAAGCATCAACTGCCTTGTTAAAGCTATCCACAGATAGCATAAGAACCTCGAGGTATCAAGCCAAAATCTCAGATCGATTCATTAAAAGTAGTAGCTACTAACTCTGAGGACCTGAGAGTACAGAGATGACACATAGGGCTCTATATACAAAACATGATAGCCAGTGCCTCCACCTGGAATATCACTGCTGTCCCTATTGTTGTTGCTGCTGCTCTTCCCCTGCTATTGGGTTTCTGCCTCTTCTTGCACGTCTACCTAAAAAGTGTTGGTGACCAACGGAGTGAGACCCAGTCCCAACGAGAGATATAACTCTCTACCAAAAACATTATTATTGCAGTTTAATAGAATAAAACTGAGCAAAGGAATCATATATATTCAACAGCAGATAAATCAATGTATAAACATATTAGAGCAATATTCTTATTCAAATCATTTCAGCTATAACTTGATAAAGCAGCATGTCACTTATCCAATAAGGAATTGAAGAACATGTACAACATTTATCCTTCAAGGATATGCTAAGCAAGGTAACGTCAACCAATGATTCTCATATTTCAACCTTAAGCAAATACACTACATGGCTGATTACATTTTACAATCATACTTAAGCCCTGAGGAGATGAAGTATACCGTTCATGCTCCAACTGACTACGATTACATGAGGCATTGGTACCATACATAGGTCAATGGAAGAACCAGACTCCATCACCTCATCTGTCTCAATTAGTGCGAGACCACATGCAGGACATCTTGTGTCTCTACTAAAATAGCTTTCCAGGATATACTGGTAACTCTTCTATAGAGTTATAGCCCATAGCATATACTCTCTTCAGGGTATGGCCCTTAGCCAATGCCTGGTATTGTGGAGGTATGGCCCATAGCCATACTCTTATTGGGATATGGTCCATAACCATTCATGTGCATAGGATATGGCCCGCAGTCATTCCTGTGAGGCATAAGGATATATTCACCCATTACCCCCACATATTCAAAAATATGCATTCCAGGAATTCTCATAGGAAAACCTATTTCACCATCACCAACTACTAACGATGATGGATATATGGTCAGGGCTCTACATGATAAGATTTCACTTGATTAATTAAGTGCATTACCATATTCTTTTAGCATCAGTCAGGTTTTCAAACATAAATTATTATAACAACTACTATAAAGAATGTGTAATACTTCTATGAAGTGCTTTTCAAAGCTTTATAAAACTTTGGGATCTCAATCCCTTGTCACATCATAGGCATTCTCATCCCTTAACATCTCATCATCATGATTATGGAATATGGGTATTCAAACCCTCAGTTCATCAAAGAACACTTGTTACCACTTATCAGGTAACTAATACCTTCAGGTCATCTGACCAAGGTAAACATGATACTTTCTATACAAGCATCTCACATGGCTTTCAAGGCCCATTAATCTCTTGTTACCTCTTACTAGGCAACAAACTGTATTATGGCTCACAAGGCCCATAAAACAATTTCAATAATAAAACATCATAGCTCATATCTGGCTATGCCCAACATCTCATGATACCTACATAGTTAGTACACATGATAACAGTTATATCAATTTCATATCAGCACTATGCAATGTGATAGTAGCATCACTATTCCCTCATTAGGGTTAGGGTTTCCAACCTCATGTCAATTAGAGATACTCATCCCATTACCCAAAATTAGGGTTATAGTTTATCATCATATTACCCAAGATTAGGGTTTCATGCACTATAATCCAAAATTAGGGTTTCACATACCTTCACCCTATATTAGGGATAAGGTTTCATATTGCATTACATTGCATCACTCTAGATTAGAGTTTCACATCACATAACTGCATTATGGTTTCACATGGCATCACCCTAGATTAGGGTTTCACATGGCATCACCCTAAATTAGGATTTCACATGGCATCACCCTAGATTAGGGTTTCACATGGCATCACCCTAGATTAGGGTTTCACATTGCATTACCCTAGATTAGGGCTACACCATTACCCTAGATTAGGGTTTCACATAGCATTGCCCTAAATTAGGGTTAGGGCTCATCAACCTTTTCAATTAGGGTTTCATGATCTCTTTATCAAGGATCATACCCTAATTACATATTGTATTCATGTTGAAGTGTTGAGGCTTAACCACTACATGATTATTATATATGTATGAATTCCTCTCTCTCTCATCCTCTCTAGGATGTTGATTATTTCAAACTTGATTTGATTAGGTCAACCCTTCATTCAAGTACATACATTTAGGGTTAGCATAGTGTGTTGAGAAATTGCTTCCATAAGCATCAAAGGTTAACCCCTCAAAGGGTACTAATCACCCTAGTACCTTAAAGGTACAACCATTGTTATTATCTTTGATAAACATCATTAACAATCATAGGGTTAATTGATCTTTCATAGCTTTGAGACTATTAGGTCTCCAAACGGTTTTAATACATTTGAACCTTCAAACGGTTTTGACCTCCTTGACTTGAGACAATTTGCCCTCCAAACGGTCTTGAGACCATTTGGGCATCTAGGGTTGAGACTATTTGCTCTTAAACAGTTTTGAAACCATTTGGTGCTTTCAACATTTGAGACTGTTTGATCAAATTATCATTGAAATTGATTGAACATCAAATGGATTGAGACCGTTTGCCCTCCAAACGGTCTTCAGACCATTTGATCCCAAATAGTCCCAAGACCGTTTGGACTCAAACGGTCTCAAGACTATTTGGTCTAAACCACCTTGAAACCGAATGGATCAATTAGGGTTTCTTAATCAATCGATTTAGGGTTTCCACTCATTGAACCTTCCAACATTAAGACCATTGAAAGTAGATTAACTTGTAACCCTTGGATCTCCATCCACCCATAACTCCACTTGACCTCAAATGGTCTTGAGACCGTTTGATCCATTCAACATAGAAATAAACTCAATCAATTTAGGGTTTCAACCAATCAATCCGATTAGGGTTTGTAATCAATGGATCATCCATTCTTGAATCCATTATAATTAAATAAATTGGAACCATTGGATCTTCATCCAACTACATCATCAATAGACCTCAAATGGTCTTGAGACCATTTGACCTTAAACGATCTTGAGACTGTTTGCCCTCAAATGGTCTTGAGACCGTTTGAGCACCAAACGATCTTAAGACCGTTTGGTTATCAAGTTGAAACCATTTTCACATAATTTTTATTGAGGTGTGTGATAAGATGACATCATAATCTTCAAGCTACAAACCTTCGAAATTTGTTGTGATCTTTGTGGTGATTTCATCAATTAATCAAAAGGAAAATCGTGAATGAAAAAGGAATCAACACATGATAAAGACATGAAATCAATAATGATATTTAAGGGTTCAAGTTATATAACCCGCCTTCAAAGTTGAATCCAAGATTCAAGCTTCACGTCCTCAATGGTGGATGAAGCTTTCTCAACTATCCAAGGTCTGTCTTTGGATGCAAAGGATGACTAAAGTTGAAGATTGAATGGAGAAAAGAAGAAATTAAGCATTGAATTTTGATTTCCACCATGAAATCAAGATTGAAGATGACTATGGAGCTTACCTACAGGTTGGGGTACATACTCCTATTTCTCCTAAGCTCCCTTGTGCTCAGCCAAAGCAAGGAAAGAAAGAAGAGTCAAAATGTCTTTCATGTGAGTGAAAAATGGGATATATGTAAGGGAATTTCAAGAGAGAGAAAGTGTTATAAAAATCCTTCAATTCCTTAAATTGGTGCCACTTATCCCCCTCACTTCCTTGCATACAAAGCCATCATCCTACCTTTCAAAATCCTCTTCTTTATCCATAAATTAAAGAAAACAAATTAAGCACCTTAATCAATATAATAATAATATCCAAAAATTAGTGGATATTACTTTTTCTTTAACAAATGTGAGTGGGCTCTCCACTCACTTTAGAAATTTCGGTGCCATTGCAAGGAACAAGGACTTCCATACATAAATAAATTCAACCATCACATTTTTGGTTGAAGGGCACTCCCATTAATATATTTATGTTTGCATTAAATTGAATTAGGGTTTCAATTATGCTTAAATCTTGATTATTTTAATATCAAGATTCTCTCTCTTCCAAAGAGATTAAAATGAGACGCCCCTCTGATTTTCTTGTCTCTAATTGATACCAAGAAACATTATGGACTCTCTAGAAGTGGTATTTTGCATATTGAACCCTAGGTTTTGGGTAAATTACACATTACACCAAAACTAGGTTTTAATGCACAAACATCGCTCAATAAGCTCTTTCTTGGTGCTCAAGCTACTAAAAGACATAACTTTGCATCATTTTCATTCTTATGATGCTTCAACACTTGAGGAACATTTTATCATGTAACATTTGCAAGCTAACCCCTCAACTTGGGTAATTTGCACTTTAGTCCAAAATAGACAAAATATTGTTTTCAACATTATTCAAAAAGGACTAAAATTGAAACATAAGTTCCTTTTGGGCCTCAATTACTTTTCAAAAGATAAAAAGAAGCATACATTTATCTTTCTTAAACAAAACATCTAGGGTTAAAGCATAACCCAGGTCAGGGATGTTACAAATTATCCACCCCTAATAGGGATTTCGTCCCCAAAATCACCAAGAGAAAAGAGAAGGGTACTTCCTCCTCATCTCTTCCTCTATCTCCCACGTAGCTTCTTCAATGCCACAGTGATGCCAGAGAACTTTCACAAGGCATATGTCTTTCTTTTTTAGCTTTTTAATTCTTTTATCAAGGATCATCACAGGTCCTTCAACATATGATATATCATCATTTAATTCTACCTCCACAGGTTGCAAAAATAACTTTGTGTCAGCATGACACTTTCTCAGCATGGAGATATGGAACACTAGATGCAACTTATGCAGCTCAGGTGGAAACTCCAGCTTATAGGCTACCTTTCCAATCTGTTCAATGATTGGTTAAGGCCCCATAAATCTAGGAGCTAACTTTCCCTTCTTCCCAAATCTAAGGACACCTTTCCAAGGTGAGACCTTGAGATATACTTTGTCTCCAACTTGGAATTCTAAAGGTCTTTGCCGTTTGTCAGCGTATGACTTCTGTCGGTCATGTGTAGTCTTTAATTGTAGTTGTATTACTTTAATCTTCTCAGTTGTCTGCTGCACAAGCTCAGGACCCAAAAGTTGATATTCTCCTATTTCATACCAACATAAAGGAGATCTACAACGTCTATCATATAATGATTCATATGGTACCATATCAATATTGTGCTGATAGCTATTATTGTAAGCAAATTCTATCAAGCTTAGGTGTAGATCCCAACTTCCTACAAACTGAAGGACACTTGCCCTAAGCAAATCCTCCAAGGTTTGTATGGTCCTCTCAGATTGTCCATTTGTTTGTGGGTGAAAGGCAGTACTAAATCTAAATTGTGTACCCAAAGCTTTATGTAGTTGTTCCCAAAAATGACTCGTGAACTGGGGACCTCTATCAGAAACAATAATAGTTGGAACCCCATGCAACCGCACTATCTCATATATATATATATATATATATATATATATATATATATATATATATATATATATATATATATATATATATATATATATATATATATATATATATATATATGTATGTGTGTGTGTGTGCAAGCTTCTCAGTAGTGTAGGTTGTTTTGACAGGAAGGAAATGTGTTGTCTTAGTCAACCTATCAACTATAACCCATATGGAATCATGACCTTTGGTTGTCCTAGGCAAACCAACCACAAAGTCCATGGTTACATGATCCCATTTCCACTGCGGTATAGGCAAAGGTTGCAGTGTTCCTACGGGCTTTTGATGTTCAGCTTTAACCTGCTGACACACCGGACACTGCATAACAAACTCAGCTACATCCTTCTTCAGACTAGACCACCAGTACATATCTTTTAAGTTATGATACATTTTGGTGCTCCCTGGATGCATTGCATACATAGATGAGTGAGCTTCCTCTAAGACTAACTTCCTTAAGTCATTAACATCAGGTACTACCATCCTACCATGGTAACAGACTACCTGATCCTATGATTCATGAAAGCCATCCCATTTCTCACTGCCATACTCTGACCTGATCTACTGAACCACAACATCAGCTTGTTGTGCTTCTTTAATCTGTCGTCTCAGAGTAGGTTTCACTTGCATCTCAGCTAACAGCCCGGCTAACAATGATACCTTAAGCTGTATATTATTTTGCCTCAAGGAGATAAGCATATCTCTTTTAAAGCACACTAAGGAGTTCAACTGTGCTTTATCTAAGGTTGGTGATGATGATTTCCTACTTAGTGCATCAGCCACTACATTAGCCTTCCCTGGATAATAATCAATTGTACAATCATAGTCCTTGATTAACTCCATCCAGCGGCGTTGTCTCATGTTCAACTCATGTTGTGAGAATATGTATTTTAGATTCTTATGGTCTATGAAAATCTGGAATGTTTCTCTATAGAGATAATGTCTCCAGATCTTCAAAGCATGGACCGCAACAGCTAGCTCTAGATCATGTGTCGGATAATTCTCCTTGTGTTTCTTAAGCTGTCGAGAGGTAAAAGAAATCACTTGATTATCATGCATCAACACACATCCTAAACCATTCTTAGATGCATCACAGAAAACTATGTACCCCTTCCCTTGCTCAGGTAACACCAGCACAGGTGCACATATTAACCTTTCTTTCAACTGCTGGAAAGAATGTTGACACTTGTCATTCTAGACAAAAAGAACCTCCTTCCTAGTCAACTTGGTTAGGGGTAAAGCTATAGAACTGAAGTTCTTAATGAACCTCCTGTAATAGCCTGCCAGTCCTAGGAAATTGCGTATCTCCGTTGGTGTCTTTAGTTTGTTCCCATTGCAGGACATATTCTACCTTCTTAGGATCAACACGGATACTTGAGGCAGATATTATGTGTCCTAGAAAAGAAACTTCTGGTAACCAGAACTCACATTTGCTAAACTTAGCATACAACTTATTCTCTTTTAGCAAATTTAAAGTCTGACGGAGGTGTTTCTCATGTTGTTGAGCATCTCTATTGTATATCAAGATGTCATCTATGAAGACTACTATGAACTGATCAAGAAAATGTTGAAAGATTCTATTCATGAGTTCCATGAATGCAGCTGGTGCATTAGTTAGTCCAAATGACATAACTATGAACTCATAGTGACCATACCTTGTCCTAAAGGTAGACTTAGGTATGTCACTCTCCTTGATACGCAACTGATGATATCCCGACCTCAGATATATCTTAGACAAGATAGTTGCACCACGCAACTGATCAAATAGGTCATCGATCATTGGCAGATGATACTTGTTCTTTATGGTTACTTTATTCAACTATCTGTAATCAATACATAACCACATCGATCCGTCCTTCTTAACAAAGAGAATTGGAGCACCCCATGGTGAAGTACTCGGTCGGATAAAACATTTCTCAAGCAACTCATGTAGCTGTTTCTTAAGCTCTGCCATCTCAACAGGTGCCATTCTATATGGTGTTTGTGCTATTGGTTGCGTGCCCAGGATTAGATTAATCTCAAAATCAATCTCTCGAGGCATAGGAACACCTAGAAGTTCCTCAGGGAACACATCTTCAAACTCTATAACTATCGAAACTTCAGAAAGATTAGAGATCTCCATTGTGGTATCTACCACATGTGCCAAGAATGCAAAGCATCCTTGTCTCATCAACTTCTCAGCTACCATAGCTGACACAAGATAGGTTGGAAGAATCTTTCTATCTCCCTGAAAGATACATGTGTCACCGTCATTTGTGAACACAGCTTGCTTGGAATAACAATCCAAGACAACCTTATATTTTTCTAGGGTGTCCATCCCAAGGATTATATTGAACCCATGCATCTCAAGTGGCATAAGATCCACCTGAATGTGATGTTTAGAAAAGGAAAGAATGTAGGGAGAACACACCTCCTGTAGCACTGCAGATCCCAACAAAGGGGTCTCTAACAGCAGACTATCTTCTCTATGACTAATAATCATATTGCAATCAAGGATCACTCTTCTAATGACAAAGGAATGTGTAGCACCTGGATCAATTAAAACAGATACAAAGTAGGATGAAGACATATCAGAATGAAATAGTTCCATCTGACCTGTCACAACTCGAGGGTTGACTACTGCTTCGGGTTGATTCATCACATATAATCTCTATGTTGCTTGTTGTTGACCATGTGCTCGGTTGTTGGGTGCCGACGAACCAGCTTGGGACGCTTGTCCACGACCTCAAGTGCCACTCAAAAGTTGTCACCTATGAGAGCCTTGCTGACTCTACCTCGATGGTTGGGTTACCACTATGTTCCCAATTGGACAATCCCTTGCTAGATGTCCTACCTATCTACACTGGTGACAGGTTCTATTCTCTTGATATGGTCTAACAGGTACAGTCACTGACGTTGATGTTGTACTGGGGGCTCTATTTGGAGGAAAACTACGGCCCCTACCCCTACTTGATGTCCACCCAACAAGCATTAGCTCTCCCTAAAAAGGAGGTGATCCAGCCGCAAATCCATGAAATAATTTGATTTATTATGGAAGAAGGAACCGAGAAGGAGATATCAGCAACAACTAGTTCTAATTATTCTTTAATTTCAATTGATAAAATTGAAATTTTGAAGAGTTTGAGAGTAAGCATTACTCAACCTCCAAGATCATTTTTTTGTAATGTATTCTACAGATAGAGGAATACATAGAGTTGAACATAGTAAAATAAGAAATTGAAAGATTTCGATCCGTTACTCCGACAGCATCTAGGGTTCCTCGAAAATTTTGACTGTGTTTGGGTATTGAATCTTGGTGGTGCTATTGGTGCAAAAAAACTTGGTCTCTTAAAACTCTCAGACTTCTGTCCTTGGAACTAAGTATACACCTTCTTATTCTTAGTCTGACGCTTCTCAATCGCCGACCTTTCTATCTGTCTCACGGACTCCACGAAGGTGGCGAACCTCTCTCTGTTCTCTAAGTCAGACACAGGAGTGGTCAATTCAGCGTTCAACCCCTTCTCAAAATGTCGAATTATCTCTTCCTCAGTAGCTTCCATATGCGGATAGAACTATAAAAGCTCCATGAAATTAGCTTCATACTCGCTAATGTTCATTGGTCCTTGCCTTAACCTCTCAAACTGAGAGATCTTCTCATCTAGAAACGTCTTGGGAAAGTATCTATTGATGAATTCTTGTCGGAAATCTCCCCATCCGATTTCAACACTTGGCATCTTGCCCTCTTCTATTGTCCACCAGTGTCCAGCACTCCCTTTTAAAAGGTACATTGCATGCCTCACCTTCTCTGCTTCAGGGATATTGAGGATTCTAAAAGCCTTCTCCAGCTCAGTCAACCACAGGTCAGCATCTGCTGGGTCAGCTGTACCAGCATAATATGTGGCTCCAACACGGTGAAGTCGTTCGAAAGTCTTGTTGGCTCCCTATCCTTCATTATGGGCTGGTGTCCTCGATGCAGGTGGTGGCATCCTATCTGACATATGTGTCATGGTTGCCATGAACTGCCCAAATAGATCATGGAAAGTTGGGTTTTCTAGTGCAGCTTGGTTAAACTGGGGATGTTCAGGTACTGGTTCCTCCCTATCCTGATCCCTTGCACCTCTTCCTGGTGCAGCAATGCTACTCTCAACAGCATGTTCTTCATGTGATCTAGACATCTTTAAGTTCTTCTTCACCTCCTATATGAGTAGAAGACACTATCAAATAACTGGAAGACACCAGAACAGACTCAATAACCTTAATCCTATGTCTCTGTAGACTCAGGGAACTTAGAGCTCTGATACCACTTAATTTGTGGCACACCATTTGAAAAAAACATCATTAACTAAGAGGAAGCGATCATTAACAGTGGATTACCAAAAATCACTAAAAATTAAAACCATTTACAATGATATCTAAACATAGGAAAACTCTTTTGTTAAGAACCAAAGTATTTTATTTACATCTTGGTTCATAAGTACATATCATGTACCGTCTCTTCTCGAGGATTACAAGCATCAGCTGTCTTGTTAAAGCTATACACAAATAGCATAAGAACCTCAAGGCATCGAGCCAAAATCTCATATTGATTCATTAAAAGTACTAGCTACTAACTCCGAGGACCTGAGAGTATAGAGACGACACATAGGACTCTATATACAAAACATGACAGCCAGTGCCTCCACCTAGAATATCACTGATGTCCATGTTGTTGTTGCTGCTACTGCTCTTCCCCTGCTATAGGGTTCCTACCTCTTCTTCCGCATCTACCTAAAAAGTGTTGGTGACCAACGGAGTGAGACCCAGTCCCAGCGAGAGATATAACTCTCTGCCAAAAATATTATTATTGCAGTTTAATAGAATAAAACTGAGCAGATGAATCATATATATTCAACAACAGATAAATCAATGTGTAAACAGATTTGAGCAATATTCTTATTCAAATCATTTCAGCTATAACTTGATAAAGCAGCATGTCACTTATCCAATAAGGAATTGAAGAACATGTACAACATTTATCCTTCAAGGATATGCTAAGCAAGGTAACGTCAACCAATGATTCTCGTATTTCAACCTTAAGCAAATACGCTACACGGCTGATTACATTTTACAATCATACTTAAGCCCTGAGGAGATGAAGTATACCGTTCATGCTCCAACCGACTATGATTACATGAAGCATCGGTACCATACATAGGTTAATGGAAGAGTCAGACTCCATCACCTCATTTGTCTCGATCAGTGTGAGACCACATGCAGGACATCTTGTGTCTCTTATAAAATAGCTTTCCAGGGTATACTGGTAACTCCGCTATAGAGTTATAGCCCATAGCATATACTCTCTTCAGGGTATGGCCCTTAGCCAATGCCTGGTATTATGGAGTTATGGCCCATAGCCATACTCTTATTGGGATATGGTCCATAACCATTCATGTGCATATGATATGGCACGCAGTCATTCCTATGCATATGATATGGCCCGCAGTCATTCCTGTGAGGCATAAGGATATATTCGCCCATTACCCCCACATATTCAAAAATATGCATTCTAGGAATTCTCATAGGAAAACATATTTCACCATCACCAACTACTGACGATGATGGATCTATGGTCAGGGCTCTACATGATAAGATTTCACTTGATTAATTAAGTGCATTACCATATTCTTTTAGCATCAGTTAGGTTTTCAAACATAAATTATTATAACAACAACTACAAAGAATGTGTAATACTTCTATCAAGTGCTTTTTGAAGCTTTATAAAACTTTGGGATCTCAATCCCTTGTCACATCATAGGCATTCTCATCCCTTAACATCTCATCATCATGATTATGGAATATGGGTATTCAAACCCTCAGTTCATCAAAGAACACTTGTTACCACTTATCAGGTAACTAATACCTTCAGGTCATCTGACCAAGGTAAACATGATACTTGCTACACAAGCATCTCACATGGCTGTCAAGGCCCATTAATCTCTTGATACCTATTACTAGGCAACAAAACATATTATGGCTCACAAGGCCCATAAAACAATTTCAATAATAAAACATCATAGCTCATACCTAGCTATGCCCAACATCTCATAATACCTGCATAGTTAGTACACATGATAATAGTTATATCAATTTCATATCAACACTATGCAATGTGATAGTAGCATCACTATTCCCTCATTAGGGTTAGGGTTTCCAAACTCATGTCAATTAGAGATACTCATCCCATTACCCAAAATTAGGGTTATAGTTTATCATCATATTACCCAAGATTAGGGTTTCATGCACTATAATCCAAAATTAGGGTTTCACATACCTTCACCCTATATTAGGGATAAGGTTTCATATTGCATTACATTGCATCACTCTGGATTAGAGTTTCACATCACATCACTGCATTATGGTTTCACATGGCATCACCCTAGATTAGGGTTTCACATGGCATCACCCTAGATTAGGGTTTCACATGGCATCACCCTAGATTAGGGTTTCACATGGCATCACCCTAGATTAGGGTTACACCATTACCCTGGATTAGGGTTTCACCTAGCATTGCCCTAAATTAGGGTTAGGGCTCATCAACCTTTTCAATTAGGGTTTCATGATCTCTTTATCAAGGATCATACCCTAATTACATATTGTATTCATGTTGAAGTGTTGAGGCTTAACCACTACATGATTATTATACATGTATGAATTCCTCTCTCTCTCATCCTCTCTAGGATGTTGATTATTTCAAACTTTATTTGATTAGGTCAACCCTTCATTCAAGTACATACATTTAGGGTTAGCATAGTGTGTTGAGAAATTGCTTCCATAAGCATCAAAGGTTAACCCCTCAAAGGGTACTAATCACCCTAGTACCTTAAAGGCACAACCATTGTTATTATCTTTGATAAACATCATTAACAATCATATGGTTAATTGATCTTTCATAGCTTTGAGACTATTAGGTCTCCAAACGGTTTTAATACTTTTGAACCTTCAAACGGTTTTGACCTCCTTGACTTGAGACCATTTGGGCATCTAGGGTTGAGACCATTTTCTCTTAAATGGTTTTGAAACTATTTTGTGCTTTCAACATTTGAGACCGTTTGATCAAATTATCATTGAAACTGAATGAACAACCCATCATTAAAATCGATTGAACATCAAATGGTTTGAGACCATTTTCCCTCCAAACGGTCTCAAGGCCATTTGATCCCAAACAGTCTCAAGACCGTTTGGTCCAAACCACCTTGAAACCGAATGGATCAATTAGGGTTTCTTAATCAATCGATTTAGGGTTTCCACTCATTGAACCTTCCAACATTAAGACCATTGAAAGTAGATTAACTTGTAACCCTTGGATCTCCATCCATCCATAACTCCACTTGGCCTCAAACGGTCTTGAGATTGTTTGAGCCATTCAACATAGAAATCAACTCAATCAATTTAGGGTTTCAACCAATCAATCCGATTAGGGTTTGTAATCCATGGATCATCCATTTTTGAATCTATTATAATTAAATCAATTGGAACCATTAGATCTTCATCCAACTACATCAGTAATAGACCTCAAATGGTCTTGATACCATTTGACCTTAAACGGTCTTGAGACCGTTTGCCCTCAAACAGTCTTGAGACCGTTTGAGCACCAAACGATCTTGAGACCATTTGGTCATCAAGTTGAAACCATTTGCACATGATTTTTCTTGAGTTGTGTGCTAAGATGACATCATCATCTTCAAGCTACAAACCTTCAAAATTTGCTGTGATCTTTGTGGTGATTTCATTAATTAATCAAAAGGAAAATTGTGAATGAAAAAGGAATCAACACATGATAAAGAAATGAAATCCATAATGATATTTAAGGGTTCAAGTTATATAACCCGCCTTCAAAGTTGAATCCAAGCTTCAAGCTTCACGTCCTCAATGGTGAATGAAGCTTTCTCAACTATCCAAGGTCCGTTCTCAAGTCTTTGGATGCAAAGGATGATAAAGTTGAAGATTGAATGGAGAAAAGAAGAAAATAAGCATTGAATTTCGATTTCCACGATGAAATCAAGGTTGAAGATGACTATGGAGGTTACCTACAGGTTGGGGTACATCCTCATGTTGCTTCTAAGCTCCCTTGTTCTCGATCAAAGCAAGGAAAGAAAGAAGAGTCGAAAAATTCTTTCATGTGGGTGAAAAATGAAAAAACCACTAGAGGGGGGTGAATAGGGTTTTAAAAAAATTTAACAATGATTTAACTCAAACAACCAACCACAAAAATATTGGACAAGGGGACAAGGATTTAGAGTGGTTCCAACCTTAGCAAATACTAAGGAAGTCAGTCCACTACCCGGTTGCTTACCCAACCGGGATTTTGAAAGAATTAAATTTTATTACCTCGCAAGGACTTTACATAAAATTACAATTCTTTCACCAAACCCTTCGAACAACCTTCACCTAGAAGTAATTGCACCAACCTTGAAGCAGCCTTCTTGAAGTAACTTCAAGCTCCCCCTTGAAGTAGCCTTCCTCTTGAAGTAGCTTCCCGTTGCAATAGCCTTCTTGAAGTAGTTCGAAGTCCACCTTCTCCTCCGAGAAGAACCTTCTCCAATCCGAAGCCTCCAACCCTAGGAGTAGCAAGGAGAATACAAAGGATAAAAGGAACAAGAAGGAAAAAGGAAATTACAATTAACCTTTGAAGCACAAGGCTTGATTTGCCTATATCAAGCGTGTAGATCTCCTAACCAATGTATATGGAAGTGTGATTGCTATGGATAGGAGATACTAGCCTATAGGACACAAAATTAGAGCAAGGAGAAGAATAGCCAATGCAAGTGTTGCTCAATTTCTCAAAACAGATTCATAATTGCAAGTGTAAGCTCAAGTGTATCACAAGTGAAGATTAGTGAGTTTGGGTGTCCTAAGGCATGTCCTATTTATAGGAATGACCTACAAGTGCTTAAGGACATTCTAGACACTTTCTATGGGGTTCTAAGTGCTTAACTAGCTGTTAGGTACACTTTAGTTGCTTTAGCAACGACTAGTTAATTAATTCTGAAAGTGTTGTTAGAACTCATCTCGGTCGAGGAATTGTCGACCGAGAGTCCTACTCGGTCGAGGATTTGTCGACCGACAGACTCTCTAGAACAAGTGTTTGCAACGTTCATCTCCAACTGCCAACTACCTTGTCAATTGTGTCTAACGGCTACTTGGGTCTTTCTCGGTCGAGGAGTTTGTCGACCGAGAGTGTCTCGGTCGAGGAATTTGTCGACTGAGATTGACCCTGTTTCAATGTTTCAAATAAAGTGCTAAGTGTATGTATGAGTGTACATATGTGACACTATTGAAGGGTATGACCTATCTAAGTGTAGTGATTGGCTAGGGAAGATCTAACACTTGATTTACATGATGTCTAAGTACTTGTACATTATATATTTGTACAAGTTTTTACATTTGATTACATTCATGACTTAAAGCAATTTTAGCATATAGATCTTCCAAGTATTTGTCATCCACCTTATTCCTACACACTCAAGTAGCACGTTAGATTCACAAGAATGAAATGTTTGTCATCATTGAAACAAAGGGATTATACTTATGTCAATTTAGCCAACAATCTCCCCCTTTTTGAAGATGACAAACATTTCCTAAATATAAAATAAGGAAATATAAATCATATGAGTTTCATACCTGAAGTTTACCTTTTGTAGCCATTCTTGTTTTGCAAGTGTGTGCTGGCTGAGATATTATGAAACTCATTTTATTTTATGTTTTTGATTTTATATTATTTCTCCCCCTTTGTCATTTCAAAAAGATATCCAAGATAATCATTTAGTATGACTTTTTATTTCTCCCCCTTAATTTGATAATTAGATGCTCCCCCTTAATAAGATATTCAGTTTTAAAAGCAAGGGATGCAAACCACTTATTGTCAAATTTAGCCACAATATATTTCTCAATCATTTGCAAAGGATGTTAAGCCTTGAAATGATATGAGATTCTCTTAAGTTCATGGCATATGTGTATTGATTTCTCATCCATTTTTCAAGGGATGTTAAGCCCTAAAATGACATGAGAATCCTTAAGCTTATAGTAGAATACATGTATGTATCTCTAACCAAATACACAGAATGTTAAGCCCAAATTTGTTTAGAGAATTCCATTAATAGCAAGATATATGTCATATTCATGAATATTGTAAATTTCTTTGTTTTTCAAAACCAAAACTACTTTTAAGGATAATAAGGTCATAACAAGCTTCAAATGATGTTTACAAAGTTTTGGAAGCTTCTTAATCTCATAATCAAGATAGTTTGTGTGAGCTTCCCCCTTAATCTTATAGTCAAGATAATTTAAGGATTCTAAGATCACAATCAATATTAGATCATAATAAGTTGACCTTTTATGCACTAAAATTATGTTTTCAATATGATAAACACATTTTGAATCAAGATACTAAGATTAAGTGCAGTAGAATGATGTACAAATAAGCATTTTGTCAAGCTTATTTTAGGTCGACCTTTACTTCGACCATAGCGCCCCTTGATTAAATTTAATTTCAATCAAGAGGCAAATTCTGTAGATTTCCATTTTAAGCATTCATATGTGAAGTATAATTTCTGCAGGTAGCTTTAAATAAATATCAATTTGAAGCACATTAAGTGATACCTATTATGAAGATGCTTGTCTTTGATTTTCCTAGAATGTATGTTTTATATTCATATAAGCTTTGATATGGGTACATAAATATCAATTCCCATTTCTTCTTGTACCCTCATTTTTAGATTAATCATAAGATTCTTTAGGGACATATATCCTTGAAAGCAAGATTAATATCTTAAAATCAAGATTTTGCTTTTGATTTCTTAGAACAAACAGATAGATAAAACATTAATATTTTTGTTCTAAGAGACACTGTTTGTCTTTTCATAGCATCATCATTCACAATAATCATTATCTATTATGTCAAGATGCACTTATGCTATGGCATTTTCAATGATCTGAATCATAATGATCATGAATAGTATGCATCACAGATTATTTTAGACAAACCAATGAAACACAATGATCATGGCAAAAAAAATTATGATAGAAAAGTAGAAGCATATCCATAATACAATGATCAGCATATAAATGCAATAATTATGATCATATAAGCCAAATTTCAACACACATGGTTCCTATATAGATATACCCAAGGAGTACTTAGGAAAAACCATGTGGATTATGATAAAACAGTAACTTCCTTGATTAAACTCATTCATAATTTTCAGTTTTAAGTCAAACCATGTAGAGGATAATACCAAGATAATCTCATTTATGGTTCATGGATTTTCAAATTTAAGACAAACCATGTAAATGAATATGCTTAATAAACTTTTTCAATAAATGAATAAGGTTTGTTCAAAATCAGTCTTCATATAACACTTTTGTAATATGTTTAAGGATTTCATATAGTGTTATATCTTAATTCATGATGCAAAAGATCAGTATATCTTGTTTCAAAGATGATCTCCAAGATTTATTCTTGATTAAAGCACTTTTTATTATTTCTCAATTGATAGCAAATAAGAAACAACAGAACATATTTTCCAGATTTTTGCTCGGTCGAACAATTTGTCGACCGAATTATTTTCGGTTGAAGTATTTCTCGACCGAGAATGTTTCTGCAGATTTTATTCAGCAATCTGTATGTTCTAGTTTATGTGTTGTAATATTTTGTTATTCAATTGTGTGAAGTTGAGATAGATATAAGGTTACTCAATTCAAGATTATTGATCATATCTCAGACTTAATTAGTGCATATACATTTGATGTCACAATGATATTTATTCTTTTGATTTTCTTAGAACAAATTATCTTTATCATTCTAATGGAAATTTTAAGATAGACTATTTACGCTTAATCATCAAGAAAGTAGCAATTGAAATTTGATAACATTTGAATTTTCAAAGAAAGCATAATCAATTTCAATATGCATACATCTCAGAATTTCACAAGTTTTGGTTTGCATCAAGTTTAATAAGGATGTTATTAACATATATGTAATGATACAAACTACTAATATTCTTGAGAAAATTGTCTTCAAGATATGTGACTTATTTTTTCAATCAAGTATGTCTACTTGCAGTAAGAGTATAGATTTCAGTATCATTTTTCTTTGCAAGCAACATTTTTGCAGCTATTTTAGTAAAATCGATCCTTTTATCTTGTATACTTGATAATTTAATCATGAAAAGTATTTTGTTTTGATGCTCATATATTCTTTCTTTTGATTTGGATCATTCAAATATTCAAGGCACAAGAATATATAAAGTTCATTATCTGCTTAAATTGATTATGATTTAAGTGTCTTTTATTTAAATAGTCTTTCCAGAGTTTTACTCGGTCAAAAAAGTTTTCGACCGACATTGTCTCAGTCTACAATTTCTCGACCGAAATTGTTATTGTTTCTGTATTGTTTTCAGTAATTTTTTCTAAATAAAACATATATCACTTCCAATTCAATTATGCAATTTAAAACTCAATTTAGTTGAATTAAAACATATGAATATCAAGGTAACATTTAGATCTAATCTCAACTAATTATATACAATTTTCTAGGTTTTGAGAATCCAAACTAAAACAAGTTAGTTGACGATGTATATTTGAAAATTTTAATTTCTTGGATTAACTTGGAATCCTATTATGTTAAGTTGATATAGACATAGATATACAATTTAGAGTCTTTGGTCATATCTCAACTTAATCTTATCCATTTAGTTTGGAGATTTTGGAACCCATACTAACTTAAAATCCTTTTTCTTGTAGGGACATGAGAAAGAGTAATGTCCAAGATGCAAACAATAATGACAACATATGGAATCAACCTCATATCTCTTTCTATGATTTTGTTCTAGATTGTTCTTGGGTACATATGTATATTTGCCTTTTGGTACATACATAGCTTGATTTTCTAGCGCTTGTGTCTTTCTCCAACTAGGTTTTTGATAAGATTTTCCTTTAGGATTATAACCTAGTCCTCTCCTTCCAATTTGATGATAAGAATTATTTAAGATTTTATCAAGAGTATCATTGTTATTCAACCTACTAACTTTTTGTTGTAACTTAACAATCTCATCCATTCTTTTATTGATGTCTAACTTTGCTTGATCTAGATTAGATAATAAGGAATATCTTTCTTTCACAATAGTATCATAATCTAGATGTGTACACAAAATGGGTTGTTTTTTAAGATCATTTACTTGAGTTTGCAAGTTTATCTTTTCTAGGGAAAGAAGATTGCAATCTGCTTCTATTGATTTTAGCTTAATATTATGATCTTCAATGACCTTTTTGAGATCTTCATTTTCAGATGTGAGAGCAAGAAGTTTAGCATGTAGATCATCATTTTCTTTGTTTGATTTCTTTAATTTCTTCTTGCACTCAATATATTTTTCATGTGTTTCTTGAAGACTAGCAATTAAATCTTCTTTAGGTAAATTAAAAAGGCTTACCTCTTCTTCTTCTTCACTTGTTGTAGCAATAAAGCACCCTTTATGCACATCTTCCTTCTTTTTCTTCCAAGGGCAACTAAGTGTTGTATGGCTTGTTCCTAAGCACCAATTACAGCTTGTTGAAGATTGGTCCAAGCTGCTCCTTTGCTTGTGGTTGTAGGCACCACCACCCTTCATTCTTCAAGACTCGATTAGAGCTCCTTGAATCCTGCTCTGATACCAATTGAAAAAACCACTAGAGGGGGGTGAATAGGGTTTTAAAAAAATTTAACAATGATTTAACTCAAACAACCAACCACAAAAATATTGGACAAGGGGACAAGGATTTAGAGTGGTTCCAACCTTAGCAAATACTAAGGAAGTCAGTCCACTACCCGGTTGCTTACCCAATCGGGATTTTGAAAGAATTAAATTTTATTACCTCGCAAGGACTTTACATAAAATTACAATTCTTTCACCAAACCCTTCGAACAACCTTCACCTAGAAGTAATTGCACCAACCTTGAAGCAGCCTTCTTGAAGTAACTTCAAGCTCCCCCTTGAAGTAGCCTTCCTCTTGAAGTAGCTTCCCGTTGCAATAGCCTTCTTGAAGTAGTTCGAAGTCCACCTTCTCCTCCAAGAAGAACCTTATCCAATCCGCAGCCTCCAACCCTAGGAGTAGCAAGGAGAATACAAAGGATAAAAGGAACAAGAAGGAAAAAGGAAATTACAATTAACCTTTGAAGCACAAGGCTTGATTTGCCTATATCAAGCGTGTAGATCTCCTAACCAATGTATATGGAAGTGTGATTGCTGTGGATAGGAGATACTAGCCTATAGGACACGAAATTAGAGTAAGGAGAAGAATAGCCAATGCAAGTGTTGCTCAATTTCTCAAAACAGATTCACAATTGCAAGTGTAAGCTCAAGTGTATCACAGTGAAGATTAGTGAGTTTGGGTGTCCTAAGGCATGTCCTATTTATAGGAATGACCTACAAGTGCTTAAGGACATTCTAGACACTTTCTATGGGGTTCTAAGTGCTTAACTAGCCGTTAGGTACACTTTAGTTGCTTTAGCAACGACTAGTTAATTAATTCTGAAAGTGTTGTCAGAACTCATCTCGGTCGAGGAATTGTCGACCGAGAGTCCTACTCGGTCGAGGATTTGTCGACCGACAGACTCTCTGGAACAAGTGTTTGCAACGTTCATCTCCAATTGCCAACTACCTTGTCAGCTGTGTCTAACGGCTACTTGGGTCTTTCTCGGTCGAGGAGTTTGTCGACTGAGAGTGTCTCGGTTGAGGAATTTGTCGACCGAGATTGACCATGTTTCAATGTTTCAAATAAAGTGCTAAGTGTATGTATGAGTGTGCATATGTGACACTATTGAAGGGGATGACCTATCTAAGTGTAGTGATTGGCTAGGGAAGATCTAACGCTTGATTTACATGATGTCTAAGTATTTGTACATTATATATTTGTACAAGTTTTTACATTTGATTACATTCATGACTTAAAGCAATTTTAGCATATAGATCTTCCAAGTATTTGTCATCCACCTTATTCCTGCACACTCAAGTAGCACGTTAGATTCACAAGAATGAAATGTTTGTCATCATTGAAACAAAGGGATTATACTAATGTCAATTTAGCCCACAAAAAATGGGATATATGGAAGGGAATTTCAAGAGAGAGAAAGTGTTATAAAAATCCTTCAATTCCTTAAATTGGTGCCACTTATCCCCCTCACTTCCTTGCATACGAAGCCATCATCCTCCCTTTCAAAATCCTCTTCTTTATCCATAAATTAAAAAAAATTAAGCACCTTAATCAATATAATAATAATATCCAAAAATTAGTGGATATTACTTTTTCTTTAACATATGTGAGTGGGCTCTCCACTCACTTTAGAAATTTCGGTGCCATTGCAAGGCACAAGGACGTCCATACTTATATAAATTCAACCATCACACTTTTGGTTGAAGGGTACTCCCATTACTATATTTATTTTTTGAATTAGGGTTTCAATTATGCTTAAATCTTGATTATTTTAATATCAAGATTCTCTCTCTTCCAAAGAGATTCAAATGAGATGTCCCTCTGATTTTCTTGTCTATAATTGATACAAAGAAACATTAGGGACTCTCTAGAAGTGGTATTTTGCATATTGAACCCTAGGTTTTGGGTAAATTGCACATTATACCAAAACTAGGTTTTAATGCACAAACATTGCTCAATAAGCTCTTTCTTGGTGCTCAGGCTACTACAAGTCATACCTCTGCATCATTTTCATTATTATGATGCTTCAACACTTGAGGAACATTTTATCATGTAAAATTTGCAAGTTAACCCCTCAACTTGGGTAATTTGCATTTTTGTCCAAAATAGATAAAACATTGTTTTCAACATTATTCAAAAAGGACTAAAATTGAAACATAAGTTCCTCTTGGGCCTCAATTACTTTTCAAAAGATAAAAGCAAGCATATATTTATCTTTCTTAAACAAAACATCTAGGGTTAAAGCATAACCTAGGTCAGGGATGTTACAAAAATGACATCACAATAACCCACACTTTGTTCATTTTGTCCCCCCCCATTCCTCCTTTTTTGTCATTTTAATATTAGTCCTTCTATCTTCCAATTCCCTATCCTCATTGCCTTATTTTATATATTTTCCCTATTCTATTGTAGAATACATTTAAGACTCCAAACTTTGTTTTTCCTTAATCCCGTCTTGTTTGCCTTGATTGTTGATTTATTAGATTTGAATTCATTTGAAATTATTCAAATGTTAAAAACCATGTTTTTCATAATACACATATGAAATGTTCTAATTCGGATTAAGTGAAAACTTGAAGCTTTTCATACTTGAAAAAATTGTACCTTAGTGTTTTCATTGGTCGATTGGATCAACTGATGCAAGGAATTGATGGATGGGCCTAGAGCAGGCCTTGGGCATATTAATTCATGTATGTGTGTTCGAGCTTGACTGTGATAAAATACATTGTTTTAAAGGTAATCTATTTAAATGTGCAACGAACAGACTCTCTTAGAGGCTATATATTTGTTGTTGTTGTTGTTGTTGACTATGTTGTAAGATGAAAAGTCGTATTATAGCCCACTTTGCATTGTATACTACTGAGGTTGAGTACATGAAATTGACATGGACCATCAAACTATATACATAGCTTAGAGGACTCTGTGTTGGATTAGTATTCTTGAAATTAAAAGGCTATATACTTTGATAGTCAAAGTACAATTCAAAGACTAGATGTTTTATGAGAGAACGAAGTACATTGACTTCAGGTATCACTTTATGGTATTGTAATGAAACTTTATGTTGAAGAAGATCACCCCTAAAGAAAGTCATGTTGATATTGTGATGAAATTTTTACCAATTTCCATACACTGCCCGAACTTGTGGCCAAATTACCTAGATTTCAATGATGTCCTTTGGGGCCAAAAGAGGAAACAAGATTTACTATTTGTAACAGCCCTGACCTGGGTTATGTGTTAACCCTAGATGTTTTTCCTAATAAGGTTGAGTAGATTCTTAATCTTATCTTGGGAAAAGTAATTAGGGCTCATGAGAAACTTATGTTTCAATTTTGGTCATGTTTGAACAATGTTGAAGCAATATTTGCTTATTTTGGACTAAAGTGCAAATTACCCAAGTTGAGGGGCTATAATGAAAAATGTCACATGTTGAACATGCCTCATGTTTTATAGAATCATTATTGAGAGAATGATGCAAGGTGGTGGCTTGTGGAAAGCCTAAATTCCAAGTTTGAACTTGTTTGAACAATGCTGGTACCTTGTGCACCAATTTTGGTACAAATTGTAATTTACCCAAAACGTGGGGTTGATATGCAAATTACCACCTCTAGATTGTTCCTACTTCCTCTATGTATCATTTAGAGGAGAGATAATGAATTAGACACCAAGTTTGATTCCATTATGAATGATGGTAATCTTGGTGAAGAAATGACCAAGAAAAAGGGTTGAATTTAGAAGCTTAACTTGAGTTGTATCAAGTTGAAAAGCTTATATATGAGTGCCTATCGGCCATGGAGCCCAAGGAGGTGTTCCATATCGTCTTGTGGACTCTTGGCAAAGTCCATATCGTGCAAATCACCTCAAGGAGGTGAGGTGTGTCGGATTACAACTTCCTTAGTAAAGTTGTGATGAGTTGTGAATAAAGTGGTGATTTGGTTGATATATCTTATTCAAAAGGATATGTAATGGCCAAATCTTTATCTCTAGATGATTCTCAACTTTTTTTTAAGACAAGATAAATTATGGTGCATGCATGGACACGTGTCACCCATGCATGACACGTGGCACCTACTAGTTCAAAATGTTGACACCTCATTTTTACCTTTCTTCATGATCAGCAAGTATATATACCCCTAGTTTGACCCCTTAATGGAATTTTTCGACCCTTACCACCCTCCTACCTTGTGGTATCGTGCATGGGGCTCTTGTATCGTGCAGGAAAGAAAGGGTATCGTGCATAGGCCCTTGGGTATTGCCCATAGCAAAAGCATATCGGCCAAGTAGGTGAAATTGGCCATATGAGGTGATATCGGCCAATAGGGTGAAGAGTTGAGTGCCATATCGTGCAAGTGAGTGCCATATCGTGCAAGAGGGTTGGCATATCGTGCAAGAGCACAAAGGTATCGTTCATAGGCCTTGGGTATCGTTCATAGTAACTGTATCAGCCATACCATGTTGATATTGTCCATAGCAAGTTGATATCGGCCAATTGAAGTGATTTTGGCCACAAGTGAGGGGGTATCGGCCACAAGCAAAGTTGTGTCGGCCAATAGGAAGTCCATATCGCCCACGAGTGGAGGGGTGTCGTCCAAGGAGCTAAGGAACTCAAAACTTAACCCTAAGGTGAGTATAAGATCATCTTCAACATTGGTTTGAAGCATGAATTTAGGGTTTTGATCTTCCTTTCTTTTCTTCTTCACCAATTGCTTATCCATGGCGATTATTTGCATGTAGAGGAGTTGTGAAGTCCATATTCAACCTTAGGAACGTGTAGCTTTGGAGCTTGGAGCTTTGAAGTCGTTCTTAAGGCGGGTTATATAACTTGAACTCAACCATGTTATTATTCTTCACCTAAATTGCTATAACTAGTGAAATACTTTTAATTCCGAAATTTCCTGAAATAGTTGATGAGATTATGAGTTCTATTAGTTGATTAGACCTGTTGACATGAACTATAACAGTTATAACTAAGGTCTAGGGCTCGAAGATGGTGGTATCACTTTATAAAAGTGATATCGGATGCAAGCACACAAGAAAGTACCTTTAACCCGATATGATTTTGCACCTACTTCACTTGAACGATATGGATATGAATGAATACATTGTTGCACGATATAGAGGTGTAGTATACACCTCTTGCATGATAGGGAGTCAAGTATAGACTCCATGCATGATACAAGGTCAATTGTATACTTATAAGTTGATGTGAAACCCTAAATTGGGTAACCCGATATGAGTAAAGAATAGCAAGTGCTATTGAACGATATGGTAGCCCAATACACAACCCTAGTTGATGTCTAGCCCAACATGGTGATAGATTAATACCTCATGCACGACATGGGTAACACATACAAACACCTTGAGCCTGATATGAATGGTGTGTATATACTTCTAGCCCGATATGGTGAGTGCTCATATACTTACAACCTGATATGATGAACATATGCACACTTCTAATCTGAGATACCTTGTAAAGGTGAGGGAAAACACTCTTAGGAGTGATAAGAGTAACACCAAGTTATGGTGTGGCTAATACCTTTATAGGTGAAACACCTAAAGTGGTTGATAATGGACAACCTTATATCAACAGTGCCTTAATCCGAGATGAGTCCATATCATTGATGATAGCTGAGTGATTCAAGTGTATGACTTATGGTCAATACTATACAAAATTAATATGATGGGATAGTGGATAAAGTATTAGGATGGGAAATACCCTAATACAATATAAGTTGATGAACTTAACTAAGTTAAAAATGATGAGGGAAGTGATACACCAAGGTATGGTAAATATCACATCTAACACTTTAAGGTTGTTACACCTTGATGCATCTTAAATCCAATGTGTATGGATGAGTAACACATGAAGTGTGTCATGCCAATTGTTACATTGAAATGTAATGAGTTTAATGCACTTTGATAAGTGTAGGCTAACATACCTCGAGAAAGGGTTAAGCCAAAACAATAAAGTATGATGTAATCAATATCCTAGAGAGGATGAGAGAGAAACTCATACCTTGTGTTGGTAATCATTTAATGATAAATGTTGAGAATAAATAAGTATGATTGGATACTTATGATAGCAATGTATGCTCCCAGATGTGTGGAGCAATGAGTTAGGGTTTGGATCAATAAAATAAACATGAAACCCTAATCGGTCATAAAGGGGAAACCCTAATCCCAATGATGGGATGGTTGTAATTATCTTATTGCATAAAACTTGTAAGGCATGTTAAATACTTGTATAAAATAAAGGTGTTATGGCCTTGTGAGCCATGTGATAATTTGTTGCCTAGTGAAAGGTGACAAGATGTGTTATGGCCTTGTGAGCCATGTGATGATTTGTTGCCTAGTGAGAGGTGACAAGATGTGTTATGGCCTTGTGAGCCATGTGATGATTTGTTGCCTAGTGAGAGGTGACAAGATGTGTTATGGCCTTGTGAGACATGTGATGATTTGTTGCCTAGTGAGAGGTTACAAGATGTGTTATGGCCTTGTGAGCCATGTGATGATTTGTTGCCTAGTGAGAGGTGACAAGATGTGTTATGGCCTTGTGAGCCATGTGATGATTTGTTGCCTAGTGAAAGGTGACAAGATGTGTTATGGCCTTGTGAGCCATGTGATGATTTGTTGCCTAGTGAGAGGTGACAAGATGTGTTATGGCCTTGTGAGCCATGTGATGATTTGTTGCCTGGTGAGAGGTGACAAGATGTGTTATGGCCTTGTAAGCAATGTGATAATTTGTTGCCTAGTGAGAGGTGACAAGATGTGTTATGGCCTTGTGAGCCATGTGATAATTTGTTGCCTAGAGAGAGGTGACAAGATACTTAATGGGCCTTGTGAGCCATGAGGATAGTTGTTGCCTAGTGAGAGGTAACAAGGTGTTTATAAAAGTCTCATGTAAGAAATGATAATGTTCAACATAAACTAAGAAATGGAAACTTAGTAATATAATGATAATAATAAATGAATACAATAATAATAATGAAATCTTGATCATACATGCTTTATGCTTATAGCCAAATAAGGGCTATAGTGTTTGAAATATATGAAAGGGATACTTGTTTATAGAAGGGATGTGAATAAGTATGATGGCTTGGCTAATGTATAATGCCTAGTAAAAGTGATGTGGTATTCAGTGATGTTTGCACAGGATTGGCATAGTCCAATGCCTGAAATAGTTGCACATGATTGGCATAGTCCAATGCCTTAATATAATATGATGATGTATACTCACATGACTGGTACAATTAAATATCTGGTTAGCAGATTGGCTGAGGCCAATAAATAGAAATGAGAATGATTCATGGATGACATACCATGATAATGAGTTTCACTGGATAAGCTTGAGATGTTGATATAGTATGATGAGTAAATGATATACATGTTCTTCCCATTCCTTATAAAGAGAACAAATGACTTACTGCTCTATCACATATAGTTGTAATGCTTTAAAAGATGAGAATATTCTAAACTGCTTATCCTCTGCTCAGTTTAATACTATTTCATTGTGATAATAATATTGTTGGCAGAGAGTTATATCTCCCGCTGGGGCAATTACAATTGTCTCACCCCCGTGGGATCCAAATTTTTTAGGTGGACGTGCACGAGGAGGTGAAGACCTTTTTACCGAGGAAGAACAACAGTTGAGGTAGCAGTGACAGCTCAGGTTGAGTGTACTGTCTGTCCTGTCCTGTAGATATGAGTCCTATGTGTCGTCTCTGTACTCTCAGGTCCTTGGAGTTGGTTCGTACTAGTTTCATGAAAAATATGAGATTTTGGCTTGAATGCCTCGAGGTTTTATGTTGCTCCAGTATGTGTTTTGATAGAGCAACTGTTATATGTTGTCCTCGAGATGAGATGAAACAATGTTGTACAATGTCAATCATGATATGTATGAGTTTTGAATCTGTCAGTAAAAGTTTTCTATACAAGGATCTCCTTACAAAATGGTTTTAAATTTTAGTGATTTTTGTCAATCCGTTGTTTATGTTTATTCCGCTTAATTAGTAACGATTTGTTTGTCAGTTTGGCGACTGTCGTTACAAGTTTGGTATCAGAGCTTAAGGTTCGCTGAGTCTACAGAGACATAGGACTAAGGTGTTGAGTCTGTGTTAGTGTCCTCCAGTATGCCCTATAGTGACTTCTTCTTATGCAGAAGAAAGGGTGAAGTTTAAAAATGACTGGAGAACACGAGGAACATGTTGCTGAGAGCAATGTTGTTGCACCAAGAGAGGGTGTAAGGGATCATGCAAGAGAAGAATGAGTGCCTGAGAATTCCCATCACGACCCGATCAGGATAGAGAATCCTATGTTTATTTTCTTGTTGGGCAAGTTAGGATAACAGTGATGCATATAGTAGACTGGATACTAGCATTACAACCTAGGTTACCAGTCCTCAATATAGAAACTTTGGGCTTTGAAAAGGTTCCTGAATGACATAGTCATGTTGGAATAGTGAAAAATGTGGGAAGGATTAGCATATGGCAAGAAAATAGACTCTGCCATAAGTATAGACAGATAGTATATCTGCGATGGTAATGCCCAAGATGGGGCAATAAGTTGAGAAATAAGGAAAGGTCTCTACAATTCTAGAGACATGTGCCTAGTTGTTCTAAAAATACCAAGTTTTTGTTGCCAGCAGTACAATAAATGCCTAGTGTACCAGGGCAGTAGCCATTAAGTAAAGGCAAGGGTCTTAACTTTTCACCTGTAAGAACCCATGGCTTAGTCTCTACATCGGTAATAAGACCGATAAGACCATGGTACGAGGACAAGACAAGCTATAGTTATGGACATGTTGAGCACACTAAACTCTTTTGTTCAAAAAGAAAGGAGGAAATGACTCAACAACCGAGGTAGACTCGGCAAGGCTTATGAAAGTTACAGCCCAATAATGTGAAAAGGCAAAAGCAACAACATGAAACAGCTAGACTCTATGTGTTGAGTCAACCTAAAGCGGTGGGTGACCACGAGGGGTAATAGTCATATAGAGCTTTTCATTTTTATAAGCTTTATTTTGATGTTCCCTGCTAATCCTAAAAAGGATTGATGTTATGGACTTCCCTATTGATTGTCCTTTGGGGACATAGGGAAGAAATGATGAGAACTAGAATTTATATTCTGTTCAGTATTCTTTTAAATACTCTATAATTTCTCTTATCTATGTGAAAAAGGATGAGATATCGAAGTGATGCCTGGAGAAAGTCCAGGAATGTTAAATCATGTGTTGGCGATGATACATAAAATGAGGAATATGATAATAAACAAAGTGCATACTACTTAATCTCAGTACTTGTATACCCTGGCCAGGTATACAACTATTGATGATAAAGTGGGTATGGAAACTCTTAGATTGTTGTCTTTTTTATTGCTCTGATCAAGTAGTCATTCTGAGACAATCTAATGAGTACCAGGAAATCATGAATATGGAATCAATAAAGGAAGATTCTTTGTGCAATTCCAATAAAGGAAGATGTTGTGTGCAATTCCAATAAAGGAAGATGCTTTGTGCAATTCCAATAAAGGAAGTTGTTGTGTGCAATTCCAATAAAGGAAGATGTTGTGTGCAATTCCAATAAAGGAAGATGCTTTGTGCAATTCCAATAAAGGAAGATGTTGTGTGCAATTCCAATAAAGGAAGATGTTGTGTGCAATTCCAATAAAGGAAGATGCTTTGTGCAATTCCAATAAAGGAAGATGCTTTGTGCAATTCCAATAAAGGAAGATGTTGTGTGCAATTCCAATAAAGGAAGATGCTTTGTGCAATTCCAATAAAGGAAGATGTTGTGTGCAATTCCAATAAAGGAAGATGCTTTGTGCAATTCCAATAAAGGAAGATGTTGTGTGCAATTCCAATAAAGGAAGATGCTTTGTGCAATTCCAATAAAGGAAGATGTTGTGTGCAATTCCAATAAAGGAAGATTCTTTGTGCAATTCCAATAAAGGAAGATGCTTTGTGCAATTCTAATAAAGGAAGATGTTGTGTGCAATTCCAATAAAGGAAGATGCTTTGTGCAATTCCAATAAAGGAAGATGCTTTGTGCAATTCCAATAAAGGAAGATGATGTGTGCAATTCCAATAAAGGAAGATGCTTTGTGCAATTCCAATAAAGGAAGATGTTGTGTGCAATTACAATAAAGGAAGATGCTTTGTGCAATTCCAATAAAGGAAGATGTTGTGTGCAATTCCAATAAAGGAAGATGCTTTGTGCAATTCCAATAAAGGAAGATGTTGTGTGCAATTCCAATAAAGGAAGATGCTTTGTGCAATTCCAATAAAAGAATATGCTTTGTGCAATTCCAATAAAGGAAGATGTTGTGTGCAATTCCAATAAAGGAAGATGTTGTGTGCAATTCCAATAAAGGAAGATGTTGTGTGCAATTCCAATAAAGGAAGATGCTTTGTGCAATTCCAATAAAGGAAGATGATGTGTGCAATTCCAATAAAGGAAGATGCTTTGTGCAATTCCAATAAAGGAAGATGTTGTGTGCAATTCCAATAAAGGAAGATTCTTTGTGCAATTCTAATAAAGGAAGATGATTTGTGCAATTCCAACCCTAAACAAAAACGGAAAAGCTATGTGACATCCCTAACTAATAGGAAGAACTATGTGAACATTCCCAATTACGTAGAGTTTGCTAAGTGAACTTTCCTAAATGAATAAAGGATTTCTGAGTGAATTATCTGTGTTAGATATGTATATGTTTCTCTTTTGGTAAATATTCTGGGGTGACGTTAGAAGTATGTTCTTTGGTGCTTCTTCTTTTCAATAATATGGACATCATATGTTAGGGGTTTATGCTCCGCATAAACATAAACATTGATAAGGTTGAATCAATGAAAGGAACTTTGTGTGGATTACAAAATCCATTATATCTCCATGATATTAAGATATTATGTGGAGACTTGAGGGTATGACAACTAAATAATTTGTCTCTCCTTTTTCCTAAGATTTCAGGGACGAAATCCTTGTTTGGGGTTTATAATGTAACAGCCCTGACCTGGGTTATGTGTTAACCCTAGATGTTTTTCCTAATAAGGTCGAGTAGATTCTTAATCTTATCTTTGGAAAAGTAATTAGGGCTCATGAGAAACTTATGTTTCAATTTTGGTCATGTTTGAACAATGTTGAAGCAATATTTGCTTATTTTGGACTAAAGTGCAAATTACCCAAGTTGAGGGGCTATAATGCAAAATGTCACATGTTGAACATGCCTCATGTGTTGTAGCATCATTATTGAGAGAATGATGCAAGGTGGTGGCTTGTGGAAAGCCTAAATTCCAAGTTTGAACTTGTTTGAACAATGCTGGTACCTTGTGCACCAATTTTGGTACAAATTGTAATTTACCCAAAATGTGGGGTTGATATGCAAATTGCCACCTCTAGAGTGTTCCTACTTCCTCTATGTATCATTTAGAGGAGATATAATGAATTAGACACCAAGTTTGATTCCATTATGAATGATGGTAATCTTGGTGAAGAAATGACCAAGAAAAAGGGTTGAATTTAGAAGCTTAACTTGAGTTGTATCAAGTTGAAAAGCTTATATATGAGTGCCTATCGGCCATGGAGCCCAAGGAGGTGTTCCATATAGTCTTGTGGACTCTTGGCAAAGTCCATATCGTGCAAATCACCTCAAGGAGGTGAGGTGTGTCGGATTACAACTTCCTTAGTAAAGTTGTGATGAGTTGTGAATAAAGTGGTGATTTGGTTGATATATCTTATTCAAAAGGATATGTAATGGCCGAATCTTTATCTCTAGATGATTCTCAACTTTTTTGCAAGACAAGATAAATTATGGTGCATGCATGGACACGTGTCACCCATGCATGACACGTGGCACCTACTAGTTCAAAATGTTGACACCTCATTTTTACCTTTCTTCATGATCAGCAAGTATATATACCCCTAGTTTGACCCCTTAATGGAATTTTTCGACCCTTACCACCCTCCTACCTTGTGGTATCGTGCATGGGGATCTTGTATCGTGCAGGAAAGAAAGGGTATCGTGCATAGGCCCTTGGGTATTGCCCATAGCAAAAGCATATCGGCCAAGTAGGTGAAATTGGCCATATGAGGTGATATCGGCCAATAGGGTGAAGAGTTGAGTGCCATATCGTGCAAGTGAGTGCCATATCATGCAAGAGGGTTGGCATATCGTGCAAGAGCACAAAGGTATCGTTCATAGGCCTTGGGTATCGTCCATAGTAACTGTATCAGCCATACCATGTTGATATTGTCCATAGCAAGTTGATATCGGCCAATTGAAGTGATTTTGGCCACAAGTGAGGGGGTATCGGCCACAAGCAAAGTTGTGTCGGCCAATAGGAAGTCCATATCGCCCACGAGTGGTGGGGTGTCGGCCAAGGAGCTAAGGAACTCAAAACTTAACCCTAAGGTGAGGATAAGATCATCTTCAACATTGGTTTGAAGCATGAATTTAGGGTTTTGATCTTCCTTTCTTTTCTTCTTCACCAATTGCTTATCCATGGTGATTATTTGCATATAGAGGAGTTGTGAAGTCCATATTCAACCTTAGGAACGTGTAGCTTTGGAGCTTGGAGCTTTGAAGTCGTTCTTAAGGTGGGTTATATAACTTGAACTCAACCATGTTATTATTCTTCACCTAAATTGCTATAACTAGTGAAATACTTTTAATTCCGAAATTTCCTGAAATAGTTGATGAGATTATGAGTTCTATTAGTTGATTAGACCTGTTGACATGAACTATAACAGTTATAACTAAGGTCTAGGGCTCGAAGATGGTGGTATCACTTTATAAAAGTGATATCGGATGCAAGCACACAAGAAAGTACCTTTAACCCGATATGATGTTGCACGTACTTCACTTGAACGATATGTATATGAATGAATACATTGTTGCACGATATAGAGGTGTAGTATACACCTCTTGCATGATAGGGAGTCAAGTATAGACTCCATGCATGATACAAGGTCAATTGTATACTTATAAGTTGATGTGAAACCCTAAATTGGGTAACCCGATATGAGTAAAGAATAGCAAGTTCTATTGAACGATATGGTAGCCCAATACACAACCCTAGTTGATGTCTAGCCCAACATGGTGATAGATTAATACCTCATGCACGACATGGGTAACACATACTGTAACATCCCTAACCTGGGTTATGAGTTAACCCTAGGTGTTTTGCCTAAATATGTAATTAAATCTATGTGATTAACTCTGAGCATGTAATTAAGTTCTCAGAAACATATATCTCAGTATTTGCTCCTTTTTATTTAAAGTAGTAGCATTGTTTTGATATACAGGGACCTATGTGCAATTTACCCAGTTAAAAGGGTTAGCTTGCAATTTTCACATGATGAGATGTTCCTCTGATGTTGAGACATCATGAGAAATCTTTTTAGCAAAGTTTGAGGGATTTCCCAAGCTAAGGCACCAAGGTGCAGCTGTGGAAGCAATCTCGGTGCTTGAAACCCTAGTTTGGGGTAAAAATGCAATTTACCCAAATTAGGGGATACAAATTGTGAAATATGTCATCTAATGTATCTTTTTAGACTCTTGCCATCATTAAGAGAAGAAATGATGAGGAAGTCACCTCAATTGAATTATCAAGTTATGAGATATGCCTTGTGATTGAATAGTCAGGGTATATGTGCAATATTTCTTTATGTATGTACCTCATTATTAGCTTGCTCTCCTTTACCTTCTTTTCCTAAGACCTTAATAGAAGGTTTGTCCTTAGAATAAAGAGGAAGGGACGATCAAGTAAAGAAGGAGGGACCTAATTGGAATTATGGACAACTTATGAACTAATGTTGAAAATCCTACCCCATGTATATAAGCTCTCCTTCCCTTAGTTGCAAGGGAACTCACCCTTCGTTCCCTTACTGTTTCATTTCACCAAATATGACCAAGGACTGCCTTGGAGCTAAGGAGGACGACCAAGGGGTGCAAGGTAGGTTTAAACCCCTCTTCTTGCTTAGTTCCATGGTTAGAACTCGAATTCAAGGTCATCTTCATGGCTAACTCTTGAAACCCTACCTTTCTAGCCATCTCTTTTCATCCTTCCTTGGATTTTTCACCTTGGCCAACCTGTAAGAACTCAAGGACGCCATTAGAGCTTGGAGCTCAAGAAGCAAGCTTTAGGCGGGTTTTATAACTCTAAACCCATGCTTTACTATGTGCATCTTTATATGCGTTTTGATGATAGCTCTTAGTGTTTCCCTACTTTTCCCTGCTATTTTGCAAGCAAATCCATGGGATATTCGTACTGTTCTTGATCTAGGAGATGAAGGCGTGATTTCCAAGAAAAATCCACCGCTTTTCACTTCCTTAAATGGTCTCAAAAGTTTGCTCTCTCGGTCTCAAGACCGCGAGGTGAGCAAACGGTCTCGAGACCGCGACAGGGAAAACGGTCTCCAAGACCATTTGGCCCCGTTGACCGGGCGTGGACCGTATAAGCAATCTGTTCCTAATTATATAGGCTAATTACCCTCAAAATTAGGGAGGCTAACTCCAAAGGAATCGGGAGATATGACCTTTTTAAGTAACAACTTTATTTGAATTTATTCCTGATTTTCAAACGATCTGAAATTGCCTTTTTGGGCAAACAGTCTCAAGACCATGTAAGGTCGTTGACTAAGCGTTGACCGTATGAGATTACTGTTCAAAATAATGTTAATTAACAACTCACCAAGTTTGATAGTCTAATTCCAAACGGGCTAAGAGTTGAAGGGTGAATACTAGGGCTAACCCTAGATAAAATCAGTACTGAAATTATGGTGACCTAATTAGGGTTTTTAGGGTTGACTGACCTAAACGGTCTCAAGACCGTTTGGGGGTCACCAAATGGTCTCAAGACCGCGAGGGCAATCAACCAAGACCGTTTGGAGGTCTGGGGTCTAGGATAGTTGACCAATTGAAGGTACAATTACACCGAATTACATTGCAATTAAATATTGACATGATCATCAACTCAATGGGTCAGACCTTGATGAATCTGCACTAGAATCCAAAATTGGATGGGCAAACGGTCTCAAGACCATTTGGAACTCATCCAAACGGTCTCAAGACCGAGAGGAAAATTACCCAAGACCGTTTGAAGGTCTAGGGTTAAGTAATTTGACCAATTGAGGACCTAATTGCAAATAAGTTATCAATTTAATCAAAATTCTGTTTTATGGCTCAATCATGATTCAACCCCTATCAAATCACCTTGGATTTTGATGAAACCTTGGGAAAGCGGTCTCAAGACCATGTGGGGTCCACCCACATGACCTCAAGACCGTTTGGGCCAAGTTTGGGCCCAATTGGAGCTCAATTGAAGGGTTCAACCTTGTGTTGAGTCACATTGTGGAGTGTTGATGGGTGAACATTGATAGACCCTAATTGAATCGATTTCAATCCTAATTGGTCAACAATTGAGGGTCAATTGAATGACCAATTGGTTAAGCATAACCTTAGTTGACCCAATCCATAGGTGGTCAACATAACTTTGACCTTTTGAAGGCTTCAACATCGGTTAACATCATCGATTGTATCTTTGATTTTGTTGATGGACCAAGCGGTTGAGACCATGTGAGCCTCGCGGTATCAAGACCGTGAGAGGGCTCGCGGTCTCAAGACTGTGAGGGGGCTCACGGTCTCAAGACCGAGAGGAGGCTCGCGGTCTCAAGACCGCGAAGGGCCTCGCGGTCCTGAGGTCAAACTAGCTAAACGGTCAACGTCTCTTCGCGGTCTCAACTCCAATTTGATCTTCGCGGTCTCAACATCAATTGAACCAATGATAGGGCTTCGCGGTCTTGAAGCCTAAGGGGGCTCGCGGTCTTGGAGTTAGAAAGAGGCTCGTGGTCTTGGAAAGTCAAAGTGGGCAAACGGTCAACACTTTCAACCGATTTCAATTCAATTGATGATTAATGATTGAAATTAATCAATGTGATTCCAAGTTGACTTCTTTCAATCAATTCATAATATAAATGGTCCAATGTTGCCCAAATCAAACCCTAATGATAATCTAGGATAGTAAGGGGTTATTTGACTAAGGTTTTTGACCATAATGATGATCAATGGGGGGAATTACCAAAATACCCCTGAAGGGTCAATTGAGTTATACCTTGCTCAATTCAAACTCTAATTACATGAGAATGATGTTTTTAGTCATAATGACTCTATCCAACTTGATCTAGTCTAATGTTATCATCCACCATTAGTATGATGAAAGAGAGAGTACTTCTAGAGAGAGAAAGTACCCTAGAGAGAGAAAGTAACTCTAAATCACATAATGGTGATGTTTTTGGCTACGTTAGCCTATGATGACTCAATCCAACCTGATTTAGAGTGATGTTGACATCACCTAACATTATGATGAGAGAGAAAGTACTTCTAGAGAGAGAAAGTACTTCTAGAGAGAGAAAGTACCCTTTTTAAGTGGAAACTCAAGTAAAGCACCTCCAATGCACATAAGTGAGCATAATTAGGGTATGGTCCATCCGTGTGAGGTCATAGAAACCCTAATTATAATAAATGATGAACCTTTACCTAATCCAAGAGCATCAATGAAGACGTTACTCATACATGATGATGTTATGAGTTTAATTCACCTTGATGTGAATAGTAAACCCTAATTCAAGGGTGATGACATGTAATGAGAATAGTAAACCCTAATTCAAGGGAAATGGCATGCTTTTGAGTATTAAACTCTATTTGATGTGAATTAGAGATTTAACTCTTATGACAAGAGTAGGAAATACATTCCTTATTGTTGTATTACCATTATCAAATGTATTAACCATGCATGTTCTGATATGAAGGTAATCATATCCAGGTATGGATGTTGATGTTATATTCATTAAAGGCATGTTGTTAGCCTTATGAATAAGTAAAATAATCGGATGTCTTGTCAGTGGCATCCTATACTGATAATGGGCTGCGAGAGCCATAAATACCATCAAAGTCATGCCTTAGAGATGACTTGTGATGAGGATGATGAGAAATGATGATTGATATGAGTTAGGCCTGTTACATTTAGTATTCTTCTTTTATAGCTGCTATGCTATTGTTATTGTTTGCAGAACAATGTATGTTGTTAAAGAATACTGAATGTACCTAACTAATCAAGTATAATGTAGAGCCTTGATCATAGATCCATCATTGTCAGAAATTAAATGATGGTGAAACAGGTTTTCCTCAGGGAACTCCTGGAGCACATACTTTTGAGTATGTGGGGTACATGGATGTGTAGAACCTTACATCCTAGTGTAGTAAAGTGATGTAGATGTGTAATCCATCCATCCTTCACTATAATTCCATACCGTATCAGTGGTAGGTAAACATGAAACCTCCTGATGACGAAGGAAGCACAGATATCCGTATCAGTGGTAGGTAAATATGAAACCTCCTGATGACGAAGAGAGTACAGAATGCCACTGTGACTCTAGAATAGCGAAGGACCAGTTTACCCTGGTGAGCTATAGTAGTAGAGACACGAGATGTCCTACAAGTGATCCTCTTACTGACTTAGGAAGGTGAAGGTCATGAGAATCCGGCTCTCTTAATGACCTATGTATGACACTGATGCGGCTTCTCAGCGATCAGTTGGAGTATGAGTGGTAAGCCTCATCTCCACAGGGCATAATGTTGTTTGTAAAACATAATCAACCATGTAGTATAACTTGTTAGAGATAACTCCAAGTTAGTTGATTGATGTTACATTGCAATAGTGTTTATATTCTCCATATCTCCTAAATGGTTGAGATCTTGTTATACCTGCAACTGTTACATAATGCTTTGAAGGCTTTACTGCTTAAAATATTCTTTGATGTTATAATAAAGCTTCTGGCGAAGAGTTATAACTCTCGCTGGGACAATTATGTATAATTGTCTCACCCCGTAGGCTTCAACTTTTTAAGTGGACGTCGGAGATGAAGGAACCAGCCTACAGGTGATCAGTCTCAGCAGCAGCATCAGGGGCAGCAGTAATCTCAGGTGGAGATTGTCCTACCATATGGTGTAGTTAGAGTCAGTCCTATGTGTCCTATGTACTCTCAGGTCTTGGAGTCTTTTGTATAGTGATCTTGAGATTTTGTATCCTGATGTATATAATTACTCAAGAAGTAATTATCCTGAGATGTAAACAGTTTACCTCACTTTATGAAAGAAGCTCTTATGGATTCAAGCTCTTGTCACGAAAAGTTTTAATTTCCCGTGATTTTTGTCTTCCGCTGATTACCGATTCGCTTCCGCTAAGTTTTAATCGTGTTTATGTCATGGTTTGGAGATCAGAGACCACACATACAAACACCTTGAGCCTGATATGAATGGTGTGTATATACTTCTAGCCCGATATGGTGAGTGCTCATATACTTACAACCTGATATGATGAACATATGCACACTTCTAATCTGAGATACCTTGTAAAGGTGAGGGAAAACACTCTTAGGAGTGATAAGAGTAACACCAAGTTATGGTGTGGCTAATACCTTTATAGGTGAAACACCTAAAGTGGTTGATAATGGACAACCTTATATCAACAGTGCCTTAATCCAAGATGAGTCCATATCATTGATGATAGCTGAGTGATTCAAGTGTATGACTTATGGTCAATACTATACAAAATTAATATGATGGGATAGTGGATAAAGTATTAGGATGGGAAATACCCTAATACAATATAAGTTGATGAACTTAACTAAGTTAAAAATGATGAGGGAAGTGATACACCAAGGTATGGTAAATATCACATCTAACACTTTAAGGTTGTTACACCTTGATGCATCTTAAATCCAATGTGTATGGATGAGTAACACATGAAGTGTGTCATGCCAATTGTTACATTGAAATGTAATGAGTTTAATGCACTTTGATAAGTGTAGGCTAACATACCTCGAGAAAGGGTTAAGCCAAAACAATAAACTATGATGTAATCAATATCCTAGAGAGGATGAGAGAGAAACTCATACCTTGTGTTGGTAATCATTTAATGATAAATGTTGAGAATAAATAAGTATGATTGGATACTTATGATAGCAATGTATGCTCCCAGATGTGTAGAGCAATGAGTTAGGGTTTGGATCAATAAAATAAACATGAAACCCTAATCGGTCATAAAGGGGAAACCCTAATCCCAATGATGGGATGGTTGTAATTATCTTATTGCATAAAACTTGTAAGGCATGTTAAATACTTGTATAAAATAAAGGTGTTATGGCCTTGTGAGCCATGTGATAATTTGTTGCCTAGTGAAAGGTGACAAGATGTGTTATGGCCTTGTGAGCCATGTGATGATTTGTTGCCTAGTGAGAGGTGACAAGATGTGTTATGGCCTTGTGAGCCATGTGATGATTTGTTGCCTAGTGAGAGGTGACAAGATGTGTTATGGCCTTGTGAGCCATGTGATGATTTGTTGCCTAGTGAGAGGTTACAAGATGTGTTATGGCCTTGTGAGCCATGTGATGATTTGTTGCCTAGTGAGAGGTGACAAGATGTGTTATGGCCTTGTGAGCCATGTGATGATTTGTTGCCTAGTGAAAGGTGACAAGATGTGTTATGGCCTTGTGAGCCATGTGATGATTTGTTGCCTAGTGAGAGGTGACAAGATGTGTTATGGCCTTGTGAGCCATGTGATGATTTGTTGCCTGGTGAGAGGTGACAAGATGTGTTATGGCCTTGTGAGCAATGTGATAATTTGTTGCCTAGTGAGAGGTGACAAGATGTGTTATGGCCTTGTGAGCCATGTGATAATTTGTTGCCTAGAGAGAGGTGACAAGATACTTAATGGGCCTTGTGAGCCATGAGGATAGTTGTTGCCTAGTGAGAGGTAACAAGGTGTTTATAAAAGTCTCATGTAAGAAATGATAATGTTCAACATAAACTAAGAAATGGAAACTTAGTAATATAATGATAATAATAAATGAATACAATAATAATAATGAAATCTTGATCATACATGCTTTATGCTTATAGCCAAATAAGGGCTATAGTGTTTGAAATATATGAAAGGGATACTTGTTTATAGAAGGGATGTGAATAAGTATGATGGCTTGGCTAATGTATAATGCCTAGTAAAAGTGATGTGGTATTCAGTGATGTTTGCACAGGATTGGCATAGTCCAATGCCTGAAATAGTTGCACATGATTGGCATAGTCCAATGCCTGAATATAATATGATGATGTATACTCACATGACTGGTACAATTAAATATCTGGTTAGCAGATTGGCTGAGGCCAATAAATAGAAATGAGAATGATTCATGGATGACATACCATGATAATGAGTTTCACTGGATAAGCTTGAGATGTTGATATAGTATGATGAGTAAATGATATACATGTTCTTCCCATTCCTTATAAAGAGAATAAATGACTTACTACTCTATCACATATAGTTGTAATGCTTTAAAAGATGAGAATATTCTAAAATGCTTATCCTCTGCTCAGTTTAATACTATTTCATTGTGATAATAATATTGTTGGGAGAGAGTTATATCTCCCGCTGGGGCAATTACAATTGTCTCACCCCCGTGGGATCCAAATTTTTTAGGTGGACGTGCACGAGGAGGTGAAGACCTTTTTACCGAGGAAGAACAACAGTTGAGGTAGCAGTGACAGCTCAGGTTGAGTGTACTGTCTGTCCTGTCCTGTAGATATGAGTCCTATGTGTCGTCTCTGTACTCTCAGGTCCTTGGAGTTGGTTCGTACTAGTTTCATGAAAAATATGAGATTTTGGCTTGAATGCCTCGAGGTTTTATGTTGCTCCAGTATGTGTTTTGATAGAGCAACTGTTATATGTTGTCCTCGAGATGAGATGAAACAATGTTGTACAATGTCAATCATGATATGTATGAGTTTTGAATCTGTCAGTAAAAGTTTTCTATACAAGGATCTCCTTGCAAAATGGTTTTAAATTTTAGTGATTTTTGTCAATCCGTTGTTTATGTTTATTCCGCTTAATTAGTAACGATTTGTTTGTCAGTTTGGCGACTGTCGTTACAAGTTTGGTATCAGAGCTTAAGGTTCGCTGAGTCTACAGAGACATAGGACTAAGGTGTTGAGTCTGTGTTAGTGTCCTCCAGTATGCCCTATAGTGACTTCTTCTTATGCAGAAGAAAGGGTGAAGTTTAAAAATGACTGGAGAACACGAGGAACATGTTGCTAAGAGCAATGTTGTTGCACCAAGAGAGGGTGCAAGGGATCATGCAAGAGAAGAATGAGTGCCTGAGAATTCCCATCACGACCCGATCAGGATAGAGAATCCTATGTTTATGCTCTTGTTGGGCAAGTTAGGATAACAGTGATGCATATAGTAGACTGGATACTAGCATTACAACCTAGGTTACTAGTCCTCAATATAGAAACTTTGGGCTTTGAAAAGGCACCTGAATGACATAGTCATGTTGGAACAGTGAAAAATGTGGGAAGGATTAGCATATGGCAAGAAAATAGACTCTGCCATAAGTATAGACAGATAGTATATCTGCGATGGTAATGCCCAAGATGGGGCAATAAGTTGAGAAATAAGGAAAGGTCTCTACAATTCTAGAGACATGTGCCTAGTTGTTCTAAAAATACCAAGTTTTTGTTGCCAGCAGTACAATAAATGCCTAGTGTACCAGGGCAGTAGCCATTAAGTAAAGGCAAGGGTCTTAACTTTTCACCTGTAAGAACCCATGGCTTAGTCTCTACATCGGTAATAAGACCGATAAGACCATGGTACGAGGACAAGACAAGCTATAGTTATGGACATGTTGAGCACACTAAACTCTTTTGTTCAAAAAGAAAGGAGGAAATGACTCAACAACCGAGGTAGACTCGGCAAGGCTTATGAAAGTTACAGCCCAATAATGTGAAAAGGCAAAAGCAACAACATGAAACAGCTAGAATCTATGCGTTGAGTCAACCTAAAGCGGTGGGTGACCACGAGGGGTAATAGTCATATAGAGCTTTTCATTTTTATAAGCTTTATTTTGATGTTCCCTGCTAATCCTAAAAAGGATTGCTGTTATGGACTTCCCTATTGATTGTCCTTTGGGGACATAGGGAAGAAATGATGAGAACTAGAATTTATATTCTGTTCAGTATTCTTTTAAATACTCTATAATTGCTCTTATCTATGTGAAAAAGGATGAGATATCGAAGTGATGCCTGGAGAAAGTCCAGGAATGTTAAATCATGTGATGGCAATGATACATAAAATGAGGAATATGATAATAAACAAAGTGCATACTACTTAATCTCAGTACTTGTATACCCTGGCCAGGTATACAACTATTGATGATAAAGTGGGTATGGAAACTCTTAGATTGTTGTCTTTTTTATTGCTCTGATCAAGTAGTCATTCTGAGACAATCTAATGAGTACCAGGAAATCATGAATATGGAATCAATAAAGGAAGATTCTTTGTGCAATTCCAATAAAGGAAGATGTTGTGTGCAATTCCAATAAAGGAAGATGTTTTGTGCAATTCCAATAAAGGAAGATGTTGTGTGCAATTCCAATAAAGGAAGATGTTGTGTGTAATTCCAATAAAGGAAGATGCTTTGTGCAATTCCAATAAAGGAAGATGTTGTGTGCAATTCCAATAAAGGAAGATGTTGTGTGCAATTCCAATAAAGGAAGATGCTTTGTGCAATTCCAATAAAGGAAGATGCTTTGTGCAATTCCAATAAAGGAAGATGATGTGTGCAATTCCAATAAAGGAAGATGTTTTGTGCAATTCCAATAAAGGAAGATGTTGTGTGCAATTCCAATAAAGGAAGATGCTTTGTGCAATTCCAATAAAGGAAGATGTTGTGTGCAATTCCAATAAAGGAAGATGCTTTGTGCAATTCCAATAAAGGAAGATGTTGTGTGCAATTCCAATAAAGGAAGATTCTTTGTGCAATTCCAATAAAGGAAGATGCTTTGTGCAATTCTAATAAAGGAAGATGCTGTGTGCAATTCCAATAAAGGAAGATTCTTTGTGCAATTCCAATAAAGGAAGATGCTTTGTGCAATTCCAATAAAGGAAGATGATGTGTGCAATTCCAATAAAGGAAGATGCTTTGTGCAATTCCAATAAAGGAAGATGTTGTGTGCAATTACAATAAAGGAAGATGCTTTGTGCAATTCCAATAAAGGAAGATGTTGTGTGCAATTCCAATAAAGGAAGATGCTTTGTGCAATTCCAATAAAGGAAGATGATGTGTGCAATTCCAATAAAGGAAGATGCTTTATGCAATTCCAATAAAGGAATATGCTTTGTGCAATTCCAATAAAGGAAGATGTTGTGTGCAATTCCAATAAAGGAAGATGTTGTGTGCAATTCCAATAAAGGAAGATGTTGTGTGCAATTCCAATAAAGGAAGATGCTTTGTGCAATTCCAATAAAGGAAGATGATGTGTGCAATTCCAATAAAGGAAGATGCTTTGTGCAATTCCAATAAAGGAAGATTTTGTGTGCAATTCCAATAAAGGAAGATGCTTTGTGCAATTCTAATAAAGGAAGATGATTTGTGCAATTCCAACCCTAAACAAAAACGGAAAAGCTATGTGACATCCCTAACTAATAGGAAGAACTATGTGAACATTCCCAATTACGTAGAGTTTGCTAAGTGAACTTTCCTAAATGAATAAAGGATTGCTGAGTGAATTATCTGTGTTAGATATGTATATGTTTCTCTTTTGGTAAATATTCTGGGGTGACGATAGAAGTATGTTCTTTGGTGCTTCTTCTTTTCAATAATATGGACATCATATGTTAGGGGTTTATGCTCTGCATAAACATAAACATTGATAAGGTTGAATAAATGAAAGGAACTTTGTGTGGATTACAAAATCCATTATATCTCCATGATATTAAGATATTATGTGGAGACTTGAGGGTATGACAACTAAATAATTTGTCTCTCCTTTTTCCTAAGATTTCGGGGACGAAATCCTTGTTAGGGGTTTATAATGTAACAGCCCTGACCTGGGTTATGTGTTAACCCTAGATGTTTTTCCTAATAAGGTCGAGTAGATTCTTAATCTTATCTTGGGAAAAGTAATTAGGGCTCATGAGAAACTTATGTTTCAATTTTGGTCATGTTTGAACAATGTTGACGCAATATTTGCTTATTTTGGACTAAAGTGCAAATTACCCAAGTTGAGGGGCTATAATGCAAAATGTCACATGTTGAACATGCCTCATGTGTTGTAGCATCATTATTGAGAGAATGATGCAACGTGGTGGCTTATGGAAAGCCTAAATTCCAAGTTTGAACTTGTTTGAACAATGCTGGTACCTTGTGCACCAATTTTGGTACAAATTGTAATTTACCCAAAATGTGGGGTTGATATGCAAATTACCACCTCTAGAGTGTTCCTAATTCCTATATGTATCATTTAGAGGAGAGATAATGAATTAGACACCAAGTTTGATTCCATTATGAATGATGGTAATCTTGGTGAAGAAATGACCAAGAAAAAGGGTTGAATTTAGAAGCTTAACTTGAGTTGTATCAAGTTGAAAAGCTTATATATGAGTGCCTATCGGGCATGGAGCCCAAGGAGGTGTTCCATATCGTCTTGTGGACTCTTGGAAAAGTCCATATCATGCAAAGCACCTCAAGGAGGTGAGGTGTGTCGGATTACAACTTCCTTAGTAAAGTTGTGATGAGTTGTGAATAAAGTGGTGATTTGGTTGATATATCTTATTCAAAAGGATATGTAATGGCCGAATCTTTATCTCTAGATGATTCTCAACTGTTTTGCAAGACAAGATAAATTATGGTGCATGCATGGACACGTGTCACCCATGCATGACACGTGGCACCTACTAGTTCGAAATGTTGACACCTCATTTTTACCTTTCTTCATGATCAGCAAGTATATATACCCCTAGTTTGACCCCTTAATGGAATTTTTCGACCCTTACCACCCTCCTACCTTGTGGTATCGTGCATGGGGCTCTTGTATCGTGCAGGAAAGAAAGGGTATCGTGCATAGGCCCTTGGGTATTGCCCATAGCAAAAGCATATCGGCCAAGTAGGTGAAATTGGCCATATGAGGTGATATCGGCCAATAGGGTGAAGAGTTGAGTGTCATATCGTGCAAGTGAGTGCCATATCGTGCAAGTGAGTGACATATCGTGAAAGAGGGTTGGCATATCGTGCAAGAGCACAAAGGTATCGTTCATAGGCCTTGGGTATCGGCCATAGTAACTGTATCAGCCATACCATGTTGATATTGTCCATAGCAAGTTGATATCGGCCAATTGAAGTGATTTTGGCCACAAGTGAGGGGGTATCGGCCACAAGCAAATTTGTGTCGGCCAAGAGGAAGTCCATATCGCCCAAGATTGGTGGGGTGTCGGCCAAGGAGCTAAGGAACTCAAAACTTAACCCTAAGGTGAGGATAAGATCATCTTCAACATTGGTTTGAAGCATGAATTTAGGGTTTTGATCTTCCTTTCTTTTCTTCTTCACCAATTTCTTATCCATGGTGATTATTTGCATATAGAGGAGTTGTGAAGTCCATATTCAACCTTAGGAATGTGTAGCTTTGGATCTTGGAGCTTTGAAGTCGTTCTTAAGGCGGGTTATATAACTTGAACTCAACCATGTTATTATTCTTCACCTAAATTGCTATAACTAGTGAAATACTTTTAATTCCGAAATTTCCTGAAATAGTTGATGAGATTATGAGTTCTATTAGTTGCTTAGACCTGTTGACATGAACTATAACAGTTATAACTAAGGTCTAGGGCTCGAAGATGGTGGTATCACTTTATAAAAGTGATATCGGATGCAAGCACACAAGAAAGTACCTTTAACCCGATATGATGTTGCACCTACTTCACTTGAACGATATGGATATGAATGAATACATTGTTGCACGATATAGAGGTGTAGTATACACCTCTTGCATGATAGGGAGTCAAGTATATACTCCATGCATGATACAAGGTCAATAGTATACTTATAAGTTGATGTGAAACCCTAAATTGGGTAACCCGATATGAGTAAAGAATAGCAAGTGCTATTGAACGATATGGTAGCCCAATACACAACCCTAGTTGATGTCTAGCCCAACATTGTGATAGATTAATACCTCATGCACGACATGGGTAACACATACAAACACCTTGAGCCCGATATGAATGGTGTGTATATACTTCTAGCCCGATATGGTGAGTGCTCATATACTTACAACCTGATATGATGAACATATGCACACTTCTAATCTGAGATACCTTGTAAAGGTGAGGGCAAACACTCTTAGGAGTGATAAGAGTAACACCAAGTTATGGTGTGGCTAATACCTTTATAGGTGAAACACCTAAAGTGGTTGATAATGGACAACCTTATATCAACAGTGCCTTAATCCGAGATGAGTCCATATCATTGATGATAGCTGAGTGATTCAAGTGTATGACTTATGGTCAATACTATACAAAATTAATATGATGGGATAGTGGATAAAGTATTAGGATGGGAAATACCCTAATACAATATAAGTTGATGAACTTAACTAAGTTAAAAATGATGAGGGAAGTGATACACCAAGGTATGGTAAATATCACATCTAACACTTTAAGGTTGTTACACCTTGATGCATCTTAAATCCAATGTGTATGGATGAGTAACACATGAAGTGTGTCATGCCAATTGTTACATTGAAATGTAATGAGTTTAATGCACTTTGATAAGTGTAGGCTAACATACCTCGAGAAAGGGTTAAGCCAAAACAATAAAGTATGATGTAATCAATATCCTAGAGAGGATGAGAGAGAAACTCATACCTTGTGTTGGTAATCATTTAATGATAAATGTTGAGAATAAATAAGTATGATTGGATACTTATGATAGCAATGTATGCTCCCAGATGTGTGGAGCAATGAGTTAGGGTTTGGATCAATAAAATAAACATGAAACCCTAATCGGTCATAAAGGGGAAACCCTAATCCCAATGATGGGATGGTTGTAATTATCTTATTGCATAAAACTTGTAAGGCATGTTAAATACTTGTATAAAAGTATAAAGGTGTTATGGCCTTGTGAGCCATGTGATAATTTGTTTCCTAGTGAAAGGTGACAAGATGTGTTATGGCCTTGTGAGCCATGTGATGATTTGTTGCCTAGTGAGAGGTGACAATATGTGTTATGGCCTTGTGAGCCATGTGATGATTTGTTGCCTAGTGAGAGGTGACAAGATGTGTTATGGCCTTGTGAGCCATGTGATGATTTGTTGCCTAGTGAAAGGTGACAAGATGTGTTATGGCCTTGTGAGCCATGTGATGATTTGTTGCCTAGTGAGAGGTGACAAGATGTGTTATGGCCTTGTGAGCCATGTGATGATTTGTTGCCTAGTGAGAGGTGACAAGATGTGTTATGGCCTTGTGAGCCATGTGATGATTTGTTGCCTAGTGAAAGGTGACAAGATGTGTTATGGTCTTGTGAGCCATGTGATGATTTGTTGCCTAGTGAGAGGTGACAAGATGTGTTATGGCCTTGTGAGCCTTGTGATGATTTGTTGCCTAGTGAGAGGTGACAAGATGTGTTATGACCTTGTGAGCAATGTGATAATTTGTTGCCTAGTGAGAGGTGACAAGATGTGTTATGGCCTTGTGAGCCATGTGATAATTTGTTGCCTAGAGAGAGGTGACAAGATACTTAATGGGCCTTGTGAGCCATGAGGATAGTTGTTGCCTAGTGAGAGGTAACAAGGTGTTTATAAAAGTCTCATGTAAGAAATGATAATGTTCAACATAAACTAAGAAATGGAAACTTAGTAATATAATGATAATAATAAATGGATACAATAATATTAATGAAATCTTGATCATACATGCTTTATGCTTATAGCCAAATAAGGGCTATAGTGTTTGAAATATATGAAAGGGATACTTGTTTATAGAAGGGATGTGAATAAGTATGATGGCTTGGCTAATGTATAATGCCTAGTAAAAGTGATGTGGTATTCAGTGATGTTTGCACAGGATTGGCATAGTCCAATGCCTGAAATAGTTGCACATGATTGGCATAGTCCAATGCCTGAATATAATATGATGATGTATACTCACATGACTGGTACAATTAAATATCTGGTTAGCAGATTGGCTGAGGCCAATAAATAGAAATGAGAATGATTCATGGATGACATACCATGATAATGAGTTTCACTGGATAAGCTTGAGATGTTGATATAGTATGATGAGTAAATGATATACATGTTCTTCCCATTCCTTATAAAGAGAATAAATGACTTACTGCTCTATCACAGATAGTTGTAATGCTTTAAAAGATGAGAATATTCTAAACTGTTTATCCTCTGCTCAGTTTAATACTATTTCATTGTGATAATAATATTGTTGGCAGAGAGTTATATCTCCCGCTGGGGCAATTACAATTGTCTCACCCCCATGGGATCCAAATTTTTTAGGTGGACGTGCACGAGGAGGTGAAGACCTTTTTACCGAGGAAGAACAACAGTTGAGGCAGCAGTGACAGCTCAGGTTGAGTGTACTGTCTGTCCTGTCCTGTAGATATGAGTCATATGTGTCGTCTCTGTACTCTCAGGTCCTTGGAGTTGGTTCATACTAGTTTCATAAAAAATATGAGATTTTGGCTTGAATGCCTTGAGATTTTATGTTGCTCCAGTATGTGTTTTGATAGAGCAACTGTTATATGTTGTCATCAAGATGAGATGAAACGATGTTGTACAATGTCAATCATGATATGTATGAGTTTTGAATCTGTCAGTAAAAGTTTTCTATACAAGGATCTCCTTGCAAAATGGTTTTAAATTTTAGTGATTTTTATTAATCCGTTGTTTATGTTTATTCCGCTTAATTAGTAATGATTTGTTTGTCAGTTTGGCGACTGCTCGTTACACTATTTTTCTTTTTAAGAGAGTTACAAACTTCAAAGTGGAGATCATTATGTGCCATAAAGCATTATCTCGATCCAAAATCCTATGCAAATTTAATGGATCTATCAGTGGAATTTTTGCGAACTCTAGCCCACCAAATCCAATTGGGTCCACGAGTGGAGTCCATGTGGTAGTGTATGATCTATTTTTCATATCCAAATAAAGATTCGATTACAACTACACGTAAATGTATGCATGCCTTTTTTAAAGTTTAAGTTCATGTGTAATATATTCGAACGTCGTCTAGGATGTATGATGGTTTCTTTCGAGAACTGCACAAGTGTACCCTTCTCTGTAATAGTGAAACTTCTCATCCACAGGTTGTGCTGAACAAGCCACATAAATCATGTATTCTGTGACTGTGGTTGTATAATTTCTTCTTGTTCGTGGCTTTTTGCACAGATTTCTTAGGTTCATATTCTCAACAGGATGAATAGAGGGAGTCATGACTTCCCAAAAAATAAATATAAACTTTGTACAAAGGCTGATAGGTAGAATAGGGTTTTACAAAAATACAAATTTGATATATGTGAGACTTTCAAAAGACGATTCGTGGCTCGTCCTAGTTTCCTTCTGAAACTGCATTCTTCCATCTAAAAGTCTAGGATGATGTATTAATACTGGAATTCAAAGAAGCACTAGACAACCTCTTAGATGCATTGTTCGTGAACTCGCTGATGGGAGATGCAAAAGCGGACAGCTTGTGAGACCAGAGCTATGTTCCAACCAGCACAGGCCTGATATGCAGGCTTCTGTTGAAGACCTTGGAAGTGAGCCGAACAAATTTAGGGAGCAAAATATGGCCGCTGCATTGCGTTTAAAGATAACACGGCAGGAGGGTACAATGCAGACAACAATTGCAGCATGGCACGATCTCGGTACGATCAACTAGCATTATACCCATATAAAATCGTGTTTTCTATTATGAAGCATAATTAATGTGGAAGGAGAGCTACAAACTGCGCACCCTAGTGAGTCTAGCACAATTACGCTTGAGAACGGTGCAAAAAAGGGTTCAGTTGGAATGATTGACAAGCTCTCACGTCTTAATCTAAGAGAATTCATTGTACAGGTATGACGATTGCCTAGTTTGCTGTAACGAAATCCGGCTTAGCTGCTTCAGAAGTTATGTATGCAACTGATTCAGGAGGGTTCATGCTGTGACCACTTGGTGGAACCCCATATGTGAAGCACATTAGTAGCCAAATCCTGAAATTCCAAATTAAAATATCACTTATTACTTTTGAATCAGCAAGAAGTATGGAGATTTTCAGCACAGAATTGAGAGATACCAGAGTAATCCATTGGGTTGCTAACAGCGGCACCGGCAGGTGTAGGATCCTTAACATCCACCACCACAGCATCTGAAGTGAGAAATGTCTTTGCAACTGAAGTTGCATGCTCCAAACAGCACCTCACCACCTGGAAATGCCAAAGAAAGATCGAAGCCTTTATCAGTGCTAAATATCACAACAATTGCAGACTGCAGAGCCACATGGCATAGATAGCATGCAAGAATGGTAGAAACATGACACATAAGCCATGAAAATAGTCAAAATTTATGATCGGCACTGACATTTTTATATATTTTCGAGCAGATCAGGAATTTTGACAGCAAAAATATGTCCTATGAGAAAGTAGCTTTCGAAACATAGAAAAAGATACAATCCACAGGGTTAACAGTTCACAACTAGCAACTAATGACTAATGTCTACTCAAATGGCCAACTAAAATAATGACAAGGGGGATCTAAGCAAAGGCATAGATGGTAATTGATATATCCAAAGAAAAAAAAAATTACCTTGGTTGGATCAATTATTCCAGCAGCCATTAAATCTTCATATTCACCCGTTGCCGCATTATAACCAAAATTTGGATTGTCACTGGCAAGAACCTGAGTGAAGAGAACCGGATGTAAAATAATGGACATCTCCAATATCAAATATATAGAACAATTAGTTGCCACTTAATTAATCCAATCAAAGTAACAGACATTTTCTATTGTTAAGAATTACCTTCTATAAAGGGAATATGCTGATAGCCAATCAGGGACAAAAAATCACAAGAAATTACATGTAAACTAATTTGCATGACAGAACGAACAGAGATAACTAAATCCGTTGAAGAATAATTAACCCCTAATCGAATTAATTATGTACAAAACTAAACGTGGGCCATATTGTCTTGTCCTAGAAGTGACTTGGACAAAAAGAGAAGTGACTTCAAACAAAAAGAAACAAAGTGACTTAGACCAATAACTCGTCCCCATCTGAAAAAAGCATGGCCCAAACATGTACTAGGAGAATGTCTAGAAGTCTGAAGACGAAAACCAAAAAGAAGAATTCAAAAATAAAACAAACAGCACAGGTAGCTTTATCAAATGGATCAGGAAATGATGTCAACAAAGTAGTCATCTGCAGGTTATTGTGGAGCGCTGCATAGCTGGGTAAGAGTAGGCATCCCAGTAGATGTAAACTCAGTAGATAAATGGGGTGCTGCGGACAACTTAACAATAATCAGTAGTTGCCATTGCAGAAAAAATCAAACTGGTAAAGCTACCTCAAGCGGTATAGTAGATAGCAAGTCTGAATTATAATGCAAGTATTTCACCAAATGGTGGAAGCATCCGAAGATCCACAACATTCATTAGGAACCATCATGCCAAAAGTCCTCAAATCGCATAATTAGCAAGTTATTGTAGGAGTGTGAGTGACCTCCAATTTTTATCACATAAAATAAGATGCATCACCATCTCTATCACCTTGTCTATACTTTAATCATCTATATCACAAGGAGGCGGTAGCATTGGAGACATTCCAAGAGGCATACACTGCAGTCCAAGTTCTTGGTCCCTTGATGCTAGAAGTTTCTACCTTTTTAGGCCGTGCTGGATTTTAAGTTGTAACCAATGCTTCACAATTATGCATGACCTCACACACACCTATATTCTATGCTATAAGCAAGGGATGGATAATGAATGGGTATGAGCTAGGAAGCACGGACAAAGACACTGGACACGGCAGGGACACAAACACAAACACGGGACATGACGAATTTTGAAAATATAGGACACGGACGCGGTGTTGGACACGACACACACACGCATATACATATACATATAGATTTACATATACATGGAACTGATAATAATGTCCACCCATCCAAAGCTATAAATTAATCCAGAAAAGGAGATTTACAGAAATAAACACAAAAGAAGAATAAAATCTAATACAAAGTTCATTTACAAAGTCAATATAACATGAAAATTTATGAAGCCACATGTATGTTTATATTATGAATTTAAATATTATCTACTGAGAACAATTTTTCTACAATACATTTGCAATATAAAATCAAAGAAGCATAAATGGAGAATGATGAATTATAATAAATTTGCATGTCAAACTCCTAGAGTAACCTTTATAAGAATATGAATTGTTATGACAACAGTGACGCATAATAGATTATTACCAGACTTACAGAAGGGGGAAAACACATGCATATGATTGTTAGGAGGGAGGGAGGAGACACACTATTTATGTCTCTTTTATATAGGGAGTTGTTTGGGCCGTGGTTTGTTGTGTCCATGCCATGTCCATGGAGTCTTCAGGCCTAAATAAAAAGTGGACACGTCTAAGCCGTGTTGGCTACATGTCCACGACGTGTCCAAGTGTGACACATGTTCAAAACAGCCCCGTGGAAATGTATGTGCTTCCTAGGCTATGAAGCTCGAGATAGTAACTAACTGTAACATACTAGATCTCGAACCCTACCCTGCAAGTTGACATTTTGGACTTAGCCAAACAAGGTTGAAGGTTAAGACCTAAATAGATGTTTTGTATAACTCCAATGAGCTAATTCATGTATAGATCACCTTAATGTAACCTAATGTTCTAATATTAATCTTAGGTTTATAATTGATACATAAAATATACCACATAACTCATTTTGGTGGTGATATGAAGATAAGAAACTTAATTGGATGAATAATTTAGATGATGGGCCGTTAATGGGCCATATGACACACCTCATAAAAAGAAGTCTCAAAAGTAGAAACAAAATTTAAATTTGAAATCTACATGTCAAAATTAGCCTACATGTCAAATTTCATCTAATTTGGACTACCTTGAAATAATAGGATAAGTTTAGGAGAGAGAAAATGAGTAAAAGACATAAGTAATGAATAATGTGATTATATAACTTCAAAATGTGGAAATAATGGAAAATTCATATTCAAAACATCAAAGATAACTTGTGGATAAAATTTGGTCCAATTTGGATGTTGTTTGTGCAAGTTATACAAGTTTAGGTACATTCTGGACTTTTCTGCAATTTACCCAATTGGAAGGTTTTCTTTGCAAATTATCACCTGAATTTTAATTCTTAGATATTCCCTTACCATTCTCGAGATTTTGAACCATAGCGAGCCTAGTTGCACCTTGGTTTGAAGGTGTTTCTTTCCAAGGGCATTTTAGAGATTACTCTCTTTATAAATGAGCTTATCTTTAGAAGCTATCAACCAATGGGGTAATTTCTTTGATTGGAGGTCGGTTGGGATGGCCTAGAAGTGTCAATAAACCAAATTTTGATATTCAAGAAGCCTCTATGAGCTATCATCTTGCATGGCCATGAAATCCTTAGGCTAAGGACACATGGAAAGCTCCATGGACACCTCATGCTTGACTTCTTCTTTATCTATAAAGGTTTGCATGTCCATAGGCACCCTTAGCATTGGACACATGGAAAGTAACTTGAAACCTCGTGCTTGACTTCTTCCTTATCCATAAAGGTTTTGCATGTCCATAGACATCCTTATACATGACACATGGAAAGTCTCATAGACATCTCATACTTGACCTCTTTCTTTATATAGCCATATCTACCCCTTCCCAACTCCCAATTCAAAAACTCTTGCTCTCCTTTATTTCCTCTATCTTAGAGCATCATTCCTACTCTGTTTTGCCACGAAGGTGTTGTCCCAAGGTAAAAGGAGGTGCCTACCTTGGTGAAGAAGACTCCTAGGATTCCAAATATCTCTATTTAGGATTTCTTAAGCTCCTCCTTGGTGATTTTGACCAAAACTAGTATTCTCCTTTCCTTCCCTATTTTCATGTTGTTAGTCTTCCTTCCACCTTCCTCCAAGTCAGAACCATGGCCTTCCATGGTGAAACCCCACCTAGAACCCATAAACACCTCATCTCTATGTTCTTTTGTTAGGGTTTTTCACCTCTAAAGTGGAGAAGGTGTTTTTTGCTCGAGATAGGAGCTTTGTTGGAGAAACCAGCCTCCCTAAACTTGGGAACCTTACTTATTGGACCTGTCCACCTTCCCTAGAGGTTCTTTGGAGGCCTTGGATCTAGGACTGACTTGGACTCTTTGGACTCTGAGGTTGAGGTATGATGTATCCGCTATTCTTCCATGTTGAGCAATTCATCTATGTTTATTCATTCTCTTTGTCCTATGGACATTAGCCTATACACAATGTCTTTTCTTTTGAAAATCATGGTTCATGTGAACTACGTTATTTGATATTGATCATGTGATCATGGATATTCTTTTGAACTCTTATCTTATGCTTTGTTCATGATGGAACTCTAAAAGATGACATGTGATTTTTTTGCCCACTTATGAGGTGGATGTATATGTTGGTCACTTATGTGGTGACTAGTTTATATATTCTAACTATAATTTCTACTTGTCTCTACATTTAACATGCTATGTGATTCAGTAGCACTAGAGTAGTGTAATTGCATTGGTTTTTATGGCAGATGTGTTATTTCCTGCCGAGCAAATGTGATATTTCCTGCTCTTTTGGGATGGAAAGGAACCTCATACCCAGGGTAAGATGTGTGATTCTTGGCTCATATTTTATATATTTGGAAGATTGACAGTATTCCTTTCTCTATCAGGTTTCAAGTTTATGAGACTTGGCCGCCTTTGTGTTTATATTGTTCTAGGGCTATGTTTATCTCACATGCATGCAAGTTGATGATATGAGGTGTGTGTCCTAATTCTTTACATGTGCTTGTGTGGCACAATCTTTATGTTTTATCAATGGCAAATATTCTTTTGTTATCATATGATTTCAATTCCTTTTCTTTTGATACCCATTTGGGTGGTCCTTATCCTTTCTATGGGAAGCTTTTTATATTTGATGTCATTTACTTCATATATTGCTCAATTTCCTATTTAGTATGCACATATCAACCTTTGTTGATGTCATCTATTTTCTCTTCTTGCTGGGGTATGCTTCTAACCCTAGGTGAAGGACTTGGATGATAAGGCATGAAGTTTTGGACTAGCTTAAGGAGTTAAAGCTTGGAGACAAAGTTGTTGTGGTTTAGATTTCCCTCAACTCAGATCCTTATGTTGTATCATACATGTAAACCCTTACGGGATATTATGATATACTTTTGTAATAACCTTGTTATAAATTGAATATAGTCGACATTTTTATTCCGCTGCTATACTTTGGTTGTTTTGAATACCATTTATTGAAATTTGAAAATGTTACACCTATTACAGCATACCTTTGAGTGTGTTTGGAATGGATGTTCAATTCTTCAAATTTTCTTTAGTAAGGGGGTGATCCCGCACTCCTTACACTAACACAATAGTTGCTACCGTAAGATGAATAACTTGGAGTTGAATGTGTGACCTTGAGAAAGCTTCACATGATTGTCATGGATATCATATGATAATAACCACATGTCTCTAGGGTGATGGGGAATAATATAACCCCTATAGTCCAGTAAATGCAAAATAAAGTTGAGAGATGCCCCACAAGACATTGAAATGCTCCTTGATCTTTTGGATTTTTTTTAGTAAATGTGGAATTTAAAAATACAATTGAGGCTTCTCTAATCTTTATCAGTATCTTTTGAACTAGAAAGCATAGTTGTTAAGGAACACCCCTAGGCGGCAAGGCAACCCAGGGAGCGTATTTGCCTATAATTCAGCCTTGACATGTTTTTGCAGGTCTGATGGTACTATTATGTGTATTAATGTTCTATATGGCTATTCTGATGTTCAAAATTAAGATTGTTACATCATTTTTATTTGGATATAAACTCTCTATCTACATTTTCTGATTTTTCTAATTTAGTACCATTGATTCTGTTTCTGTTCAGCAGCAATGCTATAAAGAATGGTGGTTGCATTGCTTAAGATTTGGAGTTATCGCATTAAATCTCTATATACTTACTGATCTTTCTCTTACATTACATAGGATAATGGAAAACGATAGAACATACATAAGTTTAGTTATATCTCAGTGTCTCACATTTGTAGACTCGTCTACACCAATATGTAGCACATTGGTGTTTACATATATGATATATCTAGATATATATATGTAGGGTCAGATACAAATATCAGTATACAGGAAACATGTAATCACTTTAGGTTGATACTAATATATTGAATAAATGCTTATGATAACCAAAGTAATTTGAAGTCTTAAAACATGGCCAAATCATTTATCTAGAACACAGTCAATTACGTAATATACATGCTAATTTATTAATATTAGTAGGTAATAAGTCTCTAATTCAGCAACCTATTGTATTTCAGATTTTAGAAAACAAAATAATGATGTAATGTTTACATTCAGATTTGATGATACATAAATTTAGTAGTAATTCTTTTCTAGTTCTCGACATTATTTTTTTATCATCAGTTCTCGACATTATTGTTAATTAGAATTTATTAGAAATATAATTTGCTATATCTTCTTAGAATAAATTATATGCATATGGTGGGGTTAACCATAAATATGTATATACTGTTAGAGAGTCTATATTAGCCTATTTAGTTAATAGGTTAATTAGTTATTGGGCTTTTGTATTTCAGCCCGTTTAGATTACTTGCGTCCTAAGTCTTAGGGCGTCTCCCCTCTCCTATATAAAGAAGAGGGCGTCAAGTCTTGTATTCATTCCATTGCATTCAATAATCATATTCTCAACATGGTATCAGAGCGGTGAACAGCAACTCCGGCGGTGAACAGTAACTCCGGCGTGAACAGTACACGGTGAACAGTAATTCCTGCGTAAATAGAGCATGTTCGCTCCTGAGGGAAACCTAACCGCCTCTCCTCTCCGGTGCGCACGCAGCCCTAGCCGCCGCCGCCGCTCGTCTCTTCCAGAGAGCAACCGAGGGGGAGAACCCCCGCTTGCGGGCGGCCGCCACCATTGCCATGGCTTAGGCCGACTGCCCGCTAGGCAATTCCGGCCTCTATGGCTCTCCTTCCACTTTCACATAGATCAGTACGTCGGCGCTAATTCCCGACCTGCGATCTATGTTTTCTAAATCCAAACCTTACCGCCGGTGATCTCCTTTCCGGCCATCACATGTCATCGCTGCATCATTACCCACCGCCTTCCACCTATGATGCCTGTATTCCACGAACAGCAGCAGTGCTGCTATATTCCTAGCTCCTCCGATCGACATCCATCCAGCAGCGATCCTGCCGCCGGCCACCAGCCATAACCGTCGGCCTCCAAGCAGCCAACTCCGCGCCTTCACCGCCTATCGATGTCACTATCACCATCTAGCAGCAACCATCATCGCCATCAAGCAGCAATCAGCCGCCGCCAACCTGCTACCTGCCGTCCAAAAAGATCTCAGTACTACCGACATCAACTTGGTAGTACTGAGTTCTGCACAGGCCATCTCCTGACGTCCTCATCATCAGCCTTCATCGTCACTCGTGGAGAGGCTCCGCCCTTGGCTCCGCATGCATCCTCTTGGCATGCAATATCTTCGGAGCCGTGTAGGAGACCCTTTGCCATCTCCTCCGTTACGACCAAGTGCTACATCAATTGAGTGACATAATTCGGCCATTTTCTTTTTGCTACATCCCGCAAGCTGCTTCTCTTCATCACCTTCCCGGCTATCTTCATCACTCCACCATCACCTCCCATCTATGTCTACTCTCAGTTATTAATTCCCCCCATATTCATTATGCCTATTTGGATCTTTAATCGGTCATATCTTTGCTAATCGGATCCAAGTTTTAGCCTAATCGGATTTTTCGTGGGGGCTCTGCACCCCTTTTCGGGTCGGGATTAGATCCATTTAATTTTTCTATCTGAATCTTACATTGACCCATTTAGCATATTCTCTCCGGTTATCGGTTTCATTCTCTACATATTACACATCTCCATATCACAAAATCCTCTCCCCCGCACCCCTTTTCGGGTCGGGATTAGATCCATTTAATTTTTCTATCCGGATCTTACATTGACCCATTTAGCATATTCTCTCTGATTATCGATTTCATTCTCCACATATTCCACATCTCCATATCACAAAATCCACCAATTCCTTTCCCACCCACCCATATCATGTGTATCCCTCTCCACAGTGCGGGGGGTCATATGTCCATTTTTCCACACCAAACACTCACTCTCGTCGTATTTGCTGTGCGGGGGGGATAGAGAGGAGAGGAAGAGATGAGAAGAGAGAGAGAGAGAGTATGAGAAGAGATGATATATGTATTCAGGCTATATATCTTCCAGGCTATTATCGTCATGGAGCTTCGCATTGTTCAGCACATCTGTTCTCTAGTTCCAGACAGCAATGAAGGATCTTCATTCAGCATCAACACCGAGCTATCCGCATTCGTACCACGTTATGTACGTCAGGTGTTGATGGTGTACTTCAGCTGCATTCACATGATACAGAGGGTGCTTCTTCATATTTTCAGAAGCTCAGCAAGCCTGCCAATCTACTTCTGCAAGGTTGATTCATCCAGTTTTCTTCACCAAGCTGCTTCATCACGTCTTCTCCGAGCCGCATCTGCTATTTCGACATCACCTGTTGTTGATCTACTTGGGACTTTTCTTGATGAATGATATCTCCTTTCTTGTCAAGCCCCCAAGGTTCATGCGACAAAGTTATGGTACCTGCATCGTATCATCAGCATATCGTCCGTTCGTGTTCGTGTCACGTTATGCACGTCTTCTCAGACAATTCGAAGATTCCGCTACTACTACATCGACATTGGGCATCCGCGTTCATGCCGCATTAAGTACGTAATCCAATGAAGATGACGTAGTGATGGTGTTGAGGATCGTCTGCTCCAAGTGGCGAATTACTGTTGTAGTATCAGGTTCCATTCTTCAGATGCTCTTCATTCCAGATGCACTCCAAAGACCTTCTTCAAAGCTCGAGGATCTCCAGCCTGCAGAATACAATTTCAAAGAAGAGAGGCATTGTCACTACATGGTTCAGGGGGAGTATTAATTAAGGGGGAGTATCAATTTTTGTATGGGGAGTGATATTTGTCTTCTATCTTTCATTTATCATTTCTTTTATCGTTTTATCGAGTCTTGTAACCTCCAAGCTTTGGACATGTGTTTCACCCATGCTCCAGCTTGAGGGGGAGTGTTAGAGATTCTATATTAGCCTATTTAGTTAATAGGTTAATTAGTTATCGGGCTTTTGTATTTCAGCCTGTTTAGATTACTTGTGTCCTAAGTCTTAGGGCGTCTCCCCTCTCCTATATAAAGAAGAGGGTGTCCAGTCTTGTATTCATTCCATTGCATTCAATATTATTATTTTCAACATATACCTACATATATAAGTCTAAAATATGTGTATATTAGGGGGAAATGTTCATAAAATCATGAAAAATATGTCTATCTATTGAAAAAATATACATGTATTTTTAACGCTGCCTAGGTGGCAAGGCAACGACAAGGCACTCAAGTCGCTCGCTCCTTGTCACCTTGCCATCTTGACAACCATGTTAGAAAGTAGATGTCTATTATAAAGTAAAAGAAGGCTATGTGATACGTTGATAAGTGGAATCCCCCTCCTTTATATAGGAGAAGGGGGGAGCGTACAAACTTTAGACTAAACCCTAATAGGCTAAGACACACTTGGGCTCATATACAATTAGACTCAAATAACTTAATTAATTGCATAAACCATACTCAAAAAAAAGGTCTACAAAGATTTTTGAAGAGAAATCAAGCAGAAATCTTCATAGAGATTAATACCATGACGAATAAAATCCATCTAAATCTGCACTAGCGAAAATGATCTAATCCACAAAATTTGTCCTAGAGAGAACAATCTGATGGATGAGGAATGTTGTATCCACAAAATTCCACCCGTGGATCCTGATTTAGTGCATATCTAACAACATTTGCTAGTGTATGATCCTCATCTATTAAAGGCAAAGTCAATGAATGGGATTTTGTAAGCAATCCATGTTCCATCTCAGGTTGAAAATATTTGTGGGATCCAAGCAGTCTGATCCTGAGTGAAGCAGTTGGGCGACCTTCCTGAGACGAATCAAGATGTGCTACTTCTTGTTCTTCAAGAGCGTGGCACGAGATATCGCAAAGGTTAACGACATTTTGCTTGTGACAACAATGGTGAGGTGAGAGACGTCTACTCAGTAGTGACTTGCTCGGCTGTGGAGGAATTGCCGAATCCTGATGGGCCTTCACAGTTGGAAAAGAGTTGGATGCTTGAGTTGGGGCAATTAGAGAAGGGACGGATATTGCAGCAGGAGCGACTGCGGCGGATGTCTGTCTACGGTTGGTGTGAGACCTGTGCGATGCAAAGCAATCATACAAGGCAATGCCTTTTTTACGGCGCTGACGAGACTACTGATTTCTTTTTTTAACGTTGTTGTTGGTGGTAAGGGACCTCAGCCGCAGAAGATACGAAGCAATGTCCTTTTGCAGCAGTATGGCAGATGAACGCTTGCGGGATTGGGGGGTAATAGAGACACTAAGATTGGGTTTAATTTTGCAATAGCAACAAGTTCGGACTAGTTGCAGCAGTGACAAGTTGGGAAAAAACAAAGAGGCAGAAAAGTTAGAAGGTAGAGGCGGCTTATAGCAAGGCAGTAGATATCAACAAGGGAGCAGGGCGCCCGCAGAGGGCAGAGGTTACGTGGAGGACAGAGTTTGACCGAACAACAATGGCATGTGGATTAAGCAGAGAAGGAAGATGGATAGATGCCCAGCGGCTCTGATGTCATATTGTAAAGAAAAAGAAGGCTATGTAATATATTGATAAGAGGAATCCCCCTCCTTTATATAGGATAAGGGGAAAGCATATAGACTTTAGACTAAACCCTAATGGGCCAAGACACACTTGGGTCCATATACAATTAGACTCAAATAATTTCATTAACTAAATTAACCAGACTCTTAAATAATGACGATATGAGTCTAAGACTGTAAGGCGCTCATGAAATCATGGATCTAAATGTGTGACCTTGAGAAGACTCCACATAATCACCATAGATATCATATGAATACAACCACATGTCTTGAGGGTGATGGGGTATAATCCAACCCCTATAGTCTAGGGCATGCGAAATAAAGTGAAGAGATGCCCCACAAGAAGTTGGAATGCTCCTTGATCTTTTGGAAATTTTCGGTTTTTTTGGAACTTAAGAGTACAATTGAAGTTTCTCTAATCTTTTTAAAAAATCTAACTAGAAAGTAGGTCTTGATGTGAGTGTACGACTATAGAGAGGTCATGAAATAACTTATTTTTGGGGCTCCTCTGCTACTATGAAATCAATTTTCATTGGGCTCTTTATTGGGTCCAACTTAGGATTGTGCTTTGCTTCAAAGCTAAGACAAGTAATGAATGAATCCTCTTTTTGCTACTGAACCCTAACACACTCTTCCACTTCCATGCTCGAGCAACAAAAAAGAGATGTTGCAACATAATACAACACTAGGGGGTCCCTGGGCAATGTGCCAGGTGATGATAGTGACTAAGCAACCCTGTGATTGGATCAGAGAAGCCTCGAGGTGGCTTCTTTCTTAGAATGGGAGTGCCAGCCTATAAAGAAAGGAAGAGTAGCAAAAGGGTTCAACTCGCAGTGGTGGTCAGCATTGGCTGCATGGGTAGGAGTGGGGGGATGGGGGCAAGGTGAACACGCTATCAACAACAACATAGGCTTTTTGGGATATATGGTGTTATGTGCTCCTTTGTCCCTCGTCAAAAGACCAAGTGAGTTCGTTCAAGGCCATGAAAGTGAGATCTGGTGCGGTCCACAATTAAGGATGTGTTAAATTTAGAAGGGAGTGATCTTCCCCTAATCGCTTGTTGTAGATCACTAGCTCTAAAAGATTTGAAGGGCGCAACTCTTTCCTGCACTAGCAAGAACGAGGCAAGAAGCTTAGTGGCAGCATGGCAGACAAGGAGGGAGCAAGATAGAGACCCCATTGCTGCGAAGACCGTGACTCTTTTAAGGAGAAATCATTGGATTTTGAGGGCATCGGTCAATGGGTGGATATGAAGAATTGTATGCTAGGAGTGTCTTAAAGACTAGTACTATGTCGGACAGGTATGACTGCAATGGAGGATGAGCATTAACGACAAGTGCAGAATTTTAAACGTCAATGCTATTAAGTTTCACTAGTGAGATTCAAGCTAATTTCCCAAAAATTAGTGAATATTATCTGCCTACAAGTTATCCACATAATCCACATAATCAAATCAAATGATTCATAGATTTTCTAACATAAACACTTGCCTACTTGATCTCCATAGTTTCCATACTCACACACACAGCACTTAGGGATATTTCTCATCTAACTAAGGACCATGCTAGGGTGATCCCTTATCTCCCTTACTTTTCATCTTAGACATATATGCTCTTACCAAGATGATAAAGATTGCTTTAAAAATCATGCAAGTTGGTGCCTTGGGACGACCTCATATTGTGATGATAATTAGTCTATGACTGAATCATGCAAGTTGGTGCCTTGGGACGGCCTCATAAAACCAAGAAAAAAGGAGGGATTGGCATACTTGAAACTAAATTTTCCTCTCATGCCCTCTAGTGAGACAAATTGGAAATTTTTTATGGAAAATGACATCTTAAATTACCTTAACACTGCATACAATATGTTTAATAACTTGTTCAGGTGGAATGAACTTAAAGGACAATTTATTCAACCTTTGGGATACCGTTGTTGAAACAATAGTATCACCTATATAAGTACAACCGTACAAGTTGTTGAAGTATGTCGTCTTTCTATATTTAGAAAAGAGAAAACTCACTCCTATAAATAGGAGGAGTTTGTACAGGGAAGCAAACAAAAAACCCTAATGGCCCTCTTAATACAAAGACCCATGTTACATGATAATTAAGTAAGACAGAATTAAACAGTAAATAAAAGACATCAATATATCTCAATACTCCCCCTCAAGTTGGAGCATAAATGTCAATCATGCCCAACTTGCAGCACAATTCCTCATTTCTCTTGCCAGAGAGAGTCTTAGTAGATATATCTACAGTTTGCTCATGTGATGGCAGAAAGGAGTAGAAATCTTCTTATCCAGTGCAGCATCTCGGAGAAAACGGCAGTCGACTTCAATATGCTTGGTCCTCTCATGGAGACAGGGTTACTAGCAATGAAGGTAGCAGCACGATTACCACAATCATCGAGATAGCATAAGTGATAGGGAGTCCAAAGTCTGCAAGAATAGATTTAATCCATAACAGCTCACAAGTGGTATGTGCCATTGCACAATACTCGGACTCTACACTAGATCTAGCAACAACATTTTGTTTATTGCTTCGCCAAGTAACTACGTTACCTCCTACGAAGGTACAGTAACCAGAAGTGGATCTCCTATCAGACTTACACCCTACATAATCAACATCAGACTATCCAGTTACATCAAGGTGTCCATTTCTTTTATAAAACAGTCCCTTTCCAAGTGTGTTCTTCAAATATTTCAGGACATGACATGCAGCCTCCCAGTGACACTACCTAGGGCAATCCATAAACTGACTAATAAATCCCACAGTGAAGCATATATCTGACCTAGTAAAAGTGGAATACAAAAGTTTGCCAACCAGTCGCTTGTAGAAATATTTATCTTCTAAGGGTTGAGTGGACTCAGCCCATAGATCATGTGCTTGATCTATAGGTGAGACTGCAGGTCGACAATCTAGCATTCCAATTTCAGTCAGTAAGTCTAGAGTATACTTCCTCTGTGATAGAGATACTCCATTTTTGTTGTGTGCTACCTCAATGCCAAGAAAATACCAAAGACGTCCAAGGTCTTTGGCTACAAAGTGCTTCATAAGATATTTCTTTATATCAGCAATCCATGTGTCATCACTACCAGACAATATGATATCATCCACATAAACAATGAGAATAATAATTCCAGAAGTATTGGTCCTGATAAATGCAAAATGATCACATGGAGACTGTGTGAAATCAAAATTGTGTAATATAAGGGAGAATTTGTCAATCATGCTCTGGGGCTCTGCTTGAGGCCATAAATAACCTTCTTAAGAAGGCAAACTTTCCCAGCATACTCCCCCCTCAACAAGATAACCTGGAGGTTCGAACATATAGACAGTCTTCTACAAATCACCATATAGAAAGGCATTCTTGACTTCCAACTGATGCAAATGCCATGCTTGACTGACGACAACATAAATAAGAATCAGAATTAAGACAGGCAACATGAGAAAAGGTTTCAAAGTAATCAACCCCACATTCTTGTATGTATCCCTTAGCAACCAATCTAGCCTTCAGATGTTCAACCGTCCCATCTGGCAGATATTTAACCATATACACCCAATGACAACCAACAGGATTGCTACCCATAGGAAGATCAACAAGTTCCCATGTCCCACGGGATCGAAGGACATCCATCTCCTCATCCATAGCATGTGTCCATGCAGGGTTAGGAGTGCCTCTTGAATGTTCTTTGGAATAGAAATAGCATATAACACAGTAGTAAATTGAGTCATGGAAGCATTTAGATGGTCTGTAGAAACATGCTGAGGAATACAGTATTTGGCACCAGACCGTTGTCCTTTCTGTAATGCAATAGGAATGATCAGAAATCGGAATAGATGTAGTAGAATTACCATCATCTTGTGGTGGATCATTAGCGCAGAGTTCGCCTCACATACTTTTTCAGAATAAGGGTTGAAGACTCGTCCAATGAAGGCACACTAGGAAGTGGCACATTAGGAAGTGGCACATTAGGAAGAGACACATCTTTACTAGATTACAAAAAGAACGATGTATCTTTAAAAAAGGTAACGTCTGCACTAACATACAATCGACGTACAACATTATCAAAAGATTTATATCCCTTTGGTGTTTGAGAATAGCCAAGGAAACAACATCAAAAAGCTAGTGGAGACAATTTATCACTCCCAGGTTGGTGATTGTGAACAAAACATAGGCAACCAAAAACTTTTGGTGGTAGGGCAAAAATTGGTTCTGAGGGTATAGTAAGTTGGTAGGGAATTTTATTTTGTAAGATAGAGGAAGGCATCTAGTTGATGAGGTAGTTTTCTAAAAGAATGACATCAGCCCAATAAAACTTAGGAACTTTCATTTCAATTAGAAGAGTACGAGCAAAATCAAAAAGATGTATGTTTTCCTTTTCAGCTACACCATTTTGATATGGACTGTAGGGACAAGAGGTTTAATGAACAATTCCTTTGGAGATGCAAACTTTTTGAAAACCATGTTGCACATATTCAAAAGCATTATTAGTGCGAACAAACTTAGAAGTAGCAAAAAATTGAGTCTTATCTAAAATTTCATAACGATCTTTTAAAAGATAAAGCCAAGTGGCACGAGACCAGTCACCAATAAAGGTTACAAAATCTCGCACACCAGTACGATTACCAATACGACATGGTCCCCAGACATCAGAGTGAATTAAATAAAACAAGCTTGGACTCTTGTTGTCACGACGAGGAGAAAACACAAAGTGATGGTGTTTTCCAAGTTGACAAGACTAACATGTAAAATTTTCAAAAGACAAACTGGGAAATAAAGACTTCAATTTAATGGCAGAAGGATTTCCGGGCCTCAGGTGCCATTGATAAAGAGAGGTAGACTGGGCCAAAAGAGCAGTAGTAGGTGGTGGACGAAGTTTGTAGATAGTACAAATTGTCTTCACCTTCATATCCCCCACCAATCGTCTTCTTCGTCCTAAGATCTTGCATGGAGATAGTGTAAGGAAAGAAGGTTACACTGCAGTTTAAGGACTTGGTAATTTTACTGACAAACATCAAGTTCAAGGGAAATATGGGCACAAACAGAACAAATTTAAGAAGTGTGTTACTAACATCCCCTATTCAAGTGACCAGAGAAGTAGATCCATTTGCCATACATACAGGAGGGAGATATGTGAATTTCTTTAGGTAAGTGAAGAGATTTTTATTACCGGTCATATGGGTCGTAGCACCCAAATCAACAATCTAATCTTCTTTTGTCGAAGAGGAAGATGCTTGAAGACAAGAAGGATCACTTGAGTGTTGAGCAATATTTTCCTGAGGTGTGGCAGTAACAATAGAAGCGGCTTTGATTAGCTTGTCAAGGTCAGACAAACTTAGTGTTACCATCTGAGAAGTACTTCCACTAGAGGCATATGTAGATTCTCCATCAACATCAATAGTGGATACTTGGTTTGCCCATTATGGCTTTCCATACTTCTTCCCGCATTTGTCTTCAGTATGATTAGTCCGTTTGAAATGTGTATGCTGAGAACGAGTGAATGTTGGGCGGTGAAGAAACAAGGTCTCAACAAGATGAACGTGGCTGAAATGCGTATGCTGAGATGGATGTGTGGGAAGACAAGAAAAGATCGTTTGAGAAATGACTATATCAGGAATAAAGTGGGGGTGGCGAGCATTGAGGACAAGTTGCGTGAGGGCCGACTCATATGGTACGGACATGTGCAACGCAGACCTACTAGTGTGCCTATACGAAGCAATGCTATTGAGCCAAACACTATAAATAGAAGAAGAGGAAGGCCTAAATTAACATGGGATGAGGTTATAAAGAGAGATTTTGAATCTCTACATCTCAATCAGAATATGGCCCATGATAGAGCTGAATGGAAACGAAGGATCCATGTAGCCGACCCCAACATAGTTGGGATTGAGTCTTAGATGATGATGATGATGATGATGATTAGTCCGTTTATAGAAGTTTCAGTACCGAGACTGAAGAGGAGAGGACCCTCTTCCGGCAAACTTAAGAGGAGAGGACCCTCTTCCACCATTGTTGAGACCTCTACCCTGTCCACGAGTAGAATTACCACATCCTCGTCCAGCAACAACTAGAGCAGCAAGCTCTTCTTTAGTAGTAGAGGACATCGAGCGAGATAGCCGGAGATAAACACCATCTAGCATGGGCAATGGTTCAGATGCCAGGATTTATTGACGAACAACTGATAAATAGGAGGCAGGGATGCCAAAAAATGACATAGTTGGACTTCATCTTGTTGATTCTGTAGTTTAGTGAGATCAGTAGACAACGGATGTTGGAGTTTGAGCTCTCCCCAAATACCTATGAAGGTATTAAAGCGTGAAGCAAACGATCTGTGTCTACAAGTCTTAGAGAATGCAGACATTTATAAAGTTCAAAAGCTCGGGAGGCATTTCCCTTGCTAGAATAGACCTGAGCAATATGAATCACGCTTCCTTAGCAGTGTCAGTGAAAAGAAAATTGGAGGATACGTCGAATTCACAACTATTTAGAATCTAAGAGAGGACTTGAGAGTCCCACTCTGCCCATTTCTTATACGCGGCTTTCTTTTTTTCGGTCATTTTATTTTTAGGAGGGGGTTCGGTGAGATGCTCAAGCTTGCCCCCCAGGAATGTGCATAAATTTGAAAGGAATGTGCCCATAAAATATAGTTGGATCCGTTGAACTTGACAGCAGACACACATCTAGCATGTGTCTCATGGGTCGCAAAAGAGGATGAAGCCATAATTCAAAAAGTATAGAACAACAACAGTTGACAGAAGTCTTTAGAAGTAGAGACACGGCGTGTAGGAAAGTGACACGGCGTGTGCAGAGATGACAGAAGTCTCAAAAAGCAGTAACATTGTGTGTCAAGAAAATGACACGCCGTGTGCACAGTTGACAGATGTCTCCAGAGGTAGAGACACAACGTATCAGGAAAAAGACACGACATGTGCAAAGTTGACAGAAGTCTCCAGAAACAGTGACACGTCGTGACTATAAGGAGACACGTCGTGTGATATAAGTAGCAAGCAGCAGCAGATAGTTCGTCGAAGGAGACATGATGTGTTAAGGAGACATGATGTGCCAGGTATCGGGCCAGTAGCCGATTCAGGTGCAGATGCCGGCGTCAACACGCCGTGTTGAGTCACACGCCGTGTTGAGTCACAGGCATGTCATGCAGGGCGGCGGAGAACCAATAGAAAAAGGTCATAAAAGGACCCAGAATAAATGGCAAACAATAGGTTCACCAAGAAGAAGCAATCATATCAATAATAATATGGATAGAGCTCTATAATAGGTGGTCATGTATGACCACAAAGATTTTCTGAACGGTTTTCCAAATAACAATCTTCAGGACATAAGACCATTAGAAAGACTGTCGACCATGTCCCTAGATCCTCTTGTTGGAGAAGAGAGGGTTATAGAGAGAGGAGTATATCCCCTTAGGCTTGATCAACAATGTCAATGAAGAAGGAAGAAACTAGAGGGAGGAGGGGGAAGGAGAGAGAGAGAGAGGCGACGACGGTTGTGGGAGTACCCGAATTAGGTATCCTGCTCTGATACCATGTAGAAGTATGTCGTCTTTCTATATTAAGAAAAGAGAAAACTCACTCCTATAAATAGGAGGCGGATGTATAGGGAAGCAAACAGAAAACCCTAATGGGGGCTCTTTATACAAAGGCCCATGTTACAGGATAGTTAAGTAAGACAAACTCAAACTGTAAATAAAAGACAGCAATATATCTCAATACAAGTCAAAGTAGGTAATAACCAAACTTTGACTTGATGATTGGCCATCCTTTGGTCGTATTGACATGTACCTTTAAGGGACATCAATTCATTCCAACTTAGTAAAACCTTCTATATAATATATCATTACCGACATAGATCTTGGAAACTATATAGAATCAGAGGACTCCTATGATCAAGTGAGACTAATCTCGACTGAAACCTAACAAGCCATTGTACTTTCAAAACAAGAGGAATCACTATATTGGAACATAAATGATAACGTTAAAAGTGTGGAGAAATACATTTATTTGAAAATGGTAGAAGAGACATAGCCAATAATTATTGATTGCCCCAACATCTATATAAATGCAAAATTCCCACCAATGTCCAACTCCATCTATGGTTTACAAATTTTTACCAACGTCGATCTCCATATTTGGTTTGCATCTTTTTACCAACGTCAAGCTCCATCTATGGTTCACATGTTTTTGTTACATTTGTAAACATGATTCATGCCTAAGATGAAAATTCAACAATAAAATGCTAATGGTCCAGATATATGATACCCTAATGAAATGAAGTGGAATCAGTGAATTGCTTATATTTTCAAACTACTTACTCAACTACCATTTTCAACATGTTTCTTGTTAAGATATAGCCACAACAGTCTCTGAATTTTTGAAAAAAAAAATGTTCAAGGAACACTAAATTCCCTAACCATATGACATGTTATAGCCAAAACCCCCTTCCACATCTATGGTAATATAGAAGCATTTCGCATACTTGGGACTTAAAAGAACTCATCCATGGTGTTTTTATTTCCATATTAAATGGAAATGTGTTGTTGTTTTGATTTTATTTGATTTCAGTAGTAAACCCGTTGTGAAAATACATGAGGTTGTTGATAGGTTATCGTTTAGATCTTCACTAAGTTTTGGAAAGTGGGAATTGAGCCAACCTTCCCTTGACGCTTAAGTGTCAAGCGACTAATAAAGAGGACCTTTTCTGAAAAAGCATATTGTGTAGTGAAGCAATGTAGATATTTACATTTTAGTAATACACACTACTAAATTCTTGAAAACCGCAAAGTAACCATGTAAAGTGGTTGATGTTGATTAGATTAGTGTAGATAATGGTAAAAATATATATATATATATATATATATATATATATATTTGAATTTGTTTTATTTTCCCAGACTTAATATAAAAGTACATCATATTATCCACTTTTAATTATTATTTGTATTAGATAACTCCACCAAAACATAGTATAATAGTACATACATATGCATAGTATATAGCTTCATGTAATTTACATTGTATTTTTACAGATCTACAATAATCATATAGTACTCATGGAATACTTTTACATAATAGTTTCACAAGTTAGAATATAACTCTTATATGGTGGTTGTTGAGTGATAATAAACACAAACAATATTAATATAGGTCCTATTGAGTGTTATCAATCAGCTAAGAAATACTATACATAGTAGGTGGCGAGTAAAACAAACTAGTACAACACTACTACACAAGTTCTGTATAGGTAGGAGAAGAGCAATATACTATGGTTTTCTTCTTGTACCTTTATAGCTTGTAACGATTGAAGGTGTCAAACAATCAATTTTTCATTTTTATATGATTGTAGTTGAACCATTCCGAAGCTTGTTTATATTAAGCATAGTGGTAAAGGAGCCCGCCTAGGCAGCCCCTGGGTTCTAGAACCTGGACGCCCAGCCCAACTAGGCCTCTGGGCGTCTTCTTAGGCGGCTAGTGGGCTGAATATGGAACTAATACAGTAGATAAAAATTTAATTGTCGGTTTTTTCTCTTTGTAAAGTTGCATCTGCTTTTATTTTTTGAATTATTATTTAACAGCCTGTTGAGAGTTATTTACTTTTAAATAATTTATTTTTTAGTTTGTAATATAGGCCTAAGTGTTTTGGCCCATCAGGGTTTTGTCTAAGTCTGTAAGCTTCCCCCTTCTCCTATATATAGGAGCATGGTTTCTCTAGTGCAATATATCTATTAGGTATTAGCCTTCAATTTACTCCTCCACACGGTATTGAAGCTGTCTCTTGAACTCTATTCTTTTTCCCTTCACTTGCTTCCTATTGCTTTCTCGTGTCGCTTGGTGTCTACTGCTACCCTTGTTGTATGCCCCTGTCACCCTTAGCCCTTAGCCCGTCTCTGCCTAAAACCTATCAACCTGCTACCTAAAAGCCCTAACTGTCGTCCGGCCCTCCAGCTTCCTGTCACTAGCTCCTCCGCCACCAGCCTCTCTAGCCCAGCTGTTGTCGCCATCCTTCCACCTCCCTGTCTGTTTCTTCTGTCTGGCGGGAAGGATCCCCCCCAGCCACAAAACTTCCTAGTTCTAAAACCACCTTTGTCGTTGTACGCCACACCCATAGCCCCAACCGCTCCTATACCCACCGGCGCACACCCCCATGCACCCACGATTGCCACCATCAACTCTTGAACCCAGAGCCACCATCAACTCATGAACCCATCACCACGCTACCCTCAATTGTTTGTTTATTTTCTTCAAGAAGTCATTTATTGATGGGTCCTCCTGTGGTGCCAAGGACAAGGCTAAGCTTGCTGGAAGCCTGGAATATCTAACATCGTCTCTAAGATGGGCCATATGCAACTTTGAGTTTGATCCATGCGGGAACTCCATGAACAAGATCGTTGTTAATGGCTTCAATACTCGTCCCCCCCCCCACACATACGCATCTACAGTATACCTAATGCTAATCAGATCCTTAATTGGATTTGATTTTTTATCTAATCCATATTGCTAGCCCCCCGACACCCCCGACTAAGGACCAGACGAATATGCCTTTTTAAGTTGCATAAAGAACAATTTATTTTTCTACATTGATCTGTATAATCGGGTCATGTAGCAGGACTGGCATCACCACTTACTCTCCCTTTTTCCTATATATCCATTATCTCTGCCATTGCTTTTTTACTTTCCACCTTAACCACTCTCTTCATTCTTTTTGTAGTTGGCATGAGGGGGAGAATAGAGGAAGATGAGTAGAAGGAAGAGATGAGGAGGGACGAAGAAAGAGAGGAAAAAAAATTCTATTTCCATCTATATGGATCTTCATGCTATTTTTGTTGTTATGTGGTGCTTCTATGTGGATCCTTCTGCTACTATATGCTTCTTGGAGAGCTTACTATCCAGAGCTTCATTTTTGCTACTGTACACATCTTGAAGTTTGTTGTTGCCCATTGATTTGCACATGAGGTTATTCAATCCATCTGGCTAGTCGTCTCTACTAATTTGTTATTCGTCTATGCTTTATTTGCACGTTGACTTTGTCCGTCCCCTGCGCATGTCAACTTTTTATTGTTGTGTTCCAATACTCTCTAGCTCGTTCATGCTCTGTTTGCATGTTGACTCTTTAATTGTGCTTTGTATGCATGTCGACTATTGTTGTTTTGACCCAACACTCTCAGGGGATTGTAATCCAACATTTTCTGGACTGCGACTGTCAACAATTGAGATGGAGACCATTGTACACATGTTATTTATTGCTCCATATGCTACTTTATTTTATTGGGACACACTTCTGCTATCTACTTCGGTTGTTATGTGCTTTTGGGGGAGTCGGCTTGTCTGCTATTACCTTACACTATCTACTTCAAAAGGGGGGGGGGGGGGGGGGGGGGGGGGGGTATGTGCTTGCTACTTATTTTATTTTGTGTTCTCGGGGGTGGGGGGTCTTTAAGTACTTGTATTATGATGTTCAGGGAGAGAGAAAATTTTGTATGGGGTTTTGTTACCTTGGTTGTTTTTCTTTTGATTTTGTCTTAGTAAGCTAAACATATGTTCACCCATGCTCCATCTTGAGGGGGAGTGATGAAAGTTATTTAGTTTATAAATTTTTTATTTTCTAGTTTGTAACATAGGCCTAAGTGTTTTGGCTCATTAAGGTTTTGTCTAAGTCTGTAGACCTCCCCATTCTCCTATATATAGGATCGGGGTTTTTCTAATGCAATTTTTCATAGCCTTCTGTTTACTCTTCCACACCTCCCACTATTGTATGTTATTTTCTTCTTTTTCCTCCAACCAAAAGCAACGTTGTTGCTATGAAATGATTTATTTTTCTTTATCTCCCCTTCCCTGTAATTCTCCATTGTGCTCTTTCTGTTCCACCACACAGCAACTTTGCTGCTCCATTCTTCTTGTTCCTTCCATTCTCTATTTCTTTTTGTGTTATGTTCCACATTTCTGTTATTGTTTTACTTATATCCCTTTTTTTTGTCTCCCCCACATTCACGCTGTTGTGTTTTGCTTTTCTTTTCAATCCATCTCCCACACTACTACTACATTCTTATTCTTCCTCTTAAGTCTTACCCAGATTTCCTCCTGTTTCTACTTCCTACTGATTTTTTATATCAGATATGATAACCTATATCATGTCATTTAACATATCCCTGTTTCATGCTTGTTTAGAATCAAGTGAATAGGAACTAAAGCAGCTAGAAACGACCCATTTGATACCTTTCACATTTGAGATTTAGAATAATTTGATATTTGAATAAGTTTGTTAAATGTTCCATGCTTCCTTTTGATATATATATTTTGACATTAATTCATATAGGTTAATGTAAACTATTTATGTGGTTATATGTAGATATTTATATATATAGAAATATAACTGGAAAAAAATGCCTAGGCCTCTGCCTAGGCTATTTGGGCTCCCCTAGGCAACACCCGGCCACCTGGCAACCTTGATATTAAACAGGATTAAGCAGGCGATTAAGCCCCCCCCCGGGGGGGTTGACAACCTTGATATTAAGCAGTCCTAGGCGGGCGATTAAGCGGGCCACAAGAAGCGGGATAAAGAGGAAAAGTCACCCACTTAACAATAAAACGCTTCACTAGAACCTCCATCTAATATTCGTCAAGTAGATGGGCCACCATCACCTTAAGCGGTGGAGCGGATGCATTTTTTATCAATTGATCTTCATTGTTATAGTTCCACTCAATTCATTAACATTAACACGTGATGGTGTGTGGGTTTTTGCACGTAGCTGACTGCATCTTATCAAACATTTTCCCATATTTTCCGCATTAGTTCGTACATTATCTTGGAAGAACGAATCCAGAATTTTGAATTCGTGACTGCTCAGTAACTATGCTAAAGGAACACCAGATTTCGTAGTTGTGACTGTGCTCAATAACTATGCTGAAATTGTTTGTTTTGATATCAACTGACACATCGTCCTAGTTCTTCTGACATATATGGAAAGAGAGATTTTGTAGAACTTTTTACAAATGCTTCTTATCATCTTGCCATATTAGGCGGTAGAAATTGACAGTGGGCCATCTGACCTTACAAGCTTAAAAGTTTAGATATGAAACTCATGTGAGCCAGAAAATTAATTCAGACAAAACCCTAGTCATGATAGGAAAGGCCTCAGATAGCTATAAAGTTGCGCTCCTGCAAGCATTGGGTTGCGGGGAGGACAGAGACTAGATACCTTACCTTGGGGTCCTGCTGATTAGGAGGTGAATCTCGATTAGACATTGTGAACCCATGGTCAGCAAGGTTACCAACAGAATCACATCCTGGTCAAGTAGGCTCCTCTCCTTTTCAGGGACGCTCGCCCTAATCAACATCCTCAATGCATGCGCGATTCCAAAAGCATTCTTAACAGAAATAGATAGGAAGATAGCGGGTTTCTTGTAGGAGTCTAGAGAAGGCGCTAAGAGATGGTACTGGGTCAGATGGGATGTAGTGGCAACCCCGATCTTGGAAACAGGTCTTGGTATCCAGCCGCTTACGATCCGTTACCATGCAAATCTTATGAAAGCTGATTGGAATATCATGCAAGGTTCATCCTTATGAACTAAGTTTTGCGTCTTGAAATATCCTAAGGAGAGATGCAATTCAAATCCTGCCCACCTGTGGCATCTAAAAAAGACTTGTACCCCCTCGCACTATTGGAGGAGAATTTAAGTTAATTTTTCCTTGGTGATGAGCAACATTAGATGGGAAATACTCTCAGGAAATATACCTTTTTGGGGATCTTTCTGGGGAGATAATAGGATGGATACATGGAAGATAGAAGGCTTAGATCCGGGTCCCAACCTTAAGAGTGCGAGACATGTTGCTAGGCTCAGGGGAGTGGGACCTAGACCGCCTTGGATCTATGATAATAGAAGAGGGGGTCGTCGTAGCTCAGATACATTGTGAAGACATAATAACAGGAGATGACGTTCCTATTTGGATGTCGTGTGACAAACGGCTTGTTTACTCTTAGCTCAGAAATTCACATCATCCGAGGAGAATAGGTTCACCCATACAACAACCACATGGCATGCCCCTTGGCCTCATGGGGTTGGAACTCGGCTCTACCACTAAATGTATCAACCTTCACATGGGAAGTTATTCCGATCAGCGATACCCACAGATGATAGAATCAAATCATGTCACATAGCCCTAGTATCGAGATGTGATTGTTGTGACATGAAACAAGAAGAGACATCCAATTACCTTTTTCTAAAAGGGGCGATAGCGAGATTTCTATGGGCCGAGGCTAAGGCAGTTCTTGATGTCAAATAAAGGACTAATAGAACAATAGAATCTGCTTTAAAACATTGTTGGACATTGTTAAGCCCTAAATCTTGGCTAGGTTTCCTTAGGGGAACCCTCCCCCTAGTTGTTTTATGGTGCACTTGGGCAGGCAAATGTGCGAGTAGGTTTGAGGGCAAACATATGGATGGGAGGAGGATATGGACTCGTGTTTGCCACGTATGCAAAACCATTTGTGAGAATCAATCACCAAAGCTTTATAAGATCCCGGACAACATGTTAGAACTATGGAGGGAGTGGGGCTTCTCGCCTCATCTTGTGGCTAAAGACTTTGTCCTTAGGGCGGTTGCCTGGTGGCCCAGCAGGTGGGTCACCTCAAACTCAACGTGGCCTGTGTGGCCTGGCGGCGGGGAAGACTAGGGGAGAAGTTATGAGCTATAGAACTAGTGAGAGATTATACGGGGCGTTTAATGGTCGGGTTTGCCGGACCAGGGTCCGGCTCGAGCTGTCTCAATTGCCTCCTTGAGGCAGTCGTGGGTGGTCTTGGTACCTTGCAAGACCCCCTCTCATGTGCTATCCTTGAAATGGATGATAGAATGCTGATGAATTGTTTTAAAGAGGCCTCGACTATCCCATGGAGGTTGCGCAAGAGCGTCAGCAAGGCTTTCACCCATGCACGTGATAATGGATGAGAATTTCCTTTCTGCAGAATGAGGACAAAGCATCCAAATTAGCTGAATACAGAGCAGGCTTAAATGACAGATTTGTTTTTAGGGACCTTAGAACTATGCCTCCACCATTCAGGGCTTTGTATAGGCTAGACTCTTGGGGGGTCGCTTATATGAGGCGTGAGGCGGTTCGCGATGCTATAACATAGATACTTTTTGTAGTTTAGTTTTAGGTTTGTTTCCTGTTGAGGCTCCCCTTTTTTATAGAGTAATCGAAGACCTCTTCTAACCCCCTTCTTGAAGCCTGATGGGGATCAGGATGAATAGATTTCCCCATAGTTTCTAAAAAAAAAGCTTAAGAGTTTTGAGAAGCAGAAATTCAAGAGGGCATGAGCTGAACACATAAAGCTCAATATCCATGCCAAACAGCTCCACAAGTAGTCTGGAAACCCAGCATTGCAGAATTTCCTAGAGCCGATACTCGGTTCTTAGTTTGAATAAGAATCGTGTAGCTTTTTTTTCATGTGAAAACTTTTATAGAGTAATCGAAGACCTCTTCTAACCCCCTTCTTGAAGCCTGATGGGGATCGGGATGAATAGATTTCCCCATAGTTTCGAGAAAAAAAAGCTTAAGAGTTTTGAGAAGCAGAAATTCAAGAGGGCATGAGCTGAACACATAAAGCTCAATATCCATGCCAAACAGCTCCACAAGTAGTCTGGAAACCCAGCATTGCAGAATTTCCTAGAGCCGATACTCGGTTCTTAGTTTGAATAAGAATCTTGTAGCTCTTTTTTCATGTGAAAACTTTTATAGTTTGGATTGCACCTATAGTGTATGGATATCTACTGGTGAGTATTGAGTGATCTCCTCTATACATGAGCTTAGTTTCCTATCAATTGAATATCGAGCTTCTTACATTAGAAACTACCATCTAGAGAAGAAATACAAGAGTTAAAATATTTAAGCAAACCAAACTTCACTGCTAGATGTACCTGATCTACAGCTAAAACTCATCAGGGAAAAAACATGAAAGCAATAATAAATGCTACTGACGACGGAACTGACTACTGTTTGATTGGACTATGTCCAAATTCCAAAATATAAGACGGGCGCATTTTTCTTATCCTACTAAGATGTACATCTGCGTGAATTGAATAACAACATATATCTGTTAAAGAATTTGCATTGTTGATTATGAATTGGTTATTTCGTGATGTTCAAAAAAATGACAGGATGTTAAGCTGAAAGATCGCTCTGAGCAAAATACTTACTGACTTTTTAGCCAAAAAAATAAATCGTGTGCATATTAACTCAAAAAGTTACAAAAATATAATCATAGTGTCAAGCTCCAATTTGGTTGTCTCTAAATAAGTATCTGGGAAATTTACCTTCTCGACAACAACACTACCATTTATGCCTGAATTTTTGGCAATCAGTTTTAGTGGGTAGCTGAGCGCCCTCTTAATAATGTCTGCCCCAACCTGTAAACCAGCATAACCTCCACATCTAAGACAGGAAAACAAAATTTTACAGAGTAAGCCACAACTGACCTTTTGTTCATCATTTTCGAGCGTTTCCTTAATTGATTCAACCTTTTCTGACAGCCTCAAAAGAGTGCAACCACCACCAACAACAATGCCTTCTTCAACAGCTGCCTGGAATGGTAGCAAATAAGAATTTCTGGAGGTGGGGATGTGAGTGGCGAATAAAAAGTACATCTACCATATATATCGATTTCAAATTTTAGATTTTGGACACTATACATGTAAATACAAGTATATGGAAGACTTATAAGTTATAATAGTGATGGTCACAGACAGGCATAAAATATCTTAAGAGAAAACTAATACATACTTCACATATATCGTATACAAAATAAATTTTGATATGCACATATTATCCATGTCTTTGTAAGTTGTAACAAAACTCTGATGCGTGGAATTTGGGAAACCCAATCCTTTTCAAAATCATCAAAACATAAAAGGAATTTGCCTTAACCATATATAAACTCTGGATAATGCGGAAAAAGGTCTTGTATTATTCGATGATAAAAGAATATACAAGAGTCTCTATATAATACACAAAAGAACCACAGGGTCTAGAGATAACCCATGTGGGATAAAACATAAGTGTAAAGGAAAAAAAAAATAGAAAATAGACTAAGTGTAAAAGAGAAAAACACAGCAAAGTCTATCTACTAATACTCCCCCTCAAGCTGGAGCATAGATGTCAATCATGCCCAGCTTGGATGTCATATCAGTGAAGCGCTTCTTCGGAAGAATCTTTGTGAAGATATCAGCAATCTGCTCATCAGTATGAATGTAAGGGGTAGAAATCTGACCAGATAGAACCGCCTCACGAACAAAGTGACAGTCCACTTCAATATGCTTCGTGCGCTCATGGAAGGTAGGGTTGCTAGCAATGAAAGTGGCTGCTTTATTATCACAGAACATAGGAATGGGCGCCAAGTCTGAAAAACCAAAATCTGTCAGAAGGCTTCGAATCCAGAAGAGCTCGCAGGTAGTATGTGCCATGGCGCGATATTCAGCTTCAGCACTAGAGCGGGCAACCACAGCCTGTTTTTTGCTCCTCCATGTGACTAAATTGCCCCCAACAAAAGTACAGTATCCAGAAGTGGAGCGGCGATCAACCTTGCTCCCAGCATAATCAGAATCTGAGTAGCCCAGTATCTTACAGTGCCCATGTTTTTTGTAGAGAAGCCCTTTTCCAGGAGAGTTCTTCAAATAGCGCAGAATATGGCAAACAGCATCCCAATGACATTGTCGGGGTTTGTCAAGGTAGCGACTAACCAATCCGACAGCAGCAGTAATGTCAGCTCGTGTGACTGTGAGGTAGATAAGCTTCCCGACCATTCGTCTGTACTTATGAGTGTCAGGATATGCAGGAGAGGCTTGATCATCCCAATCAGTGTTAGGATCAAGAGGGGTGCTAGCAGGCTTAGCACCTAGGAGTCCAGTCTCAGATAACAAGTCCAGAACATACTTCCGCTGAGAAAGACACAGTCCTACAGAAGAGCGAGAGACCTCTATCCCAAGAAAGTAGCGTAAAGAACCGAGGTCTTTAGTAACAAAGTGCTTTTCAAGATACCGCTTAGTTGCCTGAATACCTGCTGCATCACTCCCAGAGAGTATAATATCATCAACATACACAATAAGAATAATAATGCCAGCTGTGGATTGTTTAACAAAAACAGAGTGGTCCGACTGAGAGCGGCGAAAAGAATAATCCTGGAGAATAGTGCTAAGTTTGTCAAACCACGCACGTGGACTCTGTTTGAGGCCATAGATAGCTTTTTTTAAACGACAGACTTTAGATGGCTCCCCCTCACAGATAAAGCCGGGGGGCTGAGACATGTAGACTTCTTCATGTAGATCGCCATAGAGAAAGGCATTTTTCACATCGAGCTGGTATAACGGCCAATCAGAATTAACAGCAACAGAGATCAGAATCCTTACAGAATTAAGTCGTACCACAGGAGAGAAGGTTTCAAAATAGTCAACCCCATAGGTCTGAGTGTATCCTTTAGCAACCATTCTGGCTTTCAGGCGCTCGACCGTACCATCAGGCTGATATTTCACTGTGAAGACCCAGAGACACCCAACTGGCGAGCAATCAGTAGGAGGATCAACAAGAGTCCAAGTATGACGATCAGTAAGAGCCGTCATTTCTTCTTCCATTGCCTGAAGCCATGCTGGGATTTTAAGAGCTTGAGCAGCAGTCTTAGGGACAGAAATAGCAGACAGAGCAGTAGTAAAGTTGGCAAAATTAGAATTCAAATGAACAGACGTACAAAAATTCCCAATTGGATGTTTCGTACAAGCACGTGTCCCCTTTCTCAGACTAATGGGAACATCAAGGTCAGAAAATACCTGCGGAGGTGGCTGATCTGGCGCAGAGGACGTGGACGATGGAGAGGCCATAGAGGGAGCTGTTGGCTTTGGTCTTCTGTGATAAACCTGCAGAGGGGGCTTCTCACTTGTAGATACAGGAGCAGGGCTATCATACTCATCATCCACCATAGGTAAGGGCGTATCAGTCAACAAATCAGACGTAAGAGCAGAACCCTCCGAAGAGAAAAATGGCATGTGTTCAAAGAATACCACATCCGCAGATACAAGCCATTTATATGAAGCAGGATCATAACACCGATATCCTTTCTGAGTGTGGGAATAGCCCAAAAAAACACACTTGGTGGCCTTGGGATCTAATTTAGTAAGACCAGGTCTAAGGTTCTTCACAAAGCATGTGCTCCCAAAAATACACGGTGGTATAGCAAACAGTGGTAGATCAGGGAAAAGAATTTGAAAAGGGATTTTATTGTGAAGTATAGAGGAAGGCATGCGGTTTATGAGATAGCAAGCAGTGGAGATTGCCTCAGGCCAGAATTTGTGAGGAACATGGTAGTGAAAGAGAAGTGTGCGGGCGACCTCAAGGAGATGGCGATTCTTACGCTCAGCGACACCGTTTTGTTGTGGGGTATAAGCACAGAAAGTCTGGTGAATGGTGCCCTGACGTTTACAAAAAGACTGAACAGAAATTTGCACAAATTCCAAGGCATTGTCTGTGCAAAAAATCTTGATGGGCTTAGCAAATTGAGTCCGAATTTCCGCAAAAAACTCAGAAATTTTTTCAACTACAGTAGATCTGTCTGTCAGTAAAAATAACCATGTGGTTCTGGAAAAATCATCAATAAAACTTAAGAAATATTTGAATCCAGAAACGCTAGGCACAGAACACGGTCCCCAAATGTCAGCATGCACAATGTCAAAAGGGGCTTTAGAGCCAATACAAAATTTTGCAGAAAAAGTAGAACGGTGTTGTTTGCCCAATTGACATGTTTCACAATAAAATCTAGTGCTAGCAACAGTCGGTAGTAAAGCCTTCAACTTCTCAGCAGACGGGTGGCCCAGACGGTAATGCCACTGAATATCAGGAACTGTAGATGTCAGGAAAGCAGCTGGCTTCGGCTCGTCCAAATAGTATAATCCATCCGGTCCCTCATGGCCTGAACCAATCGTCGTCCTCGTACGCAGATCTTGAAACAGAACACCATCCGGGTCAAATGTAATAGCACAACGAAGACTTTTTACCAGTTTACTGACAGATAGTAAATTCAGAGGAAATTTGGGCACATATAGCACAGACTGCAGAGGTAGAGTACTAGTAGAAGTGATATCTCCAATGCCACAAACAGGAGATTTGGAACCATCAGCAACCGTCACAGGCGGTATAAGAGAAGTCTTGCGCAGAGTAGAAAATAAACTAGCAGTACCAGAGATATGTGCAGTCGCACCAGAGTCGATCACCCAAGGGCTTTTACCAGTCGTCGTCAGGAGAGCAGCGCCATTCTCAGGAGAGTCCGCAGAAGTAGAGGCAAGGCGGGCTTGAAGCAGTTTCTCAAACTCGGAGCGAATCCAATCAGCAGTAGGGTCAGAGGCAGCAGAGGTAGATGCAGGTTGTTCAGTGGTAACCTGGTTCGCCCAGTCAGGTTTACCATATTTTATCCAGCAGCGGTCTTCATTGTGATTAGTACGCTTGCAGTGAGTGCAGTAGCGGGGCTCCCCTGACTCCGAGCCAGAACCACGTCCAGGTGCAGAAGAGCGGCCACCACGACCACGGCCACGACCTCGGCCGCGACCACGAAAGGAATCCGCAGAACGGACAGCAAGTGTTGTTCCATCAGAAGTAGAGAGTGTCAAAGAAGGAAGACGCTGGACCCGCTTGAGGACGTCCCGAAGAGTAGGTAACGGGTCACTGGAGAGGATCTGATCCACGACCCCAGCAAACGAAGTAGGAAGGCCAGCCAGGAACTGAACAAGCATGAGCTCATTCCGCTGACGATGTAGTTCTTCAAGATTCGCAGTCAGAGGATGATAAACCTGAAACTCGTCCCACAGAGCACAGCACGAGTTGTAGTAGTCTTCCACAGAGTCAGATGTCGAGAAGTCTTGTTTCGCAAGCTTCTTGAAAATTTCAAACACCTTCTTGGGGTTCTGTTGATGAGAGTAAACATGGGATAGGTGATCCCACATTTCCTTAGCAGTCTGAAGGCGAAGCAGAGAGTGGTTGATCTTAGCATCAACGCTGTTGACCAGCCAGGCCATAACCCCATAATCCTCCTTGGACCAGAGATCATAAGCTTGCTTAGTCGTGTCATCAGCAGTAGCAGCAGGTACAGCAGGACCCTTGGTAGTCAGGTGCGAGTGGCGCCCGTGTGCTTTCACGTAGAGTTCGAATGAAGCAGCCCATAGGTGATAGTTGGAGCCATCCAACTTAACAGAAGTAACACACAAAGACCGTGGTAAATCTGAAGTCGTCATGAGAGTAGAAGCAGACAGTCAGCAGCACGAGCGCAGGGCAGACAGTAGAATCAGTAGGCAGCAGGAAGTGTCCAATACATGGACCAGCAGCAGCAGATAGGAGATCCGATCATGGACCTCAGAAACCCTCACGGGGCAGAGATAAAGAAGTAGAACCTACGCCAACATGGAGAAACAATTACTCCACCACGTGGCGCAGGCAGGCAGATCCGGATGTAGCGTTTAGACCCTCAACGTGCCAGATTTGGAAAGTGTCGGGGCTGTACGTAACGGATTTAGAAAATGAACGAAGACCGAAAAGGGAACTTGTGGTTGTCTAGGCCACAAGGATAGAGATGGTGAGGATGTGGGGGTGTGGTGGAGGGTTGTGGGTGGTGTAGGGGCCGGGAAATTGGTGGTGGTGGTGGCTGTTGGTGGCGGACAGCAAGTACTGTAGCGTAGTGGTACTGTAGCAGTCGCGGTACTGTAGCAGCCGCAATACTGTAGCAGCGGGAAGAAAGGAGATGGGGCGGTGGGCAGGGAAAGAGAAGAGAAGGGCTGCGGTGGTGGTAGGGTAAGGAAGGAAGGGAGGAGGAAGAAGGACGGCGGCGGCAGGGAGAAAACCGCAGGGGGGGCGGCGGCGGTGTGGTGGTTGACGGCGCAGGGGTAGGTTAGGGTAAGGAGGGGGGGAAAAGAATTAGGGTGTATCTTGTTGCTCTGATACCATCTGGATAATGCGGAAAAAGGTCTTGTATTATTCGATGATAAAAGAATATACAAGAGTCTATATATAATACACAAAAGAACCACAGGGTCTAGAGATAACCCATGTGGGATAAAACATAAGTGTAATGGAAAAGAAAAATAGAAAATAGACTAAGTGTAAAAGAGAAAAACACAGCAAAGTCTATCTACTAATATAAACAAATATAAAGCCCTTGGTGTATTCAAAGTTTTGAATAAGTCTTCAAGCTCTGGAAAGGCCCAGCTCCCATATTTTTCGTATCACTTAGTTGCAGGTCCGGCACTAGGCCCTGAGTTCTTGGTTGCCTCATATAAGTATGTGACTAAACTTGAATTTAAATAGGATGTGTTAAAGAGTCTATATTAGCCTATTTAGTTAATAGGTTAATTAGTTAGTGAGCTTTTGTATCTCATCCCGTTTAGATAACTTGCGTCCTAAGTCTTAGGGCGTCTCCCCTCTCCTATACAAAGGATAGGGTGTCCAGTCTTGTATTAATCTCATTGCATTCAATATAATCTTATTCTTCACATGGTATCAGAGCACGTTCGCTCCTGAGGAAAACCTAGCAGCCGTCCTCCCTTCTCTCTCCTAGTCGGTGCCCACAACAGACCAAGACGTAGCCGCCGCCTCTCTCCAAGAGAGTGCAACCGGGAGAGAACCCGCTTGCGGGCGGCCACCGCCGTCGCCATGGCTTAGGCCGGCTGCCCGCCAGGCATCTCCCGGCCTCCATGGCATATGTTTCTCTTTCTCAAACGATCTAGTTTTCTTTCTGTGCGTCGGCACCACCTTCCCGACGCCATCATCATCCTTCTCGTGCAAACGCCGCCACCAGCAACAGACAGAGCCGCCACCACGCCTTTATCCCGCGCAATCAGTGTCGCCACCAGCAGCAACAGCAAAAGTGTTGCCATCCGCTAGCGACAACAGCCGCCAAGCGCCATCTCCGTCAGCAGCACACCGCCACCGGCGATCACCCAGCCATCATTCCGAGCGGCCAGTAAAAAGCAGCCATCATCTGCATCCGTCGACGCCATCGCACTCGCATTATTCAGCAACCATCTACCACTGCATCGCCATGATGTCCTCAGCTCCAGCCTTCGTCGTCTAATAAGGAGAGGCTCCGCACTTGACTCTGTATGCAGCCTCATGGCATGCAATATCTCCGGAGCCGTGCAGGAGACCAGTATCTTCTCTTTCGTTGCGGCCAAGTGCTACATCAGCCGAGCGACACAATCATCGTCATCTGTCATGTTGCTGTGTTGCTTCCATATCATCCAGCAACCATATCCCCAGTCGTCGATCACACCATTCAGTCGCCGCTGTCATCCATGCCCCTGGTCGCAGCTCCACTACTGCTCTCCGTCTTGTCGTTGATGCCCAACGTTTTCGCCTATCCTTGGCTGAAGCACGGTCACTCATCCCTCTCCACCACTACCAAATAGCCCTATTACTGCCCCCATATACTAGATGCCTGTTGATATTCGGATCCTTAATCGGATCTGCCCTTGGCTAATCGGATCCAGTTTTAAGCCTGATCGGATTTTTTCCGGGGCTCCGCCCCCGCACTATCCGGATCTTACATTGACCCATTTAGCATATTATCTCTGGTTATCGGTTTCATTCTCCACATATTACACATCTCCATATACACAAATTCTCTCAAATCCACCAATTCCTTTCCCACCCACCCATATCATGTGTGTATCCCTTTCCACAGTACGGGGGGTCATATATCCATTTCTCCACACCAAACACTCACTCTCGTCGTATTTTGTGTGCAGGGGGGATAGAGAGGAGAGGAAGAGATGAGAAGAGAGAGAGTGTGTGAGAGAATATGTATGAGAGAGAGTATGAGAAGAGATGATATATGTATTCAGGCTATATATGTTCCAAGCTATTATCTTCATGGAGCTTCACATTGTTCAGCACATCCGTTCTCTACTTCCAGACAGCATTCAAGGATCTACATTCAGCATCAACACTGAGCTATCCGCGTTCGTATTGCGTTATGTATGTCAGGTGTTGATGGTGTACTTCTTCAGCTGTATTTACATGAGACAAATGGGTGCTTCTTCAGATTTCAGAAGCTCAGCAAGTCTGCCAAGTCTACATATGCAAGGTTGATAGATCATCCAGAGATATCTTCACCAAGCTGCTTCATCTCGTCTTCTCCGAGTTGCATTTGTTCTTACGGCATCGCCTTCCGCTGATCTACTAGGGACTTTCCTTGATGGATGATCTCCTTTCCCGTCAAGCCCCCAAGGTTCATGCGCATGGTACCTGCATCGTATCATCAACACATTGTTCGTTCGTGTTCATGCCACGTTATGCACATCTTCTCAGACGCTTTGAAGACACCACTACTACTACATCATTGGAGATCCGCGTTCATGCCGCGTTAAGTATTCCAATGAAGTTGTCGTAATCGTGGTATTGATGATCGTCTGCTCTAAGTAGTGAATTACTATTGCAATATTCAAGTTTCATTCTTCAAATGTTCTTCATTCCAGATGCACTCCAAAGACCTTCTTCAAAGCTCGAGGATCTCCAGCCTGCAGAAAACAATTTCAAAGAAGAGAGGCATTGTCACCACATGGTTCAGGGGGAGTGGGGAGTATTAATTAAGGGGGAGTATCAATTTTTGTATAGGGAGTGATATTTATCTTTTATCTTTCATTTATCATTTCTTTTATCGTTTTTTCGAGTCTTGTAACCTCCAAGCTTTGGACATGTGTTTCACCCATGCTCCAGCTTGAGGGGGAGTGTTAAAGAGTCTATATTAGCCTATTTAGTTAATAGGTTAATTAGTTAGTGGGCTTTTGTATCTCAGCTCGTTTAGATTACTTGTGTCCTAAGTCTTAGGGCATCTCCCCTCTCCTATATAAAGTAGAAGGCATCCAGTCTTGTATTAATCTCATTGCATTCAATATAATCTTATTCTTCACAGGATGAAACAGGATCTTCTCAAGCATTAATAGCAGAACAGGTGGCGCCAGTTGAGACCCTCAGAAGAGGCTGAATCCTCAGCTGGATTTCGCTCATCTTGCCTTTTCTATCTCAGCTAAATGGTGGACTAGAGAGAGGGACTGAAACGGGGAAAAACTAGGTATGGACCTGGATCCAAACACCAAGTTTTTAGCAGGGAAAAAGGAAAGTAATAGAAAGTAATATGATGTGACAAGTTTATTTAAAGGTGGCAGCAGGTGCGGATATGGTAAGCACAAGGTGGGTACTGGGTACGCTACATGTATGACTTGGTAGTTTTAAGTTAGGTGAGGGGAGTAGGCCTACTTATATAAATGGTTTTGTAATATTACCAATTTCAGTGAATGTACAAAACTATGATTATTGTAGGAAAACAATTAACTAAAGGGAGTCATTTTGGAAGTGTATATTTTCCTTAACAGACATTAGTTCAGTTTGGGACAGCCATGTATGTCACCATGTTCTGAGTTAACAGAAATGTAGGGAAGGACCCGATACACATAGGTGAACGTCGTCAAAATAACCATGTGACGGAGAGGTAAACCACAAGAAACAAGGATAAAAATTTATATATGCATCTATATTAGACAACCTTTGTAGCATTTAGAGCATCCTCAACTCTCAATTTCTTCTCTTTTAACTCAGTTTCAGTTTGAGCTCCAACCTGCATTGCAATGTTTCATTTGGACTCACTCAAAATCTAAAAAAATATCTATAGGTTTTATCATTTGAGCATATGTAAAACTGCCATACCTGAATGACTGCAACTCCACCAGAAAGTTTAGCTATCCTCTCATTCAGCTTTTCTCTCTCATACTCATGTTCGGACGCCTGTGAATAATCTAGCACTTCAAAATCGAACTACACTGCACCCAGACTATTGATAAAAGTAACCAAACAATTAGATATAATGTAAAGGTGTAAAACCTCTATTAATTTTTTTATTTGTGCAACTCTCTTCGTAACTTCTGCTTGGGTACTTCCATCTCCAATGATAGTGGTGGTGTCCTTTGTTAGCACTATCCTGGCAGCAATTCCTAAAACCTCACTGCCTACTTGGTCCACCGACAGCCCAACTTCATCTCTAATGACAGTGGCTGGATGAATGGACTTATATTAAAATCGGATTTGCAACCAGAATGCGTCTATGAAAAGGGAAACAGAGATATAATGGGAACAGAGCAGTAGATATCCAAGGATCAAAAGATAAAACTAAAAGTGAACTTAACCTTTAGTGAGGATAGCAATGTCATCAAGGTATTGACTTCTTCGCTCCCCAAATCCAGGAGCTTTTAGTGCTGCAATTTTAAGTGCTCCTCTAAGCTTGTTCACAACCAGTGTTGCAAGAGCTTCTTGCTCAATATCCTCAGCGATTACTAGAATCGGGTATCCACCTTTAATGGAATCTTCCAAAATATTGATAAGGTCTCTAGCATTGGTAATCTTCTCGTCTACAAGAAGCAGCTAAAACAAAAACAAAAAAAGATAATAACCTTGAAACAAAAGTGGATATTTCCTTCTTTTTTCATTACATTGAAGCCAATACTGACCCTGCAATTTTCGTACTCTACAGACATCTTTTCATTGTCAGTCACAAAATAAGGGGAAAGATACCCACGCTCAAACTGCATTCCTTCAACCACATGAAGACTGCTCTCAGCACTTTTTCCTTCTTCAAGAGTCACCACACCATTCCGCCCTACTTCATTCATAGCTTCAGCAATCATATCACCTATTTCATAGTTGTTTCCAGCACTAACAGCAGCAACATCAGCAAGTTCAGTATCTTCGACCTGTCAAAAGGCTATCACAATTAATGCTGAAACATATGACCCAGTATAACTAGCTGACAGAATCATCAGCAAGTTCGCTGTCTTCAACCTATCAAAAGGCTATCCTGATTAATGATTAAAATTTATGACCCAGTACAACTAGCTGACAAAATCATCAGCAAGTTCACTATCTTCGATCTGTCAAAAGGTAGTCACAATTAATGCTGAAATATATGACCAAGTACAACTACTTCAGAGAATCGTAAAGCCAGATAAATGAAATTTACTAACAACTGTCTATATCCCAATCCCAACCAATAAAGCCACATCTTCATGGAGTATTCATTCCACATATACTTTGCATAGCCAGTGTCAATTGTGAAGGATGATAAGGTGGGATCTTATGGTAGGTAAAAACCAAGCCATTAACTTTGTCAAAGAGATAATCTATGAAACACAAAGAATCACGCGCAAAATGTGAAAACATGAGTGTAGAATCTCATTCATCCCAGTCATGAGGCCCCCTATCCGGAAAATTATTAAAGGAATAGGAAACTGCTCAATGAAAAAAGGGATAGGATTTTTTCCTGCATTATTTAGCCATCTAGGAATATGTATTTATGTTGATTATCACAACCATCATTCTAAACTCTGTTCCTTATTTTCCAGAAATAATAAGGTTGTTCTATAAATTTCAAGAAAAACAATATTGTGCAACTTTATCACCTTTTTAGTGGATAGAATTGTCAATGACCAGTCTCAACTCATGCTACTTGAGAACTTTGGATTTGGACAACAAATTGATAGGGACCATACTCCTAGGGGCTAGGCGACTAGCAAACCTAATTCTCAATAATCAAAATAATCCAACTTTGCCTCTGATGCTGCCCCAGGGCTGGAATTCAAAACGAATGACTCGACAGCTAATGACGTTGGGAAATTGTGCAAAATTGTTGATAGAATGAACAATATTTAAGTAAAAGCTTAAACATATAAGTTAGCAACGGATCACTAAAACTAGCTAATCAGCCTAACCATTCTCTCATGTTGAGCCTAAGAGAGCCAAAATTGCAATTTGTCCTACATTAGCTACCCCCACCAGGAGGGTTGAGAAAGGTAAACCTCTGGCAGGTGAGATAAGATACATACTGATCATTGTAGTGTTGTCCCAGTTGACCTCACCCTTGTCGACCATGTGTTCTGGACGAAGTCTGGCTCTTGCTCCAATTCAGAAAACTTAAGTCACACATACTTGTTGGCAGGGATATCAGGAATTCATGCCTGCCTTCATGTCCGCTCAAGTTTGGATGTATCGAACTGTGTGAAGTCATTTCAACCATGTGAGTGTTGTGCATCACAACTTAGCTTTAGTGTATTGTGTGCGACGATCTTCCAGAAGCTAGAGTAATTAAAGAACGTTTCAGTAATGAGTGGCATTGTAGAAAGTTGGGATCATTAGTGTTGTAGAAGTTAGAAACATCAATCTTCAGTCTATGGTCATATTAAGATCGCAGATTGATGTCTCAATGTTGGTGATGAGTAGGTGAATGTCGATAACCGGTTGTTAGTGTTGCTACATGCAGTGGCCAAATTTGTCGTGTATGTCCACAAGCATGACCTCAATATTTTTGAGGTGTGTATCGTGTTTAGCCAGTCACTCATTGATCTTTGGTGACTTTGCCATTATATTCCTCATTTATGCACCATGACACGGTAGTCGTTGCAGAGCGAGGTAAAGTTGCATACACCGGAAGTTTCCTAACTTATCCCACAACAGTAGTGGGAACTATGTGGGCAAGCAGATGTAAGGTCACATTGGCAAGTGTGTCATGCCCAGGACAGGATGTCTAGGTGAAGAGGATGGAGGAAGGGACAGTAGCAGCAAAATCGATCTGGGGAAAACAGAAGGCATGCTACTGTAGTAGCCCACATAGAGATTTGGTGTTAACAACAACTCTAAGAGAGGGCTAGGTCGCCTCATCACTTCTCCTTCAACCACAATGGTCCTTAGAGAAGCAATAGGTTCTGGATCATATATGTCAATTTTTTGAGAAGTCCCTGGACCCACATCAATTCACATGTAGTATGAGCTATTGCTCTATACTCAACCCGAGCACTAGAGCGAGTAACAACTGTCTATTTCTTCCTACGCCATGTAACCAAATTTCTCCAACAAAAGTATAGTAGACATAGGTGAACTTTTTGTCACTTCTACTACTAGTATAGTCTGAATCAGAGTAACCACGGAGTTTATAGTGTCCATGTCACTGGTAGTAATCCTTTCCCTGGAGAATCATCATCATCATCATCAACTAAGCCTCAATCTCAACCATGTTGGGACCGGCTACATGTCACCGAAATGCGTATGCTGAGATGGATGTGTGGGAAGACGAGAAAAGATCATTTGAAGAATGACTATATCAAAAACAAAGTGGGGGTGTTGAGCATCGAGGAAAAGTTGTGTGAAGGCCGTCTAAGATGGAATGGACATGTGCAACGCAGACTGACAAATGCACCTATTTGAAGCAAGGTTATTGAGTCAAGCACAATTAAAAGAAGCAGAGGCAGACCTAAATTAAGTTGCGATCAGACCAGCACTAATGCACCGGATCTCATCATAACTCCGCAGTTAAGCGTGTTCGGGAGAGAGCACTACTAGGATGGGTGACCTCCTGGGAAGTCCTCGTGTTGCACCCCTTTTAACTCTACATATGTTTTCATACATTCTATGCAATGCAAATGTTATGTAGCCGGTCCCAAGCCCGGGTAAAGGAGGGTTGGTGGTAGGTTGACAATCAGCCATAAAACTTTGTCACTGTTTATGACATGGATCCTTATTAAAAAAAATCCCTGGAGAATGCTTCATATATTTAAGAATGTAAGATACAACATCTCAGTGACATTGTCGAGGTTTATCTAGATGCCTACTGACAAGTCCTACAACAAGAGTAATGTCAGCTCGAGTGACAGCGAGATAAATATGCTTACCAACCAATCTTTTCTATTGGTGGTTATCAAGATAGGGTGGAGATGACTTATCATCCAGGGATCTAGAGGGGTACTTGTGGGCTTAGTACCAAGCATGCATGTTCAGGGACATACTTGCATTGTGAGAGATAGATGCTAAGAGGAGAAGGAAAACATACGAGTTTTCCTAGATCTTTGGTAACAAAATGTCGTTCAAGATATTCTTTAGTTGATTGGATACCCTCCTTGTCACTTTCAAATAGAATAATGTCATTCACATACACAATCAAGATAACAAGTCCTAAAGTAGTCATCCTTCTAAACACAGAATGATCAAGAGTGAGAGTGTCTAAAGACAAATTTAAGAAGAATTTGGATTAATTTGTCAAACCATGATCTCGGGCTTTGCTTAAACCATAGATAGCTTTGCAAAGTCTGTAGACTTTGAAACAACCCCCCTTAATAACAAAACCAGGAGATTGCTCCATATATACATCTTTATGCAGGTCTATATAGAAAATGACATTTTTGACATTAAGTTGATAGAGCGGCCAATCATGATTGACGATGACAGAGATAAGTACCCTAGAATTCAATCGAGCAACAAGAGAGAAGGTTTCAAAATAATCGACTTTGTAAGTCTAAGTATATCTCTTTGCAACTAGACGAGCTTTCAATCGTACAATATGGCTAGTACTTCACAGTAAATATCCAACGACTACCCACGGTAAAACGATTCGGAGGACAATCAACAATATCCAACGACAATCCACGGGATAATCGACTTTGTAAGTCTGAGTATATCTCTTTGCAACTAGGGATCCCAAGTATGTCAATCAATGAAGAGAATCCATTTCAACTTCCATAGCTTGATTCCAGGCAAGTTGTTGTAATGCTTGAGTAGAATTTTTAGGAACATCAATAGCAGAGATGACAGACGTAAATCAAGCAAAACTAGCACTAAGGTTAGCAGTAGAGAAAAATAAATAATAGGATACATAGTACATGAACAAACACCTTTTCATAGACTAATCGGAACGTCCAAATCAAAGTTGCCTGGGAGGTGTTGTGATCTGCCGACAAAGGAGAATGTGGTTGTTGAGGGGTCATAGAGGGAATTATAACCATGTGTCTTCGTTCATATACTTTGAGGGGTGGAGTGAGAACAGTAATGTCTTCATGGGAATCATCTTCCACATTCTGGGGTAGCCGAGTAGGATTCGAAAGATAACGAGATAGAGAAGATCCGCTCTCTAAATAGTACAACGTATGTTTCAAGAAGATCACATCAGCACTTACAAACCATTTTCGGGTAGACGGATCATAATAGCAATACCCTTTTTGAGTTCTAGAGTACCCCAAAAATGCATTCAGTGGATCCAGGATCAAGCTTTGTTAAACCTGGGCAAAGATTTTTAACAAAACATTACTGCCAAAGATGCAAGGAGGAACAAAAAAAAGTGGGGTGTTATGATAAAGAAGCGTGTAGGGCACGTGATTTTTCAAAACAGACAAAGGAATCCAATTAATCAAGTAAAAGACAGTTGAGACAGCTTCGGGCCAAAACATTTTTTGGACATGATAGTGAAGAAGAATGGTACGTGCAACTTTAAGGTGGCAATTTTTCCTCTTCGCGACACCATTTTGTTGTCGTGTAATCGTTTAAGTCAGGTCTGACAATAAGTTATATTTTCCAAACATATGAGAAGATGCACCAGAGACAATAACCCATTTAATTTTACCATAATAAGTAGAAGAGGCTAGTAAGACAGAAGAACCTCCGTCTGAATGAGTAGTAGTTTGAGAAGGCAAACGTGCTTGAAGAAGCTTCTCAAACCCTGAGTGGATCCACTCAATAGTGGGTAGTGTAGAACTGGAGGCAACATTGGAGGTATTGTCGGTGGTGATTTGGTTTGCCCGTGTGGGTTCACCATGTTTAGTCCACCAACAATCTTCATTATGGTTTGTACGGCCACAGAAATTACAAAATCTATGTCGTAGAGGGGATTGTTCACGTCCAGGACCTCCAGAAGAACGACCTCGGTCAAAGTCGCCAGAATGAATAGCAACGGCAGAATTTTCAGAAGATGTAAAGGGTAGATGACATGGAGGGAAGCCACTTGACTCTCTTAAGTACATCCCATAGAGTAGGCAAGGGATCGTTAGATAAGATCTGATCAACTACCCCAAAAAGGTATTAGGGAGTCCATCCAAAAAAATTGAACATATTGAAGTTCATTGCATTGGCGTGGAACCTCTTTGATATCAAAAGATAGATGATGATAAACCTCGTATTCATCGCAAAGAGTCGAACACTGGTTGTAATAATCCTCCACAAAGCCATCAGTTGAGTATTCTTTTTCAGCATTCTTAAAGATCTCAAACACCTTTCTTTAGATTCTACCAATGTATTAGAAAGCGGGAAGCGGGAGGCGTGCGGACGGCACCCTGTAACCGATTAAGCGGTAGGCGGGCGATTAAGCGGGCGATTTTTGAAAAAGCGGGTGTCTAAATTTTATATATTTTTATACAAAATTACATGTATGTGTATATAAAAAATATATTTATAAGAAACTTCTATACATATCGAATCAGCAAATCAGTAATTAACTAAGTATTCATCAATACTTACTATTAATCAGCATCTCTAATCACTAAAATCAGCAAGCAGATCAGTAATTGTATATAACAAACTATGAATTATTGAATTAAAGTAATCACTAAAGTAATACTAACCAGCAGTACCAATCATTAATCACTGAAAGCAGCAAGGAAATCAGTAAAACTAATCATGCATTACTAGTATAATAGAGCAATAGGATATTTACTTAGATGCATTACAGCAGTACCCAATTATTACAACTTACACACAAAGTATGCATTCTAAATTAGGACTAGCTATATCATAGAACATTTAATGTATACAAGTTTCGTATATTATAGTCAATACTACTTGCCTATGTAATTAATTAATGTTAGATGCTTACATTAGGATTTTTAAACAAAAGCGGGAAAAAAGCGGGAAAAAGCGGGCAAAAAAGCGGGAAAAAGCGGGTGAGGCGGGCAAAAAGCGGGCAATTTTGTTCAAAATGATTAAGCGGGCGATTAATGGCAAAATTAAGCGGCTGGGGGTCATGGGCGCTTAAGCGGCCCGCCTGGCCGTTTTTTATTTCACTGGATTCTACTAGTGAGAGTACATATGTGAGGCTGGAATCACATGGCCTTAGCCATCTGGAGGCGAAGGAGAGATTGATTCATCTTTTGTTTGGCATTTTTAACGATCCACGTCAATATTCTTGAGCCGTCTTTAGTCCACTGAGCATGGGTTTGTTTGGCAATATCATCAACTGTTTCAGCATGTGGTGTCGGTGCATCAGAAGTGAGATGAGAATACCGCCCTTGGTTTTTTACATAAAGTTCAAAAGAAGCCGACTATAGATGGTAGTTCGAGCCATCTAGTTTTACAATTGGAACACATAGCGACATGGAGTGTCAGTAGATGCCATGGGATAAGGTGTGGTGAATGACACATCGGTAATAGACAAAATAGTGTGACACGACGGATAAGGTGTGGTGAATCACACATCAAGAAAAGACAAAATAGTGTGACACGACACACTAAGCTATAGTAAAAAATAGAAGGAACGTGGGTGACCACACGTGGAAGCACAACCAGAAGATAGATGTGAGGACCACACGTAGCAACAGTAGCAGTAAATGATTCGGATTACTAGATCACATGAACCCACATAGGGGTAGCATAGATATGAAAGAGAAACCTACACTATTGTGAGATTTTAATTCACCATGTGGCCCAGCCAGAAGACGGAGAACACTGCCTTACGTGTCAAAGGGCAATATTCGGAAAGGTGTATAAGAGAGAGATGGAGGAAAATAGCAGGGAGGACAGGAGGAATGGGCGGCGGCAAGGAGATGGGGGGTTGGCAGTAGGGGGATTGGAGGGGAGGGCAAAGTTGGCAGTAGCGGTAGGAGGGTGGAAGAGGTGGGTGGGTGACGGCGCCTTGAAGGAGGGTGGGGGTAGCGGGAAGGAGAGAGAGGAGGATGGAGACGGCTGCAGAGGGGTTGGCGGAGGGGAGTAGTAAAAGACAAAGATAAGCTCAGGCATAAATAGCACAAAGCATATATATAAATACTATCCCTCAAGTTGGAGCATTGATGTCTTACATGTCCACCACCAGAGTAGCGAATCTAGATTTCGAAAGCAGCTTTGTGAAGATATCAGCGATCTGAGGATAGAGAGGGGGTGGAGAAAAGAAAGGAAGGGGGAAGGGTGGCGACTATGGAGGGGAGTGTAGGGTTAGGGTGGGAGGGGAAAGGGTGGGGAGGCTAGGGTGGATCGTTAATGTTTGTACCATGTAAAAAAGCAATGTTTGTTTGATCTGTCTAAGACAATTGAAAAGCACTCTCTTTTATAGGATAAGAGAGTTGGTGAGAAACTAAAACAAGAGATATGGGATAAAAGGAAAAGTAAAAGACAAATATAAGTCTAAGGCATATGTTAGAAAGTGAAAGACGGCTATCTGATATTTTTGATAAGAGGAATCCCCCTCCTATTTATAGGAGAAGGGGGAAGCGTACAAACTTTAGACTAAATCCTAATGGGCCAAGACACACTTGGGCCTATATATAAATAGACTCAACTAACTTAATTAACTTAATTAACTAGACTCTCTAATACTCCTCCTTAAGCTGAAGCTTGGGAGAATCCCAAATCAGCTTGTAAATAGAGAGATAGACTAAAAAAGAAGCATAAATAAAGATAAGCCAAGCCCTTACAAGAATTTTTCCTCCTCAAGATTATAATAAACACTCATCGCTCAAATACTCTCCCTTAAGTAGATAAATCAAAGCAGGTATGCAAGCAAGTCAAATCTGAAGTATGTCGCAAGTTGTCGGTGCAGGTCACAAACAGGTTGCAGAAGCTTCTTGACAAAAAAGATGTGACATCTAGAGTAGTAGTAAACAACAACAAAGCATTATGGTCTTCATCACAGTCGCTAACGTTGCAGCCCAGAGAATGTTGGGTCACAGCAATAGTAGTAGTCAACGTGCAAACAGAGCACGGACAAACCAGAGTATTGGATCACAGTAGCAGAAAGTCAACATGCACACAAAGCATGGACAAGTAGAGAGTCGACGCGCATAAAGCACGGATAAGCCAAAGAGTGTTGGTTCACAGTAGAAAAGTCTAGAGAGGTTGGTTCGCAGTAGAAAAGTCTAGAGAGTGTGTGTTCACCAAGTCTAGAGAATACTGGTTCACAGTAGAAAAGTAGTTGACGTGCAAAAAAAACAGACACATTAAGAGTCAACAAGTGCAAAGCAGGGACAATGTCAACGTGCAAATAAAGCACGGACAAAAAGTAGAAAGTAGAGTCGACGTAGCCGAATAGAAGACCATCAGCTTGAAAAAGGAAGCAGTAGACATGAAGCTCCAGATAGTAAGTTCTCTAAGAAGCATATAATCAGCCAAATACTTTCAGAATCAAATATCAATAGTAGAAGTCCACAAGTTCTTCAAAAGTGCATAAAGATCCACAAATAATATAGCGTGGCATAATGTAATTTTCCTCACCTCCATTTCATCTCTCCTCTATTTCTCCCCCTCACCAACCACGAAAAGAGTCAAGAGAGTGATTGGGGTGGAATCATAAGGAATGGTTGCATAGAAACAAAGCACTACCGGTACAAAGGCACAGTAGGAACGATGAACATAAAATCCCAAACTTTTAAGAAAAACACTCAGCCATGTGGATCAAGGGAACCACATAGAGAGGAAGAAAAAAATTAGTGCAGTACACCTTTTTCGGATGCTTTATAAATTAGCACGGGGTCTTTATTTTGTAATAATCTAGTTTTTGCCAGTCAAAGTCTTTATCGGTTTCTTTCCTTTGGCAATAGTAACGCTATGAGTGGTTGACTACTAGGAAATAATTTATTATGATGATCAAAGGAAAATCAAAGACTAGTATATTCAATAGGACGATGCCTTTAATGGTCAAAGACTTTGACAGCCTTAATGATATAACATGTTTCTTGACCCAACGTCAAAGTCTTTGACAACAGTAGCGACGATGCCTTTGATGGTCAAAGCAACGCTTTGATGATTTGACTAACAAATCTGTTGCCATTGGAGGAAATAGGAAAGATTGCAGAACCATCACTGGTAGTTTGTTGAGCCACATCATGCATGACTAATCATCCAATTCTGCCACATATATGTTTGGCAACATGTATGTACGTCCACTATTAGATTTTAATAGACAAAGTTTACAATCCAGATAAGTTGTGGGGCATTGATTGAAGGGGAGAAGACATTAACGCCTTGTGACAACAGTTTCACCTGTTGCATGTCCAAGGCCTTTGCCTTCATGATGAAGGTGCCAAAGGATATGCTGCAGATCTGCTTGTCATCATCGATCCAACGATTGGATGCATGCGAGGGCAAGGAAAGCATGGCGGCGGGCCGGGGGGTCATGAGATGTCGATGATGATGGTGTTGTGGCTTGGAGATCACGTACATAAAGGTACATGCGTGAGGGCTAAGACGATGAATATTCACAGGAATGTAGTCTGAAGACTCCTTTACTGGATCCATGGAGAAATATTGTAGATAAACCATAGGAAGTAAAAAAGATTAGATTTTTATGAAATAAGAAGAGAAAGATGACCATGGAGGTGGGGATGGTGCCTGGCAAGCGGCCAAACTAAGAAAGAACGACGGCCGCCCGCAAGCGAAGGCTCTCTCTTTTTCTCCCAATGTTAGGATTGATGCTCCGATACCATGTAGGAAAGTAAAAGACGGCAATCTGATATTTTGGATAAGAGGAATCCCCCTCCTTTATATAGGAGAAGGGGGGATCGTACAGACTTTAGACTAAATCCTGATGGGCCAAGACACACTTGGGCCCATATACAAATAGACTCAACTAACTTAATTAACTAAATTAACCAGACTCTCTAACAGCATAAATAGCATAAAGCATATATATCAATAAGATCAATCTATTTCTCTACTATCAATCACTTAATGGTTCATAATCGGGTAGGTTTCATCAAAAACAACAAAAAAAACAATGATTTCAACATTTGTTTGAATCATAACCCATATCATTGATAAATCCTCAAGGAAAGGAAATTTCAAAGAGCTAACATATTATTGCTCCTGGCTCCTGCACAATTATTTTATTATATATGATACCATAAATCCATTTGATAATCGCCCACAATTATTTTTATTTTGATGTGTTTATATTAAATTGACTATATATTTTTGTTAAATTTTAGTCCATCTAAATGTACAAGTAAGGATTCATATGAATTTTAGGTGTAAGGTAGACACAGATCACAATTTCTATTAAGGCGCTCAGTTGGGCCACCAAAAAGGCTCATTCTCTTATTGACTCAATAAGGGGTTAAAAAATAACCCTATTACCCCAGACCTTCGACGCATGCAACCGAGTGCATAAGACTTGTTATGTGACACGAATGGTTCCCCGTCATCTCCCCTTGATGGTTCTTATCACAGACACTTCCTTAACCAACCTTGAATAATTTTGCCCTAGGGGTTTCTTCTACACCCCCTAAGACCTGCTAGTGCAGGTTCTGGAGGGCGTCGAGTTCCTCCCCTCCTTGTAGGCTTCCGCAAGTGTTGGGCGCCTCCTTGTTGCGTTGGCTCTCCTTGCCTTGGCCCTTGGATGCCATCGGCACTGCTTTTATTTCCTACAAACGTGAAGAAAAGCTTCTCTTGTTAAACATTGCTAACATATTTATTTTTTTGTTATTTATTTTTTGCTCTTCAGTATCTTGTCTTTTATCCCATTTTGTTTTTACTGCCTTCTTCTATCCTATATAAGGAGGCGGTCTATGTTTGTATTCATTACCTCAATAATAAACTCCTTTGTTATTTCATATGGTATCAGAGTGATTCGATCCCCCTAAGCCTCTCTAACCCTGATGCCTTCCCTCTCTCCCACCTAGCCACCTTCCTCCCTACCTTTCCTTCTCCCCTTCTTTCCTTCTCTCCTTCTATCGTTGTCCACCCCCTCCCATAGTGTTACGTGAAGTTATGCATCAATCATGCACAATCTTGAGGAAGAAATTGCTTTGACTTAGCATGTTATGAAGTTCATAGCAACACCATGCAAACATCCATCAAAGCAATCAACCTAAAGACCTCATGGAACTCTGAAATCCTACCGGAATATCCACATGGAAGACATAAGTGAAACTGGTACTTGTTTCATGTAATCACATGCATACGCTACTCTTAACAGAAACAACCAGTTGTATATACTTTGCACACACCCTCCAAGAAATAATCATGCACTTAGAACTAGCACATCAAACCAACCTCAAGAATGGTTGGCCAAATTAATCTTTAAAAAATCAAAACCAAAATAATAAAAAGATATGGAAATAGACAGACATGGCCACTCCATAAAGGAGCTTGCAATAACTCAGTTTATGTGAAAGTACATAAAGGGTGGCAGGGCAATGAAGCAGGTGAAATGGTGTACTTTGCAAACAATTTCAATGAGAGTCTGGTGTGATTCCAATAGCCCAACAAGAACAAGAACCACATAGAAGAGGCGACGCCATGCTATATAGCCAATTCATTCATGATTGTCAATGTGGTAATTTGATGCAAAAGTTTAATATGAGAAAACCATAAAATATATGGGCTTTTGATCCGCATTGTAATGAAGTGGTATTGCCCTTACAGATGAGGGATAGATATCCAACTTTAATGGCTGAAGAAAGATATTTCAATTTACACGGAAGAATGCAAATTGAGGATCAATTGGCCAAAACCACTTCATTGCGTATCCTAAACTGTTGATGGGTTTTCTTTTGAAGTAATGTGAATAATTTTTCTAAATTTATTGAAATATAAAGACAAGATATTTTTACATGTTAGGTGTATATGTGTAGTTATGTGTAGTTGTACTGCTGAGACCATGGCAGAGAGGTGAGTAGGGGTTTAAATGATGGGTCAAATGACTCCATCCAGAACACTGTCACCTCATTGAATAACTTACACTAATTTTTTATGGTAGCCACTACATCTAATATTTGTGAATTAAGTTCCGTAACGCCTCGACCATTTTAGCATTAAAAAGGAATATTCTAATGTAGAGCAGACTCAGCACTTTGCCAGCCTAATTTATGATTGAAATATGAAGCAACATAAATGTTGATCCAGTTAGCTTTTAGGATCTCATTTTATATAAAGGTATAACTATGACACTTTTAGGATCTCACTTTAGCTTGAGAAATAATACTCTGTTAGAGCTTACTTAAAGTTCTACCAAACTATCTGTTATCATGTAGTAAATATCTAAGTCAAGTAAGAATTTGTTTTCGCCTTACCGCAGCCAGCATAAGGCTTTATGCGGGGTAAACATAAATCTGTAATTTGAGCTGGTTATAGTCCAAGCAATTCTGGAAAAGAAGGATCCATGTAGCCGAACCCGGCATGGTTGGAATTGACGCTTAGATGACGACGATGATGGTTTTGACTGCCATATACTTTTCCATTTTATTTTATGCCCAACTTATGGGCTCAGCATAAATGAAGCTGCATCTTTCTTTTACCCAAGTCCTAAGCCAAAAGGATAAAGCTTTGTAGCTGGATGCAAGGGCGTTGGTGGTTGTTAAATACTGTTTGTATGAGCCAGCCAGAGCCAGTCATCCCAAGAAAATCTGGACAAAAGGATGACCAGATTTATCTAGGTGACAGTAAAGAAGTTACACTCCTTCCAGTATAGCTGGTTGTGTTAGAAATCAGAAGATAGAAAATGTGAAGAAAAAATGCACTTAAACATCAAGTCGCGGCCTGTTTAGGAAAATGTGAAGAACAAAGAAGATTGAGACCATAAATCAGGTAATTTTACCTCTTTGGACAACAACTTGAGTTCAGCAACTAAAGACTTTGTGGTCTTCTCCATTCCCCTAGTTATCTGGACAGGGTTTGCACCAGCTGCAACTACCTGAACGAATTAAAAACCATAAAGTGAGTGTCATTAAAATATCAATAGTTCCAAGTTCAAAGGCAAATTTTCCGTCAACAGTTGAGAGAGTTGATCACAACCTTGACACCTTCCGTTATCAACCCCTGAGCAAGAATTACTGAAGTTGTGGTACCATCACCTGCCAAATCATTGGTTTTAGAAGCAGCTTGCCTCACAAGACTTGCACCAATGTTCTCAACTGGATCTTGTAGTTCCACCTGGAAAATTGTGGGTCATATTTATTACAACAAAAAGAAGGCCACCAGGAATTGAGAATAAATAGGAAAGGTTAGTGAGCCCCTCTTTCAAGAAAGAGGAAAAGCAAAAGAACATACAAAAAAAAAAGTAAAGTACAAGTGAAAGCCGCTGAGAATCTAGACTGCGTTTTACATCATTCTCATAATCATTAAGAGAGTGAATTGGAAGCTGGATTTTGGTCATTAAGCCAAACAAGGCATCCATGACCATCCGCTCTCATTTTAAAAATTCTAATTGTCTGGTGATTCCTCACCGGAATCGTTAACGCACCTCCTTGGCAACGGTGACGCCATCGTTGACGATCTTAGGAGAACCATACTTGGACTCCAACACGACGTTCCTGCCTTTGGGTCCGAGTGTGACTCCAACAAGATCAGCAAGCTTGTTGACTCCAATCTGCAAGGGGGTTCAGCACCAGGACCCGTGTAAACAAACAGCTATATTTAGATAGATATATGGGAAGGAGAGAGAATGGTTTGTCCTGCTCAACCTGAAGCTTCTTTATAGCTGATCCGTCCTTGTTGAAGTGCAGCTCTTTGGCCATTGCCTTAATCCTCGGCCTGCATCGGCTCTGCAACCGCAGCCTCTGCCTCTTCCCGCCCAGAGGGTTCGAAAACACGGAGGCCCAGTTCGACAGCTGCGAGGTGCCATTCAAAGCTGCAGGACGGCTCTTTTTTGTACCAAGCCCACCGACGGTGACTGTCCCTGATGAGGTGCCGATGGCAGATGCCATGATCTGCTGCTGGACATTTTTTTGGATAAAAAGGATAATGAAAAAGAGCGGTAAGAAACAGTGTCTTCGAACGGCACAATCAGGACAATTTTGGAAGATTATACTTACACTGAACCAATAAGAATAAAATGTAGCATAGAGAAACAGTTCGAATGCGAATCACGGCGACGCAACTAAAACAGAGGCTCTACCAACAGGTTTTGAAACTGGTTTGCACGAGAAGAATGGGTTTCAAAATGCTATGTTCTATTTTACTAAAAAGGAACGGCTGCTTAGCAGCATCTAGAGTAACCATGCACGCCTCACTAAAACACAATGCCAATAGCTAGAAAAGGCGGAACCAGAACGACCAGAAGCTCGTCTATTACAGGTTAGGACATCAAGGATCACGGGTGACATACAATACAAAGGAGACTCCACGAATGAAATAGCGGCGCGAAAGCCCCCATTACGAAATGGCTAAACCCATGATTGGCTGAGCATTGGCAGCAAGTAGCACCTTGCATTGTTTCCATGCACCCTACTAGGACTAACCCTACAGTAGTCACGCAAAATGGGAAATGGCGGGCCCAGTCGATAACCGTGGCGGAAGGACCAAGAAGCTGGGAGAAGAAGGAAATCGTCAGCGTACCTGAGGAACAGTGGGAGGCCCGCCGGAGCAGAGGTTGGAAGGTAGCAGGCGAAGCAGAGAAACGCCCAGGGAAGCAGCACACTGGACTGGAGCGCAAGCAAGTAGGTCCCATTTCTTGTCGACCGGATCGGGCTTTATATCTGAAGCAGACCCGGCGGCACTAGCTCGAGGGTTTCTTTTTAGCTTTAGTTATCCCCGCCCTTTTGCTTTTTTGACGACAGCGGCTGTTAACGGTTTGAATTGAAAGGTCTTTCGGTGCCGCATAAGCTCCGACCCTTCACAGTTTAGAAGGAAGAAAAAAAACGTTACATGGCCTCAGACCCGGTTTCTCGTCGACGTTCTTTTCCTTTTGGAAAAGTATATATATATATTATATTTCCTTTCGAACAGAATGTAGAGATTATTATTTATCCTGTCTTGGAGTTGAGATTCGTTCTAAAATATATTTTCTTCACCGATGGAAGTAGACATTCATTAGGGTGTATGGTTGTGAACCAAGTACTCCTTTTGAATCATTTGGTCTAATTTCAAAAATCTTAAAACAGATCAATAGTTGTTCTATTCGGCTTATAGATCATTTACGCCAAACAAACCTAATCAAAATGGTGTTGTGTATATATGTATATAATATCATGCATTGTGTCACATCGCACAACTATGATATCAACTGCATGTGGGTTAAAACCCAAATATCTTCAATTTATTCCATTGGCATGTTCATTTCAATGAGTAAAAAATCATATATATGTTTACTTACCTCTCTGAGTAATCAGTGTGACATTTTGAACTAGGGGCTTATTATAATGTTTAAACCAAATATATAAATTGAAGATACCATATAATTTCAAAAAATAGAAGATAACCCTCAATCATGAAATAAGAGCACAAGTTTGGTAGAATTTTGTGAGTGGGAAGCTCAGAGTGGTAGATCTTTTCCATTTTGATAAAAACGAAAAAGGCTCAACAACATGTCTAACATACCCAAATCTAGATATCTGGTCTACTACAACCCTTTTTAATTGTGTTAATATTAACTCCTGTTTTCTCGATTTAGATTAAATAGGAATATTTAGAGCAAAGAGAGTATAATGGTTTAGAAATAACCTTTTATATTGTAACATCCTCAATTTCATAGATATTGCAAGTCTTTAATGTGGAGTTTTCTAGTAAGTGTGTCAAGGGGCCTAATGAACCTAACCATGGCAAGGTATGTAATTAAGTTCACAATATTTGTAATACAAGTAATGTGGTCAACCAATGCACACATGATAGCTTAAATGTATATGAATATGAATGGATTATTCTTGTGAAGAATAAGGTGACGAACATATATAATATGAAGTCTTGAGTTACTGGTTTGATCTCTAGACCAACTTAGGTCTCATTATTAAGGAAGTAAAGTAATGTTGACCTAATGTATCATATAAAAGCTTCCATTGAGGGAATATCGATTCATGCTTTAGTTCCTTAATCGAGGATAGATAATGGACCTTTTGAGAGATCAAGAAATGGTCTGGGGGCCTAGAACCTTATTCAATCATGATTGAGCCAATTAAGATTCACATATGGGTCCTTGGAGTTCAAATTTGGGGATTTAGCATTTTGTGTTCATAATAAATACTCAATGTAATTTTGATAGATGGATAATTGATATACAAGATCAAGGCAAAAAAATTAGATATTTTTGGTTTATCTAGTGGCCTAGGTGATTAAATTAGTAATTATTTGGTTTTTATTTAAGAGATAGTTTTGGATTGTCTATCCAGTTAGATTCTACCTAGAATATTTCTCATGTAAAGATGATGATTACATAGTGTTTGTACCAAAATTTGGGATCAATTGGAGTTATGAACTAGGCTATTTAATTATTTCTTTGGTGTGGACTTTTATCAAAATGAAGAAGAAAAATAAAATTAAAAAGGGGACGCTCCAGTCGGGCGGACTGAGAGCCACAACCCCTATTTGACAGGGCACAAATAGACTCCCCTCAAGGGGGGAACTATGCCCAAGATCCGAAGAATGGGAGGCTATAAAAAGCCTAGTTTCTAAGAAGGTAGGGTTAGACGAGTTCATGGATAGGGTTTTGACTCAAATTTGAGACAAAAAGAGAGAAGAACGAGGGAGAAATGAGCCGGTAGCGGCACAGTAGGCGGCTGGTTTAGGGCTTCCTAACCCTGAAGGCATGCGGCAGAATAAATGTGTTGATCATGGATGTGAGGATGGGCCGCACCTGGAGCACCGCTCCAATCATCGTCTGTGTGGCTAAGCAAGTGAGGCTAGCTCGCTGGAGAGCCCCCTTCACGGTGGCAGTCTGTGGATGGAACAAAACCAGACAGGTGCTAATCATGGGTCAACAAGCAAGATGACGGAGCCATAATTAGGATCCGCTCATGGGACCATCAGATCCAAAATGAACGAACCAGATATTCAGTAAAGAGGTAATCTTGTAAATTTTGTATCTCTGAACCTAGATGCCCAATTTAGACAAATAAGGTGTCAATAGAAAGATACTGATGTCTAGTATCTTATACAAAAATATTTAGATAGTGTTTTTGATGTCTAATTATTATTATAATTGGAGTACTAATAGTTATGAGATTTCAATGTGTTGTGCATTAAAAATATCAAACGACTTCATTAATTTATGAAAATTTTATAGTAAGTATATTTTGATATGATAAACATGATTCTAAAGGTTGATCTCTCTGATTTGAAGTTTTAAATATGATTTTTATGTAAACCCTAATAAGGGTATTTTGGATATTTCACACATTGATTGACAATGAAACAATTTGAGATTTTTACCCATACCTTAATATACAACGTTCTTACTATTCTGAAAGTTTTGATGGAGTTTTATATATAATTGGATTTGTATTTAGTTTTTAGCCTAAGTGGCCATTATGTAAGATGACTCATGAGTATTTGTGAGGCAACTTGTATTTTATGTGCCTATTTAGTATGGAAAATTATTATAATTATATTTTCATCTAATTTTATAAATGAGTCAGTAAGAGTAATATATGTGAGTATGTATGGAGTTTACTCTTGGTATATGAGGTATATACTTATGTATTAGTGCATATGATATTTTTGGTATAATGAATATATTAGTATGTGTATGACATATAATGTGTGAATCAAGTTTAATTCAATGTTTAGACATGAAACATGCTTTAAATCAGAGTTAGTCTTAGTTAAATATGATTCCTAATTCAATTTAGGAGATTAGGATGATGGGGTTTGAGATTTAGAAACGAAGAGAGGAGAATACACATGGACTTATACAATTTTGTTGATGACTAGGTATATATGTTGTGAATCAAGGAAATAAGGCTACATTGAGAACATCTTCAATATAAAGGTAAGTGGTTCATGCCCATGAGTATTCATATTTTAAGCTCAGTATGTTGACATTAGACTTTCATGGTTTATGTGGTTCAATGTTCTAAGATTTTAAATGTAAAGGTATACAAGTAAGATCTTCCTCATACTTTTATGATTACATAAGTTCATGTGCTCAAAAATCCCAAATAGAGATATGTTGCTCAAAATGGTTGTGACTCATGTACCAGGTCCATGAGTGAGTTAAAGAGTCATGTTTCTATAAGATTTCTTAGAAATGATTTAAATTGATGAATAAAGCTTCAAGAGGAGATAGCCATACTTAAATAATGATTTGGGATACTTTTATTGAGCTTTAAAGTATAATTAGGCTAGCAGAATTTCTCACATTTGTAGATATAACACTCTATTAAGATTTCAATTAGAAACATGTCATTAAGATTTCATACATATATAGAGATCTAAGAAATAGATACCTTAGAATGAATAATATCTAAAAGTCAAGTTCAATGTAAGAATATGAGTTTGAAAATATTAAGAAAAGGTCCAATTTTCAAACTCATATTCTTTTAGATTCAAATTTAGATTCAGATTCAGATTCAGAGTTCAGTACAATGCTTAGTACTCAGTATTCAATTTTAGACAAGTTCAGATTCAAAATTTAATAAGCTTAGACTTAAGATAATTAATTCAGAACCTTCACATTATATATTATATGATAAGTCCTCATTCAGAGAGTCCTGGGACGATTCAGAGGCATCTGTTGCCAATTCAAAGGAGTGTTTAATCTATTTTTGAGGGCACATTGTGCCAATAGAGGGTATGTTGCACCATAGAGGACACTTCAATGTCAATAGAGGGCACATAGTGTCGACAGAGGGTGTGTTGCACCATAGAGGACACTTCGGTGTCAACAGAGGAGGAATTATTGTATAATGGTGGTCATAAATAGATAAAAAGCGTAAGTAAAAGACACTTAGGATTAGAGCATGTCTGTAATATCATCCTCGAGTGTGATGAGAGGAATTTAGATAAGATATTTATGATCCATACACTTTGGTGTAGGCCATGAGACCCAGAGTATAGGTCTCCAGAAAAGATAGAGTAGAAAATAAGAGTTTAAGAAATGAGAGATAATATGTTTCTAGATTTAATCAGAGTTTAACGTTCGTTTCATATTTATGATATTCAAGAATATTTTGTAATATTCCAGTTCTTTAGCAGTATATTTTAGAATACTTATGCCACTTACTCTAACAATTGTTTATCCCAATGTATGGCTGGGGACGCGATGTATGCAGAATTTGGAGCAACTGAGGATCAAAGGAATAAGTAAAAGTCTAGGAGATTTTCAAGTTTACCTAGTGAGGTTCCATCTACCGAGGTGGTCTAGAGTTTAGACATCTCTTTGTATGCTTAGTCTAGTTACCAGAGTATATTAGATAAGTTGTAGTTTCCTTTTATCAAGGACTATGTATGAATCTGTTTTACTCAATGCAAAGTGTTTCATTTGCTTTAATTCCAATGATTATCATGTTTGTGACACTCCCAGATGATATATATATATATATATATATATATATATATATAGCTTCCGCTCATGTGTTATGAAAATCTAGGTGTTACATATATGGTAGTAATGACTAATTAATTATCTCTTCAATTAGGAGTTAATGACATAAATTAATTGATGCTCACTTGAAATTGATACTCTAAAATTACTCTAAGGCTAATTGATGAAAGAAAATAAAAATATATGAAATTATGTGTTAAATTGGTTAAGAAATACACTAAATGTATTCATTTAATACTTAACCTACAATAAGAAACAAAATATGAAATATTCTCAAAAGATAAAGCTAACAATTAAGTTGGACTCTCACATCTTGTTTAGTAAATAGGTCAAAATTATAATCAAGCAGACATCATTTACCCCCACGGTTAATCAATTGAATCTAAAAACCCTAAATACATATCAATGTCTTAAATTTTTTATTCTAAAACCTAAGTTAGCGTTAATTTCCTCCCCCACCCCCATAATGTCTTCTCTATTTCTCCCCTCACTGCAACCCTTCCTAAAATCGTGTTACCCTCATGCTAGGAAACGACAACAGCAATATATGGAAACCCTCATCCACCAACTCCTCTTTCTTTTCTCCTTATCTTCCTTCTCTATTTCTTCCCATCCTCCTATCTTCTTCACCACAAAGTTTGCATCAAAAACCCTAACTGATGAGCATCCTCCTCACCACCACAGTTAGGGTTCAAGATGCAAAGTTGCCTCCACCAGTTATTGCAACCATAGACAGTACTACATCAGGAACTCTCCTTCATCCTCCTCCTCTCCATGACCTACAACTCAGTGTGGACTTATCTCTATCCCTTGTGACCAGAAGCCTCACATAGAGGGAGCACCGCCTACACATGTCTTGGTTGATGGAGGATCTAGTGATAATTAGTGGATGTCATTTCCCACCAATACCACTTGGAGAAACACCAATGTCAATCTCCTTACCCCTATGTGGGTTTGTGATCTCTCTATCCACTAGCCTTCTTTGTTACTCTTTCCACACACATTTGAACCTTAGTGGCTCTTGCTTATTTTCCTCCTCCTCATGCCCTGAAGGCAACGGAGACAAACTATCACTAGGCTCGACGACCAGTGGTTATGTTGCAAATTCATGGATCATGAAGCACCATCATCTATGTCTCCTATTCTCACATAGTCCTCCCAACCATGATAGTACATTTATCTTGCCACCCATGAGCACCTTGCACCTTCAAGCTTTCCAGCAATGCCTACACCTCGACCATGTCTGATCTTTAACTGCAGTCTAAACTTTTACCACACCTGCTACCTATGATGTATGAGTCACTGGGAACCAACAATCCCTCCACAAGATAGTTCCCTTCCAGCCACTAATTCATGTCACTACTAAAAATGGGCTATATGTGACATTCAAGTATGTAACTTATCAACAAAAAGGTTACACATCTCTCCATCACCTATAAAATGAATGTCACCTATCAATAGTATCATGTGTGCTATGTAGCTTATATGGAATGAACGTCACCGATTAGTCGTTTTCCAATTATAAGAGGTGGCAACATGTGACATTAAACACTATAGCCCACATAGAGATAATCACATATAATGATGTCACCTATTTCATGTAAAGTGATTTCAAGTTGTTATCACCCAACCAATAGATGACAACCATGTTGGACACATATACATGTATTGGACAGCAACAAGGTGTCACATTTCCCACCAAACTATCAAAATATTGATATTGTCACACTTTTTTTAACAAAATAAAAAATCACTTTGATAAGAATAGACAAGAACAACCCAAAATGAACAACTTTATTTTTGTATTTCTACAAAATGTTTACAAGAGAATTGTGTACAGCTTGGGATAGAAAACTCTCTCAGAGTAATGAAAAAACCATAGTCAAAGAGATTAATACCTAAAATAAATCATATCTATGCCTAGGTAAGGAGTTTTATACTACAATACAGAAAGGAAGATGACAAATGTAGGTAGCTAGAACAAATCATTCAAATTGCTTTTTCCAACTGTGCACCTCTGTTGAACACTTAATAGGAAAGAGCATAACATTGGCCATTGATGGAGATCTCAGGAGTGAGTGACTCTACAATTTTGGTTTTGACAGCTCTATCTCATGAACTTTCCCCTCTTTTCATGTATGCTCACATTGACCTTTATATACGCACTGTAGACTCTCTTTGTCAACCTCCTTCCATCAAGTTTGTTGCTAGAGACAACCAGGTGCAAGAGTTTCTTTATTATACATTGAAATCATTCCTTCCCATGCAATATGTAAGCTCCAAAAGCATCAAGATGCAAATCATTGGCATTTGTAATAGCAACATCATGAGATTTCGCTGATCTACAACAATAGTAAAATGGAATGAAAGGAAACATAAAGACAAAAAATATGAATTTGGTAAGGAGTATGTTAACCTTTTGCAGCAAGATAAAGCAAAACAAGGTATAATCAATCAACTTATAGATTAGCCACCTAACACCTTTGTTACTCACACGAAACAAGATGCTAGTGTTTATCCAATCTTCTAGCTTCTTTATACAGTAACCTTCTACTTTGAATAAAGATTGTAACTCCATGAATACATATATTCATACCCCAAAATAGAGAAGCACGGTCCCAATGACAATAGCTACTACATGTAACCCAAATATATACCCAATAGAGCTATTGTACTCTGACCTTGTGCAAAAATCATTCTATCTTCTGATGCCATTTTTTGATTACATATGTTAAGATCACTACTATGAAAAAGAATCCCAACAAGACGTAGAAGACAAGTGTTGAGGCAAAGGCCATTCCCAAGCTCCTTTGGGTGTAATCTAGACTGGAAGTGCCATCAACCAATACTTTTACATGTATTCCCTCAGCTTTTTGACAAGAAATACATTGAATTTGAGGTAAAAAATATCATCAATTTCACCTACTATCTCCTCATTCTTGATCTCATATTGCTTGGTGAGGAGCTTCCTTACTGTGCTCATTGTCAAAGCATAGGAGATGAAGATGGAAAAGATAAACAACATGACCAATAACATAATTAGGGAGGACTCAAAGAATCGAGTGATGAGGTCGGTGTGGAGCAGGAACAACACATTCACAAACAAGGTGATCACAAGAATACCAAGGGAAGTCACATTAGAGAGTATTCTCCTATCATTTGTTCTCCCCAGGGATGGAAACATGTGGTTCATGGATTTGCACACCAGGACTATGCCACCGAGCTTGGCAAGTTGGTAGAAGAGCCTCAACATCATCACGCTAGTGTCAGATGGGATCTTGATTGCCATTACTAGAATCACAATGTCATGGTGTTGAGCGCAAAGAACTTGGCAACGATCCAAGTCTTCCTCCTAAGCCAAGCTCTAGAGCAAGGTCTAAACCAATGCAGACAGTGCACATCAAGGACGTCAATGCCACATACCTACCCACCAACGGCGTGAAGTCATAGAATTTGGAGTCGTTCACGCCTCCATAGTCAGTGCAATTCCCCTAGATTCCCCGATGGGCTAGATCATATGCTTCTTCCATGGTTAATACAACAACAAAATTATATTCCCTTAATACAAAACAATGAACAAAAGCACTCCCAAAAAAGGTCCATGTTTAGTGCTTTATGGCATTCATTCATGTCAACTTTCCATCTTTGGGTGTGAGAACTTGATGCCTTTTCCTTACATTGAACTTAACTTGAGTGTGGCATGATGTCATTTTGTACTATACATTCATCTTTATCTCTTTTAGTAATTAATCTTCTTCTTTCTGTGACCAGTGTCACTTGTAAATGTCATTTAAACGCTCAGATATCATCTTTATCGTTAACTTTGTGTGATATTTTATTTGAAGATCATACTCGTATGATTGAGTTCTGCAAACACCACAACATAGTAATATGAAGGATTAGCAGTCTCAAATCACAACACAACCAGGAGTTGAATACAAACTTGTCAAGTTGCAAACCATCTAACCGTCTCACATGAATTTTCTAATCAATTCAAACAACAATCACTTAATAAGCTAAGACAAAAGACTTGTCTGAAAGTATAAAACCCCAAGATGTTCTTTAGAGAAACCAACAACCATTCTCAAGGGAATAACCACCCAACATGTTGTTCATCATCATCATCATCATCAACGAAGCCTCAATCTCAACCATGTTGGGGTTGGTTACATGGATCCTTCTTTTCCAATCAGCTCTGTTATAGGTCATACTCTGATCAAGATGTAAAGATTCAAAATCTCTCTTTATAAGCTCTTCCCAAGTTAATTTTAGGTCTGCCTTTGCTTCTTTTAGATGTGCTTGACTCAATAACATTGCTTCGAATAGGTGTACTTGTCAGTCTACTTTGTACATGTCCATACCATCTTAGACAGCCATGCAACTTGTCCTCAATGCTCACCGCCCCACTCTGTTTCTGACATAGTCATTCCTTAAATGATCTTTTCTCATATTCCCTCACATCCATATCAGCATGCACATTTTGGCCACGTTTATTTTGTTTAGACTTTGTTCCTTTACTACCCAACATTCACTCCTATATATCATGACTCACTAGTACAGAAACTATCTCTGGAGTTGGTTAAAACAACACTATAATGTAGGTTAAAAACTGACACCTAAGTGGGTGACACTACAGACACAAGTCTAAGATGTCGGTTCTTTGGCAACAGTAAAACCGACACTAGAGATCTAGTGTAGGTTGTGTGGATACTAGAAACTGACATAGATAGGAGTCATAGGCATCGGTTGCATGCCTAAAACCAACATCAAAAGAGCCATACCATGTCACAATTGTAATTGTTAAAGGACCCTACATTGTCGTTTCGGTGTAAATCGACACCTATCATGGTGTACAGTGACAGTTGCAGCCCAAAAAAATCGACATTTTTGATGTACACTGATAGTTATAACTAATAAAACAACAACTATGACATGCTACTCAGCCAAGCTGTGTTGTCCAGCACGGCCATTTTGTTTTTGTCCTTTAATGTAGGTTATTTTATTAAAATCGACGAATTAGGCCTATAGTGTCAGTTTTTTTATACAACTGGTGACTAAGTTTTTTTTTAATAGCAGGTCTGCAACCTACTGCCCAACTGGTCTGCAGGATGCAAAACCTGCAGTTCAGTTCTGAACTACATGTTGACAATATCATGTGAGTTTAGCTTAACAACATGCCACTAAACCTATAATAAAAAACATAATATGTACATAATTTTATTCATTCTCCAATTCCATTTCATCACATGTGCAATCATAATTCATTCATCTTCACATTCATTCACAGACACGTTACTTCATTTACATGTATACCAATTTCATTCTCATGACATATAGAAACATTCATTCATTCATCTTCACATTTACACACATGTATATAGATCATCATTCACATATGCATGTATCAAATTTACAGTTGCAAGAAGTCATAAGCACCACATGTACAATAGAATTTATGATATTAAACTTTAGAAAAATCATTCTTCTTCATCTCAATCAAATTCAAAGTTCATTTCCCTTTTGAAGGCTTCTGCCCATTGTTCTCGTGTCTCATCTAGTTGTTCTCTCATATAGAACATGTATATGTCTATTAGCTTTTCTAATGTATCAAAGTCTTTCATTTAAACACCTACAAAGAGAATGACATATATAATTAATAAGTTTGGTATGTTCATATTATCTAATGAGACTATATACTTATGATGATCAAGAATATATATATATATATATATATATATATATATATATGGATTACACTATGTATCTCGTCGATGTCTACTGCCACATATCTGACAATCATGTCCATATACTGCATCATGTAGTATGCGCATGTCCAACCGTTGTCTTACACAGAACACTATGAATTTCAACATACAAAAAGCTAATAAATAAAAGTAAGCATAGTTGGCATAAATATGCATTAGAGTAAAAAAAAACTACCTCAATATTCTTCCAAACTATCACTTTCTTTTTTGTGTCTACCTTTCCTCCAACTTTTTTGAAAACTTTTATAGCCTTATACATTACTGTAACACATTGAATTGACATTAGTAAATAGTCATGTAATATATATGTTAACAGGTATAGCTATAAAAATTTACTCGTGTGATCAATGCCTTTTTTAAATTGTGTCCCCTTGTCGTCTATTTTGTCACCCTTAGGAACTAAATAATAAATAGTTGGCATCACGGTGAGAACAACCAATAATACCCAATGGTTATTCCTGAGTGACAAGAAGGCCAAAAAAAATATAACTCAAAATCTACAATTAAATATAATTCCTTAAGTCAAAAATATAAGCAAAGTAAGTAAACTTACCCAACATTGTATGGATCTAATATCACACTCTTTTTCTTTTTACCAAAATATTTAAATGTGGTAGAGCTATAGGGTAACAGATGCAAGGTCTTTAAGTACATGGCTAATCAAGAATGAAACTAGAAATCCGACATGGCTCATTGAAAACTGTGTACAGATCCTATGTAAGTGATTGTAAAACATATATCATGTATGCATTAATATATAAGAAAATAGATCACCATATATAAAACAAGGTTTATATCTATATAAGATGTCACCATATCCAAAGTTCTATCATAGATGTATTCAACCAAGCATCACAGAAAAAATATCAAAACATCTTGTCGAAATATACTAGTATCATAATGTTGACCTACAACGTCCTCCTTAATAGAAACCATCATAGGCGAATATTCTTCATGTTATCCTATAAATAGTGCCATACCACTTCATTGAGGACCTATCGAGTCGAATAGGTCATGTGAAAGCGAACCAGGTAATTGAGAAGGAGGTGGAGGTGGAGGAGGCCAATATATAAGGGGTTTCTTAGGTCCTATGTCATGCATATATTTAATTTCATATCAATTGGTGTGTATATACAAATACAAACATAATGTAAATTTACCATACATTATGATCAATATAGATAACTCCCAAGCGACCACACCAACTTCTGCTTCACCTATCATCTCAATGTCTGGGTGGTCATATGGCAGTGGACACTTCTTCTAAGCTTTGTAGACAAGCCTTGGGCATACACGAACCGCATCGGCGGACAATAGAGCACCATGAAGTGTGGCACCTATAAGGGGTGGGTAATCCTCTCCCACAACAATGACATATTCTTGTAATTTTAGACGACATGGCCTCAACCCCTAAAAATTTACATAGAGTGTTATATATACCTAAACATATCATCTTGAAAAGACCACTATGTTATAAAAATACTTACAACGTATGTGCTAGGTGTTGGGTCTACAAGATTACTCCCAACCACCTTTATCGTAGGGGGGTCCTTCTCATATGAAGAGTGGGGTGACACAACTGGTACTGTCAGAGTAGTTGAATGAGAAGCCTCCTACTGGCTCATTGCTTCTTGAATTTCCTTTGCATTAACTCTTTTATATCCTCTTTTGAGAATCCCCCTTTCTGGACAGATTTACGCTCTGATGGCCCAAAGAATGCTCTTATACCCACACCAACACATGAAGCCCTAACACGTCTAGGATGCACTGGGTTACCTAGAGTAACTATCAATTCATCCCTTGTGCCCTTAGGATGAACTTGCCTTCTTTGCTTTTCTCATAGAGCTCCGACTAATCATCATAAATGGTAATTGGTAAGTAAAACATAACAATCATCAATACTAATTGCTATGAGAGTTGAATTTTACCATTTTTACAACCACCTCAAAAATTGTGGGGTGGTTATTTCTCCATATTTGGATTGCCTCCCAGCTATCCATATATTATGGTGAAGTAGAGATTCAGTAGTAGTAGTAGAGGACTCAGCAGTACCGAGAATAGGCTGCTGAGAATAAGATGCCTATAGTGGCTTTTGGAAAATATTTGCATAGCCGCCTCGACCCATCGTGTGGTTGTACACATTCTTTGCACGCCTTTCTCTTTGAGCATCGCTTGTAGCCTGGTTAGTAACAATCATCAATAGTAATTGGTAAGTAAAACATAACCTACTATGTCAAGGTAAAATAACGAATTAATAAGAATGTATTCAAAATGGGGAGTGAGGCTTAATACCTTGAATTCATCGATGTTTTTCATAGCAACAAACACCTCCCACATCATCGGGTCAAGATATCTCAATTACTCAGTGGTTGACTTCTTCCTCTTCTCAACCTCTTGTATGTATAGTCTCATCAGAGTTGTCCTATAATTCCTCAGTACCCTCCCACAGTGTTGCATCACCTTTTAATGATGTAGTTTTTCATCCAGGTCATATATGCTCTTTAAAAGTTCATATACTTAATGGAATATTCTTAAAAGTAGATTTGTAAATAGTTTAAAAAATAAAATTGCAAATGATAATATCTCATACATAGTTCTTTCCATATGAAGTTTGTCTTGCTTTTATCAATTCTATGCCAAGATTCTACTTCTATACTACAATGTCTATGAGTAAGAACCCCTAGATATGAAACAAAATAGCTCTGGTTCTTTCCAATAGGATTTCCTGCATGATCAAACTCAACGACCAACTTTAGTCCATTACCCCTTTGTTGTATCAACTTGTTCATCATGATGATGCCCCTTGTTTTTTATGTTATGTACGTTGCTCGTTAAGATGAAAAAGATCCTCAGGACGTACATCCTCAACCTAAAATTGGCAAAAAAAAACACATATAGGTCATAAACTAATATAACTTATAAATGCAATAAAATAATACAACAAGATAGACATATTATAAAATGCACAACCTACACCAGTGTCAAGGTTCACATTGTGATGCTTCTCATCCTCATGGTAATCATCATCACGGTTATCATATTCATGGTCAAATGCCATCTGAAAAAATGTCATAAAAAATAGTCAAACAATGAAATATAAGGTTGTAAAATGAACATCTAACATTTATAAAAATAAAATCATGCCTCTAATATTGATATCTTTTATCAATTAACATTCCCTCAATGTGATCTCCATTCACATATTCAATATTTGGTGTTGGCAAGCCAACTGAGAAAGGACTAGAGTCATCATACTTGTCATTGTACTCTTCTTCATCTATAGGATTTTCAACGAACTATGTTTTATCATGAAGAACAACTGACCACTTTTCATTTACAAGATGATCGATATAAAATACTTGCTTCACATGTGATGCCATTATGAATGGTTCACCCTTCTCACCAATCTTTTGAAAATTCACTAATGTGAAACCCAATTCATCCACTACAACTCCTTTGGTGTTATCAACTCAATTACACTTCAAGATCGAAATTTTGAAATCTACGTAGTCAAACTCCCATATGTCTTCAATGACATCATAATATGACATTTTAGCTTCACATGCACTCTTATCCTTCGCACTAGAAAAAAACAATGAAGATGCTTGAAGGGTGACCCCACAGATGACGCTCTTATCATCTTGACAGTTTGTGTAATATGAGAACCCATATGAGAACCCTTCATAAGACATAACATTCATTTTTGGTCTACATGAGAGGCATTTGATATTTTCAGTAACATTATTTGGTGTTTGAGATAGTTGACGTAAGACTTTATCTTTAAACCACCTAATAAATGTCTTGTTATGCTCTCTATCAAGCCCCATTAAATTGGTTCAAGGATATTATTTCTTGATGAAATTGGTATGTTTGGTGATATAAACACTCACTTAGTCAAAGTTGTGTAAATATACAAGTGGCCTTATTTCCACAGCTCACGAATGATTACTTGCACTCGTGCTTCTAAAGTCCCTTTCCTGGAATAGTCCTCAATATTCTTATCATTTATAGGAGCTTCATTACCACTCAGAAATTCACTGCAAAAGTCCACAACCTCCCTCATCACATAACCCTCAATAAAAATCCCTTCAGACCGATAATGGTTTTGAACATCACCTTTAAAAACATGCATGTACTATTTGAAAGGATACATCCAATGCAAGAACATTGCTCCCAACATTTTCACTTCCCTAGTCAAATGGACAACAAGATGTACCATGATATCAAAGAATGAAGGAGGAAAATACATCTTAAGATGGCATATAATAACAACCACTTCTCGTTGTAATTTATTGAGATTCTTAAAATCAATAATTTTGATGCATAGAGTGTTGAAGAAGAAACAAATCCCGGTGATTGCAAACCTTACATGCTTCAACAATATAGATCGAATTGCCATGGGCAATATTTGTTGCATTAGAGTGTGACAATTATGAGATTTAAGACCTATCAGCTTCATATCTTTCATTGATACCAGTCTACAGATATTGGAAGAGTATCCCTGTGGTACCTTAACATTAATCAAACACTCACAAAAAGTTTTCTTCTTCTTTCTAGACAACGTGTAACAAGCAGGAGGTAAATATGGTTTTCGATCACTCCTAACTACTTCTTTTAATTTTTTCCTTATTCCCTTTCATGTAGGTCTATTATGGATTTGATGCCATCTTTAGTCTTACCTAGTATATTCAACAGAGTACCAATGATGCTATCACAAACATTTTTGTCAACATGCATGACATTGATACAATGCCTAACTACGGAAGAACTTCAATAAGGGAGATCCCAGAATATTGACCTCTTCTTGAATAAATATTTGTCACTCTATGTGGAAATGGTTCATTTTGATCTCTTACCAAATTCATTGACAAAGTCTTTTACTCTTTCCTGAACAACCTCCCCTAGTATAGGTTTAGGGTCACTCCATTCCTCATTCAATCCATTAAATTCTTTGTGCAACCTTCGATAAGGATGGACTTTTAGAATAAACCTTAGATGACCAAGAAATACAGTCTTGCCGCCATGTTTTAGTCGTATAGAATCAGTTTTCTCTTCACATATAGGGCATGCTTTGGCTCCTTTTACACTATATCCAGACAATTCACATATGCTGGAGAGTTATTAATAATGCAAAACAACATAGCATGCAAATGAAATGTCTCTCTATGTGAAGAATCATTGGTTATCACACCTTCACCCTAGAGTTTCTTTAAGTCATCAATCAGATGTTCAAGATAAACGTCGATATCATTTACATGTTGTTTAGGGACCGATATCAACAATGACAACATAACGTACTTATTTTTCATACACGGCCAGGGAGGAAGATTGTATATAACAAGCATAACATGCCAAGTGCTATGTCGGCTGCTCAATGTGTTGTATGGATTCATCCCATCGGTACAAAGCCCAACTCTTTGATTCCCGACTTCTTCACCAAATTCAGGATACAATAAATCAATCTTCTTCTACTATGGGGAATCAGACGCATGTTGTAGGATCCCATCATTATACTTCTTAACCTCTACATGCCACCTTCAATTCTCCGCATCCATCAGATTGACAAGCAAGCGTTGAAATTGTGGTATTATGGGTAGATACCACATCACCTTGGCAAGAGAGCCAGTTTTGGACTTCCCCAAAGTCGTCATTATATACCTTGACACCCCACATTTTGGACAACCTTTCAAATCGACACAGTCCTTTTGAAATAACACACAATCATTTGGGCATGCATGTATCTTCTTAGCCTTCATTACCATTGAGCATAACATTTTCTTTAATTCATATGTTGAGATTGGAAGCTCATTGCCTCTGGGAAGAATTTATTTCAACAAAGACAACAATGACGTGAAGCTTTTTTCGCTCCATGTATTGTTAGCCTTCGGATTATACAATCTCAACACAGTGCTCAACTTCATAAACTTAGTACAACCTGTGTATAATGGTCTCTCAACATCACACATAGTGTTCCTAAATAATGAAGTGGATCGGTGTGCTCTACCCCACAACTATCTAACATCACATCAACCATGTCTATTGGAATCATTTCGTTCACATCTACATCATCAACGACAATTTCTTCTTCAATAAAAGTACTACTATCGACATCTACTAATCTCAAGTTTGGAATCTCTCCATGCCAGTACCATTTTGTATAGCCTTGTACAATCCCATTGCACATGACATGACTTTTAATTTCATTACTAGTGTTGACTTTCAAGTTGTTACCGCAATGTCTACATGGATAATAAAACATATCTCCACGTTGTTTCATATGTTCCTCTGCAAATCTTATAAACTAATCAAGACCAGTAATAAACTTTGGGGTGCAATGATTTAGAATGGAAATCCATGATCTATCCATTCTATGATCAAAGATAAAACAAGTATTAGGGTTTAGGGTTTACAGATTAGGTTAAGGATTTACAGATACATTAAGATTTATTGTTTTAGATTTAGGGATAAGGGTTTATAGATTAGGGTTTAGGGTTTAAATATTAGGATTTATGATTTATAGATTAGGGTTTAGGGTTCATTAATGAATGTGTGCACCACCTTTCCCATTCTTGAACACCTAATCTCACTAGTATGTGTATAATGTGTATTCAATTTTTAAGAAAATTTTGGCAGCATTTCCCCGTAGTTCTCCAAGTGCACCAATGTAGATGGGAAAATGTACACCAACATATGTACTTAGAGAACAAATAGGGAAATACTGACAAAATATCTTGAAAATTGAATATACATTATATAGTTACATCCTAAGTGAGATTAAGTGTTCAAGAACAGTCTCAAACTGGGGACTATCCAAGATTTACTCCTAATGAGTAAATGTCGGACGGGTTTCTAGGCCAACAAAATACATGTATGTTGTCAATCCTATACATATGATCCTAGTTTCATTGTTCATATCCTAGGTTTTATGTAACATTATTTAATTCCATTCATTCTTCCATTTGGATTAGTTAATCAAGGGATAAAACAAACATTAATATTAATTAAGAGAACTAGATTAGGCACCTTGATTTGAGATTCTTGACTAGATCTTTGAAAAGTGTCCCTCAAAGAGGTCCTAAGATTACAAACAATGTATGAGTTGATTAACAATAGCAACATCTTGTAATCTTAATCATACCCTAGTCCGGGTTCCATATTCTACAACATTGATTTCAACATCTCCAATGTACATGCATGTGTTGGATCTAGGGCTTTAGAGGGGGGTAAATAGAGCTTCAAAATTCTCACAAGATAAGTTATACCTTCAAATTATATTAATCAAAACCAATAGCTTAAGTGCAATTTGAAATCCTAACTAATAAGCATAGCAAGGATGAGAGAAAATGAAACAAGCACTTGGATAAGGTCATTTAGAGTGGTTCCACTCTCCAAACTAGGAGAGAGTCAGTCCACTACCTAGAGAGGTCAACCTCTAGGACTTTGCAAGTGTTTTACTCTATACATTCACTTATGAGAGATACAACACAAGACCTACCAAAGGACTTACCTATCCATTACAAAGAGTCTTCAACCTTACTAAGGACTTACCCACTTTGCAAAGAGTCTTATGCCTTCTTTCAAGGACTTACCTACTCTTACACAAGTCTTCAGCCTTTGAGGAATTACCCACTCTTTTTAGATCTTTAGCCTTTGCATTCTCCTTAACTTATAGAAGATCTTCACCTCTTCTTCAACTTTAAAGAAGAACAGCAACAACTCCACCTTCACTCGGAGTAGCTTGCTTCAACCTTTTCTTATTTGAGAAAGGGGGTAGGGAAGATGGAATGGAGTGAGAGCTTTACAATCACAAGGAAGTAGCTCTCTTACAACTAGCCTAACTCACTCACGATCATGAAATGCTATGTAAATGAGAGAGAGAAAGGAGATCAAGGAGTTGCAACACACTCAACTATAGCAAGGACTTAGAATAGCATGAATGAACAAACTTGGAATGAACTCCAAGGGGTCCTATTTATAGATGAGGGTGTTCCCTTAAGTGTGGGATCACTTAAGGGTGAAAAATAGCCATTTTCCAAGTTGCAACGGATCTATTCTTGCTCAAAACAACTATCTAATGGTTATAATCACTTTTTCTATATTTTTCATATAGTACATTCAGTTGAGTTTTAATAAAGGTAACTCGATCAATCCACTAAGAGACAAAGCCAATTTTCAAACTATCGGTTGAGTTTGTTCTGGGAAACTCGACCAATGAGCGAAAATCAATTTTGCTCAGTGAGTCAATCGATCAAGTCCTATGAGTGTGCAACTAGACTGATTGCTCTCTCTAGAGAACCCATCACTGGATCGGTCAAGTTTCCAACTTGACCGATAAACAACCTATAATAAATTTTCTAAATTGACATTAGAGTGATCAAACATTATAATTAAGTGTCCCTGATTTTTTCTCATTTTAGTTATAGTCATATCATCAATACAAGTGATGACAAAAACCATCTAAGGTCATTTGTAGTGACTTCCCAAAATGCACACTTGCATTGCTTTTGACTTGAACTTGAACAAACTAGGGCTTGTGTAATTTGATCATTTTCAAGTACCTAAAGCCTGAAATCAATCTTAAACAAACATATTAGATACATAGGAATGGAATGATTAAGTCTTATCAAAATATAGACAATATAGAACTCTCAACTCAACATTCTCCCCCCTTTTGATAATGAAAAACCATTCCTCAATCATATTGAAAAGGATATGTAAAGTTATACATTTGCCTTGTGATTTGCTCACCCTCAATCTATGCCTACTCTTACCTGCATAGTTAGTCTATCTACACAAAGCAACATGACATGTATATTATATGGTCCTTTAGCAAGTCACAAGATAAATCATAAAATGAACAAGAAAAGGATCACATAGGCAATAAAAGTAATATGGTCGAGATTCAAAACATTGAACTTCTCTCCCCCTTTTGTCATTATAAAAAAGGAAGGGGGTAAGAAGAGCACAGAAATGGGTCTTCTCCAAGATCAACCAAACATATATCCACAACGTGCAATCTCAAAGCATACAATTAACAGAGAAGAGAGAAGCAAACAATCCAAGTCATAATTAAAATATGGTAAATATGGCACCAACTCATGAGATATAGTAAATCAATGAGTAAGTGTATAAAAGATTAAGATTACAACCCAGAGATTGTGTTCTCAAAAACAACTACAAGCCAAAATAATGAAAAACTAGATGATAAAATAGTACAACTCAAAAAATGTGCCCAGATGTTTTTAATACAAAAATAGGCTAGAAAGATATATGTGATTAGCATCTAGCCTAAAAACTAGAAAAACTAAACATCTAAGCTATCTATGTCCACAACATCATCATCATTGTCAGCATCATAAGCTTCTGGCTCATAGTCATCATCTTCACCTAAAAATGTGGTAGAGAGAACAACATCACCTCATCACCAGAGGCACCAGCAAATCCATCAGAGCCATCATCATCATCACCATCATCATCATCATCATCCTCATCGACATGTGGGAAGGAAGGAGTAGAACTACCAAGACCATAAAGCACAATGGCCAAGGGGCCAGCTGTCAGAGGCACCACATCAGGGGTAGATCCACCAACAATAGAGGGTGTAGCAGCAGAAGAAGCAGGTGGAGGAGCAGGGTAAAAGTGATCACATGCATAGGATGCATAGTCACCTCTTGGATAGGGCTGGTAGGCAGGGTAAGGGTGTGCACAGGACATGTTCATGTTTGACATGATGGCATAGAGGTCCTGATGCAAGTGCTCCTGAACATGAAGGTTGTACGCCTATTGATGCATCATGTATCCCATAAGGGTTTCATTGGATACATGGAACAAGGCGCAGGCAAGTCAGGTAGGCTGAGGTGGTGAAGGTGCTTGAGTAGAAGTAGAGGTAGAGGTAGAGGTAGAGGCACAGGGTGTAGTAGATGATGGGATAGGCACATATTTTTGAAGTGTGGTCTCACTGATGCAAACTCCTTTCTGGGCAGGTTTGTAGTGCGGGTCATGGAAAAGAGATTTGTCAGTGACAACCTGAAAAAGACCACAGATCAGGGCTGAGTAGGGTGGGTGGGTGCCACGGGTGTTCTTCCCTGAGTCAAAGCAGGTCATATGGTGGAGAATGTATCTCACCCACTTGACTCCTATGTTCTTTAAGAGACAGAACATAATTACCGTAGTGTTTTTTGCAATTTCAGCATGATTCTTCTTGGGGTGAATATTACAATTGATAACTAAGGCAAGTATGTGTCTCTTGAGGTCTAAGGTAGAGGAGGTAAGGGCGCACTTCTTCCTATATGGGAATTGAGGCTTCTTCAAGAACTTATGAATATCAGGGAGAGTAAGGTCATACTGCTTTTAGAAGGCCTCAGGCTCGACTAGGTCAAAATACTCAGGATAATCCTTATGTCAGGTGTCAGTCACTTCAATAACTGAAAAGAAGATGTTCATGGTATCTTTAGAGACTTGGAATCTCTTCTCGGTGATCATGAAAGTTAGGACTACTTGAGTATTGGGTGGTGGTATGAGTGTGTCATAATTCCATTGCAAGTTAGCATATAATTCATGAACAACTTTTTTGCTAGTTATAGAATTGTTATAGCATGCATGTTCGACACACAAGGTGGAGAGATGATGGTCATATAACAACTCAGCTACTTGATCAATGACCTCTTGTCTTTGTGGGTGTGGCTCAAATAAGGCACGAAAAGGGAAGGGGTTCCTAGGAAGGAGCTCCTTGTACCTATTTAGAGTTTCATTTGAGACGAAGAAGGTGTCATCAAAGGGAATCAAGCGAGAGTTGGACGAAGATGAAGGTGCACAAGCTAGGGCGGCCCTCTTTCTCCTATTAGATGCCATGGAGATGAAATGGAGAGGATGGAGAGAGCAAAATCTTGAGAAACACCACCAAAACCCATCCACACACCTAGGGTTGATAGGAAGGAGGTCAAGGAAGGTTGATCTAGGTCGAAATAGGGCTAGGGAGAGGAAGATTGGGGCTAGGGTTGAGAGCTTGAGGGATCTAGAAGTTGGATCAGTCAATTTTTCTCTAGTTGAGAGGGAGAAAACTCGGCCAAACCTATCTTAAGTTTTCTCCAGCCCAGCCATCGATCGAGTTTTGTGACTCTGAAACTCGACCGATAGGCTCTTTAAAAAAGCTCTCGGCCACTGATCGATCCAGTTGGCAACTCGACCAATGGTCAACCTGAACCAACTTTAGTAATTCTAATTTTTAGCCATTTGAGTGCTAATTAAATTTATTTTTCAAGTCCATTTTGCATTTTGAGCATACTTAGGCACATATTACTCATAATTGGTTACTATTTTGTGATAAAACAAGCGTTTATGAAAAATACCCAAAAACAAGAGAAAAACAATGCAACATGAACATGAAAATCAATTTTTAGCATATTAATAAGTAAAAGTGATCAAAACATAGGCAGAGCATATAGGATAAATGATAGCTAGCTAGAAGGCATATCATATTCATTCAAAGTATTTATAAGTAGTTTAGATCTAATAAAGTTAAATTGCTCTCTAGCTAGAGGTTTAGTGAAAATGTCCACCAACTGATTTTTCGTGTCCACATGTGTGATATATATATCCTTTTTGGCAATGTGATCATGAAGAAAATGATGGCGAACCTTTATATGCTTAGCTCTACTATGCAAGATAATATTATATGACAAGTTAATTGCACTAGTATTATCACAATAGATAGGAGAAACATCAAAATGAATGTTAAAGTCTTGAAGCATTTGCTTCATCCATAGGACATGGGCACAACAACTCCCGACTGTAATGTATTCAGCCTCGATGGTTGATAATGCCACTGTGCTCTATTTCTTAGAGAACCAAGACACCAAGAATGGTCTTAAGAGAAACCAAGTGCCACTTGTGCACTTTCTATCAATCATTCACCCTATGTAATCTGCATAACTATAAGCAGTAAGAGTAAAGTCCCTTGACTTGGGATACCATAGATCAAAATTTGTCGTTTTGGCTAAGTACCTTAATGAGAGACCCCTGACCTTGCATAAAGTGTTGAACATACTTAATTATCTTAATTTAATTCTTAGATCCTTAATATAACCTTGTGATATTCTTTAGAATCATAATACAAGCTTAAGTTTCAAGTTTGGTCCAATTTGGACACTATTTGTGCAAGTTATACAATTTTATGCACATTTTAGACTTTTCTACAATTTACCCAATTGGGAGGTTTTTCTTACAATTTGTCACTTTCATTATGTTCTTTGGATTTTCTCTCAACATTCTTGAGCTTTTTTAGCCTTCGGAGTACTTAGTTGAACCTTGGTTTGGAGGTGTTTTCCCACAAGGGTATTTTAGGGGTTTACCCCTTTATGGATGAGCTACCTTTAGGAGCTATTAAGCAATGGTTTATTTGCTTTGCTTGCAAAATCAAGAAACGAGGAATAAGCAGGTCTCCATGGACAGTGGGTCAGCTTCTTGTGTGACTGCTTGTATATCCTTAATAGTTTAAGGCTATGGATGCATGGAGAACTTTTAGACACCTCATGCTTCTTCTCTCTCTTATCCTAGAGCTTTGTATATCTACTTTTAATCTCCCAAACGAAAGTTTTTCCATCTACCACTTCCCTCCTGCTAAGAACCTTGTTCCCTCTCTATTTATCTATGGAGACCTGTCTAAGGTAGAAGAAGAAGGCGATTTTCTTGGTGGAAGCTCCTAGGGTTTCCTTTTGCTCTCTTTTAGGATTTTTAAAGCTTCCTTCTAGTGATCTTGACCTAAATGAGTAAGAATCCCCTTCTTTCCTTCATTTATTTCTCTATTATTCTTCCTCCTACCTTCCTCCATGTTGAAACCATGTTGTTCCATGGCAGAAGTTGCTCTAAATCTCTAAAACCATACCTTTCTTGCTCCTTATGCTTAGGGTTTGCTTCTTTGATGGAGAAATGTGCTAGATGGACGAGTTCAGAGCTTATGCTTGGATTTTTTACCTTAACTATTCAATCTTTCTTCTATTTGGGATCTGATATTCTCATTAAAGGAAAGTTTTATAACTTGCTCCACGTTTATTGCTTACCATAATCTTGCTAGTCCATGTTCCTGCATAAAAATGATGATCCATGCACTAAAAAGTTATGCTTGACTTGGATTTCAATTTTTATGATGTTCCCTGTTTTGATTTCATTTCTAGATGAACCTGTAGTAATGTGTACGTTCTTCTTAAGGTATAAGATGTCTTCTATCAGGTTGGTTTGACAACTAATGGTGCTAAGCACCTATCAACCAATGGTCAATTCTAGGGTTTAAAGTTGATTTCTTCTATAAACACATGACCCGATGGTGTTACCATTGCAACAACTGATGGTGTTGTCTTCATGACAACTGATGGTGGTTACCAAGGGTGTCAACTGATGTTCACCCCTTAGGCAACATTTTGGCTCAATTAGAAGCTTAATGATCAACAACTAAGTACCCTAATGATGCTATCAATTAATGATGACATTAGCTTGATATCCGATGGTGATTAATGAATATAGTGCTGATATAACAACCTATGGTGACTTAATGGTCAATATTGATGGTGGATCAGGTCTCCACGACTTATAGTGAGTTAATCATGTAGTTGTAGCATCAATTAAGCCTTAAACGAATGGTTTCTTGGGTCATTTGATGCAATTCTTGGACCTATACTCCAATTGATGGTTTTAATATATGAACTTAACCCAATGGTTAAGATCTAATGCTTCTTCATCCAATAAATTGAATGACGCCTAATGGAATAATAAGTTGGTCTTAATAAAGTGATTTGGATGGTTTCCTTTATGAGATCAACTTAAGAAGCTCATTTATTGACGGCTTGTTTTAAATAAACAATCACTCGTGGGTTTTACCCTACTCTTAATGGAACTTTTTATGTTGTTAATCAAGGGATGTTGGCGCGATTCCGCTAGAGGTGCAACACACTAGCCGAATTGACTCGACTAGATGCGCCCCACGAGGTTGGAACACACGTGATGGATTCACTTTCGAAATTTATAAACTTAACTAACACACCTACTTCTACTAAAACAACTATACCCGCAAGCGCACGGGGTCGTGTCGTAGTATAGGAAGGTGGCAAGTATAGGGTCGATCCACAGGGAAAATAGGGGGCGCTAGAGCTAGGTTAGTTTGGCTAGGTTCTTACTGCGGAGACTAGGGTTAAGGGTTTAAAGGTTGATTTTGATTGTTAACTACGGATAAATAAGCAAGCAATTAAAGGCAGGAATGAAATCTATGTTAACCCTAGACTAGATTAAGACTAAGCAGGAAAGAAAGGACTAAGCTAGGTATGAAAAGACAAATTATGCTAAGGCAAGCAAGAAAAAATCAAAAGAGCAATTAAAGAACTAAACTAGCATAAACAAGGCAAGAGCAAGGCAAGAAGCTAACTAAGCAAGAAAAGAACTAACTAAGCTAAGCAAGCACAAAACTAGGGTTTTAAGCAGTAAAGAGATGTGTGGGCTGTTTAGGGGTATGAACTTATCACTTAAGTTGGGGGTGACATATGAACATTATGATTCCATTTAGATTATCCAAACCAAACAACAAGTTAGAGTCTAATGAATTAACCTAAGCTACTAACTGGCCATGGATATGCTAGGTTGTGTATAGGGGAACTAGTCCCTAACACCCCCTACTACCCTTACGAGGCTCAATTGGGTTAGGGATTAGGTTCAATTCAATTAGAGTCTAATCACGTCTAGGTTTCTAGATTAGGCATTCCTAGGGCAATTAGGGGCTGAGAGTAGTAATGGGGAGGTGAGATTAGGGTTTTGGACCCCAATTCCCCTACATTCTAGCCTTGAGGAGGCTCCATGCTAATTGCACTAGAATTATCTAATCTATCTACTTAGATCTCTCACTTAGGTTTAGGGAGATTGATTAGGATGTAGGAAGATGGGAGGCAACCTAGGGATCCAAGAATTGGACCTAGGGGCAAATCCCAAAATTCACACATATAAGCAATTGGCCTAAACTCCTAAGTAATTTTACACACAAATCAACAAGCAATCCATGGAGAATGAGATGCAAATATAATATAATAATTAACAAATGGAATTACAATGTTTACATGCCATTATCCCCCAACATGGTATCAAAGTAACATAATTTCCCCCAAACAGCCCACCCAAGGGGACTAGATACCCATAGACATGGAAAATATAAAAAGAGAGAAGAAAGAGGTAGAAGAAGCCATGGAGCTCGGAGTAGTGGCTGAAATCCTTCTCTCCAACAGCTGCAGGGTCGTCCTCCTCCTCCTTCTTGGATGGCAAGGTGTAGAATGGTGGTGGGATGTGGATGGAAGGCTTAAATATGGGGGGTTATGTGGTGGAAATGGTGAAATGGAGTGGATTTGAGGTGGAGGTGAAGTGGAATGGAGTGGAGGTGATAAGGGAGCGAAAATGGGAGTAGAAGCAGCCAACCCCCAACCCTCAACCGCCACTAGGGTTTATATAGGGATCTAGGGGTCTAGGGTTAAGTTAGGGGTAAAATGGGAAAAATAGTGGAAAACTGGGAGGATTCTGTGAGTAGCACGGCCGTGGTGGGGTACCACGGCCGTGGTGGGCAGGGTAGGCCACGACCGTGGTGTATGGGCACGGTCGTGGGAAAAAAATGGCAAAGTTATAGGGTTTTTGTCAAAACGGCCACGGCCGTGGTGGGTCAACATGGCTGTGGTGGAGGTGGTGTGCCACGGCCGTGGTGGCTGGCACGGCAGTGGTGGGCTTGGTGGAGGTGGTCGTGGTGCTGCTGCACGACCGTTTTGCTCTGCTGTGCCACGGCCGTTTTGTGGTGCACGGCCGTGGTGTCTGTCACTGCCACAACCCTTTTGTTCTGCACGGCCGTGCTGTCTTCTGCTTGATTTGGAGGTTGAACCTGTCGATTTCTAAGTGACCTAGCACGGACGTTTTGTGGTACCACGACCATGCTGGGACTTGGGTCTTTGACTTTTCTTGGACTTCTTTGCTTTAATTAATCTTTGGCCACTAGGGGTAGGTCGAGGGAGCATCAGACTTCACTTTGGGCCTCTCCAAGTGCAGAGGAACCCTAGGATCGCCCCTTCTCTCTCTCTTCCATCAAGTGTGGTCCAAATGCCTGAAAAACATGCAAATAATGTCCATAAGTACATTTTATACAAATAAGCATATTAGGGGGAATGACATGCAATCTAACAGGTATAAATGTGGTTGAAGAGCAAAAAGACACAGGATTAAGCCCTAAAATAGGGCTGAATCACCACCCCAAACTTGAAACATACTTGTCCTCAAGTATGCTCCAACTCAATCTCTCTACAAACTTTCACAAAAAGAAATGACAAATGCAATATCAAAGACGATTGTTGCTGAATGGGATCAAAGATGTCTAAGTACATGCATTTCACCTCTCTTCTCTCCTTCTTTCACAATCCAATCATGAAAAGAGCACAAAGCATATGAACTTCAAATATAGCACATAGAGTACACAAGTTATCCATATTTCTTCCATTAAGTTTCGGGTAAACCGTTTCATGGTGGCGTTAATCAAGAATGACTACGAGTGCTGTTTCACATTCATGCATTCAATCTTATATCTCAAATCACACCAAATGACCCACGTGGCTGCGGAAAAGGGTAAAATGAGCTAAGTTTGATGTTTCCTAGCTCAATGGGTATGAAAGTGGAAGAAAGGGTTGCGGTAAGGTTTTTGGAGTGTTTTTACACACTCATCTTTTCTTTATTTGAATGCTCTTTTACAGGAGCATCTTTTTATTTTATTTTGCTTTTCTTTTTCTTTTTATTTTCTTTTCTTTTTCTTGCCCTTGGTGTAGATAGGGCATATGGTGGATAGAGTGAAGCGGGGAGATAAAGATAGGGCCACCCCAAACTTTTGGAGGAGGCCAAGGCTGATTATGTGCACTAGGGCATCTTTTTATGAGGCGGAGGGGTATGAATATGGTGGAAGAATAGTCAGGTCAAAGAGGGGTCATTGGTATGATTTTCCACATAAGACATCTTGCATGAGAATTAATCCAACACTTCATCCAAGATATCACACCACATGAATGAACAAAATGAAATTGATATATCAAACAAGTAATTCCACAAACACTAAGTGTTCAAAGCTTGCTCAATTTCACAATTCAACCAATTCAATCACAATCCTAAGAGAGGTGATGCACATGTAAAAAGTCAAACATTGATACCACTTAGCAACAAGCAATGGTGATTCACTTGCATTTGTTAAAGGTCAACATTTTAATTCAAAACTGTAGAGTTGGGTCAAAACACAATTTTTAGACAAGAAGTTCCAAATTTGGGCAAAATTGGCCAAAACGGTGCCAAGTTGCCTTCAATCACATCTAAACATATATTATTGAACTTAAAGCAGTAAACAAGCAAATACTAACTAAAACATGCAAAAATTACCAAAAATCTACATGGTATGCAATGCATGGCAAAAGAGAAAATTTTTTTAAAATTACGCAAAAAAAAGATAATAAGGTAAACTACATGGAATGTAGGTGTGCAAAGCAGTAAAAATCTAGACTAGATAGCAGGACAAGCAAAAGAAATGAAAAACAACAAACAAAAAGTAAAATAGCAGATGAGATGCAAAAACGAGTGAAAGAAGAATGAGGGCATACCGCCCTACCACCCCAAACTTTTGAATCATGTTGTCCTCAGCATGACACTAAAGTCTAGGGTGATAGGGTAGATGATCACTGCACCCTGCCTGTAGTAGGCACCCCAGTAGTCGGATTGTGGAGGCAGATAGTTGTCCTGGAATGCTGACAAAGAACCCCACCAATCTTCACCCCAATGTGGGTTCCTCTGGGCCTGTGCATTTTAGAACTGATAAAGGTGGTTGACATGATAATGCATATGTTGGTGGTCCAACCACATGGTATCTTGAGTCCTCTGAATGCCCTCCTGTGTCTGTAAAATCCTCTCCTGCGTTGCCTGAATGTTCTCCAGCTGTGCATGAATGGTACCCATGTCATATGCATTCACTGAAGGCTGCTGTGGCTCTGACGCTCCTATCCTTTCTTCTCTTTGCCTCACTCGTCTTGCCGCTCTTTCCTCTGTTGTCCGCCTCTGCTCTGCCGCCTATGAAGGCTCTCCTAAACCCCTTGAAAACCTCACCTCAGGGATTTCCTCTCCTTTGGGGTTCTCCTCCTCGTACCTCCTCAACTTTTATAAAAAATCTGGCATTGGTCCATACTGTGCCATGAGGGGAGGAGTATGGTATGGCAGCTCTAATGTGACTCCTGGGTAGGGTGGGTTGATTTGGTAAATGATCTTCTGATCTGTAACCGTAATCATGGATGAGCGAGCCAGGTAGTGCAAATCAACCAACTTGCCACCCTCTGCCTTTGTATACCCTGTCATGTCATGCCCCAAGGCAGTGGCAATAGATGTTACAATCCCTCCCATTACAAATGGATTTGTGCTCTTAGACGGGATTGTCCTCATGTGATCTATCAATAACGCCCCCAGGTTCACATGTCTCACTTTTGTCATCCAACCAAGCACAAAAAGATCTTTGTTGGTGCAGCTGCCTTGATTTTCATACCTGCCAAAGATGGTGTTTGCCAACACCTTCTGAACATAGCGGAGAAATGGGCTATGAATACCACTTATCTTTGATTTCCCTGCTACAAATGTACTTTGGCTGATGAAGCACTTCCACATGGCTAGATACGTAGAACTAGATTCATTTTCTGTCCTTCCTCCATCTAGGAGGGCAGCCATCTCTCCACTTGGGGCAAAAATCTAATTTAGCATCTCTGAGGTTATCTTCCATCTCTTATCCCCAATCGTAACCTTAATTGCATTCTCATCATCATTTGTTGCTTTCTCTAGCGTGGCGAAGAACTGTTGCGTTAACTCGATGTATGATTCCTGCTGCAGCGTCAATATCTCAAATAGCCCCAATTTTTCCATCAATTCTTGAAAATAGATAAAGAACCCCATTGCCTCCATTGACGCTTGGCATGCGTATCGAGTAGCTAGCACTCTGTGTGTCAGGCACCCAGGGTGCTTGGGCTCCTTTGCCCTGCCTGTAATAACCTATGGCTGTGAAAACAGGCGTTGTGGCGGGCTTGGTTGCTGCTCAATCTCAGGTATCTCAGTATCATCTTCATCAGCTAGTACGAGCCGTCGACGTGGTCGTAGTCGTGGCCGCGGCTCGGGCTGTGGCGGTGTTGCGAAGGAGACGGACGGACGTGCGGCTGAAACTGACGGTCGCGCAGTTGAGGTGGAAGGTCTCTCAGATGAGACGGAGTGTCGGGAGGCAGACGGCGGTGGCTGCGGCGAAGATGGTGCCCCCCGCTGTGGCTGTATGGTGGCTTCTTCAGTGATAGGATCCACTATGGCATCCAATTCCGCCTCCGTCAACTGGGGGTGGCTGTTCCTTGGCTTCCTTTGGTAGGGGATGACACCCCTAGTCTTCTCTACTGCCTTCCTTGCAAACTTCTTCATTCTTGCTCAAAAAATGAAGTGGAATTAGAAAGTTTCAGATTTCTCCGAAGAACGGGGCTGTTGGGGCGGAATGGAAAGAAAGTGGTGTGTTTGTGGATGGAAATGGGTGGGATTAGGATATTAAGGTAGTGGAAATGGTAGGGGAATGATTGGGAATGGTTTGGGAGTGATTTGGTGAGGATACGAGGGTTGGAGAAGGCGGGCGGAGTGCTGCACGGGCGCTAGGGCGCGGAACACGGCCGTTCTGTTCTTCAGAGAAATGAGCAAGTGAATAGAAATTTTGCAAAATTTGAGTTTAAGTTGCTGGAATCGGGCTACAGCATGGCCGTGCTGCGTGGCACGGCTGTGGTGGCTTCATGTACCACGGCCGTGTTGCCTTGCACGGCCGTTCTGCCCTAGTTTGAAACTTAGTTGATTTTCTCAATTTTTTGATCATTTCCTTGTTGAAAGTGAGTATATCACCACAGTCGTGTTGATGTACCACGGCCGTAATGGGCACTGTAATAGCAATATGTCACTCAAATCTTGTTCAAACATCAAAATTGATCTGAAGTTGATATTCTATTGACTCTTTGTCAAAATTTCATCTGTTCTTCTTCATTTCACTCTGTTCTCACCTGCACATATCAAAATTATACAAAAACTATCAAATACGAGTGTGTGTATGCTTTCTTGGAAAAATGCAAAAACAAAGCAAAAGTATCAAAAACGTAGATTGGGTCAAAAAATCCCAAACCTAGGTGGGTTGCCTCCCACAAGTGCTGAGTTTCTTGCCTTCAGCTAGGCTTCTTGGTGATTCTTCAAAATTCACCCGTTTGGCATTCTCATGTGTCCATTCTTGCAAAACATGCATCCTTCCTTTGCACTCACTCTATTTTCCTCATCCCTTTGATCACAATAATCATCATTAAATTCTTCACCCTGATGTCCTTCTCTCAATTGCCCATTTGGACTTGTGAAGTGATCATGTCCAATATCCCTGTCTCAGACTCGCCGGGTTGGGGTCCTGTACATGTTGATGTTGATCTTCATGTCCATAAATGAGACTGTCATGGTGCCACTACGTACATGAATGTTGGCATCAACTGTAGATAAGAACGGCCTCCCCAAGATGATGGGAATCCTCCTATCCTCCGGCTCCATATCAAGTACAATGAAATCCGCCGGGAACACCGCACCTTTTTCCTTGTCTGTCATCACCAAGACATCATCCACTCTACCTCTAGGCACTTTTATGGATCTATCCTCCAACTGGAGAGTGCAATGTGCCGGATTCAACTTGCCTAAGCCCAACTCAACATAGACATGATATGGCATCAAATTCACACTAGATCCCAAATCAAGTAAGGACATGTCTATGCGATGTCCCCCTTTGTAACTAGGTATGAGTGGGGCTCCTGGGTCTTTTCTCTTTACGAGGAGGGCATGTTGTATGATGGAGCTCACTTGTTCAGTCAATCTCACATTCTTTAGAATCCTCCCCGTTGACCTTCTTTTCACAGTGCATAAGTTCTTGAGGAACTTGGCATATGATGGGATTTGCTTGATAGCATCTAAAAGTGGAATGTTCACCTTTAGTTGGTGAAAGACCTCAAGAATATCAACATTGTGCTTTTGCCTCCTTTTCAATTCTGGTGGCTCATCTAGTGCTTCTACAAATGGAGGATCACTAGTTTTTGCCACACTTACATGAACATGAGGCGGAACACTAGGGATGGTAGGACCTGCAAAAGGGATATGTGGCGGATCACATGGAATCCCAAACTCAACATGCGGTATCACAACATCATCTTCAGCAATATCAATCACAGTATCACCACTTGGCTGCCTTTGCTTTGCTTTATCAACCTTTCTTTGACTTGTGGGATGCTCAAGAGTTTTCCCACTCCTTAGAACTGTCACATCACTACCTTGCTCATGATGGGGAGAGGGAGCATGTTGTGGCTGTGGAGGAGGTGGGGGTGACACTTGGGGTTGAAACTGAGGTGGAGAAGAGGATTGAGGGGGAGGAGATAATTGGGGTTGGAAGGTGAAGTTTTGGGAAAATTGAGGTGGTGAAGGTGGTGGAGGAGTGTAAGGCTGGGGATAGCCTTGGAAGGAGTGAATGGGATGCACTTGCATGGGGGGTGGACTGTAGAAAACTTGTGAAGATGGCATGGGTCCACTTGCTTCATGGTGGCTCACGATGGGTCTTGAAGACAATTTTTCCTCTTGGAGAGCGATTATAGAAGATAGTTGTTCTATTCTCTCTTCTAACCTTGCAACATCCCTTTGAACATCATCAAATACTTTCAATCTGGAGAGAACCTCTTCCTCAAACCTTGAGTTGTATGTGGGACTTTGTGGTTCCTGGTAGCTATAGGAGTGAGGTGTCTTCTTTTCTTCCCCATAAAACTCAATAGAATTGACTGGGTGGCAAGGAGCATTTGTCACCTGGTTCTTCATGAGGCTCACCATGTCACCAAGAATCTTCATCACTTGCGGGCTTGAGTCATCATGAGTAGGGGGTGTCACACCAAAGGCATACCCTCTTTCATTCATCATGCTAGAAGCTCAAATTCTTGATCCTTCATCCAACTACTCAAACAAAGGCCATATCTCCTCAGGTGGCCTAGCCATGAAAACTCCTCCACAAGAAGAGTCTACTGTGTCTTGGTCCTTTAGAGACAAACCAGAGTAGAATGATTGAACTAGCTGCCATAAAGGGATCTCATGGTGAGGACACTCTTGCAACAACTTGAATCTCTCCCATGCATTATGAAATTGCTCATTTCCCATCTGGATAAAACTTGTCACGGAACGCCGCATTTGTGTCAACCTTGCTATAGAGTAGAATTGTCTCAAGAAAGCATTCTTCATTGTTTCCCAACTCATGATGTCCTTTCTTGAGTCATACCAGTCTTTAGCTCTATCTTTGAGGGAGAAAGAGAACAAGGTCAATCAGATTGTATCATCACTAGCCGTCGACGTCCTGAAGGTGGAGCATACTTCAAGAAAGGAGTCCAAGTGCTTGTAGGGGTTCTCACTCTCTGAGCCGTAGAAGATGGACAGGAGCCCAAGAAGACCCGGAGGAATAGAGAATTGCTCCTCTGGCATTTGATCAACCCTGCTAGCAATTGGCGATTTGTAGTTGCTAGGCATGAAGTAATCTTGAAGCGGCTTGTGAGGTGCACTTTGGTCTTCCATCTTGTTTCCTCCCGAATGACTTGTCACTAGGGCTGTAAATGGGTCCGGGTATACCCACGTACCCGCAAATCCATACCCTTTAAAACCCATCATGGGTCTAGAAATTTGTACCCGCAGACCCGTAGGCCCGCGTACCTGTGGACCCGCATTCAAACGGGTCTACTAATGGGTACTTCTATACCCGTACCCGTTAGACCCGTATACCCGCATTACCACATCATTTAAGTTAAAAATATCACATTGAATCTAGCGGCCTGCAACTCCTACCATGATCTAATGGCTAGAATCTAATACCTAAATCCTAAACCTAAGCACACATTTCACGCAAGAGTCACAAACTCCTCACTTCAGCCACAACTCCGAGTTTCCAAGTGGACTACTGCTCTGAACCATGCTACTCCGGACGGGAAACCTCATCCCCGCAGTCCGCAAACTCTGCCCAACTGACTTGGAGTCCATATGCCCACCTGTGTGCGACATCGGCTACTAATCGACACCACCCACTTCAGAGTTCAGGCACCGTCAGACTCCATGGCCCGTGACACCTGAAACCATCAACTCCTTTGCAATATCAGCCACAACTACGGCCAGGGTACAAGTTGAATCATCCCAACTTCACGTTTATGTTGGCTTCTTGATCTTATTCTGTCCGGTGCGGTTCCAAGTGCTTAAATTTTGTCCTGCAACTCTAAATTATTCAGATCCTATTTACTTCATGATCTAGGTGGCTAAACCTCATCAGCTTTTTTTTCCTTTTTTTAGGGGGCTCAGATTCGCTTTCTTTCCTTTTTTTCTCTGCCTGATGAAGGCAACAATCTTCATCACGGCCTCGGGCTCGGGCAACAGGTTGTGCGGCCTTGCGGCTCGTGCCGTCCAGTGTTGCTGAGTTGTGCGCCTCCGATTTCCAATTGAAGGAAAGTGGAAAGTGCTGGAGGAACCCTCATCAGCTTTTGATACGCAAGCAAACCACTAAGCTGATCTTTCTATGTGTATTGTTTCACAGGTCCGTGACCTCTTCCTCTTCCTACGAACCTGTTTTTATTTTATTTTATTTTGATCATTGGTGTCAGATCCTTTACCTTCTCCTCCTACTTTGATCTTCATTTTTTTTCTGTAGCTTGTTGTTGATCTGAGTTAGGGTAGAATCGAACCAACTTTTTTTATAGCTTGTCATTTAAATGTATTAATTTACAGTCTAATAAAACAGTTTTTGTTCATTAATAATATACTTTTGGTAATGTTTAACATAAAAATTATGGAGAACCGTATACCCACGGACCCGCACCGTCTACCCACATTGTATGCGGTTCCGGGTCTGGTGCGGGTCTGACCATTAAGTTATGCGGGTCTAGACCCGTACCCATACCCGCTAAATTAGATGGGTATGGTTCTGGGTATGGTCATACCCGCACCGTACCCGCACCGTTTACAGCCCTACTTGTCACGTGTACAAAGCACAACCAAACAAAAGAAAGCAAGTTACTAAATCAATATACACAAGAAATGCAAAGAAAAATGAATAAAGAATAGCAATGATGAGGGAAGTAGGAAAAGTCAAAGCAAAACTAACTAGCTAGACCGAGCGCCTCTAATCCCCGGCAGCGGCGCCAGAAATCTTGGTGCGATTCCGCTAGAGGTGCAACACACTAGCCGATTTGCCTCGACTAAATGCACCCCACGAGGTCAGAACACACGGGATGGATTCACTTTAGAAATTGATAAACCTAACTAACACACCTACTTCTACTAAAACAAATATACCCACAAGTGCACGGGGTCGTGTCGTAGTATAGGAAGGTGGCAAGTATAGGGTCGATCCACAGGGAAAGTAGGGGGCGCTAGAGCTAGGTTAGTTTGGCTAGGTTCTTACTGCGGAGACTAGGGTTAAGGGTTTAAAGGTTTATTTTGATTGTTAACTACGGATAAACAAGCAAGCAATTAAAGGCAGAAATGAAATCTACATTAACCCTAGACTAGATTAAGACTAAGCAGGAAAGAAAGGACTAAGCTAGGTATGAAAAGACAAATTACGCTAAGGCAAGCAAGAAAAAAGCAAAAGAGCAATTAAAGAACTAAACTAGCATAAACAAGGCAAGAGCAAGGCAAGAAGCTAACTAAGCAAGAAAAGAACTAACTAAGCTAAGCAAGCACAAAACTAGGGTTTTAAGCAGTAAAGAGATGTGTGGGATGTTTAGGGGTATGAACTTATCACTTAAGTTGGGGGGTGACATATGAACATTATGATTCCATTTATATTATCCAAACCAAACAACAAGTTAGAGTCTAATGAATTAACCTAAGCTACTAACTGGCCATGGATATGCTAGGTTGTGTATAGGGGATATAGTCCCTAACACCCCTACTACCCTTACGAGGCTCAATTGGGTTAGGGATTAGGTTCAATTCAATTAGAGTCTAATCAAGTCTAGGTTTCTAGATTAGGCATTCCTAGGGCAATTAGGGGCCGAGAGTAGTAATGGGGAGGTGAGATTAGGGTTTTGGACCCCAATTCCCCCACATTCTAGCCTTGAGAAGGCTCCATGCTAATTACATTAGAATTATCTAATCTATCTACTTAGATCTCTCACTTAGGTTTAGGGAGATTGATTAGGATGTAGGAAGATGAGAGGCAACCTAGGGATCCAAGAATTGGACCTAGGGGCAAATCCCAAAATTCACATATATAAGCAATTTGCCTAAATTCCTAAGTGATTTCACACACAAATCAACAAGCAATCCATGGAGAATGAGATGCAAATAGAATGTAATAATTGACAAATGGAATTACAACGTTTACATGTCATTATCCCCCAACATGGTATCAAAGTAACATAATTTCCCCCAAACAGCCCACCCAAGGGGACTAGCTACTCATAGACATGGAAAATACAAAAAGAGAGAAGAAAGAGGTAGAAGAAGCCATGGAGCTCAGAGTAGTGGTTGAAATCCTTCTCTCCAACAGCTGCAGGGTCGTCCTCCTCCTTCTTCTTGGATGGCAAGGTGTAGAATGGTGGTGGGATGTGGATGGAAGGCTTAAATATGGGGGGTTATGTGGTGGAAATGGTGAAATGGAGTGGATTTGAGGTAGAGGTGAAGTGGAATGGAGTGGAGGTGACAAGGGAGCGAAAATGGAGTAGAAGCAGCCAACCCCCAACCCTCAGCCGCCACTAGGTTTTATATAGGGATCTAGGGGGTCTAGGGTTAAGTTAGGGGGAAAATGGGGAAAACAGTGGAAAACTGGGAGGATTATGTGAGTAGCACGGCCGTAGTGGGGTACCACGACCGTGGTGGGCAGGGTAGGCCACGGCCGTGGTGTATGGGCACGGTCGTGGGAATAAAAATGGGAAAGTTACAGGGTTTTTGTCAAAATGGCCACGGGCGTGGTGGGTCAACACGGCTGTGGTGGAGGTGGTGTGCCACGATCGTGGCGGCTGGCACGGCCGTGGTGGGCTTGGTGGAGGTGGTCGTGGTGCTGCTGTAAGGCTGTTTTGCTCTGCTGTGCCACAGCCATTTTGTGGTGCATGGCCGTGGTGTCTGTCACTGGCATGACCGTTTTGTTTTGCACGGTCGTGCTGTCTTCTGCTTGATTTGGAGGTTGAACCTGTCGATTTCTAAGTGACCTAGCACAGCCGTTTTGTGGTACCACGGCCGTGCTGGGTCCTGGGGTAGCACATTGACTTGGGTCTTTGACTTTTCTTGGACTTCTTTTCTTTAATTGATCTTTGTCCACTAGGGATAGGTCGAGGGAGCATCGGACTTGACTTTGGGCCTCTCCAAGTGTAGAGGAACCCTAGGATCGCCCCTTCTCTCTCTCTTCCATCAAGTGTGGTCCAAATGCCTGAAAAACATGCAAATAATGTCCATAAGTGCATTTTATACAAATAAGCATATTAGGGGGAATGACATGCAATCTAACAGGTATAGATGTGATTGAAGAGCAAAAAGACACAGGATTAAGCCCTAAAATAGGGCTGAATCAGATGTCTAGGGGTTAGATGGTGACTCTTTCTAGAGAATAACTGAATGACTTCATATGTGATTTATTCAAGGTGTTTACTTACATAAACAACCAATATTCTTACCTTCTCAACAATCCAATGTTTTGGGATGATGTTTATGATAAGTTTGTACGGTTTGAGTGATGTTGAAACCTTATGGAGGTTTACCTTAATAATATAGTCTTACCTTTTCCCTCATATAATTAGTGATAATAAATATAGTGAGTTAATGGGTAACCCTAATGAAGTATATTTCGTTATACTTAGCCCTAATATAACAAAGTGATGGTAATTTATTATGAACAACTCCTTCAAGGATGTATAGAATCATGGAGTATTCTCTTTTGTGGTTGAACCCTATTATACTGTGGCATGATGGTTACACCTTTAGTTATGTGTGGATTCACACATGAGAATGGTTTGGAATGTGATGGTTATGCTTCACCTTATGCATCCATGATCCAATGGGGATGCCATGAGTTAGGGTTTGTGTATGAGTGTTGATTAGTAATATTTATATAATTTATCTTGTTTAACCTAAATCAAATGCAAATTGATATAGATGAGTATTCATGTTTAACCTTCTTATATGATGGCATGATGGTGGAATAATCTCCTTAATATGATCATAACCTTAATGTGTTAATTGGTGGTTATCATAGCCACATGGTTGATACTTTCTTATGCTAGATATGTGCATTATGAATATGATGAGGGTTAACCATATCTAGATTCCTTGCATGTTGATGTAATAAAGGAATGTTATTAATGTTAATATAACCCTACTATGATTGTTTATGAATATTTCTGAGCTCATTAATGCAATATTGTGTTGATCCAGTGTATTATATGTAAGTGATGTTGTTGAGCCTTGTTACAAGGCACAGAAAGATAATGATGATCTTGTAGGGAATAGTATGATGGTCTTAATGACCTTTGGGCATGGTTGAGCCCTGAATGAGGTGTAATCCTCTTATTATGACAAGGGTCGATACCGTGTGATGTTGTGATAAGGATTTATATCATGTGATAGTGTGGTGACAAGTGTATTGTCATGAAAGGCAATGTATAATACCATGGGATGAGGATGTAATGACTAGTCTCTTGATTTGGTAGGTGAATAGTGCCTAGTAATGCTGAGATGAGAAATTATGTTTCACATGTTTTATATCTTTTGAAGTTGTTATATTTATATGCTTGCTAGAAGTGAATTAGGGCTTGTATGTTCACTTGTTTGATGCAGCCTTAATTCACCCATTTGGCATAACTAATCAAGTGAAACTCTAATCATGTTGTGCCCTATGCCATAGATCCATCTGAGTGTCAGAACTTGCCAGATGGTGAAATGAGTATTCCTAAGGGAAACTCAGAACGCATATTGTTGAGTATGTGGGGTGATTGTCATCCTGAAATCAAGTGTTTAGGGAGGATGATTGTGGTCATACCTAGCCCTCTGTTTGAGAACAACTGTGGTCATGTCTCGGTGATTATATATGTGATGAGATTAGAGGACAGCTACAGTTGTACCTCAGATGGTAGGGTAAGCATACCCACCTCCTTTCACTAGTGTTGTGACCTATACCAAGGACGAACTAGGCTGATTGCAGCTTGACCTTATGTGTCATTGTGGCGGACCCGTACTGACCGGGGGAGGAGAAGATCTTAGGAGTTTAACTCTTCCTAGATCTTGTATGGCATTGATTGTGACCAAGCGGTGGTCGGTTGGAATTTGAGTGGTATCCTCAAATTCCTCAAGGCTTAATAAAATATGTAATATAGTCATATATCATATCTGTTTAGGGTTATATACAATGCTTCACATTGAATGATAACCCTTGTTTATTCTCTTTATATAAAGATGATGCTTAGTACAATTAAGAGATAGTAGATATGCTTATGTTGTGGATATGCTTGAGATTGTAGATGTGTACATACAGTAGTCATGCTTATGTTGATAGCTATATTGATACTTATGGTTATAATTATGATGCTAGATATCTCATGTTGTTAGTTATGTTTAGCATGCTAGCTATGCCTCTGTAATTAGAAATGCCTATATTGATAATCATGCCTATGCAGATAGTTGTGCTTATGCTGTTAGCTCTACTTATAATGTAGATCTTCCCAACCTATTAGACATGATAATTTTGTTATATATGCTTATGTGGCTAGACTTATTCATAATGATAGAGATTCTATGTTACTAGACTTGCTCATGATGCTAGATATGCATATGCTATTGAATTGCTTATATTGTCAACAAGATAAAGGATGATAGTCTGGATAATGATGATAATTATTATCTGCTCCTTTATGTATCTATTAATCATCTTTGTTGTTGAGCCTATTTGTTATATCTAATTAAACTACTTAAACTATTAAATTACTTAAAATGTTGTAATCAATAAACATTGTTGGAGGTTATATCTCTTGCTGGGACATGGGTCTCACCCTTGTGGTTTGCCACATCTTTTTAGGTAATCCGGAGTGATGACAGTAAACTTGTGGCAACAAAGAGGAGTTATAGTAATGAATCTTTGATAGAGTTGATTAGATGTCTAGTGGGTCCTAGAGTCATCCATGTACTCTCAGGTCTGGGCGGGAAAGTTTGCATATGATGCTTCAATCGAATCTAGTTTTGGTAGTATGTTATATGCTTATTCAAGTGATAAATGTGGAAATGATTCCTATGTAATATGTATGTGGTGGCTAAGGCCATGAAATAATTGTAAGAGATTTTTGGCATAATATGAATACAAGAAAGATGTTGGGCTCATGTGTAATATTTTGGAGCATGTTGGTTATGTTGAATTAGTTTTAATTTACCCATATTTTTGGGTATGTGATTAATTAGTGATAGATTGTGTTTTATGTTTTGAGTAATCTCGTTTTGTTTAATGGGTTCTTACAAGTTGGTATCATATATTTATGTTCACTAAGTCTACATGGACACTAGGACTTAGGACTAGGATGATGTTTAAGTAAGGAACATGACAACAAAATATAGTGCATACTACCTAATCTCAGTACTTGGATGCCCATGCCAAGTATTCAATTACTCAAGAAAAGGTAACTTTGGAACTCTTAGATTGTTATCTTTCTGATTACTCTGATCAAGTAGTCATTTTGAGACAATATAAAGAGCATAATGAATAAGAAATCATGGTGTGGATATCTCAATCCTACCTTAAAGAAGATGAGAATTGCATCATAATCTATTAAAACTTGAATGTTTGGTAGCTAAAGAGAAAGACACAACGCCATGAAATCTAAATCTGAATACAAATAAGCAAAAGATGAGTTATTGAAGATGTGATTCAAGAAGATAATAAAGTAAAAGATAGATAAGTCTGTGCTTATAAAGTGATTCAAGGTATGAAATCCACATAAGATGGAGAGAACTCCAATGATAAGTATAAAATGAGAAGATAAACGGGAAGGTGGAACCTGAGTTAATCTCAGACCAACCTATGTGTGTAAGAAAGTGTTAATGTAAAATCATCATGGCATGTGAAAGAAATTAAGGGAGATGATCCATTTTTAATGAAGAAAATGTGGAATATGATGATTTACCTCTTGATAAGTGGTTAAAAAAAGAACATGCTCAAGTATGATAGATTGTTATCAAGGAAGGAGTAATGAGATATGTTAATCATGATGATTACTATGCTAATGGAAAGGAACCCAAAATGAAAAAGGTAAAATGATACATAAAAAGTTATAACCTACATAATGAAAATAGAATTGGTTACCCTTTTGCTAGTGACCCTTAGACTATGTTGTTATGATGTGGGAGGTGTTTTTGTTTTGTGTCTTTCCTTCCTAGGGTGCAACTTTCAAGTGGATTATCGCCACTTGGTATGTATGGATTCTTTGTAAAGATGAGGGTTGATAGCTTATTATAGCATAAGGTTGCTTGGACTATGGCTCCAAGATCATAACGTTTGTGATGAGTTTGCTTTTGAGCCTTCCAATAATTAGGAAGACTCCTCTTATATGTCTTGAGATTTGTTATGTTGGTAAAAGTAGATAAGATAAGGATGTGAGTTCCTTATAGAACATGAGGTGGATACCAAGGTAATGAATCCAAGATATATCAACAGTATCATAAGTATGTGAAGATTGCATATGTTTATTAAATGAACACTCCAAGTATTCATCTCCCTTAGAGAGAGAGAGAGTTGATGATGACCCTATAAATGTTGCTTGGAAGGAAAAATAGTGATTCTATAATGTTGTGTATGGTTCAGTGATAGTTGGGCAAGACCACTATCAAGGATAGATGGTTTGTTGATCAGAAGACATGTGATACTATGTTCCTTTCAGATAAACCTAGGATCAAAATATCAATGGATAAGAGTTAAAGATTGGATGAGATAAGTTACATGACCATGATGAGTTTAGGGTTATGTCCTTTAGACTAACCAATGTACCAGTAGAATTTATGAATAGGAAGAACAAAGTGTTTAGGTCATGTCTTACAAGTTGTAGCAAGCTTTGAATGATGACATCTCAATGTAATTCAAAGATAGTCAGTAACATGGTCAACATCTTTGCTAAACCTTAAGAATTTTGAAGCAATTGTACTTATGTGTGAGAAGTCTAGCAAGAGTGAGTTGGGGGTTTACTAAATTATCCTCTTGGAGTTATGATACCTCTATTAAGTGTGTTGTGTGAATTCTAGTAAGATGAAGATAGTGTCATTTCTCTACCCCTAACAAGGTCAATCAGGAAGTTATATTTGTTAATGGTTACTGACAAGTGTATGATTCTTCAACTAGACAAATGGTTATTCCACCATTGAGATGATTGGAGAATCCTTTAAAACATATGCCTCATAGTTCTTGAAAATTAGGGGATGCCTACATGATTGATTGAGTTGTTAATTACAACAACCATTAAAGGAGTATTGAGATGAAACCTTGTAAAATTACATATGATAAGAAATACATGATGTTCCACGTTTGGTAAGAGCTAGTGAGTATGTCCTCTGAGTGATGTGTGATACAATAGATAGAATAGTTTAGGATGACATTAGAGTCCCAAAGTTGAAAGGTACTACCAGACCTGTACAGGTGGTATAATAGTTCCTATGCAGAACCAAGGTGACACATACAAAAGTTGAGGGAGAAGAATATGACTTCTATTAGAATAATGTGACATCACCATGATATGCAAGTAACAATTTGGAAGATCAGGGATGAGATGCATTATAAGTATCCATCTTTGTCTACCTTGGATTTCAGGGGCGAAATCCTTATTAGGGGTTTATGGTTGAGAGACCCCTGACCTTTCTTAAAGTGTTGAACATACTTAATTATCTTACTTTAATGCTTAGATCCTCAATCTAACCTTGTGATATGATTTTAAATCATAATACAAGCTTAAGTTTCAAGTTTGGTCCAATTTGGACATTGTTTGTGCAAGTTGTGCAATTTTATGCACATTTTAAACTTTTCTACAATTTACCCAATTGGGAGGTTTTTCTTGAAATTTGTCACCTGCATTATGTTCTTTGGATGTTATCTCATCATTCTTGAGATTTTTTATCCTTGGAATACTTATTTGAACCTTGGTTTGGAGGTGTTTTTCTGCAAGGGTATTTTAGAGTTTACCCCTTTATGGATGAGCTACCTTTAGGAGCTATCAAGCAATGGTTTATTTGCTTTGCTTGTGAAATCAAGAAGCTAGGGATAATCACGTCTCCATGGATGGTGAGTCAGCTTCTTGTGTGGCTTCTTGTATATCCTTAATAGTTTAATGCCATGGATGCATGGAGAGCTTTTAGACACCTCATGCTTCTTCTCTTCCTTATCCTAGAGCTTTATATATCGACTTTTAAGCTCCCAAACTAAATTTTTGCCCTCTACCACTACCCTCCTTGAGAACCTCATTCCCTCTCTATTTAGCTGTGGAGGACCTGTCCAAGGTAGAAGAAGAAGGCAATTTTCTTGGTGGAAGCTCCTAAGATTTCCTTTTGCTCTCTTTTAGGGTTTTTAAAGCTTCCTTCTAGTGATATTGACCTAAATGAGTAAGAATCCCCTTCTTTCCTCCATTTATTTCTCTGTTCTTCTTCCTCCTACGTTCCTCCAGTTCAAAACCTTGTTGTTATATGGTAGAAGTTGCTCTAAAGCTCTAAAACCCTACCTTTCTTGCTCCTTATGCTTAGGGTTTGCTTCTTTGGGAGAAAGGTGCTAGATGAACGAGTTCAGAGCTTATGCTTGGATTTTCTACCTTAACTGTTCGAGTTTTCTTCTATTTTAGATTTTATCTTCTCATTAGAGGCAAGTTTTATAACTTTCTCCACGTTTATTGCTTACTATAAGCTTGCTAGCTCATGTTCTTGCTTAAAAATGATGATCCATGAACTAAGAGGCTATGCTTGACTTGGATTTCAATTTTTATGATGTTCCATGTTATGATTTCAGTTCTAGATGAACATGTAATAATGTTTACATTCTTCCTAAGGTAGAAGATTAATTGTATCAGGTTGTTTTGACAACCAATGGTGCTAAGCACCTATCAACCAATGGTCAATTTTAGGGTTTAAAGTTGATTTCTTCTATAAACACGTGATCTGATGGTGTTACCATTGCAACAATCGATGGTGTTGTCTTCATGACAACTGATGGTGGTTACCAAGGGTGTCAACTGATGTTCACCCCTTAGGTCATTTTTTGGCCCAATTATAGGCTTAATGATCCACAACGAAGTACCCTAATGATGCTATCAATTAATGGTGACATTAGCTTGATATCTGATGGTGATTAATGAATATAGTGTTGACATAACAACCTATAGTGACTTAATTGTCACTAATGATGGTGGATCAGGTCTCCACAACCTATGGTGAGTTAATCATGTATTTTTAGCATCAATTAAGCCTTAAACGAATGGTTTCTTGGGTCATTTGATGCAATGGTTAGACCTATACGCCAATTGATGGTTTTAATATATGAACTTAACCCAATGGTTAAGATCTAATGTTTCTTCATCCAATAAATTGGAATGATGCCTAATGTAATATTTTGGTATTAATAAAGTGATTTATATGGTTTCCTCTATGAGATCAACTTAATAAGCTCACTTATTGACGGCTTGTTTTAAATAAACAATAGCCAGTGGGTTTTACCCTACTCTCAATGGAACTTTTTATGTTGTTAATAAAGGTTTGTCTATGGTTATATGGTGACTATTTCTAGAGAACAACTCAATGACTTCATAGGTGGTTTATTCAAGGTGTTTACTTATGTAAACAACCATTAGTCTTACCTTCTCAACAATCCAATGTTTGGGATGATGTTTATGGTAAGTTTGTACAATTTGAGTGATGTTGAAACCTAATGGAGGTTTACCTGAATAATATAGTCTTAACTTTGCCCTCATATTATTAGTGATAATGAATATAATTAGTTAATGGGTAACCCTAATGAAGTATATTTCGTTATACTTAGCTCTAATATAACCAAGTGATGCTAATTGATTATGAACAACTCCTTCAATGATGTATAGATCTCTTTTGTGGTTGAACCCTAGTATACTATGACTTGATGGTTACACCTTGAGTTATGTATGGATCCATACACGAGAATGGTATGGCATGTGATGGTGATGCTTCACCTTATGCATCCATTATCCAATAGGGATTCCATGAATTAGGGTTTGGGTATGAGTGTTGATTAGTAATATTAATATAATTTATCTTGTTGAACCCAACTCTAATGCAAATAGATAAAGATGAGTATTCATGTTTAACCTTATTAAATGATGGCATGATGGTGGAATAATATCCTTAATATGATCATAACCTTAATGTGTTAATTGGTGGTTATCATAGCCACATGGCTGATACTTTCTTATGCTAAACATGTGCATTATGAATATGATGAAGGTTAATCATATCTAGATTCCTTGCATGTTGATGTAATAAAGGTATGTTCTTAATATTAATGTAACCCTACTATGATTATTTATGAATATCTCTTAGCTCATTAATGCAATATTGTGCTGATCTGGTGTATTATATGTAAGTGATGTTGTTGAGCCTTGTTACAAGGCACAGAAAGATAATGATGATCTTGCAGGGAATAGTATGATGGTCGTAATGACTTTTGGGCATGGTTTAGCCCTGAATGAGGTGTAATCCTCTTATTATGACAAGGGTTGATACCCTATGATGTTGTGATAAGTATTTATATCACGTGATAGTGTGGTGACAAGTGTGGTCTCATGAAAGGCAATGAATAATACCATGTGATGATGATGTAATAAAAAGTATAGTCTCTTGTTTTGGTGGGTGAATAGTGGCTTGTAATGTTGAGATGAGAAATTATGTTTCACACATTTGGCTTGTAATACAAACTAGGTTGAGATTTTCTATTCGTTCTAGTTATGGATGAGTTAACAAAGAATGTTCAGGATGATATTCCTTGGTGTATGTTATTTGCTGATGATATTGTTTTGATTGACGAAACAAAAGATGGATTGAATGATAAAGTTGAATGTTGGAGAAAGGCATTGGAATCAAATGGATTGATGATTAGCAGGAGAAAAATTGAGTATATGCATTGCAATTTCAGCCAATCTCGCAGTGTGAATGATGGAGCCAAGTTGGACGGAGTAGATATACCAAAATGTGACAAATTTCATTACTTAGATTATATTATTCAAATAGACGGGGATGTCCAAAATGATGTTTGTCACCGGATCACTACAGGATGGTTGAAATGGAGGAGTGCAACTGGAGTTTTATGCGATCAGAAGATCCCTCTCAGGTTAAAAAGTAAGTTTTATATAACAGCTATACGACCAGCCATGCTCTATGGGAGTGAATGTTGGGCAGTGAAGAAACAATGTCTCAACAAGATGAACGTGGCCAATATGCGTATGCTGAGATGGATGTGTGGGAAGACAAGAAAAGATCGTTTGAGAAATGACTATATCAGGAATAAAGTGGGGGTGGCGAGCATTGAGGACAAGTTGCGTGAGGGCCGACTTAGATGGTACGGACATGTACAACGCAGACCTACTAGTGCGCCTATACGAAGCAATGCTATTGAGCCATAACACTATAAATAGAAGAAGAGGAAGGCCTAAATTAACATGGGATGAGCTTATAAAGAGAGATTTTGAATCTCTACATCTCAATCAGAATATGACCCATGATAGAGCTGAATGGAAATGAAGGATCCATGTAGCCGACCCCAACATAGTTGGGATTGAGGCTTAGATGATGATGATGCTTGCTAGAAGTGAATTAGGGTTTGTATGTCTACTTGTTTGATGCAACCTTAATTCCCCCAATTGGCATAACTAATCAAGTGAAACTCTAATCATATAGTGCCCTGTGTCATAGATACATTTGAGTGTCAGAACTTGCCAGATGGTGAAACGAGTATTCCTAAGGGAAACTCAAAGCACATATTGTTGAGTATGTGGGGTGCTTATCATCCTGAAATCAAGTATTTAGGGAGGATGACTGTGGTCATACCTAGCCCTCTATTTGAGAACGGTTGTGGTTGTGTCTTGGTGATTATATATGTGAGGAGATTGGAGGACAACTATGATTGTACCTCATACGGTAGGGTATGCGTACCCACCTCCTTTTACTAGTGTCGTGACCTGTACCAAGGATGAACTAGACTGTTAGCAGCTTGACCTTATGTGTCACTGTGGTGAATCCGTACTGATCGGGGGTAGAGAAGATCTTAGGAGTCCAACTCTTCCTAGATCTTGTTTGGCATTGATTGCGACCAAGCAGTGGTCAGTTGGAATTTGAGTGGTATCCTCAAATTCCTCAGAGCTTAGTAAAAGATGTAATACAGTTGTATATCATATCTGTTTAGGGTTATATACAATGCTTCACATTGAATGATAACCCTTGTTTGTTCTCTTTATATAAATACAATGCTTAGTACAATTAATAGATAGTAGATATGCTTAAGATTGTAGATGTGTACATACATTAGCCATGCTTATGTTGATAGCTATATTGCTACTGCTAGTTATAATTATGATGCTAGCTATCTCATGTTTTTAGTTATGTTTAGCATGCTAGCTATGCCTTTGTAATTAGAAATGCCTATACTGCTAATCATGCTTATGCAGATAGTCATGATTATGTTGTTAGCTCTACTTATAATGTAGATCTTCCCAACTTGTTAGACATGCTAATGATGTTAGCTATGCTTATGTGGCTAGACTTATTCATAATGATAGAGATTCTATGTTAGTAGACTTTCTCATGGTGCTAGATATGCATATGCTACTGAATTGCTTATATTGTCAACAAGATAAAGGATGATAGTCTGGATAATGATGATAATTATTATCTGCTCATGTATGTATTCTGTTAATCATCTTTGTTGCTAAGCCTATTTGTTATATTCGATTAAACTGCTTAAACTATTTAATTACTTAAAATATTGTAATCAATAAATAGTGTTGGAGGTTATATCTCTTGCTGGGACATGGATCTCACCCTTGTGGTTCGCCACATCTTTTTAGGTAATCGGCAGTGACGACAACAAACCTGTGGCAGAAAAGAGGAGTTATAGTAATGAATCTTGAGAGGGTTGATTAGATGTCTAGTACGTCTTAGAGTCATCCCTATACTCTCAAGTCTGCACTAGAAAGTTTGCATATGATGTTTCAGTCGAATCCAGTTTTGATAGTATTTTATATGCTTGTTCAAGTGATAAATGTGGAAATGTTTCCTCTATAATATGTATGTGGTGGCTAAGGCCATGAACTAACTGTAAGAGATTTTTGGCATAATGTGAATACAAGAAAGATGTTGGGCTCTTGTGTAATATTTTGGAGCATGTTGGTTACATTGAATCAGTTTTAATTTACCCATTTTTTGGGTATGTGATTAATTAGTTATAGATTGTATTTTATGTTTTGAGTAATCTCGTTTCGTGTGATAGGTTTTGAAACTTAAAATCCTCTTAACAGCTATAAGATGTGATTTTTTTGGATTGGATTGAAAGCGAGCACACAAGCCAAAACTAAACATTATATCAGGTCTAGAGGCAGTTAAGTAAAGTAAAGTTCCAAACATACCTCTATATAGCTTCTCATATACCATCTCACCTTCTTCATCCTATCAAGTTTGGTGGTGTTTGACATTGGTGTGTCCATTGGCTTTGTGTTCTCCATCCCAAAGCGCTTAAGTAGCTCACTTGTGTGCTTGCCTTGGTTGATGAAGTTCTCATCTTTAGTTTGCTTGATTTGAAAGCTGAGGAAGAACATGAGCTCACCCATCATACTCATTTCAAATCCACTCTGCATAAGATCACTAAATTCTTTACAAAGATCAAGGTTAGTTCTGCCATAAATGATATCATCAACATATATTTGAATGATAACAAAATTGTTAGAAGTGTGCTTTAGAAATAAGGTAGAATCTACTTTACCCATGATATACGCATGATCTAACAAAAAGTTCTTTAATTTCTCATGCCAAGCTCTAGGTGCTTGTTTGAGTCCATAGAGAGATTTTTACAACAAATAAACATGGTTAGGTAAACTATCATGTTCAAAGCTAGGGGGTTGTGCAACAGACACTTCCTATTCAATTGTACCATTCAAAAACACACTTTTAACATCCATTTGATACAGAAGAAAGTTTTTATAACTAGGAAAGGCAAGTAACATACGAATGGATTCAAGTCTAGCTATATGTGCATATGTTTCATCAAAATCTATACCTTCTTGCTGATTGTAGCCTTGAGCCACTAACCTTGCTTTGTTCCTTACCATGTTGGCGCATTCATCAAGCTTATTGCGGTAGACCCATTTGGTGTCAATGATCTTTCTATCACTTGGTCTTAGCACTAGGGTCCATACTTTTTTCTTTTCAAATTGCTCCAACTCTTCTTGCATAGTTAGAATCCACTCATCATCCCCAAGGGCTTCCTTGACATTCTTTGGCTTGAGTTGTGAGATGAAGGCGTTGTTGGCTTGTTCTTTGTTGAATGCAGTCCTCTTCTTCACTCTTTCAAATGGATCATCTAAAATCAGCTCTTTTGGATGATTCTTTGCAAATCGGAGAGTTGGATCCTTTTTCTCTTCTTCTTGAGTGACCACCTCTTTTCCCTTTTGGGTGATGTTGAGTTCTTTTATAATAGGAATTACCTCATCTAAAACATCATCAATTGGAACTAATCTTTGAGAATAGAGGGGTTAGTCTCAATAAACTTAACATTTATAAATTCTTCTACTTTAGCAAGATTAATATTAAACACTCTATAAGCCTGGCTAGTAGTGTTGTGGCCAAGAAAGAAAGCCTTGTAAGATTTTAGATCAAACTTGTCGAGAGAATATTTTGTATTCAAAATAAAACAAGGACATACAAAAATATAGAAATACTCGATAGAAGGCTTCCTACCATGCCATAGCTCATGGGGGTTTTCTTCAAAGAAGGATGTGTAAAAAAACTGATTTTGCACAAAACATGAGGTACTGACGGCTTCGGCCCAAAACTTCTTTGGAGTATCATACTCTAAAAGCATGGTCCTAGCCATCTCATGTGATGACATATCTTCCTCTCTACAACCCCATTTTGTTGAGGTGTTCTAGGTGAAGAGAATTTATGTGCATAGCCAGATTCATTACAAAAATGCTCACAAAGATCATTTTTAAATTCTCCCCCATGATAACTACGGATGGAAACAATGTGGCAAGAGGATTCATTCTCAACGCATTTACAAAAGCTCGAGAAAACACCAAGTGTATCACTATTTGAAATGAGAAAGAAGGTCCAAGTACATCTAGAGAAATAATAGACAATAATAAGGCAATACTTGGAACCACAAAGCGATTGAGTTTTCATTGGTCCAAATAGATCAATGTGAAGAAGTTCAAGAGCTCTCTTGGTATTAAGGACTCCTTTGGATTTAAAGGAGGACTTGGTTTGCTTTCCTTGGGTACAAGGTTGGCATTCCTCATTGTTTTCAAAATCCAATTTAGGAAGTCCCTTGACCAAGTCCTTTTTGCTCAACTTATTCATTTGATGTATATTTACATGACCAAGCCAATGATGCTAAAGAGAAATATCATTCGAATTGACTACTAGGCATCTACCAACAACATGCTTAATAGAGTCAAGTACAATTCGTGAGGGGATATAGAATCAAACATTCAAAATAAGTAAATAACATAAGGCAACCATTGTCACACAATTGACTAACAGTAATTAAATTTGTGATTTAGGACATCCACAAAAGGAACATTCTTGATACTCAAGGATTCACCTACATCATCCTCACCTTTGACCTTACCTTTATTGTTGTCCCCAAAGGTAACTGAACCTCCTTTCTTTTTGGTGAAGTTGCTGAAATGGCTTATGTTGCATGTCATATGCTTAGTACAACCACTATCAACAATCCATCTAGTATATATATATATATATATATATATATATATATATATAAAGTAGAAAAATTGTAGAATAAAATAAATCAAATAAATACCTTTTTCCTATAAGAAAGGAGAATGTCGGTTCCTAACTCAAACTTTGGGATCCGAAGTTAGCTTGGGGACCCATTTCATCTTTGGATTGGTCCCCATAGGCTTGTTTGGACAATAAGTAGAGTAATGATCATCACACTTGCAATAAGAAAAAACCATAGGATTCTTAGTGCCGGAAGACTCTCCAACAAAGAAATAGGTCTCCTTGCTCTTTTTCTTACCTTTGGCTTTGTTCTTGCCCTTAGGCACTCCCCCTTAAAATCCCAAACAACTAGTACCACTTTGTTAGGTAGAATGGTCAAGGATTTCATTTAGGGAGTTTTTCCCTTTGAGGAACTTATGTAGAGAGGTCCTAAGTCTACGATTATCATCATTTAGATATATGATAGTAGAAGACAAACTAGTAATATCATCTCTAGCATGAATAAGGTCGGCCTCTAGACAGAGGGCTTTAGTCAAATAAGAAACTTTCTCAAGAGAAATAGAAGCAATATCATTGCTAGGCAAGATAGGTCTAGAAGATAAATCTAAGAAAAGCAAAGTGAGAAACCGTAGGGTTACACAATGTGTGTACCCAATATATATATATATATATATATATATATATAGTCGGGCTAGAATACACTCGAGTGTACAGATCACACGAATACACTCAAGTGTGTTTGCATATCAAAACTATTTTTTTCTAAATGTAAGCCATTGATCTTCACTATCACACTATAAATAGGCTGCATACAAATTTTGATCCCATTTGGATGAGTGTATGTCACTCATCCAAGGGCAACAAAATCGACGCACGAAACTAATTTGAAATGCATAATTTTTGCGGTCTTTGTAACATGACCTATAAATGTCCAAATGTCCTCAAATTTTGTGTATGAGCTATTCATAAGATGTTTAAGAAGATCAATGGATTAGATTTTTGAAAAAAATATTGCATCATGAAAAACTACTTGAGTGTATTCTGCTCTGAATACACTCGAGTGTATTCTAGCCTAACTCTCTCTCTCTCTCTCTCTCTCTCTCTCTCTCTCTATATATATATATATATATATATATATATATATATATATATATATATATATATATATATATATATATATATATAGAAGTGGAACAATTACAAGTAAGCCCATATAGAAAAGGAAAATAGCAAACAGAATAAATAAAGACATTATTTAACACTCCCCCTCAAGTTGGAGCATAGATATCAATCATGCCCAACTTGTCCACAAGAGAGCTAAAGTGCTTCTTTGCCAGTAGCTTTGTAAAAATACCAGCAACTTGATCTTCTGAGTGGGTAAATGGAGTGCAGATCTGACCAGATAAGATAGTTTATCTAATAAAATGGCAGTCAACATCAATGTGCTTTGTGCGTTCATGATACACAAGATTATTAGCAATGAAGATGGCAACTTCATTGTCACAATGCATAGGAATAGTAGTAGAAGACTCCACACTGAAGTCTTTTAAGAGAGATTGTACCCATAGCAGTTCACAAGTAGTGTGGACGATAGCCCTATATTCAGCCTCAACACTGGATCTAGCAACAACATTTTGTTTTTTGCTCCTGCAAGTGACAAGATTTCCTCCAACATAAGTACAATATCCTGAATTAGATTTCCTATCAATCTTACTTCTAGCACAATCAGAGTCAGAATAGCCTTCAAGAGAACAATGCCCACGCTTTCTATAATAGAGACCTTTGCCGAGAGATTTCTTAAGGTATCTCAGAATATTACAAAGAACATCCCAGTGACACTGTCTAGGCTTATCCAGATACCTACTAAGAAGACCAACAACAATAGAGATATCAGCTCTAGAAATAGTCAAATAAATCATCTTACCAACCAGTCTCCTATATTTTTATTGTCTAGAAATATAAGAGAAGCTTCATCATCGCAATTCACATTGGGATCCAGAGGAGTATCAACAGGACACGCTCCAAGCATCCTAGTCTCCTGTAAAAGATCAAGAACATACTTCCTCTTAGATAAGACAAGAGCACTAGCAGTTCTAGACACCTCAATGCCCAGAAAATATCACACCTTTCCTAAGTCTTTAGTAGCAAAATGCTTGCACAAGTGTGTTTTAGTAGCCTGAATTTCAGTAGTATCACTGCCATACAGAATGATATCATCAACATAAATAATCAAAATCACAATACCAGATGATGTATTTTTAGTAAAGATAGAGTGATCAACATGTGATCTCAGAAATCTAAAGGTAGTCAATATCTTGATCAATTTGTCAAACCATGCCTGAGGACTCTGCTTGAGTCCATAAATAGATTTTTAAACAACAAACCTTGTGTGACTCCCCCTGAGAAACAAACCCAGGTGGTTGCTCCATATAAACCACTTCTTGAATATCACCATACAGAAAAGCATTTTTAACATCCAGTTGAATAAGAGGCCAATCTAAGTTGAAAACAACAGAAAGGAGTATTGGGACATAATTAAGTCTTGAGAGAACATCTCAAAATAATCAATACCATAGGTTTGAGTGTACCCTTTGACCACCAGGCATACCTTCATATGTTTCACCATTCCATAAGGTTGATACTTCACAACATACACCCATCTGCAGCCAACAGGCTTGCAATCAGGAGGTGGATCCACCAACTCCCAAGTTCCTCTATCAGCAAGGGCAGTCATTTCCTTTATCATGGAATTTGTCCAGGAAGAACTTTTTAAAGCATCATGGACATTCTTAGGGACAAAAATAGCAGATAGAGCAACAACAAAATTACTGACATGAATATTTAGATGTGTAGTAGAAACATGATTAGAAATATTATGAGAGGTATAAGAGTGAGTGCCTTTTCTGAGAGCAATAGGCAAATCTAAGTCAAAAGTTACCTCAACATGTGTAGGACCTTCTAGAGGAGGATATTGGTGTTGCAGGGGGGGTCTTGTGCAGTCGGTGACTGGTTCATGCATTGATACACAATAAGAGAAGGAGAAGCAGTTTCAGCAGGTGAAGTATCATATATGCAATCGCTGATGATTGGTAATGGTGTTGTTATTATATATGAACTCAAGGTATCTCTTTTAGAAGAATAAAAATGTGTATCCTCAAAGAAGACCACGTCACTACTCGTGAAGTATTTTTTAGTAGTAGTACTATAACACCTTTACCCTTTTTGAGTACATGAATAACCCAAGAAAAAGCATTTTTCTGCTCTAGGAGATAATTTGTCATAATTCGGTCCAAGTAAATGCACAAAGTAGGTAGATACAAATATATGTGGAGGTATAGAAAAAAGAGGTACAGTAGGTTGTAGAACATGTATAGGAATCTTGTTACCGATCACAAAAGAAGGCATTCAATTAATTAGAAAATAGGCAGTCAGGATGGCTTCTGGATAAAACTGTCTAGGAACATTAGAGTGTAGCATTATTATTCTAGCAACCTCAAGTAAATGTCTATTTCTCCTCTCTGCAATTCCATTTTGTTGAGGTGTATAGGCACACGATGTTTGATGAATAGTACCAACAGAATGACAAAACAACTCAACTTCTTTCTAAACAAATTTCAAAGCATTATCTATTCTCAAAATTCTAACAGGCATAGAATACTGGGTTTTAATTTCAGCAAAGAAGAATTTTATTGTAGGCAATATTGGGACCTATTTTTTAGAAGAAACAACCATGTGGCACGAGAAAAATCATCAATAAATAGAATAAAGTATTTATTTCTAGATAGACTTGGAACATGACAAGGACCCCATACATCTGCATGAACAAGATCAAAAATATTTTTACTACTAATCTAAGACCATTTGGGATAGATAGTTCTAGACTATTTTCCTAACGGACATGACTCGCACTAAAAACTGTGCATTCCTACACCAGAAATGACATGCTTTATTTTCTCAGATGACGGATGTCCAAGTCTGTAATGTCACTGCAAAGCTAAAACTGACAATGATAGTGTCGAAGCTAGAGCCAGAGTACTGATCTTTTTCAATTCATCCAGATAATAGAGGTCGTCAGGTCCTTCATGCCCCTCACCAATCTTCTTCCTCGTGCGAAGGTCCTAAGAGTACAAGTACCAGGAACAAAGGTGAGACTGCAGTTTAGGCTATGCACAATTTTGCTAACAAATAGTAAGTTTATAGGAAAACGAGACACGTATAGAGAAGATTTCAACAAAAATTGAGTAACAATGTCACCAATCCCATACCAATCCTTGACATAGCAGATTTGGAGCCATCAACAAGCATAATAGGCGATTTAGAAATCGATTTCGATAAATTTGAGAAAAGAGACTGATTTCCAGAAATGTGAGAAGAAGCACATGAATCAATCACCCATTTTGTATTACCAGTACTAGACGAGGGTGCACTTAGAAAAGTAGAATCACAACCAGAGTAGGTTGCGGCATGAGCTCCAGTAGTAGTAGTAGTAGATGACGACCCAGTGTGCTCAAGTAGTAGGCGTTCCACCTCAGAACGGATGAAATCAGTAGTATTAGAGTTGAACGAGTTAGTAGCTTGAGGCTGGGTAGCCATCTCAGAAGTAGCATTAGCTTCAGAAGCAACATTGGCCCAGGCAGGTTTGCCATACTTCTCCCAAAACATTTCTTCAACATGGTTAGACCGACCACAGAAATTGCAGAAACTCTGACCAGACTGAGGATGAGAAGCATTGGGAGGGCCATAGGACGCAACATGTCCAAACGAACCACGCCCCCTTCCAGCTCCAAGAGGAGGATGGTTCTCCTGAAAATGACCACAGCCTGACATAGCAGCTAGGGCAGTAGTATCTTCAGTCTCAGTAGGTAACCCAGAAGATGAAGCAAGCAGTCGTTGAAGGCATTGAAAGGCACTCTGTAACATAGGCAGTGGATCACTGGCAAGGATCTGGACCACAACTCCAGCATAAGACTCAGGAAGGCCACACAAAAATTGGACTACCTGCAACTGCTGTCGTTGACGTTGCATGGTAGCCAAGTCAGTCGACAGAGGGTGGTAGGTCTCCAGTTCACCCCATAGTCCCTTGAAGGCAGAGAAGTAATCAGTAAGGTCAGGTCCCAAGAACTATAGATGAGTCAGCTGCTTATTTATGTCGAACACCTTCTTGGGATTTTTGTTGTGAGAGTAAGTGTGAGCCATCTGATCCCACATTTACTTAGTTGTAGGTAAACGTAGTAAGGTAACACTGGTTTTTGTCTCGTTGTTGTTGAGAATCCATGTCATCACAGTCGAGTCGTCTTTGACCCAGTCATCATAGGCCTTGACATCCTTAGAGTCAGCAGTAGGAACAAGAGCAGGAGGTGGATCACACATCATGTGAGAATGTTTCCCCTAGGATTTAGCATAAATCTCCATGGAACAGACCCAATGCTGGTAGTTGCACCCATCTAGCTTGACAGTAGTAACCTGACGACGATGATCGTCATGTGAGGAAGCCATGATACAGGAGGCAGAGAGCCAACACCAAGCTGAGCAATAGAAGGTAGGTACAAATAGTAGATGACCTCCTAGGTCCTCAGCTAGACGGCAGCATGCATAGTATAAAAACTGGATGGACCACTTACATACGGGCTATGCCTAGGCATAATAAAAGACCCATCGACTCAAAAGACTACAAGGATAGGCATTAGATGGAGCCGAAAAAGACTCACACAAGTGCTTGGGAGTTGTGGGCGGCTTAGAGGAGACGACGCCTAGGAGGAACCGACAAGGCGGGCAACCTGCTTGGGCGAGATCACGCCAGCCGTGCGGCGTCAACCCAGCAGCAGTGGTGGCGGCGCCATGCTGCACTACAGCTGCGGTTGGCCGGCTGGGCTGCTCGGGTGGCGACCCGGGGGGGAGAAGAAGGGAAGGGAGGGAGGGGAAGAGAGAGAGAAAGAGAGGCATCGACACCTAGGTTACGCCTACTCTGATACCATGATAAAAACAAAGTGAGAAACCATAGGGTTACACAATGTGTGTACCCTATATATATATATATATATATATATATAAGTGGAACAATTACAAGTAGGTCCATATAGAAAAGGAAAATAGAAAACAAAATAAATAAAGATATTATTTAACAAAATCATTAACTTGACCAAGCAACCTAGCATTTTCAGATTTAATCACTTGAATTTCCTTAATATAAATATCTCTCTCATCCTTACGAGCATTAACAAGAAGCTTAAATTCAACATTTTCAGTTTTAAGAGTTTCAAGCTCCTTTAGGCACTTTTGGTTATCTTCCTAAGAGTTCCAATGTTCTTAAGATAGAAAACATTCTCTACCTCAACTCCATTATATTAGAGCTCAAGATCAAGATATTTGCCTTGCAAGTTATCAATGCTCTCAAGATGAGTTTTCTCATTAAGCTCAAGAATTTTAAGTTTAACATACAAATCATCAATAATTTTTCCTAACCTTTTTCTTTTAGATTTACATTTTGCAAAAGAAGAATGGGTAGAAAAAGGCATATTAATAATAGCATCCTTAGAGAACTCATGCAATCTTACCTCACTTACCTTACTTACGTCACCAATTTATTCACTAGTAGAGGCCATGAGTGCAAGGTGGCACTCTCCATCTTCTTCGGAGCTAGATCTACTTGAGGATGATTCCTCCCAAGCCATGTGAGCTACATTCTTGTATCTTTTCTCCTTCTTATCCTTTCTCTTGTACTTGCTTTCATTCTTGTACTCTTCCTCCTTCTTGGAGCTGCCCTTATGGTGTGCCTTTCTTGACTTGGGACATTCACTCTTGTTGTGTCCCTTTTGTCCACACTTGTAGCATCTAGGAGTAGAGGAGGAGGATTGATTTCCCTTGGAGTGCCTGCCCTTGATGTAGTTGGCTTCATGCTCACTAGGACCATCATCTTCACTTGAGGAGGAGGGATATGTCCAACAAGCAAGTTGTTGTTGAAGGATGACCACCTCCACTTGTGCTTTAAAAGCACTATCTTTGATCTTCTTAGCTTCCTTCTCCTCTTACTTGGCTTATTCTTCTTGCTTGTCAAGCCTTGGATCATGAGCTTGGAGGTGCCAACAATCTCTTTAGTTGGAATGTCACCAAGGCTCCATACTTCTTCAATGGAGCTCACCTTTGACTCCCATCTCTTTGGTAGAGTCCTCAAGATCTTAGAGTTTATTACACCTCTATCCAAAGTGTTGTGCAAAGCAGCTAGGCCATTGATGATGACATTGATTCTAGAGTACATCTCCACATGCCCTTCTTTCTTGCCCATCTTGAAGTTTTCTAGAAGGTTGTTCAACATGTAGATCTTAGCCTCCTTGACTTTCTTTGTGCCCTCATAGGCAATGCACAATTTGTCCCAAATCTCATAGCCAATGTCCCAAGATGAGATGTGGTTGAACTCCATTGGGGTAAGGGTTGCATAGAGGATGCTTACAGCTTTGGCATTGAGCTGGGCTTCTTTAAGTGTAGCTTCACTCCATGTTGCAATAGCTCCGATTAGCTCCTTGTATGGCGTGACCATCACCTTCCACATATCAAAGTTCATCCCTTCAATGTAGAATTGCATACGCCTCTTCCAATAGAGGAAGTTGGTGTCGTCAAAAACCGGGGGACGCATGGAAAAGCCTCCCTCTAGGTTGAGTAAACCAAGTAGGTTGTCGCTCATCTTCTCGTCTCATGGGAGATTGTTGGAAAAGATCCTCAACTCTGATACCACTTGTTGGATCTAGGGCTCTAGAGGGGGGTGAATAGAACTTCAAAATTCTCACAAGATAAGTTAGACCTTCAATAGCTTACGTACAATTTGAAGTCCTAACTAACAAGCACAACAAGGATGATAGAAAATAAAACAAGCACTTGGACAAGGTCATTTAGAGTGGTTCCACTCTCCAAACTAGGAGAGAGTCAGTCCACTACCTAGAGAGGTCAACCTCTAAGACTTTGCAAGTGCTTTCCTCTATATATTCACTTATAAGAGATACAACACAAGACCTACCAAAGGACATACCTATCCATTACAAAGAGTCTTCAACCTTACTAAGGACTTACCCACTTTGTAAAGATGCTTACGCCTTCTTCCAAGGACTTACCTACTCTTGCACAAGTCTTCAGCCTTTGAGGAATTACCCACTCTTCTTGGATCTTTAGCCTTTGGATTCTCCTTCACTTGGAGAAGATCTTCACCTCTTCGTCAACCTTGAATAAGAACAACAACATCTCCACCTTCACTCGAAGTAGCTTGCTTCAACCTTTTCTTCTTTGAGAAAGGGGGTAGGGAAGATGGAATGGAGTGAGAGCTTTACAAGCACAAGGATGTAGCTCTCTTACAACTGGATCATGAAATGCTATGTAAATGAGAGAGAGAAAGGGGCTCAAGGAATTACAACACACTCAACTATAGCAAGGACTTAGAATAGCATGAATGAGCAAACTTGGAATGAACTCTAAGGGGTCCTATTTATAGATGAGGGTGTTCCCTTAAGTATGGGATCACTTAAGGGCGAAAAATAGTCATTTTCCAAGTTATAACGAATCTATTCTCGCTCAAAACAACTCTCCAATGGTTATAATCACTTTTTCTGCATTTTCCATACAGTACATTTGGCCAAGTTTCAATAAAGGTAACTCGATCGATCCACTAAGAGACAAAGTCAATTTTTAAATTATCGGTCGAGTTTGTTCTGGGAAACTCGACCGATGAGAAAAAATTAGTTTTGCTTAGTGAGTCGATCGATCGAGTTCTGTGAGTGTGCAACTCGACCGATTGGTCTCTCTAAAAAATCCATCACTGAATCGGTCGAGTTTCCAACTTGACCGATAATCAGCCTATGAAAATTTTTCTAAATTGACATTAGAGTGATCAAATGTTGGAATCAAGTGTCTCTAATTTTTTCTCATCTTAGTTACAAGTCATATCATCAATACAAGTGATTACCAAAATCATGTAAGATCATTTGGAGTGATTTCCCAAAATGCACACTTGCATTGCTTTTGACTTGAACTTGAACAAGCTAGGGCTTGTGTAATTTGATCTTTTCATGGATCTAAAGCCTAAAATCAATCTTGAACAAATATATTAAATACATAGGAATGGAATGGTTAAGTCCTTATCAAAATATGGACAATGTAGAACTCTCAAGTCAACAACACGTTCATCATCAAGATAACCATTACAAATAAATCATTCATGACCTAGGGAGGGAGAGATGAACTAAGGTAAACTAGAAATTAAGGTTAACAAACTAAGGAAAGAAGGCAAATTACACTAACTAATATATAGTAATCCTAATTAACACTAATCAATCCAAGAGTAATAAGTAATTAACCATAAAAAATGATTCACTATCAACAAGGTAACTACAATAGTGGATTGTTTGGGGTATATGTAACCTTCAACCATGTTTAAGGGCCATATTCATGCACAAACATCCAACAATTAAGCTATGAAACAAAATAACAAGGAGCAATGTATATTATGAATCACATCCTATTAGTTGGCCATGGGTGACATAGTGGTATAGGGGAGCTCTCTTACCTAACAGTAGGGGAAGCATGTACCTAATCTCACTAGTAGAAGCTCCAGTAGAAGCTCCAAAGACCTAGGTGGTAGAGGTTAGCTCGGGCCCAAGCTCCTCATGCGAGCAACTCCTCAGGTGAGCACAATGAGAGTGGCGATGACTGGAGGAAGAGCGGTGGCAGATTGAGCATCTCGAGCAGAGGGAATCGCCAAAGACTTAGGTGGAAATCATGATGAAATAGATACTGGGAGAAAGTATGTTTCTTGTGGGTGATATTAAGTTACCCATAGTCATTGATTGTTTAGAAAACTGACAAGTAAGCACGTAGTCATCGGTTAATCATACAAAATCGATGACCAACTCCTTACTCAACAAAAAATAGACCCTGGTTTAGGGCCGTATCATCGGTTCAAAGCGAGACTGATGATATAGTTTGGAGATAGTCGTCGGTTTTGTCCACCATAACCAATGAATAATTCCATATCCAAACAAAAAAACTGACCTAGGATTAGGGCCATAGTCATTGGTTGGTAAAAAAACAAATTAGTTGTAAAGATAATCGTCAATTACATATGATATAACCGATGATTAACTACATACCCAAAAAAAAAATTTGACCTCGGGTTAGGGGTATAGTCGTTGGTTTAGCAAGAAAAAATGATGATGGAGAAGTAATTTGGGGGGAAATTATTTTCGTGAAGACATGGTGCAAAAATACCTAGTCGTCGATTTCTTCAACAAAATTGACGACATAGACTGATCACCAATAAAAAAAATTGAGTTTCACCAACTGGACTTAGTCGTTGGTTATTTAGTAGACCCGATGACTAATGGGGGTAATTTTTTCTATAGGGACATGGATTGAACACTTTGTCAATGGTTATATACAAAATCGATGCCTGAGTGAAAATTTTGGAGGAAAATTCTTTTCCCTGAAAATTGTATTTTGCGGGCAATTTTAGAAGTCGATTTCTATGAAAAGAAACCGATGTTAAAATGAAAGTGGTACCCATGTCTTTTATAAATCAACTAGACTTCACATATGGTGACAGTTGGTGTGAAGAACCGACATTGTTAGTAGATTGGTGTCTGTTTTTATAAGGAACTGACGTCAGTGAAAGTGACATTAAATGTCAAATATGTACTTGTGGTTGTCTGTATAGTTATTTTGTAGAACTTGCTTTTTAATCTAAGGGATCTTCTGGTCGCATTTTCCTACAGTTGCACTCCTCCACTTCAACCGTCTTATTGTGATCTTGTGTCAAACATCATCTTAAACCTCACCCTCCTTTTCAGTAATAGAGCCCAAGTAAAGAAACTTATCACATATTGGTAAATCCATTCCTCTAACTTGACCCCACCATTCACAATTCTAGATCAGCTAAAATTTCAATGCATATATTCACTTCTACTGATCATAAATCCATTGAATTCCAATGTATTTCTCCAAAGTTCAATTTTATCATTCAATATATCTTTTCTTTCATCAATCAACACAATTTATCAACAAATAACATGCACTAAGGGATATTATCTTAAACATGCTTTGTAAACTCATCCATAACAAGAACAAATAGATACGGGCTGAGTTCTGATCCTTGATGTACCCCAACGGTGATAGGGAAAGTTTGTGTCTCTCCTCCAAGAGTCCTAACACTTGCAGTTGAGCCATCATACATGTCTTTAATTAGGTCAATGTATTGGATTGACACACCCTTTTATGCAAAACCATGTTGATTCAAAGTCAATGTTGACTCAAGGTCTAAATTGACTAAACCCATGTTTTGATGATGACTAACCATTCCACTTATTTGTGTATAATAATTCTACTTGAGTGATTTTAGATTACGTATAAACACACTTCAAATGTATTAACTTGCGCATCCTAACTTGGAGAAAAGACAAGTCAAAATCAATGTAAGTGCACTTTTGTAGAATATGATGTATCTCTATCAAAATCATGTTGTAAATCACTTGTAATGATTGTATGACTTGTAATTAAGCTTAGAAAAAATCAGGATCACTTAAATTGAATATTAAACACTTTAATGACATTTTCTAAAATTGATCACATGTTGTTTGATTAGCCATGTTTCCTTCCTAGAAACTCAACTGATGCCTAGGATTGATTTTGGCAAATGTCTAGGATTGACCGAGTTTATCCCAAGTCAAACTCGACCGAATCCATGCACTGGAAAAACATATTTAAGTGATCGGTCAAGTTTCATCCAGGATAAACTCAACGATACTTCAAAATTTCTTTGTCTCAAGAATGATGTTACTCGATGACATATGTCTTTAGGTTGACAACCTAAACGAATATGTTTGATAAGACTACATACATTCTTGTTATGTCTTTAGTGAAAATATTACTATGGAAGAGAAATAGACAACTATAATACATAAGACTAGAGTGTATATTAATTGATGACAGAGTCTCATTAGTCATGATATATGATATCAAGTCAAGCACACATGTACATATTAGAGAATAGTGTATCAGATAGACTCACCATGAGAGTGATACATGGACACCATGGAATGGTAGTAAGAATCACCTCTCATAGTGATAATGGTGATTGTGGTTCTTAGACCTGAAGTCACTACACTCATCACATGTCATTCGATATACTTTGACATCATCCACCTTGACCTTGAACAAGGGTTGCCATAAAGGTGATGACCAGATGCATTGTGACACATGGGGATCGAGTGTGAGTGATGTAGATGTGATTTGTCCATTTGACATGAGTTTGATATCTAGGAGTCTTAATAAGTGAGACTGAGAAATGCATGACCATACTCATGTGATTCAGTATGTGATATGTGAACATACATGCATCTCTGATAGTATGCTCCAGTTTAAGGAACATGGATTGAATGTTCAAGAGGATGACGATACCATGCCTCGAGTTCAATCTGGATATCAGAGACACGTGAACTATAGGATCACGGTAACGTTGATCATGAATTGTAGGTTGAAGTTGTTTTCCAACTTTTTGAATTACTTGGGTAGCAATAATGTGTTGCTAGATAACGCTCGTTGCTTGTGATGTCATAAGTTGGTTATGGACATTCACTACCAATGTAATTTTAGACCTATATGGTGGGTCACACACATAGGATGCAATTTGAATAGGAGTTTATTCATGAATGATGTTTAACTTATTTACTAAAGGTGTTTAGGTATTTAATTAAACAATTGAGGTTCAAAATTGACTGACTGGACTCTGAACTGACCGGTTCAAGTATTGAACTGATCGGTTGGAGTGTCATGTCATTTGGAATCAACATTGGTTAAACAATGCTTGATCCAGGGCATGAACCAACCGATTCACCTAGTGAACTGACCGGTCATGGTCGCAACTGACTGGTTCATATGATGAACCACCTAGTTCAATGGTCAATTCAATTAGACCAAGGATTAGTGCCAAAGTCATGTTTTACATTTATTGTGAATTGAATGCCAATGTGATTCAGAATGGAAAACTACATGAACCGATCAGTTTAAGCACAATTTGACTGGTTGGGCATGCAAATCGACTGGTTCACCGTCTGAAGTTTCCAATAAAATTATGAATTTGTCTCTTCGACTTCCATACCGACTAGAAACCCTAACCCAACCTCTCCTGTCAATTTGTGGTATATTGGGGGCTTCCCAGACACAATAAACTCTGACAATTATTGTCCTCTCTGGTTGTGGTAACCAATGGAGAGCCTGAGCAAGTACTACCCAAAAAGGGAGGGATATCGAGGGAGAGACAATTGTTGGAGAGTGAATCAGTGCTAGTACACTGACGTTTGAAGGGGCAACTCCTTCCCATTGGCTCTAGTAGCGCAATGTGGAGTCCCCTATGGTCTGCGTGGACTACTCTAGAGGTGAGGAATTTTTCCCACTAGAAGAACATCGTCAACTGCCATCCATGATACTGGACCAGGAGGTTCTTGTTAATGACTGTTCGAGTGCTGTTGAAGAAAGAGCATTGTGCTTCCTGATGAAGAAGCTCATTGTTGCTTGAAGAAGAAGTACGATACTGCATTAAGAGTTATCGTTGGACTTACTCCAAGACCACATATAACTCTTGTTACCTTCCTTACTAGATATATTGTCGTTGATGCAATCTGCTAGTTAGAGAAGCATGTTTTAGATTTTTATTTCCGCAGCCTTATATGTCGTCCCAATTTTCTTACAGTGCTATCGGAGCCATGTCATTTTGTGGTATATTGGGATTTAAATCGATATGATCGGATTTAATTTTATCGAATATGATGTGAATATGAAACTGATTAATGTGCATATCTGATTAATTACCACATCTGATTCATAAACTAATATATATGATATGATATATATGCAATTCACACATGTCGCCCTAAAAGTTAGTTTTGAATGTGGATGTTAGCATGGTTATGGCCAATAACTGTAGATATTTGTGTGCACGGTTGTGGTTGTTTATTCCTATTTATATCTCAATTTGAATACCAAGCATCTCTCCTCCTTTCAAAATGTAAATTAATGCTCTTCTTCATATTTCCCCTTGAATGTAGCTCGAGGTTTCCCTTTTTACAATGTAATATGAAATAGGATAGTTTTAATTGATGTTTCGTCGTGTAAAGATGTTCTGCACCTAAAAAATTAATTGACTCGTGAGACAAATCGATTGATTGGAGGACTGAGAAGGCCAGACAATAGGAGAAGATGAACCGATCTATTGGTGGTCCAACCGATCGGCTGGAGATGTTCAGACGTCGATTGAACCTGAGACCAGACAAGCATTTCAAGATCCCAACCGAGCGGCCAAGAGGTGAGGAAGTTGGTTCAAGTGTTGAACTGATCAACCTAGATTGCTCCAAGAACGTATCTTCACCAACAACATGTTGTTGTATGTGATGTAGACCTTAGGTGGTATTAATTCCTTATGGATCCAAGAAATTATAATAGTATGGCCATAACCATCGCTTATGTTTATAATTGCATGTTTTTGTTGTGGTTATAACATGCATATGATAATATTATAAGTATGTGGTGACTGGATATATGTATGTATTTATATAAAATCCCTTAATCAAACATATTAAGTCTAAGATGATTTCCATTAGAAACACACATGAAAAGTTTGATCGACTAAGCATGGGCACCCCAAGGATGGTGCACTGCCTATCTCGTGGAAGTGTGATGGTAGTCATGTGGGCCTGCCAAGTGAGGTGTATTACTATCATGTTGGCCTTTGGACCAGGCTTATCTAGGTATCCTTAATGAGATTAAGCATGTATAAGTATGCATATGGACTATGGCAAAGAGTTGTGCATGCCATCTATCCAAGAATTACATGAGTGGTAAAAGTCGTCTACCTTAGTAATTGGTTATGGACGTTGGCGTTGGTCAGGCAATAATTCAATTATTTTGGGTATTGGATCACTACAAGATTATGCGCTGTAATCTTCTAAATTTATACATGAGGGTTATCAATTTGAACAAAAATAGTGGGAGCGATAATTAAGTAAAGCCAAATTAATATCATTAACTTATCAAATTAAATCAAAAGTGTTTTGATAAAAGTTGCAAAATTTCTTTAGTAGACAAATAGAAATACACTATAATTTCGATTAGTCCTTGAGTAGGAAAAATTTAATAAGATTTACTTCCACATTTGTTTTAGGACTTTGAGAAGCGTTCTCACCAATGAGCGAAAGCTGTGTGTCCTTGAAAGACCAGTGCCATAGGAACCCACTCCAAATGCACCTAATGCTGAAATGGATGGTTACTTGAAGCATGTCAATGATGTCGCAGACATCCAAAAACCTTATATTGAGCTGTGTGAACTATGAGTTGCATGAAAAACATATATATATTCTCGAGATGGTAACACATCTTAAGAATCATGTAAAGCAAGCAAGGAATAATGTCTCCAGAGCATTGTCTAAGTGCAAACTGACAGTATGAGATCTAGTAGAACCCCATGTGGTCAATATGATTGGGCATGCAGAAAGACTAGAATTTCTTTTAGGTCAAGAGTTGTCTACGAATATGATTCTACAATTGTTGCTTGAATCATATAGCCAGTTTATCAAGTGCTATCACTTGAGTAACTTGACCAAACTGTTGGCAGAGTTTCTTGACATGTTGATGAATGATGAAGCACAAACTAAAGAAGGACAAATCTGTGATGGTGATCAATGGAAGTGAGTCCAAGGGAAAAGGCAAGGCCAAGAAGAGTTCTGAGTCTAAGCTGAAATCTAGGTCTTCTGTACTCAAGACTAGGAGAAGGGTAAGTGCAAAAGGAATCCGTCCTTTTCACTTAAATGATTAAAGAAGGAAAGTGCCACCATTGTCACATATCTAGACACTGGAAATAGAAATGCCCTCTTTATATAGAGGATCTCAGGAAGAAGAAGGGGAGAGAGATCTCCGCTTCAGGACCTGAGAAGAAGTAAGCTATAATTGTGTGGAGCAAGAGTTGCTACCATTATAGTTGGAAGTTGGCATTCATGTGCATGTTATAGAATTAATGAATTGCTATTATGTACCTACCATTAATGAAAACATCATGTATCTTGTAAGTCAAGATAAGATTTTTTATGGCAATGTCTTTTTTTCTAATAATATACACTTGATAGTTGAAGAGACAAATGTGTATGACACATATCCTGAATGACTTGATGACTCAAACAATGAATGCCTATAACATTGTCATCTAAAGTGAGTAAATGAGAAATGCATTTCTCAAATCCATAATGATGGATATCTAGACTCTTTTTAGTTATTGAAGCAATATATACATGCAAGTCTTATTTATTGAATAATATGATAGAAGCGTCTTCACTAGATGTAGTGGGAGAGCGACTATTCTATTAGGGCTCATATATACTAATGTATATAGACCTTTTAGAATAAATGCTAGACGTGGTTAATAGTACCTCATTATATTTAATGATGATCTCAATAGATATGGTAATTTGTATTAAATGAAATCCAAGTATGGATCTCTTGAAGTGTTCAAGGAGACCTTGAATGAAGTATGTAACTGACTTGGTGAAATTATTAAGACACTTCAATATAATCGATGTTGAAATATTTTAAACCAAGATTTTGAGAACCTTCTAGGAAATTATGATAGGGTATCACGATGAACTCTACCTGAAACATTATCATATATCAGAAAGAAGGAACCACACCATGTTAGTCATAGTGTGATTATCCATAAAACTAGCTAATCTCAAATAACCTTTTTTGGCACATGCTTTACACTAAAACAATGTACCGTCTAAAATGGTTTAAAAGACACCATATGAGATATGGTATGGGAAGTGTCCCACTATGTCTTTTATAGTGATTAGGGATGAATGCTTATATGAGAAAATATCTTCTTGAAATGCTTTGTCCACAAAACACATAAATGTTATTTTGTTGATACTACATTTATATTCCAATCTGACAATAAAAGTGTTTTGTTGCCAGAATGACTGCATTCCTAAAGGGAATTACATTCCAAAGGAATTAGTGGGCGAAAAGTAGAACTCAAAAATTTCAGGACAAATAAGAAAACATTGAACCTAAAGGGGTATAATGGGAACAATGAGAATCATAAATTGTTGTGAAACCTCAAATTCCTTATGTAACACAATACCTCATAATTCTGATAGAACACACCTTGTTTGAAAGATTATGATATCTTATAACTCAGTAAGGCGGTGAGTTGATCATAATATGATGAGTCAACAATGTACCAAGATGCTATAGAAGGATCAAAGTCTGAGAAATGGCTTGAGGCCATGGGATCAAAGATGGAATCCATGTAAACCAACAAGGTATGAACTTGGTGGATCCACATGAAGGGAAAAGACCCATTGGGTGAATTTGGGCCTTTGAGAAAAGACGGACATGGCTGGTAGTGTACAAACCTATAACTGTAGATTGGTTGCAAAGAGTTTCAACCAAGTTTAAGGTGTTGAACATGATGAAGTCTTTCACCAGTCACCATGGTTAAATCTATCAGGATCATGCTTGCTATAGCAACTGAATGTCACTATGAGATTTGGCAAAATGGATGTCAAAACCTCATTCCTTAACTGGAATATTGTACATGATGTGTACATGACACAACCTAAAGGTTTTATAAATCAATTAATGTAAATAAAATCTTTAAACTACAAAGGTCAATATTTAGATTGAAGTAAGCATCTCAGAGCTAGAATCTTTGATCTAACAAGATAGTCAAAGAGTCTGACTTGAGCCAAAATGAAGATGGAATATGTAATTACAATAATTTAGTGGGAGCATATTTATATTCCACATAATGATGGGAAATAACATCCTTATCCTATAAATATTAAAACCTGGCTATGAAAGTACCTTCTCCATGAAGGGTTTAGGCGAAGCATCCTATGTGATAGGAATTGAGATCTATAGAGATAGATTTGGAAAGCTTCTTGACCTAAGAAAGAGAACATACATTGGCAAGATGATGAAGGGGTTCAACATACATGACTCAATGAGAGAAAATTTGTCCATGATTCCATGGAGTTAGTCTCTCAAGAGCCCAGTGTCCCGGTTCTTGTAAAGAATGGGAAAATAAGAGTAAGATGCCATATGCACTCACAATTGGATCTATCCTGTATGTAGTGTTATGTACTTATCAATTAATCTCATATGTATTGGACATGATGAGAGAATATCCAGTTATCTCATATGTATTGGACATGACGAGTGGATATATGTACTCATCCAATTATCTCAAATGTATTAGAACATGACGAGTGGATATCTATCAGATCCTAGTAAGAGTCATTGGATTTCCATAAAGAACATTCTTAAGTACTTGAGAAGCACTAAAAGGATCTGTTACTTGGTTATGGTAATGAGGAAGAGTTGGGTGTAAAGGGTTACACCGATGCAAGCTTCCAAAATGCTGATCACAATCTAAATTTGTGTTTGACCTTAAAACTAGAACTGTAAGCTAGAAAAGTTTTGAGCAGGAGACAATTATAGAATCTACAATAGAAGTCGATTATCTTGGTGTTATGAGGATAGTTTAGGAGACTATATGGATCTAGAAATTCATATAGATGAACTTGTGGGAGGTTCCAACCATTGATGGTACAGTAGAAATACTGTGACAATAATAGAGCTACTAGATAGGATAAGAATCTCACATAGCATACTATGACACTTCCATCTCATATGAGAAATCATACATCAAGGATATGTAAAACTTGCAAAATTAAACTTGTAAAATACCGACTAGAAGCAAACGTTGCTAACCCACTATAAAAGCACTTGTGCAACATAAACATGATGGACATGTTAAGATCACTTGGAATAAGATTTGTGCGTGCTTGGCTCTAAGTGTAAGTGGAAGTCTATTGGTATGTATGCCCAGAGAGCCAATCATATGATGATTGGAATGTGGCATTAGATATATGATTTGATAATAATAAAGGCAATTCTATCTATTATGTCTGTCTCAATCATTAGATGGTGACACATACGTAGTAAATGTATAAAGAATGATGTTATTGGATGACATATGTCTTCAAGTTGATGACATGAATGATGAGATCATATGTATGATGAGAATACATATTTTCTTGTTATGTCCTTATTCAGAAGGTACTGTGGAAGCAAAATAGACAAAATTAATGCATAAGACTAGAGTGATTGTTGAATGATGATAGAGTCTCATCAGTAATGATATATGATATCAAGTCAAGCATACATGTATGTGTTAGAGAACACTAAATCTGACAGACCCACCATGAGAGTAATACATGGATGCCATGGAACAATAGTCATAATCAACTCTCATAGTGATAGTGGTGAATGTGGTTCTTAGACCTAAAGTCACTACATCATCACATGTCTTTCAATGTACTTTGACATCAATTATAATGACCATGAATAAGGGTTTCCATAAAGGTGATGCTCAGATGCATTGTGACTCATGGGGATTGAGTGTGAGTGATGTAGATGGGATTTGTCCCTCCTATATAAGATTGATGTCCAAACCTCTTCATAAGCGAGATCGAGAAATGTATGTGATGTCCAAACCTCTTCATAAGTGAGATCGAGAAATGTATGTCCATACTCATGTGATTCAATATGTGATATGTGAACTCACGTGAATCTCAAACAATCTACTCTAGTTCAAGGAACATGGATTGAACATTGAAGAGGATGACGATTCCATACCTCAAGTTCAATACAGATATCAGAGACAAAGGAACTATATGATCATGATAACATTGATCATATATTGTAGGTTGAAGTTGTTCTCCAACTTTCTGAATTACTTGGATAGCAATGATGTGTTGCTAGATACCACTCATTGCTTGTGATGTCATAAGTTGGTTATGGACACTCATTGTGTGTGTGTGTGTGCCATATGTATATACACACACCAAAATATGTGATTTGTCTAACAAAGTATTTAACAATTATAGTGGTTAAGTATTTCACTAATTCAAATGCCTTATTTTCCTAGCAAGACATCACAAAGATATTGCTTACTTTTACAACAAATACTATTTTCATGTTATGTTTTTGGCTAGAATCTATTATACAATAAGTGGATTTTTCTTCCTTTTCCACCTAACAAGTAGGAGTAATATATAAAACTCCATAAAATCTGGCAACCTCTAGTAGTGAACTTATATTATCATTTGTTGATTCTTTTCCCACTCAAAGTAATTTTAAATTGAAGTTATTCTCCAATGTGGCTAGTTTAATAAATATCCAAATCCTCAAATATTCAATGCATTTTATCATATTGTCTATGTATTGAAGGTTAAAAATGGCAAATGTCAATCATAAAACATCTAAACTAGACATGAGTATTTGCGGTGATCATTGAAAGGGTTCAAAGTAGGGTAGATATAATTTGATTTGAGTAAAAGCCATGTAGTGTTTAGAAATCCCTAAACATAAAACATGTGATTAACTATCATCAAATGGACTTAATTGTTTTGTTTACATGCATTAAAAGGTAATTTTTTGTTGTTGTGTTGGATGATATGATTTGTTGTATTTTGAAATTATTATCAATTAAAAATGGTATACACACACACACACACACACACACACACACACACACACATATATATATATATATATATATATATATATATATATATATATATATATATATATGCCATTCATTCACTACCCGTGCAGGTAACTAAGGTTAGTTACCCATGCAATTATTTTGTAATAGAACGACACATATTTGTAATGAGATAGACCATGTTGTAATGAGATGAGCAAAATTGTAATACAAAGACTCATTTTGTAATACTACGTAAACTGTTGTCACAAATATCACCTTTACTATATTCAGAGGGTGAATAAAAATTTCACTCTTTGTGTAAAGAGTGTGAGATCATCCCTTTACTAAATTATGGTAAATAAAACACATTGGAAAGTAGAGGAATAAAAATTTCTAACTAAATCAATTTCATAAAAGATTTTACAAAAATACATCAACAATCTCCCTTTAGGGTTACATCAAGATACAACAATTAGGATCTAGATAGAGGGAAGTCCAACTACTACAGTCTTGTCTCCAAACAACATATCCATCAGCTAGGTCCAAGTCAGAGCTATGTTCTCCTTGTCTCATCCGTCATCTTGTTCAACACCTGGGTGGTTGGGAAAGCACCCAGCAAAAGGGAAAGGGAAGAAATAGTATGTGTCACAAAAACTATTCTAGGATAGCAAGATAATCAAAACATGTAAAAACAGGCTAGGGTTCATCATAAGATGAAGATTACAAGAGAATGAGGCTAAATATACAAAAAGTTTTTAATAGATGCTTGCCATGAACAAAGTATAATAAAAGAATTGCATGCATGATTAATATTGACTACCTTAACTAAGTAGGGTTGAGTCACCTACCAGACCTTCAACATGAAGGGTGAGGGGAGAATAATACATTCCCAGTCACATGTACATATTTCATGTGCATGGGAGAATAAGACGTTCCCTAGGGGAGAAATAACACATCCCCCAACTATGGGTGGTTGTACATAAGTACCGCTATTATAGCTAGTTAGTCTAATAAAATCATCATGCTAGAATCAATGGCAAGTAATAACATCATTTAAATAGAGCATAGAAGTGGGGTACCAAGATCCAACAACAATATTCCAAAATCAATTATGAGGCAGGTATAACAAAAGAATCATGAGCATAGGATATTGGGTTGAAATAAACCTCATTGTGGAAAAAGTAGGACAAGGCACAAATATTTCCCAACTTAAGGTGTAAATGCACATACCTTGAATATTGATTCCAATTATCAACTTGCACCACTTAATCGATTCCAAGTTCCATTTGCTTCCTATTTTCAACGTATTAACATGCATTAGGGTTTTGCATATGCATAAAGGTAAAGAAAACCCATATTTAGGTCTTTTCACATAAAATCCGATTTAGACTCTGAAAATATCACCATTGTCTTAGTTAGGGTTTTTTTTATCAAAATGACATATAATATTATGTATTTTGAAGATATGGACTTTTAGATGCATTTTTGATGATTTTAACTAATTAAATCATTCTCAAAAACACTTTTTCGAAAAAACATATAATTAGGTGTCAAAAATATTTTTATTAGAAAGCTCATCTTTTCTAATTCTAGAACATATCTTACTTTTATTTTTTGACCAACGAATCAAAAGATACAAAATTTTCAAAACAGACTAATGATAACTTGCCACGTAGACACTTTGTTTGAAAATCGAGACAACAAGAGAGAGCGAGATAAGGGGTAAAATAGTAAAAACACGATGTGCCATCTCCTTCCCAGCCCTGACGCCATGGCAGAGAGCAAGCACCAGCTTGCTTGGGAAAATTTTGGACGAATCCACTACACCCGACAAAATTAAACACACAAGTACTCAAAACGAAGAGTACGAGAAACCGAACAAGATGGTACTTGAGATTGTTCTGGAGATGGAGAAACCATGGAGAGAAGGGCACCATAAGGTCTACATCTTCGATGGCTCATAGCAGGGTCAAACAATGATGAAAATCCAAATTGTCTATAGCGTCGCGATAGAGGTGCTAGAGGTATAGGTATTTATAGGCAAGAGGGTCTAGGTTAGGGTTTTCGAACTTGGGGTGAGAGAGGAGTTTCGATCGACATGGGAATTTCTCTAATATGCACTAAAAAACAAAAATCTTGGGATAAACCGGTGCAGAATTGAGAGAGGGGTCCATCGAGACAAAAATCACTTGATTTGGTTGAGAGATGAGAGAGATATGGCCATTCGAAAAAATCACAAAAATTTTGAAAATTACTATTCACGCGGCTAGAGGTAGGGGATGACTCCGACATTTAATACAACTTTCCAACTTTATTCTTTTGATGCATTTAATGTATAAAACTTTTTATAATTATTTGAAGGTACAAACAAAGTCCAAATAAATTCAAATTTGGTAGGTTAACTGATTGGGGTGAGGAATCCGAATATAAAATTATATTTGCCTTTTGAGAAAGTTAGATTAGTCAATCAAGCTAATTACCATTTTTTCTTTCCTCTCTCATTAATGACTATAAAATCCTCCAAAAATTATAAAACTTCACCCATAAGTCATATTAAGTATGTTGGATACAAATTGGGTATTATTTTCATTTTTTGAAGTTGTTTGTGATTTTAAATAATGAGTTGATTTTTTTTAGATAATAATCATAGAATATATAAAAGCAAAAGTAAGCAAACACCTGCTTTGCCGGGTAATACAAAGTAAACATAAGTAAGTTTAAGTTGGAAAGGAAATGAGATGTAAATGTTTGTGGGGGAGGCACCCCTTAACAAGCCTCTATACCACTAAGCCAGAAAAGTATGGAAGATGTTGGATCATCTAATTGCTTGTAAGGGGCAGTTGGTAAACCAGAAATCACTGGTGTTGAAGCAGCAAACTAAATCCCATTTCATTGTCCACCATTTCCTTAAGGTCATATAGAAAGCGGGCTTCAGATTCACCTTCATCGGAGTCCTCCTTCCATTCATGTTCCTATTTACCTATACATGGTGATCATATGAAGGTTTGCGTTGATTTGTGAGATAATAATATGCCTCAGTTTCGGATTATTGTTGAAGAATCTGTTGTTTCTCTCAAGCCAGAGATTCCAGCTAATGATGATGAAGATATCATTTCTTGTGTAGGGGTTGTAGCGTCTGTTTGGTGAAACTTTTAATGGAAAGGTTGCTGATGAGAGATCAAGCTGGTAATGTCACGTAAAGTGTGAGAAGATACTTAGTGAAAATTTACATTTAAAGAAAATGTGGTCCATAGATTCTATGTCATTGTGGCAGAGAGAGCATCTAGATGGGCATATGAAACCTCTCTTGGTGAGGTTTTGTTCAGTAAGCAACTTGTTGTGAAGGAGCATCCAAAGAAAAAATTTATGTTTTTGTTGCCATTTTTGTTTCCATATTTTTGTGGTAGGGGGGAGAGTCCTCTGTAGGATAGGTAAATGTATGCTTTTTTCATTGAGTAAGTGTTTCCCCATCTCCAGGTGATATTGTTTGAGGCATTATTTTCAAGTATATGTTTCATAGCAGAGAGGTCATCTGGTTTGAGATGCATAAGAATGCATCTTTTGAGAGTTTTTGATCTGTTGTTGGTCAAAAGGTCAAGGGCCTTGACGATGTTGATCTTGATGAGGTTGTTTGGAATGGACCAATTTGTGTGCAGGTTTAGAACAGTGTTATTTTCGTGCCATGGGTCATTCCAGAAGGATATTTTTAGATGGGAGTGTGGTGGAGTGTTGATGAGTTGGGTTATTTTTTATATGTTCTTATTTATGTATTTCCAAAGGGGTGAGGCAGATTTATTGAGCACTTTGTGCCAGGGAGGGGATTTTTGATAGTATTTGTAGTTTATGAGACTAGTCTAAATTTTTGTCTTATTTTTAACCAGACTGTTGATTATTTTGGTTATAAGACAAAAAGCATGGGTGCCAATGTTTAGTATACCCCAACCACCTTGGTCTATTGGAGCAGCTATAGTGTAATGGTTTCCAGATTTTGTGGAGGGATGATTGTTGTTCCAGAGGAACTTCCTGCGAGTTTTATCAATGTGTTTTCTTGTTTTGGTTGGAAGGGGGATACAGCTAAGGTAGTGAGTGGTAATTGGAGTGATGACACTGTTTAGAAGAATAAGTCATCCTGAGAGATTTAGAAAGTTGTTTGTCCAAGTAGAGATTTTTTTATTTATTTTGTCGAGGATGGGTGTCCAGGTTGCATTTGTGATGTTGTGGGGGGGGTAATGGGAAGTCCTAGGTATTGAATGGGGAAGTCTTCAATCTTGCACCTAATGAGAACCCTGAATCTTGTCAAAATAGAGTGATCAAGGGGGACCCCAAAAATGGAAAACTTTTGAAGGTTAATTTTAAGTCTAGAAATATAGGAGAATAAGCCTATAATTGTGATGGTGTTGAGTATAGAGGCGTCCTCTAGGGAGGAAAGGATGATGGTATCATCAGCAAATTATATTATGTTCTCTTTGCATTCCTCTGATGATTGAATAAGTCCGCTAATTTTTCCTAGTTGTAACATGTGGGAGAGAATGGTTGTGATTAATATAAAAAGGTAAGGGGAGAGAGGGTCCCCTTGTCTGAGACCATTTGTATTTTTGAAATATCCAAAAGGTACACCATTTATGATTGTAGAGAAGTGGTTTATGGAGATGCAAGCATGGATCCAGCGGACCCATTTGTTTGGAAAATCAAAGCCTATGAGAGTTTTGGTTAAACAATTCCAGTTTAAAAAGTCAAAAGCTTTCTCAAAATCCAATTTGATGGCTAGAAAAGATGTTATGTTTTTATGACAGAGATGTATTGTTTCATTTACCATCAGGTAAGCATCTTGAATGCTTCTACCTTTGAGAAAAGTGTTTTGATTGAGAGGGGTGATTTTGTTAATGTGCAGTTTTATTCTGTTTGCTAATGTTTTGGCTAAGATTTTGTATGATGTGTTGATTAGGCTGATGGGTATGAACTGGGAAATAAGGTCAGGTTGATTGGTTTTTTTATAAGAGTGATGAATGTTTGGTTAAGGTGTTTTATGATGTTGTGGGTATTTTCACTTTCGTAGAAAGCCTTAAGTAAAGCCAGGAAGTCTACTTTGTAGTGGTTCCAATTTGCAAGGCAGAATTCCACATTTAGTCCATCAGGTCCAGGTGATTTATTTAATCCTAAAGTTTTTATGGCCGTGTCCAATTCCTTTGGGGAGAAAGTCTTTATTAGGTCAAGAGGATTTTCAAGTTTTTTAGGACAAATCATAGGCCAATCCAATTCATTTAGGTAGGAGGGATTGTGGTTGTTGTTGAAAATATTTTTGAAGTGGTTTGTAATGTGGTTGGTGATAGTTGATTTATGGGTTGTAATCTTATTATTGATCTAAAGGTATGTGATGGAGTTCTTTCGGTAGTTTTTGTTGCAGATTTTGTGAAAGAACTTTGTGTTTTTGTCCCCTTATTTAGCCCATGTAATTTTTGCTCTTTGTCTCCATCTTGAGTCAATACAATTTTTTGTGAAGTCAAGGTCAGCTTTGATTGAAAGAATAAGAGTTGGGTCAGCTGTAGGGTCCTTGTCCACAAAGAGGAATTGTTGCTCAAGGTCTTTGAGGGTTTCTGAGAGCTTGTTTGTGCTGATGAGTTTCCAATTTTTGATGTGTGCTTTGATTGTTTTTGTGTTTTGGAGAATGTGGAGGCCAAGGTTTATGGTTTGAGAGTCGGCTAATTTCCATTTCTCTACACAGTTGAGAGAAAAGTTATTCATGGAGAGCTAGTAATTGTCAAATCGAAAATTTCGTTTACCCCATGATTCACTGGAGGTATCAAGAATAAGAGGAAAATGATCAGAGATGGCTCTGTGTGAAATGTGAACTGTGGAGAGTGGGTGTTGGTCCTCCCACGAAGTGGAGCAGATGAAATGGTCAAGCCTAGCAAATGTTTTATTTCTTAACCATGTAAAGGAAGCATTTGATGGCTTTAGTTCTATTAAAGTATGTTTTGTGAGGAGTTGGCTAAAAATTTTGTCTGCGGCAGTCATGGGTTGTGCTGAATTTGTGGGGTTGAATCTATCAGAGTTTTGGGTTATCAAATTGAAGTCCTCACCAATTACCCAGGGCGTCTTATAGAAAGAAGTCATAATTGATTCTAGTTTTGATAAGAAAGCTATTTTATTATGTCTAGATTCTCCATAAACCCCTGTGAAATTCCAACAAAAACCATCTGATGTATTTTTAAAAGCGATGGTTATGGAGAAGTCTAGTGTGGAGGCATTTGTGGAGGAGAAGGTAAGGTTTTTGTATCCCACTACGAGTCCTCCTTTGAAACCAGAGGGGAAGATTTGGATCCAGTCTGTAATTCTATTTCCACCAATGGTTTTGAGAGCAAATGGGGAAAGACTAGTTTTTGTCTCATGTATAGTGATCAGGTCTATTTTATTTTTGTACATGTGTGAACAGATTTCCTTACGTCTATTAAGGTTTACAGCCCCACAGACGTTCCAGGAAGAAATTCTAATACTTGGTGGTCTTGTTTTACAGAGAAAATGAAGGTCAGTTGCAGTCTATTTAATAGTAAGTAGGTCAAATTTGGTGGATTCCAAATCCCTCCTATTGGTCCATCCCATAAAAAGTTCTATATCATCTAAAGTCTTATTAGCCTTGTCCTCATCTTCAAAGTGTATGCCTATTTTTCTAGCAAAATTTGTGAAACTTGAAATGTTTGACCAAGATGCAAGGTCTTCTATGTTATCAATATCACAATTTATAAGCTTTGTAAATGGTGGGGAAGAGGCATCTAGAATAGAATATTTTGTGCAAGATGTACTAGATGAAGTATTTGTGGATGTACTTGGTTCCAGTCTGTTGACGATGTGTTTCTTATTTGCCTCTTCAGGGCAATGCATCATAAACTTTGGGAGTTTTCTGCCTCAATCTCCTTGCCCTGGGCTCTTCTGTTGAGGACTCTATGAAGATCTGACTTCCTTTAGTAAGATAGATTTAAGTTTTTTCATGGTGTTTGGACTAAAGCTTTGATTTCGACTACTTTCCTTGGTAGGTTGTGGGGAAGGAAAGATTGTGCCAGAGGGTGGAGAGGCAGGTCCATGTATGGAAGGAGTGGGGGATCTGGTTCTTTTTCGGTTTGAAGGAATGTTTGTGTTTCCATAGGAGGTGGTGTTTGAGCTTTTTCTTTCCCATACTAGATGTCTGTCACCTGCTTTGTGGGCAGGGTTTGGAGCCTTTCTATCTTTATTTGGACAGAACCATGATGGTGGGTGGATGGATAGATCTGAGAAGGTTGTTTTGTTTTCAGAAGGATGTTCGGCTGACAGCTTGATGTTGTAGATAGATTCACCAATCCTGATATTGATGGCTGGGGGTATAGATATAGCAGCTTTAACGGCAAAAAGGCAATAGGCTTTAATGTATTGGGTGGGATGTAGGGTTTTAAGGATGATGTATTGAAGAGTAGCCCCGATGGAGTGGGCTATACCTCTGAATATCTCAGCTTCCCAGAGGTGTGGTGGGAGGTTGAAGATGGCAACCCAATCAGAGCCGCCAACAGGAGATGGGAAAGCCCCAACATCAGCCGTCCATTTTGACAATCTGGCTTGAATGAAGCTAGATCCACAAGGAATAGTGAGAAACTGGTTGAAAAGATGGTTGATTTTTGTACCTTCAGGAACCGTGTAAATCAGTTGAGTTGGAGAAAAGATCTTTGGCTTAAGGATCGTCTGTTCTGCATAAGGAGCGCTAGAGCGTGGGTGATGTCCAGGACATTGATTAGGTTGTTGTCGATGTTATTTTCAATGGAGATTAGGATGCTTCTCAGAGTGAAGACTTTAAGCAGCCTCATAGAGTTCGCAGGTAAGTCTAGAGCTATTGCGTATTCAAGGTGTCCCAGTGCTTCCATGTCTGATGGTGTACGGTTTGTGTTGTGTGTGAAAGCACTGGAAGGTATGCCGGATGAGTGAGGTTTTGGTGGTGGCGATTTGTGGTTTGATGGTTTGTGGTAGGGTTTTGTGTGCGACACATATCTGGTGTTTATATGCTTGTGGGAGGTAGGGATTGTTGGTATGTATGCCCTGAGAGCTAATCATGGGATGATTGGTGGGATACATTGAGATTGATTTGATAAACATCAAAGGCAAGCTTCCAATTCTTTCTGGTCCAGTCATATGAGGTAGTGATAGAACAGATTGAATGTCTAGAGAATGACAATACTCAATGACGTATGCCTTCAGGTTGAGGACCTGAACGATGAGATCATACAGATGCTAAGAGTTTGTACATTCTTGTTATGTCCCTAGTCGGATGTCATTGTGGAAGGTAGATAGACAACAATGACACACAAGACTAGATTGTGGTGTTGGTTGATGACAGAATCTCATTAGTCATGATATAGACATATCAAACCAAACACATAGGTACTTGTTAGAGAACAAGTGTACCGGACAGACCCACCGTGAGTTTGACACATGGAACCATGACATGGTAGTCACAGTCAGTACTCACAGTGATGGTGGTGAGTGTGATTCTTAGACCTGAAATCACTGCACTCAACACATGTCGTTGGGCACACTTTGACATCATCAAACGCAGTCCTGAAACATGTGTTGTTATAAAGGTGATGATTGGGTAGCTTTGACACATGGGGCTTTTGAGGGGTGAGTGATAGATATGGGATTTGTCCCTCCTGGGGGAGTTTGATATCCATGGCCACTTGATGAGTAGGATTGAGAAAGGTGTGCACGCATGTGTGAATCAGTATGTGATATTGATGTCATACATATCTCTTCCAGTCTACTCTGAGATCAAGAAAGTGAATGAACGTTGACAGGATGACTGTTCCATGCCTCGAGTTCATTCGGGATATCAATGACAAAGGAATTATACATTCACTGTAACACCATTCACGGATTGTAGGATGAAGGTTGTTCTCCAACTTTCTACTTTCACTTGGGTAGCACTGATGTGTGACTAGGCACCGCTCTTTGCTTGTGAAGTCATAAGTGTTATGGACTTTCACTGCCAACGTGAAATGGACCTGCAGGGTCACACACATAGGATATAACCTGGAAGAGGAGTTTTGTCCACAAGCAACGTTTAGATTGATTACTAAAGGAGTTTAGTAGTTCAATTAAACACTCAATCAATTGATAGCTCAATATCATATTGTTCAAGGTGTTGGACACATTGATTGGAGTATCAGATTGATTGAAATCGCAATTGACTGATTCTGCACAACCTGCACTCCCAACCGATCGGTTCAAGGGTTGAACCGGGCGGCTGAGGTTGTTGAACCGGTCGGCTCAAGTGTTGAGCCGATCGGCAAGCCCAGGGTGAACCGATTGCTTCAAGTGTTGAAACGATTGATTCAATTGGTGCAACCGAGCAACTTGGGAAAGTAGGATTGGTGAGAATTTTCCTTGTGTTTCAATTTCCCAATTTGATTGGGAATAGGATTGGTATTCGATACCAATTAGAAACAAAAGAAGGAAAACCCCAACCGACCGGTTCAAGGGTCCTAAACGATCGTTTCAGCAGTGAACCGATCAGTTCAGGTCCTCAACCGATCGGTTCACTTGTGAACCGATCGGTTCAGGCTGCGAGTTGGTTGCTTTTGTAGAAAATCTCGAACCCTTCTACTCCTGCTTTTAGTTCCGCATTGCCCGGGATAGAGAACCCTGTCCCATGACCCTCCTATATATATGGGTATTGGGGGTTTCTAAAAGTACAACTCAGTGCAATCAGTTGCTCTGCAAAGTTGTCGTTCTCTCTGGTTTTGGTAACCGAGAGAGAGCCCGAGCAAGTGCTTCCCGCAAAGGGAGGTGCAGCAAGGGAAGGACAACTGTAGTTGCAACTGGCAGCAGGAGAGTGTGTTGGCGACTAGTACATCAACAGGAGGGTGCGACTCCTTCCACTTCCTTGTGGGATAAGGAGTGTGGAGTTCTAGGTGGTCCGTGTGGACTACTTCAGAGGCAGGAGGATTCTGCCGCTCAGGAGGACAACTGTCCTCCGACAGTCTGGTAGGAGGAGGAGTCGTCAGTCCCGATGTGACCAGGAGCTACACAGACGCCGTCCAAGACCGGAGTTGAAGACCGCACATAGCGCGAGGTATTGTCGCCAAGCAAGCCTTGGGACAAGGTATGATTCCACAAACCATCCTTTCCTATTATATAGACGTTGACGTGTTTCCTTGTTCCGGGTTTGGGGGAGAAATTATTTTTCCGCTGCCTTCTCTGCCTCCCCTAAAACCCAACAGTGGTATCAGAGTCACATCAACTGTTCTATATTTTAGGAATATCGATATGATCGATTTTGGTTTGCCGCCTTTATTTATTGCATACGGAGCGAATAAAATTGGCTTTATGCATGTCCAATCCTAAATCCACAAATCCCAATTACATATATGATATGTATTATTAATGCACTGGATACGCGTCGCCCTTAAACGAGTTTTGTGGTGGATGTATAGCATGGTTATGGCCAATAAACCCTATCTGTATATGGTTGTTTGTGGTTGCTTGCATCTCGGTCTGCGCACCGATCTTCCCTCTCCTATTCCTGATGTAACTCAAAATAATTCGAGATTCTTTCCTACCTTTGCTCCCCCCCGAATGTAACTCGGGGTTTCCCTTTTAAGCAATGTAATATTAGGATAGATTTTATTTCCTGTTACGTCGAAGAACGGCGGACATCCAGACGACAACTGAGATGATCGGTTCAAGGCGTGAACCGATCGGTTGACGTTCCAGACGATCTATTCAAGGAGTGAACCGATCAGTTGATGACCAGTTTGAGGAGCGAGACGAGCGGATGGCGGCCATGGAGAGATGCACGACGACCAGGCGAACCGATCGGTTGGAGGAGCCAACCGATCGACTGATGGCACCCAGACGACCGGCCAAAGAGAGCAGATCATTCATGGGATGAGTTGATCAACTCGGATGGCAAGGCACATAATTCATCTTGTATAGGTTGCATGTGATGTAGACCTAGATGATCGTGATTCCTCTTGGCTCGAGGAATCACATTAGGATGGCCATAATCATCACTTTTATCATTTGTGCATGTTTTCTATGGGATATAGCATGTATATGATACGTACTATGTATTGTGGTGATTGGATATGTATATGTATATAAAAACCAAATCCCTCATTAAAATATTAAGTCTTATATGCCTTCCATTAGCGGCACACATGAAAAACTCGATCGACCAAGCGTAGGTTACGCCAAAGCGTGGTGCGTCGTCTATCTTGTGGAAGTGTGAAGGGTAGACATGTAGGTTCTGCCAAAGCAGGGTGCATGTTCTACCGTGTCGGCTTTTGGGTTAGACTTAACTGGTGATTCTTAGAGCGTCTAAGCCCAGAGGCAAGGAATGTTGATGGAAAGGTGTTGTGCATGTTCATTCAACAAGAGTTACATATGATGCAATTGGCAAGGGTTGCCTACCTGAGAGATCTAAGTTGTGGGCGATCAGCCAAAGCTGACTCATGACTTAGAGGATTTCAGGATCTTGCCCACTAGAAGGTTGTACGCTGCAATCTTCCGAATTGATGGTGAGGGTTATCAATTTGAAATAAAATAGTGGGAGCGATAATTAATTAAAGGCCTAATTATATCGTCAAATTTTCAAATCAATCAAATAAGTCAAAAATGAGTTTTTGGACTAAAATTGCATATTTCCTTTTGTAGTACAAATGATGACAAACAACAATCACTTCTCGTTGTGATCGGTCCTTGAAAAGGACAAGCTAAATGGGACAAACTTCCACGACTGGTATCGAACATTGAGAATTGTTCTCACTCAAGAGCGTAAGCTCTATGTCCTGGATACTCCAATTCCAGAGGAACCCGCTCCTAATGCACCAAAGGCAGAAAGGGATGCTTACAAGAAGCATGCTGATGATGCCATTGATGCAAAATGCTTGATGTTATGTTCAATGAACCATGAGTTGCAAAGACAGCATGAGAACATGGGTGTCATAGAGATGATTCAGCATCTCAGGAACATGTATGAGGATCAGGCACGGCAAGAGAGATACAATGTTTCTAGGGCGTTGTTCAAGTGCGTCATGACATAAGGAGATCCAGTTGGTCCTCACACACTCAAGATGATTGGGTATGTGGAGAACCTGCAGAGACTGAGATTTCCACTGAGCCAAGAGTTGGCTACTGACGTGATACTGCAATCGTTGCCAGAATCTTACAGTCAATTTGTGATGAACTACAACATGAACAACTTTGATAGGCCACTATCAGAGTTGTTGGGCATGTTGAGGACAGCCGAGATACAGATGAAGAAGGACAATCCTAAGCCTGTGATGGTGATCACAAGCAAGAAAGGCAAGTCCAAGCGCAAGGGCAAGGGCAAAGCTAAGAAAGGTTCTGAAGCTAGCCAGGAGTCCAAGCCATCTTCAGCTCTCAAGGCCAAGGGAGCTGTGACCAAGAAAGGAAATTACCACCATTGTCAAAAGCTGGGACATTGGAAAAAGAATTGTCCTCTCTATCTGGAAGAACAAAAGAAGAAGGAGGTGATTGAAGCCTCTACTTAAAGGTGTCATGAAAGTAAACTTGTAACATTTTTGAGGTATATGATACCAAGATGTAAAGTGTAAAGCACTCAATAAATGGGGCAAGTGTTGCCTTCATAGAAAGGAGTACTTTAGTTTATTTTCAGCCTATAAGGCATGTAATACAGTTATGAACTGCTATTTCATATTTGCCAATAGATAGAAACACTTTATTTTTGCATATTGTATGGCAATGATGGCAATTAATAAAGTTGAGTTTTCAATCTTAAAGATATGATCTTTGTGGCAATGCCTTGTTTATCTTGTGGTATTCGATATGCATGAGATAAAATGATACCTAAAGGTTATAGATAACTCAAACAATCAAATTAGCATCAATCATGAGAAATTCATTTCTAGTTTCATATGATGGATAAATCTAGACTCTTTTGGTTAGAGAACCATTAAGAGACATGAACATCTTGGACATGATTAATCAATCTTCACTAAAAGTAGTGGGAGAATGATTATCCTATTAGGTATAATACATGTGATGTATTTACATACCTATTGGAATAAATGCTAATACTTCTAATGGTGTTTAGAGAAATACCAATATGAATATCTTGAAGTGTTCAAGATTATCATAAATGAAGTATAAATTTGGTAAAGTGTTAATTCTTGATAGGATCAATGAATGAAATACTTGTACCAAATGTTTGAGATCCTTTTGAGTGATTATGATAGTGTATCATAGTGAACTCATGATTAAGGCATGGTGATGTCTGAATCAAGAAGGAATCATACTCTAAGGAGTTAGAGAATGATTATCGAATAACTGAATTCTTCTTAATAAAAGAATACCCCACTAATAAAAGAAATTAAGATTCACAAGGGTTGTGAGTTCTTATATACTTAACAGATACACCTCAATTATCTATGTGATAAGTTGTTCATGTGATGAGTCAACTATCTAGATAAATATGAGGAACCGAATTTTGAGATGTGTTTTATGACCATTGCATCCTAAATGACATCCATGTCAACCATAAGGTATGACCTTGATGGTAGCACTCATTGGATGAAATCCATAAGTGCAAATGAGTCTTAAATGTTAAGACACATGGATAACATTTTGAGAAGGATGATGCTTGTTGATTGCAACTTAATGACTAAGGTATTTGGCATATGGATACTAAAACTGCATTCCTATGAGGAATAAAACAAGGATGTGTACGTGACACAACCTATAAGGTTTATGAATCCACTAATGCAAATGAAGTCTATATGTTACAATGGACTAATCAATGTGATTGATTGAGTACAAGCAACTCAGAATTGGATCTTTGCTTTGATGATATAGTCAAAGGGTTTGACTGATATGTCAAAGATAAAGAAGGGATATGTGATTTAGTGGGAGCGCGTTCACATTCCACATGTTGATGTGAAATGGAAATGTTCTAGATTGGAAATCCAAAAGTGGAAATTATCTTTAAGGGAGATAGAGATGTTTCCTATGTGATAGGAATAGAGATCTATAGAGATAGTTCTCGAAAAATCTCTTGACCTGAAAAGAAAGAGCATACATTGGCAATCTGTACTGAAGTGTTCAGTATGCACCGATTAAGTGGGAGAAAACTTGTCCATGCTACATGGAGTTAGTATCCCAAGGCCGAGTGTCCAATTCTTATGAAGAATGGGAACACTAAGGATAGATATGGATCTATCATGTATGTAATCATCCCATTATCTTGCATGTATGGACATGACAAGAATAAAATGCATTCATCTTGTATGTACGACATGACAATATGATGTGCTCATCCTGATAACTCGTATGTGGGACATGACGAGTGGATGTCTGTCTATTTCCAGTAAGGGTTACTGGAATACCATGAGAACTTGATAAGTACTTGTGAAGTACTAGTTCTATGGAGATAAGGAAGAGTTCAATGTAAAGAGTTACATTGATGCGAACTTCCGAAAGGACAAAAAATTAATTGCAAAATATACATAGGATGTATAAAGGTGAAAGTTTGTTGATAATTGGAAATGTTCCAATAAAATCATTTAAAAGGAAATACTGAGTATCTATGTGTTAGAGAACAACAATAGATATTATCTGGATCTGGAAGTTCATGAGATGAACTTATAGATATTCCGCTCATTGATGACAAGTATGGAATCCTTGATCATGCAATGTGGATAAAGGTTAGCAAAGGAATAATAGATCACATATTACGGCAACTCCATCTCATACGTGTGACGTACAACGAAGAGATGTGAGACATGCAATTTATACTGACTTTGGCAAGGTGTTGCCATTACTCACTATGATGGCACTAGAGCACAGTGACATGTGGGACATGTTTGAAGATCACTATGAATATGATTCAATGGTGATTGGCTCACAGTGCAAGTGGGAGTCTGTTGGTATGTATGCATTGAGAGCCAATCATGGGATGATTCGTGGGATACATTGAGATTGATTTGATAAACATCAAAGGCAAGCTTCCAATTCTTTCTGGTTCAGTCATATGAGGTAGTGATAGAACAGATTGAATGTCTAGAGAATGACAATACTCAATGACGTATGCCTTCAGGTTGAGGACATGAACGATGAGATCATACAGATGCTAAGAGTTTGTACATTCTTGTTATGTCCCTAGTCAGATGTCATTGTGGAAGGTAGATAGACAACAATGACACCCAAGACTAGATTGTGGTGTTGGTTGATGACAAAATCTCATTAGTCATGATATAGAGATATCAAACCAAACACTAGGGCTGTAAATGGGTACGGGTAGACCCGCGGACCCGCAAATCTAGACCCTTAAAAAACCCGTCACGGGTCTAATTTTTTATACCCGCATACCCTTGGACCCGTATACCCTTGGACCCACATATAAGCGGGTCCAATAATGGATATGCTTGGACCCAGACCCGCTAGACCCGTGTACCCGCTATACATAAGTAACTACTAAAATAATATGTTATTTATATCATACTTTACTATTCTAATTAATATAATTATTGAGATTATATCCTACTCTAAGGTTGAGACTAGTCATATAACTAAGAATTAACTATTCTAGTTACAATAACGAACATCATATGTAAACTTAAAATCAAAATGTCTACTAATCTACATTACTTTCTACATAAATTAAATGTTATGATCATGACTACAAATATGTAAACAATTACTCAATTAATCTTATTGTATAGAATATAGCATTGTATAATATAACTATTACATGTTAATATACTATATGATAACAATACCTTGTTGTGTTAAATATATATAACATAGTCATTTGTCTTACATAAACAATATGATGTTTTATAGAACCGCTTACCCGCATACCCGCTATTATTGCGGGTACGGGTATGGTGCGGGTCCAAGTTCTGTATTATGCGGGTCTAAAACCGGAACCGGACCCGCTAAATTTGATGGGTATGGGTATGGGTATGGCCAGACCCGCACCGTACCCGCACCGTTTACACCCCTACCAAACACATAGGTACTTGTTAGAGAACAAGTGTACCAGACAGAACCACCGTGAGTTTGACACATGGAACCATGACATGGTAGTCACAGTCAGTACTCACAGTGATGGTGGTGAGTGTGATTCTTAGACCTGAAATCACTGCACTCAACACATGTCGTTGGGCACACTTTGACATAATCAAATGCAGTCCTGAAACATGGGTTGTTATAAAGGTGATGATTGGGTGGCTTTAACACATGGGGCTTTTGAGGGGTGAGTGATAGATATGGGATTTGTCCCTCCTGAGGGAGTTTGATATCTATGGCCACATGATGAGTAGGATTGAGAAAGGCGTGCACGCATGTGTGAATCAGTATGTGATATTGATGTCATACATATCTCTTCCAGTCTACTCTGAGATCAAGAAAGTGAATGAACGTTGACAGGATGACTGTTCCATGCCTCGAGTTCATTCGAGATATCAGTGACAAAGGAATTATACATTCACTGTAACACCATTCACAGATTGTAGGATGAAGGTTGTTCTCCAACTTTCTACTTTCACTTGGGTAGCACTGATGTGTGACTAGGCACCGCTCTTTGCTTGTGAAGTCATAAGTGTTATGGACTTTCACTGCCAACGTGAAATGGATCTGCAGGGTCACACACATAGGATTTAACCTGGAAGACGAGTTTTGTCCACAAGAAACGTTTAGATTGATTACTAAAGGAGTTTAGTAGTTCAATTAAACACTCAATCAATTGATAGCTCAATATCATATTGTTCAAGGTGTTGGACACATTGATTGGAGTATCATATTGATTGAAATTGCATTTGACTGATTCTGCACAACCTGCACTCCCAACCGATCGGTTCAAGGGTTGAACCGGTCGGCTGAGGTTGCTGAACCGGTCGGCTCAAGTGTTGAGCCGATCGGCTCAAGCCTAGGGTGAACCGATTGCTTCAAGTGTTGAAACGATTGATTCAAATGGTGCAACCGAGCAACTTGGGAAAGTAGGATTGGTGAGAATTTTCCTTGTGTTTCAATTTCCCAATTTGATTGGGAATATGATTGGTATTCGATACCAATTAGAAACAAAATAAGGAAAACCCCAACCGACCGGTTCAGGAGTGAACCGATCGGTTCAAGGGTCCCAAACGATCGGTTCAGCAGTGAACCGATCGGTTCATGTCCTCAACTGTCCGGTTCACTTGTGAACCTATCGGTTCAGGCTGCGAGTTGGTTGCTTTTGTGGAAAATCTCGAACCCTTCTACTCCTACTTTTAGTCCCGCATTTCCTGGGATAGAGAACCCTGTCCCATGACCCTCCTATATATAGGGGTATAGGGGGCTTCTAAAAGTACAACTAAGTGCAATAAGTTGCTCTGCAAAGTTGTCATTCTCTCTGGTTTTGGTAACCGAGAGAGAGCCCGAGCAAGTGCTTCCCGCAACGGGAGGTGCAACAGGGGAAGGACAACTACAGTTGCAACTGGCAGCAGGAGAGTGTGTTGGCAACTAGTACGTCAACAGGAGGGTGCGACTCCTTCCACTTCCTTGTGGGACAAGGAGTGTGGAGTTCCAGGTGGTCCGTGTGGACTACTTCAGAGGCGGGAGGATTCTGCCGCTCAGGAGGACAACTGTCATTTGATAGTCTGGTAGGAGGAGGAGTCGTCAGTCCCGCTGTGACCAGGAGCTGCACCGACGCCGTCCAAGATCGGAGTTGAAGACCGCGCATAGCGTGAGGTATTGTCGCCAAGCAAGCCTTGGGATAAGGTATGATTCCACAAACCATCCTTTCCTATTATATAGACGTTGACACATTTCCTTGTTCCGGGTTTGGGGGAGAAACTTTTTTTGTTTCCGCTGCCTTCTCTACCTCCCCTAAAACCCAGCAGGGATTATGTATGCATGCTTGGGCGGGAGATTAGCAAGACATGCAAAAGCGTTACTTGTGAGTGGGGTGAGGGATAGAAGGGGCGTCTATGATCTGAAGCACTTTTTTTGGAAACTCGTTGTTTTTCTTTGAAAGTCGTAACTTTTTCAGAAAAGTGTCTAGGGAAATATCGCTCAAAGACAGCAGAAGGTCTATATTTTACTGGGGGGAGATGAGTCTTATAGTTTCTTTTGGTGTGTCCTACTTGGTGACATCTGAAACAGGTTAAACGAGAAGGGCATCTGGAAGCAGAATGATGTTAGCTTCTGCAAAAAAAAGTAGAAGAGGGTCCAAAAAGGTTATTTGGGGGGGGGGGGTTCCAGATTTGGGCGGTGAGGTTTTCCTCTAGGTGTTTGTTTATGAGGTGTGTGGAATCTGCTTGTCCTCAAATAGGAAAAGTGCGGTTTAGGAGAAAGGAGTCTCTTGGGATGGCATCTGCCACTGGGAAAGATTGAGGGTTTAGGGTTTTGTGGAGCATGTTGAGAGAAAGTTTTGTAGCCTTTTTTTTTATTTTGGGGTGAAAAAAGATGGTACCTTGTTGCGATGAAGCTTGTTTGGTATGGTGTTGTTGCTGTGTCTGCAACGTCATCCTCCTCTAAGCTAGAGGAGATAGAGATGGGCCATGTCTTTGAACCAATTGGGGGTTGATGGATGTCCCGAATGAAGAGTTGATTTGCCGAGTTTGATGATGCTGAGCTCTCTCGGTCGTGTTTTCCATAGAGATGTGCTATCTCAGGTGGTGTGTCAGCGTTGAAGTCCCTTACCCAAGCCAGGAATGTTCGATTACCCACTGGTTTGATATAGATAGTCCATTCCGGCTTGAGTTTGAGATTTGTGATCATCTGGGCCCAACCCTCAATAATGAGAAGGGTTGAAGCTTTGTTCTTCCAGTGGTGATCGGCCTGAGTAGACCATGTGACCTTCATCGGGAAGGAACAATGACCTAAGTTGATCATGCAAGACCCTGGAGAAAGGTCGTACTTATGATAGATCCACGCTTTGGGGAGGGGAATGCATGTGGAGTATGTAGGGTTGGAGAGCGGATATTCCATGAAGGAGAAGCGAGAGTCCATATCTGGTGGTGTAGTAGGAGCCCTTGTGTTAGCAGCCAGAACCGAGATTTTTTTCAGCTTTAGAGCACTCCTGAAAATTGATGGTTTACCCTTTGTCGACAGTCGGGGCTTGTTAAAGCATGTAGCCAAGGTGAGTAGGTCTCCCGTTCTCATGATGTGATCTTGGCGGAGCTTTTACATGAATAAATTTTTTTAGAGTCAATATTCTCTGGGTAACAGAGAATCGTTCCCAAATGTGACAGCAGAGAAAGGCGCAGAGAGGGGAATGAAGGATGACAGAAAGGTTGGTAGCATGAGAGATTTGTAGATAGGGGATGTTTTTTAGAGTGTCAGTATGTCCTGGGCGACCAGGAGAGGGAAACGCCCCTGCCGCCACCAGATGGGGAAGATCAAAAGTTATGGTTAAATGATCTGCATGTTGCCATTGAACCTTGGGTTTGCAAACGGGAAGCCTTGGGAGTGATCCTAACCCCTGGAGTAAGGGCAGAGGAGTAAAGAATAAGGGGTGAGAAAGATTTAAAGGGGGGATGTACCTTTACTCCTCCGGCGAGAGCGCAAGACAAGGTGGGAGATCGTCGGGTGATGAGAAAAAAACCCTTTTTTGCTAACCTGTCATGAGCTCCCGGATCACACAGGAGAAGATAGGGCTGGAGCTTGTCGGACAGGAGGGGCATGGTCTGAGCCTGAATGTCAACCCTCAGAAAAAATTGCGCCTCTCTTCAGTCTTAGTGTACCTTTGTTAACCTTCCAATGTAATGCTCACCGGGCAGGACTGGGGAGCTTGGATAGGGGCTCTCCGGACGGGAGGAGTGGGATCAGGGATGATGAAACCCTTGGGATGTTGCTAGAGAGAAGTTGGAGCTTTCTCTCACTAACCTCCCGTTACTTTCAAGCGCAAGATGCTCAAAGTGAGTTATGAGTTGAATATTTTACACACGTTCTCTCCTAAATTCACGTTCTAACCAAATATTTTCTAATTTGAGTCAAAATTCCTACAAAGATGTATTTTAACATGTAGAACACGAATTTGGTATTACTTTATTTTTTTTGAAGACTTCTATATTTTTATTTAATACATTTAAAATTTATCACTTATTTATATTTTTAATTTATTAGAGGCATCTAGAAACTTTCTTAAAATATAAAACTTGGCCTATAAGCAATAATAAATGTGAGAAACATGATTTTGACATTAATTAATTTTTTTAACATATATTTAATATTTTTGGTCTTTAAAACATTTTCTCTCTCCTGAATAAAATAAAATATTAAACATTGACCAAATTAGATGAAAATTTTCCCAAAAGCTTATTTTCACGCTTAGATTAAGAGTTTGGAGTTAGTTTTCTAATTTGAGAATATTATATATTTTATTTCACCTTATTGGCTTATCTCCTATTTTCTTTTAATAAAGACTTTAGTATATGCATTTATCTTCCAAATTAAATGATACTCGGCCCTTAAGTTTCTTTTAGGTCAAGAAAATGAGATTTAGTGCCAAATTATCTTTGTAGGTTTCCATTTATGATTTTTGGAACAATATATTCCTCATATCTTCTTTCATCCAATATATCCCATATTATCTCCAATTATTGCATTTATCATCTCATTTATATGTATTTTGGGATTTCTTTTCTTTTTCACCTTCTAGAAAGTCCTAGAAAGATATAGCACGAATTTCTTTATTCTTTTTATCATTTAAATAGACATTTTACATATTAAACTCATTACTAAGCTTTCACTGAGGTATTTGTGCATAAATCCAAATATTGGTAGAAAAGGTGAACAAATGTTCATTAAACCATCATATTCTTCACAAATTAAACATAAAGACCAAAGAGGATAGAAATGAAAGGAAAATATAGGAAAGAGGATTAAAAGACAATATGTCCATAATTCGGTATGTTACAACACTCCACCCCTTAAAGAGGATTTCGTCCCCAAAATCACAAGCAAGAAGGGAAAGGTGAGTGTACAACCTGTCATCACTAAACATTAGTTTGTTCCTCCAACCATAAAACTTCCACCAAAACTTATACATCAACTACTGAATCTTGAGAGTTCAGAAACTTCACAAGCATCTTCTCTTAGGTTAGGTTCTCAAGGACCACCTAGGGTTTCATTAATAAGATATTCTTTTTAGGAGATTAATCATTATTTACATTTTTGGCTCATTAAAATTATACTCTTTATGATATCACATTATCATCATTATATTAATTACGTCATGTCATATACACTTTATTGCCAAAAGGGTTATATTTCATTATCATCCATGTAACATTATATATATACATATGTATATTTCTCATTTACCTTAATAGGAATTTTAGCATAATCAGGGGTTACCCAGTTATCTCAATATTATATTTTATCATTATCATTAATATTTTGAGCTTAGACTTCATCATCCTTATATTATCATCGTATTAAGTTTTAACAAATTATTTTACATGAAATAATACACTTTATCTAATTTGTGGTTAATCATACAATTATTCCAATTAATGTCACATTAGTCACTTATATTTATATTAAACATCGTCACATTGTCACATTATCTTTATTGCTCACATTAATGTCATCATTAATAATTTCATCATATTTATTCATTTATATTATTGATTTTACACATTTATGTGAATCCAATCACTTCATAAAATTATTGAAGCCATTACATGTATTTTTAATGTTCAAGGTGAGACATATTAAATATTTAATGAGTTGATTCACATTATGTGACTAATCACGTGTGTATTGGATAATAAGGCAACATGCATTTCATATTAATGACTTGGTAAATATGTGAACAAATGCTTATATATATCATTTATGTGTATCAAAGTATGTTATCTGATTATGACACCTAAAGCCACTATTTTAACATGAGCATCATTAAGGATGTATATATTAAGGTTATATGATTACAACTTAGGGTTTAGGATCAACTTGATCATTATAGCATGCATTAATGCCAAGATTAGGTTACACTTTTCTCTCTCATCATATCATTAAGGTTTATCAGTTCATGACATTATTAGCATCATGTGTTTCCATAATTATTATTAGTATGTGAGTGACCCATATTATGTGCATTGGATATTCATTAGGGTTCGAACATATAAGTTATTCATCAGATGATCATTATATGTTCATTAATATATGAACAAGCATGTTAGGGTTAACCATTATAACTTATTTAATCAAGACCAAGGATCCAAGCATACTAACCTCCTATTAATGGAGTTAGGGTTTCTAAAGATAGATAGATATCAAGATGTCATTGGGTTATATCCCCTAAAGAGGATTTTGTCCTCGAAATCTAACCATCCAACATCATCAAACTAACTATACTCCACCCCTTAAAGGGTTCGACCTATCAAGCCAAACTAACTAGGGTTAAAGGATAAGTCTAACTAAACCATTATCAAGATCCATCATGCTTCTACTGTGCATTCTGATATCTTCCCAAACACCCAAATGCTAATGTCTAGGTTCTAGGGATAAACTTATCCAAGCATGTGGTCCTAAGGGACGTAAGGAAACTATCTTGGTATCTATAAGGCCCCTGAACTTTCTTAATGAGTTAAAAGATCTTAATTACCATAATTGAATTCTTATAACCCTAATCTAAACTTTTTATATGTTTTGAAATCATAAAACAAGCTTAAATTTCAAATTTGGTCAAATTTGGACATTGTTTGAGCAAGTTATGCAATTTTCTATACATTTTGGATTTTTATGCAATTTACCCAGTTGAGAGGGGTTTCTTTGCATTTTTTCACATAAATTATGTTCCTTAGATTTTATATTATCATTCTTGAGATTTTTGAGCCATGGGGCTCCTAGTTGAGCCATGGTTTGAAGGTGTTTTCATCAAGGGTATTTTAGGGTTTACCCCTTCACAGATGAGCTACTTTTAGTAGCTATCAACTAATGAATTATGTGATTGGCTGGGAATTTCGACAAAGGAAATCTAAGAAGGTTAATAGGGATGGTGGGGGAGCTGCTTGTGTGTGTTCTTGTATATTCTCAATAGTTTAAGGCCATAAACACATGGGGAAGCTACTTTTACACCTCATGCGTGCTTCTATCCTTATCTATGGGCTATATTTGCCTCTTCCTTGCCCAAATACGAAACTATGCTTGCTTTATCATTCCTATAACCTAGATCAACGAATTAACTCTATTTGTCTGTGTAACCAACTGCTCTAAGGTAGAAGACAACCCCTTTTTAGAGAAGAAGGTCTCCTAGGGCTCCATCTAGCCCTACTTAGGGTTTCCAAGGTCATCTTCTAGGGAATTCGACCAACGCAAGTTGTTTTCTTCCTTCCTTCATCATTTGCTTGCTCTTCTCCTTCCTTATACCTTCCTCCAGGTCGGAACCTTGCTGTTCCATGGTATAATTTTCTCTAAAGCTCTAAAACCCTACCTTTATTGCTCCTTATGTTTAGGGTTTGCTCATTCGATAAAAAAAGGTGCTAGATGGATGAATTCATAGCTTATTCTTGGATTTTCTACCCTTCCTGATCGAGATTTCTTATGTGTGGGGTTTCATCTTCTCATTAGAGGCAAGTTTTATAATTTTCTCCACGTTTATTGCTTACCATAAGCTTACTAGCTCATGTTCTTGCTTGAAAATGATTATTTATACACTAAAAAGCTATGCTTGACTCGGATTTCGATTTTTATAATGTTCCCTATTCTGATTTCAGCCCTAGATGAACCTGTGATCATGTTTATGTTATTATTAAGGTATAATATGACTTGTATCAGGTTGTTTTGATAACCTATGGTGCTAAGCACCTATCAAACAATGCTCAATTTTAGGGTTTAAAGTTGATTTCTTCTATAAACCATGACATGATGATGGTACCATTGCAACAACCCTATAGTGTTGTCTTCATAACAACTTATGGTCATTATCAAGGGTGTCAAATGATGGTGATAGCCTATGGTCACCCCCTTAGGTCAGGTTTTGGACCAATTAGAATTTTAATGATCAATCATTAAGTACCCTAATGATGTTATCAATCAATGATAACATTAGCTTAATACTTGATGTTGATTAATTAATATAGTGTTGATCTAACAACCTATGGTGATTTAATGGTCACTAATGATTGTGGATCAGGTCTCTTAAACATATGTTGAGTCAAGCATTGTAGTTGTATCATCAATTAAGCCTTAGACCAATGGTTTCTTGGGTCATTTGATGCAATGGTCAGACCTATACTGTAATTGATGGTTTTAATATATGAACTTGACCTAATGGTCCAGATATAATGTTTATTCCTCCAATAAAGTGGAATAACGGATAATGTAATATGTTGGTCCTAATAATGTTATTTAGATGGTTTCCTTTATATGATCAACTTAAGGAGCTTAATTGTTGACAATGGATGGCTTGTTTTAAATGAACAGTCGATTGTGGGTTTTACCCTACTCTCAATGGAACTATTTGTGTTGTTAATCAAGGGATGTCTAGGGTTATATGGTGACTCTTTCTATAGCACAAATCAAGGACTTCATAGGTGGTTTATCCAAGGTGTTTACTTATATAAACAATCAATGGTCTTACCTTTTAAACATCTAATGGTTCTAGGTGACATTGTGGAATGGTGATATGGGTTGAATGATGATGGAACAAATGGAGGGTTACCCTTAATAAGGTAGTATTACCTATTCACTCATATGAATAGAAGGGATGATAATAATATTGTGTTGATATGTAACCCTAATTAGGTATAGCTTGCTATACCTAGCTTTAATATAACTAAATGATGGTAATTGGGTAAGAATAGTCCTTGAATGATTAATACAAACATGGAGTACTCTCTTATTGTTGTTGAAGCCCTAGTATGCTATAACCTGATGGTTACACCTTGATTTATGTGTGGGATTGTACTTGAGAATAGTATGGAATGTGATGGTGATAATTCATCTTATGCATCCATGATCCAATGGGGAAGTCATGAGTTAGGGTTTGGGTATAAGTGTTGATTAGTAACATTAATATAATTTATCTTGTGATCCTAACTCTAATGCAAATAGATAAAGATGAGTATTCATGTTCAACATTATTATTTGATGAAATGATGGTGGAATAACCTCCGTACTATGATTATAACCTTGATATGTTAATTGGTGGTTATCATAGCCACATGGTTGATACTTTCTTATGCTAAACATGTGCATAATGAATATGATGAGAGTTAATCATATCTAGATTCCTTGCATGTTTATGTAACAAAGGAATGTTGTTAATGTTAATATAACCCTGCTATGATTGTTTATGAATATCACCTAGCTTATTAATGCAATATTGTGCTGATCTGGTGTATTATATATAAGTGATGTTGTTGAGCCTTGTTATAAGGCATGCAAAGATAATGATGATCTTGCATGGAATAATATTATGGTCTTAATGATCTTTGGGCATGGTTGAGCCCTGAATGAGGTGTAATCCTCTTATGTTGATAAAGGTTGATACCCTGTGATATTGTGAAAAACATTATTATCTTGTGATAGTGTGATGACTAGTGTGGTCTCATGAATGGAAAGTGAATAGTACCATGTGATGATGAGATGAGAAATTATGTTTCACATGTTTTATATCTTTTCAAAGTTGTGATATTTATATGCTTGCTATAAGTGAATTAGGGTTTGTATGTCCACTTGTTTGATGCAGCCTTAATTCACCCAATTGGTGTAAATAATCAAGTGAAACTCTAATCATGTTGCGCCCTGTGCCATAGATCCATCTTAGTGCCATAATTTTCCAGATGGTGAAATGAGTATTCCTAAGGGAAACTCATAGTGCATACTATTGATTATGTGGGGGTGGCAAGTTGAGGATATATCCTTGTCATCCATAATGCAGATTGTGGAGGTTGGCTATGGTATGCCTCATACATCTGATGTGATTGAGAACGACTGTGGTCATGTCTCAGTGATTATATATGTGACAAGATTGGAGGACAACTGCAGTTGTACCTTAGATGGTAGGGTATGCATACCCACCTCCTTTCACTAGTGACATTACCTATACTAAGGATGGACTAGGTTGTTAGCAGCTTGACCTTATGTGTAATGACCCGTTTTCAAATTAGTCATCTGATTAGGGTTTACTTGGATAATTGTATGCTTAAATAAGTTGATCATTGTTTAAAGCTTGATTAGTGATGGTAGTTAAATTTTCATATTTTAAATATAATGAGAAGTTTTAATCATACTTTGATCCACCTAATTAGGGTTAACATTTCAGAAACCCTAATCGGCCCAAATTAGGGTTTTGATGACATATAAATACATAATTTGATAAATATAGTGTCTCACTAAATGATTTTTAGTATTTTATGTGTAACTATGATTTAATTCAAATTTTAATATGATTTTTATGTATAAAATTTGAACACGCTTGAAAAATATCATAATTTTTGAATAATTTTCTGACCAGTTTATCGATCAAGTTTCAAACTCGACTGATCATATTTTCAGATTGATATAGCAGTGTGGTAATTGACTTTTATCTTTTTATTGGTATATCCAATTGATATCAAATTTTAACTATAGTTTAAAAACTCCATTATAGACACCCTGTTAAATTGGAGTAATTTTTGGATGACTTTTGATTTCTACAGAGAGGGTGTCGGTCGAGTTCTGTGAAGGACAAACTCGACCGACCATGTTGTTGACTGCAATATAATAGTGTAGTATTTGATTTTTAATTATTTATTAGTAACTCAAAATGATCTAAAAATTTTAATGTATTTTATAAACACAATTTCAGACATTTTTTAAAGTTTCATAATTTTTGGATGAGGTTTGAGTTCTGAAACATGTGGTTTTGGTCGAGTTTATAACTCAGCCGACCAACCAGTCTGAGCAAAATAAAAATACATTGAGGGGCTTGTTTGCAAATGTTCTAAGCACCTCAATTCATCTATATCACTAAACTAACACACAAGGAGCTCTCATAACTCTTCCTTCCTATCAAAGAAACGAAATTCTTGAGAGAGAGGAGAGCTAGGGTTTTGAGTAGAGAAAGTGGAGGAGATGTTGACCTAGGGTTTCTCTATCCAAGATATGATGAAATCAAGTAAGTTTAGCTTCTTTGCATAGCATTTCATGGTGAATCTTCTCTCACATGTCAAGATTCCGTCCCTACCATAATTTGATTCGAAATCACATCAAATATCCCCCTTTTCTCACTCTTTCTCTTCTAATCCCCATTTCTAGGGTTTCCGAGTTGAGAGGAGAAAGAATTGGATTCTTTTGCGAGAGTTTGATTGAGTTTCCAAAAATTCAGAGGTTGACCTACGAAATTAAGGTGCTTGGCACCTGAGGTGAGTGTTTTTATCCCTCCTAAGCTTTGTATTCATGTTGAAAACCTAATTCAATCCGGCTAAAACAATCAGAAACCTTGTTTGTATATGTATGTGATTGGATTTGATTTGGGAAAGATATTGGGGAATCCAATTTTACTGATTTTGATTATTTCTCATTGATTGAAACTTGATTAGTTCCTATTATATTGGTTGAGGATGCATGGGTATTCTTATGGATAGATGAATATGGTATTTCATGTGAATTTTGCCTAAAAATCAGCCCAATGGCTGATATGCTTGGAATTGAATTGACATGTATAAAGTCATATTTGCATTGTACTAGATTGTATTAAACAAGTGTATTGTTGAATGTTAATGGAATTGAATGACCACATATCCTGATTAGGATTTGTGTTGAGGAAGTGAATGAAATGAGTCAATTAATCAATGTATACTTATGATTGATGAACGAAATGTGTGAAAATGGAAACTAGGATTTCCATGTTTGTGAATAACCCTAATGAACCCTTGGGTCATGATTGGATTACTGAATGATATGATTCTTATCATATGTTGAACTAAGGAATGAATTCTTGAAAACCCTAAAAGTTTATTACTAAGACAATTATGAGTGATAAAGCTAGAACTTGTATATGATGTTGTAAATGTGATCAAATGTTGAAGTTGAAAGTATTAATACTTCAATTGAATATGATGAGTCTTACTATATCATCTAAGTCTAATGCATTTGTTTTAGTATAATGAATAATGATCATTTTTTATTATGGGAATGACATTAGTAGTCAATGTCAAGGTACACTTATCTGAATATAAGAGACAATATAAACAAGATGTACTTAATGGTGATTGCAAGATAAAGATGAAACTAATGAAGATAGTATGATGAATTATTTTATCTTTTATTTAATTACATATGGATTAACCCAAATTAAATAAAATATACTAAGAATTGTACTTTGATAAATGTTATGTAGAAGAGAAGCATTGTATGTAAAGTGAATTAAGAAAGATCGGTCCAGATGATGTAATGAACATGAAATGAAAGAAGCTGGGACTACTGAGTATAAAATGATGGAAAAAGATAGGAATTAGTAGATGATTCTAAGAATGTAACTCTTAACCCAAAATGATGAGTTTGATGATGCTAGTGAATGACAATCTCAAATGGGGGATTAAGAGATGCACATAACTGTAGTTGAATTCAACTAAAAGATGAAAATCAAGTATTTGAATTGATTTACAAGAATGTGTTCTTGAATTGTGAATTGTACTCTGAGATTGGACTAATAGTACAAACTTCAATTGATAGTCAACATGTGTTGATTAGTAACCCCATATGAAGAATGTGAAATAAAAGAAGAAGAGAACTAAGTCTGGTATGCATGTATATGCATGAAATTTATTGGCATCTATTCAGATTGGATGGAACATGCATATGTTGTATGATAAATCTATTCTGAGTATGAGGAATGATACATGATATCTATATGCTTTTATTGTTTCTAGTTTTAATGCCTCTGCTAATATTTGTTCAGAACTATGATATACAATGAGATGATAAGATTTATGTTGAAATGGAATTTAATATGCACTCCTTACATTGAGAAATCCTGATAAGGGTAAATGTTGCATAATGAGATTATGTTTAGGGCTGAAAGCCCACTGATGATGATAAAACCCTGATGGGGTAAATGCTGGACAATAAGATTATGTCTCGGGCAGAAAACCCACTATTGATGATTGCTATGAGTTGATGCAGAAGATAGAAATAATCATATTTATTGCAATCTATAGACTTATTGTGCTTCTTGCTTTGATCATTGCCCTTATTGATAAAGTTAATCTGTTTCATGTTATTATAGTTACGTGAGAATACACAGATATGATATATGATGTTTTGAATTCTTGTAAGATGAGTAAAAGAGATTAATAACAAGTGAAATGATGGAACATCTAGTTAGGTGCCCTGAACACCATGAGTTTCCCCCGAGGACCACAATGGGGAAACAAAACGGATCTCCTTGTAGTAATCGATGAATTATGAGAAGGATTTCCGGAGTGTGGATCAAGACCTTAAAGGTTAGACCACCATGATTTAGGAGTGAGTCATCTGGAGTGGCTCTGGCCCTAAATCCTTGTTGTGAAAGTCTATGTCCAGATGGAATAGACTCTGTTGAAATGAAATATGTGAAATGTGAAATACTATGATATGTGATATACTGTTTTGTTGGTTCCTATCTCGTGTACCTGAGATGAGGATGTGAGCCTCTTTAGGCAACCATGAGGTGGCCAAGGTCTATTGTTGATATCTTAGGGTGGCCGGCTAAACCCTAAGATAGTGGCGGTGAGTCGTTGACACGAGAATCAGGCGTGGTGACTTCTACTTGGTGAGGTACAAGCTAAGTAATTTCAGGGCAAATGAATAAAAGATGATAAGCTGTGTAGAACATGATTTGAATGATTATTACATTCCTTGTACTGCTAGTTGATGATTTTTCATTGTTGATTAAGCTTCATGTTGTGAAAAGTAATTATGTTGCTATGGACATTTCCTATTTCATATTATGATCTGTCATGCTGACAAGTTATAAATGTTGGAATTTATATCTATTCTAAATATGAGTTGGATTGCTTGCTATTTGATAGTATTGTTTGGTAGATATGTATTATGTGTACTTCAGCTTCAGGACTGCAAGATGTGTTCCCGGTCTGACTGGTGGAGTGTCACAAATATAATGTTATTGTCATGTATTGATTCAGAATGCTTAGAACTTGACTTATTACTCATGTAGTAGGATTCAATCTGAACTAAGAAGTATTTGCTGATTTGTTCATAGACATGCTTTAACAGATGTTTAAAAGTTATAATTGGTTTAAGTGATTACCTTATATGTTGGATTAGATTACCATTGTAAGATAGATTTGACTCATGATCTAACTATCTGCTAGACTTTTCAATATATGCATGTTTCTGTTAAGTTTATTATACTTAATCTGATGTTGATGCATGTACCTAGCTTGAGTGGGAGGTATCCACTCACTGGGGCTCTATATGAGTCTCATGAGGTTGTTTCAAATGTTTTTAGGTATAATGCTATCCATCAGAGAGGTCGTGACAAATAAGATATAAACAGTATAATCTAGATAGATTAGAATGTCCCTATACTCTCTCTTTCCCGAGATGGGTTGTAGATTAAGTTTGTTTATCAATGTACATGTATCTCATGTAAACTGAACTGCATATGAGAACAAGATTTGATTCTAGATTTAATGGAGTTGAATATGTTTTGTGATATATGAATGTGATGTCCTTGATGTGTCATTGATTTATGAGTTTGTGAAGAAAGAAAAAGGAAAATTTTATCTATGTTTTTCATATATTGTTTAATCTCCTTTGTCGAGAATTCATTATTTTATTTCATAATCTGGGTTTAGGTTTGGGATTATCTCTAATGGTTGGTATTTATGTTTATCAAAAGAGTGGGTCCCGGCATTATGTGTCGTTGTGGCAGACCCGTACTGACTAGGGGCGGAGAAGATCTTAGGAGTCCGACTCTTCCTAGATCTTGTATGGCACTGATTTTGACTTAGCAGTGGTCAGTTGGATTTTGAGTGGTATCCTCAATTTCCTCAGGGCATAATAAAAGATGTAATACAGTCGTATAACATATCTGTTTAGGGTTATACAGGATGCTTTATATTGGATGATAACCCTTGTTTGTTCTCTTTACATAAAGATGATTCTTAGTGCAATTAAGAAATAGTAGATATACTTATGTTGTGGATATGATTAAGATTGTAGATGCATACATACAATAGCCATGATTATGTTGATAACTATACTATTATTGTTGATTATAATCATGATGCTAGCTATCTCATGTTGTTAGTTATGTTTAGAATGTTAACCATGCCTTTGTAACTAGAGATGCATATACTGCTAATTATGCTTATCCAGCTAGTTGTGCTTATGTTGTTAGCTCTTCTTATGATGTTGATATGTTCAACCAATTAGACATGATCATGTTGTTAGCTATGCTATGTTACTAGACTTGCTCATGATGCTAGAACTGCATATGCTACTAAATTGCTTATATTGTCAACAAGATAAAGGATGATAATCTGGGTAATGATGATAGTTATTATCTACTCCTTTATGTATTTTGTTAATCATCAATATTGCTGATCTTATTTGTTATCTCTGATTAAACTGCTTAATTGTTTAGTTACTTAAAAATATTGTAATCAATGATGTTGTTGGAGGTTATATCTCTTGCTGGGACATGGGTCTCACACTTGTGGTTTGCCACATTTTTTAGGTAATCAGAAGGAAAAAAAAACAAATGTGTGGCAACAAAGAGGAGCTATAGTAATGAATCTTTGATAAAATTGATTAGATGTCTAGTGTGTCCTAGAGTCGTCCCTGTACTCTCAGGTCCAGGCAGGAAAAGTTTGTATATGGTGTTTCAAATGAATCAAGATTTTGTTAGCATGTTATGCTTGTTTGTGTGGCATATATGAATATTGTTCTCATGTGTATATATGTGGTGGCTAAGATGATAGAACAATTTGTATCAAATTCTTGGCATAGTATGGATATAAGAAAGATGTTGGGCTCTTATGCAAATGCATCTGAGCGGGTGTTAACGTTGAAATCAGTTTTAATTTACCCATATTTTTAGGTATGTGATTAATTAGTGATTGGTTGTGTTTTATATTTTGAGTAATCTCATTTAGTGTAACGGGTTATTACAAGTTGGTATCAGAGCTTTAGGTTCACTGAGTCTATAGGGACACTAGGACTTAGGACTAGGATGATGTCTAAGTTAGGAATATGACATAAAAATATGGTGCATACTACCTAATCTCAGTATTTGGGTGCCCTGGCCAGGTATTCAATTATCAAAGAAAAGGTACGTATGAAACTCTTAGATTCTTATCTTTCTGATTACTCTGATCAAGTAGTCATTTTGAGACAATCTAAAGAGCATAACAAATAACAAATCATGGTGTGAATATCTCAATCCTATCTTAAAGAAGATGGGTATTGCATCATAATCTATCAAAACTTGAATGTCTGGTAACTATAAGAGAAAGATACAACACCATGAAATCTAAATCTGAATACAAATAAGGAAAAGAGGAGTTCTTGAAGATGTGATTCAAGAAGAAAATAAAGTAAAAGACAGATAAGTCTGTGCTTATAAAGTGATTCAAAGTATGAAATCCACATAAGATGCAGAGAATTCCAATGATAAATATATAATGAGAAGATAAATGAGAACAATGACAAAGGAATAAGGTGGAACCTGAGTTAATCTCAGACCAACCTATGTGTGTAAGAAAGTGTTAATGTAAAATAAGCATGGCATTTGAAAGAAATTAAGACAGATGAACCATTTTTAATGAAGAAAATATGGAATATGATGATTTACATGTTGATAAGTGATTGAAAAACATAATAAAATAAGAGAACATACCTAAGTGGGATAAATAGTCATTAAGGAAGGAGTAATGAGATACAATAATCATGATGATTCCTATGCAAATGGCAAGGAACCCGAAATGAAAAAGGTAAAATGATACATAAGAAGTTGTAACCTGCATAATGAAAATAGAATTGGTTACCTTTTTGCTAGTGACTGTTGAACGATGTTGCTATGATGTGGAAAGTGTGTTTCCCCTTGTGTCTTTCCTTTCTAGGGAACAAATTTCAAGTGGATCATTGCCACTTGGTATGTGTGGATTCATTGTAAACATGAGGGTGGATGTCTTATTATAGCATAAGGTTGTTCAGACTATGGTTCCAAGATCATAAAGTTTGTGATGATTTTGCTTTTGAGCCTTCCAATAATTTGGAAGACTCCTCTTATATGTGTTGATATTTGTTATGTTGGTAAAATTAGATGATATTAGGATGTGATTTGCTTATAGCACATGAGGTGGATACCAAGGTAATGAATCCTAGCATCTAAGATGTATTAATAATATGAGAAATATGTGAAGGTTGGAGATGTTTATTAAATGAACATTCCAAGCATTCCTCTTCCGTAGAGAGAGAGAGGGAGAGAGAGTTGATGATGACCCTCTAAATGTTGTTTGGAAGGAAAAACAAAAGTGATTCTATAATGTTGTGTTTGGTTCAGTGATAGCTGGGCAAGACCACTATCAAGGATAGATGGTTTGTTGGTTAATATATATGTGGTACTATGTTCCTTTAAGATAAACCTATGATCAAATATCAATGCATAAGAGTTGGATTGGATGACATTATTCACATGACCATGATGAGTTTAGAGTTATGTCCTTTAGACTAACCAATGTACCAATATAATTTATGAATAGGAGGAACAGAGTGTTCAAGTAATGTCTTACAAGTTGTAGCAAACTTTGAATGATGACATGTCAACGTATTTCAAATATGGTCAAAAATATGATCAATATTTCTTCAAAACCCTTAGGGTTGTCGAAGCAGCAATAGCTATGAGAAAAAGTTGAACAAGAGTGAGATGGGGTTGGTTAAATTTCTTTATGGGATCATGATATGTCTTCTAAGTAGGTTGTGTAAATCCTAGTAAGGTGAAGATAGTGTTTTTGTTTCATCCCTAACAAGGTTGACTAGGAATGATGTTTCCTTGTATGGAATGACAACTGCCAGCGTCAACATTTCTTTTGATGCTGAAAAAAGAACTGACAAGAGTTCTAGTGTCAATATATAAAAAAAGGATGGATACATTGCCTTTTTTTATGCTTCAAGGAATGGTGTGAGATACATGCCATGATTGGTAAAAAGATAGCAAGTATGACTTTTGAGTAATGTTTTGATACAATAGATATAATTTTAGGTTGATAGCTAGAATTTAAAGTTGAACATTACTACTAGAGTTGTACAGATGGCACAACAAGTTTCTACATTCAATAATGAGAATGCCTTCTTAGGTGGGGATTTTTGTGCTGACCCAAGAGGATATATGTATGGATGATATGAAATCACCATGATATGCAAGTAACCATGTAAAGGTAATAGGATGAGGTGCAAAGGAAGTAACCATGTTTGTTTACCTTAGATTTCGGGGGCGTAATCCCTATTAGGGGTTTATAGTTGTAAGGCCCCTGAACTTGCTTATTGAGTTGAATGAGCTTAATTATCATATTTGAATTCTTAGAACCCTAATATAACCTTTTGATATGTTTTGAAGTCATAATAAAAGCGTAAGTTTCAAATTTGGTCCAATTTGGACATTGTTTGAGCAAGTTATGCAATTTTCTATACAATTTGAACTTTTATGCAATTTACCCAGTTGAGAGGGGTTTCTTTGCAATTTTTCACATAAATTATGTTCCTTAGATTTTATATTATCATTCTTGAGATTTTCAAGCCATGCAGCTCCTAGTTGAGCCATGGTTTGAAGGTGTTTTCATCAAGGGTATTTTAGGGTTTACCCCTTCACGGATGAGCTACTTTTAGTAGCTATCAACTAATGAATTATGTGATTGGCTGGGAATTTCTACAAAGGAAATCTAAGCAGGTTAATAGGGATGGTGGGGGAGCTTCTTGTGTGTGTTCTTGTATATTCTCAATAGTTTAAGGCCATAAACACATGGGGAAGCTACTTTTACACCTCATGCTTGTATCTATCCTTATCCATGGGCTATATTTGCCTCTTCCTTGCCCAAATATGAAACTATGCTTTCTTTATATTTTCTCTAACCTGGTTCAACGAATTCAATCTATTTTTCTATGGAACCAACTGCTCTAAGGTAGAATACAATCCCTTTTTGGAGAAGAAGGTCTCCTAGGGCTCCATCTAGCCCTACCTAGGGTTTGCAAGGTCATCTTCTAGAGAATTCGACCAAGGCAAGTTGTTTTCTTCCTTTATTCTTCGTTTTTCTTGATCTTCTCCTTCCTTAGACCTTCCTCCAGGTCATAACTGTACTGTTCCATGGTAGAATTTGCTCTAAAGATCTAAAACCCTACCTTTCTTGCTCCTTATGTTTAGGGTTTGCTCATTTGATGAAGAAAGGTGCTAGATGGACGAATTCATAGCTTATTCTTAGATTTTCTACCTTAACTGCTCGAGATTTCTTCTGTGTGGGGCTTCATCTTCTCATTAGAGTAAATTTTTATAACTTGCTCCACGTTTATTGCTTACCATAAGCTTACTAGCTCATGTTCTTGCTTGAAAATGATGATTTATGCACTAAAAAGCTATGCTTGACTTGGATTTTGATTTTTATAATGTTCCCTATCCTGATTTCAGTTCTATATGAACCTGTGATCATGTGTATGTTATTACTAAGGTATAATATGACTTGGATCAGGTTGTTTTGACAACCTATGGTGCTAAGCACCTATCAAACAATGGTCAATTTTAGGGTTAAAAGTTGATTTCTTCTATAAACCATGACATGATGATGGTACCATTGCAACAAACCTAATGTGTTGTCTTCATAACAACTGATGGTTGTGATAAAGGGTGTCAAATGGTGGTGACAACCTATGGTCACCCCCTTAGATCAGGTTTTGGACCAATTAGAAGTTTAATGATCAACCATTAAGTACCCTACTGATGTTATCAATCAATGACGACATTAGCTTAATATTTGATGTTGATTAATGAATATAGTGTTGATCTAACAACCTATGGTGATTTAATGGTCACTAATTATGGTGGATCAGGCCTCTAAAACCTATGTCGAGTCAAGCATTGTAGTTCTATCATCAATTAAGCCTTAGACCAATGGTTTCTTGGGTCATTTGATGCAATGGTTGGACCTATACTGCAATTGATGGTTTTAATATATGAACTTGACCCAATGGTCAAGATCTACTGTTTATTCCTCCAATAAAATAGAATAATAGATAATGTAATATGTTGGTCCTAATAATGTTATTTAGATGGTTTCCTTTATATGATCAACTTAAGGAGCTTAATTGTTGACAATGGATGACTTGTTTTAAATGAACAGTCTATTATGGGTTTTACCCTACTCTCAATGGAACTTTTTGTGTTGTTAATCAAGGGATGTCTAGGGTTAGATGACTCTTTCTAGAGAACAAATCAAGGACTTCATAGGTGGTTTATCCAAGGTGTTTACTTATGTAAACAATCAATAGTCTTACCTTTTAAACATCTAATGGTTCTGGGTGACATTGTGGTATGGTGATATGGGTTGAATGATGATGGAAAAAATGGAGGGTTACCCTTAATAAGGCAGTCTTACCTATTCACTCATATGAATAGAAGGGATGATAATCATATTGTGTTGATATGTAACCCTAATGAGGTATGGCTTGCTATACCTAGCTTTAATATAACTAAATGATAGTAATTGGGTAAGAATAGTCCTTGAATGATTAATACAATCAAAGAGTACTCTCTTATTGTTGTTGAAGCCCTAGTATGCTATAACCTGATGGTTACACCTTGATTTATGTTTGGGCTCATATTTGAGAATAGCATGGAATGTGATGGTGATGCTTCACCTTATGCATCCATGATCCAATGGGGATGTTGTGAGTTAGGGTTTGGGTATAAGTATTGATTAGTAACATTAATATAATTTATCTTGTGAACCTAACTCTAATGCAAATAGATAAAGATGAGTATTCATGTTTAACATTCTTTTATGATGGAATGATGGTGGAATAACCTCCTTACGATGATCATAACCTTGATATGTTAATTGGTGGTTATCATAGCCACATGGTTGATACTTTCTTATGATAAACATGTGCATAATGAATATGATGAGAGTTAATCATATCTAGATTCCTTGCATGTTGATGTAATAAAGGAATGTTCTTAATGTTAATATAACCCTACTATGACTGTTTATGAATATCACCTAGCTCATTAATGCAATATTGTGCTGATCTGGTGTATTATATATAAGTGATGCTATTGAGCCTTGTTATAAGGCATGCAAAGATAATGATGATCTTGCAGGGAATAATATGATGGTCTTAATGATCTTTGGGCATGGTTGAGCCCTGAATGAGGTGTAATCCTCTTATGTTGATAAGGGTTGATACCCTGTGATATTGTAAAAAAGATTATTATCTTGTGATAGTATGATGACTAGTGTGGTTCATGAATGGAAAGTGAATAGTACCATGTGATGATGAGATGAGAAATTATGTTTCACACATTTTATATCTTTTCAAAGTTGTGATATTTATATGTTGTCTAGAAGTGATTTAGGGTTTGTATGTCCACTTGTTTGATGCATCCTCAATTCACCCAATTGGCATAAATAATCAAGTGAAACTCTAATCATGTAGTTCCCTGTGCCATAGATCTATCTGAGTGTCAGAATTTGCCAGATGGTGAAACGAGTATTCCTAAGGGAAACTCAGAGCGCATATTGTTGAGTATGTGGGGGTGGCAAGTTGAGGATATATACTTGTCATCCAGAATGCATATTGTGGAGGTTGGCTATGGTCATGCCTCATACATCTGATGTGATTGACAATGGCTGCGGTCGTGTCTTTGTGATTATATATGTGACAAGATTGGAGGACAACTGCGGTTGTACCTCAGATGGTAGGGTATGTGTACCCACCTCCTTTCACTAGTTTCGTGACTTGTACCAAGGACGGACTAAGTTGTTAGCAACTTGACCTTATGTGTCATTTTGGCGGACCCATATTGACCAGGGGTAGAGAAGATCTTAGGAGTTTGACTCTTCCTAGATCTTGTATGGCACTAATTTTGACTTAGCAGTGGTCAGTTAGATTTTGAGTGGTATCCTTAATTTCCCTCAGGCATAATAAAATATGTAATATAGCCATATAGCATATCTATTTAGGGTTACACATGATGCTTCATATTAGATGATAACCCTTGTTTCTTCTCTTTACACAAAGATGATGCTTAGTGCAATTAAGAGATAGTAGATATACTTATGTTGTGGATATGCTTAAGATTATAGATGCATACATACAGTAGCCATGATTATGGTGATAACTATACTACTACTGCTGATTATAATCATGATGCTAGCTATCTCATGTTGTTAGTTATGTATAGAATGCTAGCCATGCCTTTGTAACTAGAGATGCATATATTGCTAATTATGCTTATCCAGGTAGTTGTGCTTATGTTGTTAGCTCTTCTTATGATGTTGATATGTTCAACCAATTAGACATGCTCATGTTGTTAGCTATGCTATGTTACTAGACTTGCTCATGATGCTAGAACTACATAAGCTACTGAATTGCTTATATTGTCAACAAGATAAAGGATGATTAGTCTGGCTAATGATGATAGTTATTATCTACTCCTTTATGTATGTTGTTAATAATCAATATTGCTGATCTTATTTGTTATCTCTTATTAAACTGCTTAACTGTTTAATTACTTAAAAATATTGTAATCAATCAACGTTGTTTGAGGTTATATCTCTTGCTGGGACATGGGTCTCACCCTTGTGGTTCACCACATTTTTTTAGGTAACCGGAAGTGACAAAAACAAACATGTGACAGCAAAGAGGAGCTATAGTAATGAATCTTTGATAAAGTTGATTAGATTTCTAGTGTGTCCTTGAGTCGTCCCTGTACTCTCAGGTCCAGGCAGGAAAAGTTTGTATATGGTGTTTCAAATGAATCAGGATTTTGTTAGCATGTTAATGCTTGTTTGTGTGGCATATATGAATATTGTTCTCCTGTGTATATATGTGGTGGCTAAGAAGATAGAAAAATTTGTATCAAAGTCCTGGCATAGTATGGATATAAGAAAGATGTTGGGCTCTTATGCAAATGTTTCTGAGCGGGTGTTGACGTCGAAATCAGTTTTAATTTACCTATATTTTTAGGTATGTGATTAATTAGTGATTGATTGTGTTTTATAATTTGAGTAATCTCATTTAGTTTAACATGTTCTTATAGTATCCATCCTCAAACAAATCAACTTAGGGTTCCCAAAGATATACAACATAGAAGTCTAAGGTTACTATTGCCTAAAAGCAAACTATTCCATACAATTCATATTAGCTCAGGTTAGTCCGGTATCATATGGATCTGGGAGTCCTTGTAAACCAAGCTAGTGACGCGGAGGAAAATGTTGCCATCCCCCGAAACCCTGATCCTTTCTAGACACCTTTGCTTCAACTTCATGCCCTAATAGTTGCCTAAAGGCAAACCTAAACAACATCAAGTTATGCATCTTTTAGTTATGAGCATCTTAGGGTTTTATTCATTAAGATTCTAATGTGGAACTATAGGGTCCTAAATCAACCTTTCATCAACATAGATCAAATCTAGGGTAAGCATGTTACTTAAAGGAAACTATGCAAGTCTAAGGTTCTAACTAGGGAGATAAAAATGAAATAGTCAGATTCTGACTACCACACACTCTAATACCATGTTATAAAGAGTGTGAGATCACCCCTTTACTAAATTATGGTAATCAAAACACATTGGAAAGCACTGGAATAAAAATTTTAGACTAAATCAATTTCATAAAAGATTTTACAAAAATACATCAACAATCTCCCTTTAGGGTTAGATCAAGATACAACAATTAGGATCTGGATAGAGGGAAGTCCAACTACTACAGTCTTGTCTCCAAGCAACATATCCATCAGCTAGGTCCAAGTCAGAGCTATGCTCTCCTTGTCTCATCCGTCGTCTTGTTCAACACCTGGGTGGTTGGGAAAGCACCCAACAAAAGGGAAAGGAAAGAAGCAGTATGTGTCACAAAAACTATTCTAGGATAGCAAGATAAGCAAAACTTGTAAAAATAGGCTAGGGTTCATCATAAGATGAAGATTACAAGAGAATGAGGCTAAATATAAAAAAAGCTTTCAATAGATGCTTGCCATAAACAAATTATAATAAAATAATTACATGCATGATTAATATTGACTACCTTAACTAAGTAGGGTTGAGGCACCTACCGGACCTTCAACCACAAGGGTGAGGGGAGAATAATACATTCCCAGTCACCTGCACTTATTTCATGTGCGGGGGAGAATAAGACGTTCCCCAAGGGAGAAATAACATATTCTCCAACTATGGGTAGTTGTACATAAGTACCACTAATATAGCTAGTTAGTCTAATAAAATCATCATGCTAGAATCAATGACAAGTAATAGCATCATTTAAATAGAGAATATCAGTGGGGTACCAAGACCCAAGAACAATATTCCAAAACCAATTATGAGGCAGGTATGACAAAAGAATCATGAGCATAGGATATAGGGTTCAAATAAACCTCATTGTGGACAAAGTAGGACAAGGCACAAATATTTCCCAACTTAAGGTGTAAATTCACATACCTTTAATATTGATTCCAATTATCAACTTGCACCACTTAATCGATTCCAAGTTATTTTTTCCTATTTTCAACGTATTAACATGCATTAGGGTTTTGCATATGCATAAAGATAAATAAAACCCATATTTAGGACTTTTCATATAAAACTCCGATTTAGACTCTGAAAACATCACCATTGGCTTAGTTAGGGTTTTCTGATCAAAACTACATGTATTTTGAAGATATGAACTTTTAGATGCATTTTTGATGATTTTTAACTAATTATCTCATTCTCACAAATACTTTTCTGAAAAACATTAAATCAGGCATCGTAAATATTTTTATTAGAAAGCTCATATTTTTCTAGTTTTTCTAATTCCAGAACATATCTTACTTTTATTTTTCGACCAACGAATCAAAAGATACAGATTTTTCAAAATGGACCAATGATAACTTGCCACTTAGACACTTCGTTTGAAAAGCGAGACAACGAGAGAGAGTGAGAGAAGGGGTAAAATAGTAAAAATGTGGGGTGTCATCTCCCTCCCAACCCCGACGCCATGGCAGAGAGCAAGCACCAGCTAGCCTGGGAAAAATTTGGGTGAATCCACTACACTCGACGAAATTAAACACACAAGTACTCAAACGAAGAGCACAAGCAACTGAAGAAGATGGAACCTGATATTGCACCGGAGATGGAGAGAGCATGGAGAGAAGGGCGTCGTAAGGTCTGCATCTTTGGTGGCTCATGGCAGGGTCAAACAATGATGAAAATCCAAATTGGATATAGCGTCGAATTGTCAATACGATGGAGGTGCTACAGGTATAGGTATTTATAGGCAAGAAGGTCTAAGTTAGGGTTTTTGAACTTGGGGGTGAGAAAGGAGTTTTAGCCGATGTGGGGATTTATCTAATATGCGCCAAAACACAAAAATCTTGGGATAAACTTGTGCTGAATCGAGAGAGGAGTCCATCGAGACGAAAATCACTTGATTTGGTTGAGAAATGAGAGAGATATGGCCATCCGAAAAAAAAAATTCGGAAATTACTGTTCATGCGACTAGAGGTAGGGGATGACTCCGACATTTAATACAACTTTCCAACTTTGTTCTTTTGATGCATTTAATGTATAAAACTTTCTATAATTATTTGAAGGTACAAATAAAGTCCAAATAAAATCAAATTTGGTCGGTTAACTAATTTTGGGGTGAGGAATCCGAATATAAATTTATATTTGCCTTTTGAGAAAGTTAAATTAGTCAATTGAGCTAATTACTATTTTCTCTTTCCTCTCTCATTAATGACTATAAAATACTCCAAAAATTATAAAACTTCACCCATAAGTCATATTAAGTATGTTGGATACAAAGGTATTATTTTCATTTTTTGAAGTTGTTTGTTATTTTAAATAATGAGTTGAATATTTTAAACATGTTCTCTCTCCTAAATTCACGTTCTGATCAAATATTTTCCAATTTGAGTCAAATTCCTACAAAGATGTATTTTAACCTGTAGAACACGAATTTGATATTACTTTATTTTTTTGAAGACTTCTATATTTTTATTTAATACATTTAAAATTTATCACTTGTTTATATTTTTAATTTATTAGAGGCATCTTGCAACTTTCTAAAAATATAAAACTTCGCCTATAAGCAATACTAAATGTGAAGAACACAATTTTTACATTAATTAATTTTTTTTAACATATATTTAATATTTTTAGTATTTAAAACATTTTCTCTCTCCTGAATAAAATAAAATATTAAACATTGACCAAATTAGATGCAAATTTGCCCAAAAGCTTATTTCTATGCTTAGATTACGAATTTAGAGTTAGTTTTCCAATTTGAGAACATTAGATATTTTATTTCACCTTATTGACTTATCTCCTATTTTCTTTTAATAAAGACTTTAATATATACCTTTATCTTCCAAATTAAATGATACTTGGAGCCGAAGGGAGTGGTTCAGGTGGTTCAGGCACAAGCCCCCTCATGAAGGGACCCGGGTTCGATACCCAGCGGCCGCCTCTGAAGTGTTTACCCGTCGTGCAGGCCGGCCAACTGTGCGCTTTAAATGGTTCCTAGGTTTGCGGGACGCCCAGGGACCTGAGAGTTTACGCCGCCTGGGGGGATCATGAATGTGGCACTTCTACGAGGGTGGTTCTCTCGTACTCCAAAAAAAATGATACTTGGCCCTTAAGTTTCTTTTAGGTCAAGAAAATGAGATTTAGTGCCAAATTATCTTTGTAGGTTTCCATTTGTGATTTTTGGAACAATATATTCCTCATATCTTCTTTCATCCAATATATCCCATATATTGCATTTATCATCTCATTTATATGTATTTCGGGATTTCTTTTCTTTTTCACCTTCTAGAAAGTCCTAGAAAGTTATAACACGAATTTATTTATTCTTTTTATCATTTAAATAGACATTTTACATATTAAACTCATCACTAAGCTTTCACTGAGGTATTTGTGCATAAACCCAAATATTGGTAGAAAAGGTGAACAAATGTTCATTAAACCATCATATTCTCCACAAATTAAACAGAAAGGTCAAAGAGGATAGAAATGAAAGGAAAAGATAGGAAAGAGGATCAAAAGACAATATGTCCAGAATTCGGTATGTTACAACACTCCACCCCTTAAAGAGGATTTCGTCCCCAAAATCACAAGCAAGAAGGGAAGGGTGAGTGTGCAACCTCTCATAACTAAACATTAGGTTGTTCCTCTAACCATAAAATTTCCACCAAAACTTATACATCAACTAATTAATCTTGAGAGTTCAGAAACTTCACAAGCATCTTCTCCTAGGTCAGGTTCTCAAGGACCACCTAGGGTTTCATTATTAAGATATTCTTTTTAGGATATTAATCATTATTTACATTTTTGGCTCATTAACATTATACTCTTTATGATATCACATTATCATCATTATATTAATTACATCATGTCATATACACTTTATTGCCAAAAGGGTTATATTTCATTATCATCCGTGTAACATTATATATATACATATATATATATATATATATATATTTCTCATTTACCTTACTAGGAATTTTATTATAATCAGGGGTTACCCAGTTATCTCAATATTATATTTTATCATTATCATAAATATTTTGAGCTTAGACTTCATCATCCTTATATTATCATCGTATTAAGTTTTAACAAATTATTTTACATGAAATAATACACTCTATCCAATTTTTGGTTAATCATACAATTATTCCAATTAATGTCACATTAGTCACTTATATTTATATTAAACATAACACATTGTCACATTATCTTTATTGCTAACATTAATGCCATAATTAATCATTTCCTCATATTTATTCATTTATATTATTGATTTTACACATTTATGTGAATCCAATCACTTCATATTCTTATTGAAGCCATTACATGTATTTTTAATGTTCAAGGTGAGACATATTACATATTTAATGAGTTGATTCACATTAGGTGACTAATCATGTGTGTATTAGATAACAAGGCAACATGCATTTCATATTAATGACTTGATAAATATGTGAACAAATGATTATATATATATATATATCATTTATGTGTATCAAATTATGTTATCTGATTATGACACCCTAAGCCACTATTTTAACATGAGCATCATTAAGGATGTATATATTAAGGTTATATGATTACAACTTAGGGTTTAGGATCAACTTGATCCTTATATCATCCATTAATGCCAAGATTAGGTTACACTTTTCTCTCTCATCATATCATTAAGGTTTATCGGTTCATGACATTATTAGCATCATGTGTTTTCATAATTATTATTAATATGTGAGTGACCCATATTATGCGCATTGGATATTCATTAGGGTTCGAACATATAAGTTATTCATCAGATGATCATTATATGTTCATTAATATATGAACAATCATGTTAGGGTTAACCATTATAACTTGTTTGGTCAAGACCAAGGATCCAAGCATACTAACCTCTTATTAATGGAGTTAGGGTTTCTAAAGATAGATAGATATCGAGATGTCATAGAGTTCCATCCCCCTAAAGAGGATTTCATCCTCGAAATCTAACCATCCAACACCATCAAACTAACTATACTCCACCACTTGAAGGGTTCGACCTATCAAGCCAAACTAACTAGGATTAAAGGATAAGTCTAACTAAACCATTATCAAGATCCATCATGCTTCTACTGCGCACTCTGATATCTTCCCAAACACCCAAACACTAATGTCTAGGTTCTAGGGATAACCTGATCCAAGCATGTGGTCCTAAGGGATGTAAGGAAACTATCTTGGTATCCATCCTCAAACAAATCAACTTAAGGTTCCCAAAAGATATACAACATAGAAGTCTAAGGTTACTATTGTCTAAAAGAAAAATGTTTCGGAGAATTCATATTAGCTCAGGTCAGGCTGATATCATATGGATCTGGGAGTCTTCATAAACCAAGCTAGTGATGCGGAGGAAAATGTTGCCAACCCCTGAAACCTTGATCTTTTCTAGACATCTTTGCTTCAACTTCATGCCCTAATAGTTGCCTAAAGGCAAACCTAAACAACATCAAGTTATGCATCTTTTCGTTATGAGCATCTTAGGGTTTTATTAATTAATATTCTAATGTGGAACTATAGGGTCCTAAATCAACCTTTCATCAACATAGATCAAATCTAGGGTAAGCATGTTACTTAAAGGAAACTATGCAAGTCTAAGGTTCTAACTAGGGAGACAAAACTGAAACAGTCAGATTCCAACTATCATGGCCTCTGATACCATGTTGTAAAGAGTACGAGATCACTCCTTTACTAAATAATGGTAAACAAAACACATTGGAAAGCAATGGAATAAAAATTTCTGACTAAATGAATTTCATAAAAGATTTTACAAAAATACATCAACAATCTCCCTTTAGGGTTACATTAAGATACAATAATTAGGATCTAGACAAAGGGAAGTCCAACTACTACAGTCTTGTCTCCAAGCAACATATCCATCAGCTAGGTCCAAGTCATAGTTATGCTCTCCTTGTCTCATCCATCATCTTGTTCAGCACCTAGGTGGTTGGGAAAGCACCCAGCAAAAGGGAAAGGGAAGAAACAATATGTGTCACAAAAACTATTCTAAGATAGCAAGATAAGCAAAACATGTAAAAACAGGCTAGGGTTCATCATAAGATGAAGATTACAAGAGAATGAGGCTAAATATACAAAAAGCTTTCAATAGATGCTTGCCATAAACAAAGTATAATAAAAGAATTACATACATGATTAATAGTGACTATCTTAACTAAGTGGGGTTGAGGCACCTACCAAACCTTCAACTAGAAGGGTGAGGGGAGAATAATACATTCCTAGACACCTGCACATATTTCATGTACGGGGGAGAATAAGACGTTCCCCACGGGAGAAATAACACATTCCCCAACTGTTACAACCCATATCAGGGTTAGTCAATAAATACCTCGATTAGCGTGAAACATCTTGATTAGTGCTAATCACCCTGTTAAACAACATGGCTAATTAAGTTAAGATAATATGTGAATCAATAGCTGAGATTGAATCACCTGAGGCAATCAATGATGATAGCAATGTGGATCGTTAAGTTAATAAATTTGAATTAAATACTCACTGTTGCGTTTAGTTCTTTGATCAGGTGAGGCAGTCTAATTGGCATGATTATTCGCTTTGAGATTGTAGTGGATTCCGTGCTTGGCATTTTGCAAGAAAAATCAGTTAAATCGGACATTCGAGGCAAATGTTATGATTGTTTCAAGGATTTTGGATCTGGTTGCAATTTGACCCCCGTAATTGATTTTTTTTTATTTTCTTTAAGAGGGTCGGCTACCCCTCTTCTCCTTTATCTGCCTCGATAAAACAGAACCAGAACAAAAAAAAAACACCCGCAAAGCGGCGCTGAGCAGGTCAATCGACCGCGAGCCAAGGGAGCTAGGGCGGGCATCTGCAGGGGCGATTCTCGACCCCTTCATCTCCGGAACGGCCGCGCCCACCTCACTTTCTCCTTCCTCCTTCCCTTCCTCACCTCGATCATGCCCTAGCGGTGCCCAGCTGCGCCCCTATCTTTCCCCGACCTGTAGAACAGCAACGACCGATCGACATAGCTGCGGCGCGACCAACATCTACTGGAGAGGGAGGGGCGACTCGACATAACCTTAGAACCAACAAGCATAGCCTCCACCTCCTTCCTCCATCCTTTCCTTCTCTACACTCATCTGCAGTGCCCAGCCTGCAAGAAGCGGCGCCCAAGCAGAAGGGGTGGCGCCCCAGCTAGCCCGAGCAGCAGTAGCTGCAGATACGATCTTGAACATCCACGGGCGCTAGACAGCACCGAGGAATGATTCCTTGAACTCGTCCTCGAGGTCCAATCACGAAACAACATCGATCGATGCCCAAGTCAAGCAGCGGTGGGTGTGCCACGTTTAAACCAGGACTGTTCCAAGGTAGAAGAAGACCCAGAAATCGCCCGGAATCATGCCTTGGACGCATCTCCGGACGAATCCGGACAGTCCAAATCACTGTGAGTAGGATTTCATTTATTTATCATTAATAAACTCAGGCGTTTGAATATTTTCTGTTTTGTGCACGAATTATGCTGATAACAGCCGTTATCAGGCGTAGGGTGGCGTTTGGCGTCGCCCGACTTTTTTATTTCATAAATTGCTTCTAGACGCTGTTATATGATTAAATTTAGCAATTGATCAGTGTGGATTGAATCAGTAGATTTATATGGTTCATTGGAACCTAAATTGCTTATTTGAATGTTGAAATTAGAAATTCATGTCTAAAAATGGTATGGATTGGGTATGAACCCAGACAATAAGGATTCTGATAAATTATCAGATGTACGATTTTAAAGTTGATATGAATAAATAAAATATGCAATAAAACCCTAAATTGTATATATCTTTTGACGTTAATATGTGTAAATTGATATTTACATGAAATGGCACATTTCTCTGAAATATTACCAGAAATTCTCAAGTATTGTTAATAAATTGTATTGTGATATGTAATTAACTCTTAATTGAGTTAAGTGATGCACAAACCAGGATTTGGGTTAATGTGCACGCTTTTCGAGAATTTTAGAGAATTAATAATTGTTGAGTATGATTCTCATATGTGAAGTAAATTTCTTTAATTTGTGCAATAAGATTAATTGTTGAGTATGATTCTCATATGTGAAGTAAATTTCTTTAATTTGTGCAATAAGATGTTCAATTGCGTAAATTCGCTATGTATGTGCCAAATTGAAATAAGTTGGGTTATTTATGCATTTTTAAATTGTCCAAATGCATGGTATGAGAATTTCTCAGAAATTACAATGATTTGAAATATATTGCTCTGTCGGTTTAGAATGACAGTGTATCGTGATCTGATATGAAATCAGTAAATGTGATTTTCCTGTTTAAATGGTTATATGTTAATCAGTTAATAGACTTAGGTGCCCCAACACCGTAGAACCCCATTGCGCGGTATGTACCTTTGGGGTGAAATGATCGATCTAGCCTTGTGCCTAGATGGTCGGGCTCGTGTTCAACAATAATCCATGCGTGTGTCACGGTGGCACGAGGGCAGACAGATAGTGTCCAACAACAACACGTGCTTGTGTCACGGTGGCACTGGAGAAAAATGGGGGTTATTCAACATTAATCCGTGCTTGTGTCACGGTGGTAACACAGACCCTCCGACTGTGCACTACAGGGTGGGAGGAGTCCAGAGCACTCGGAGTTAGTGCAGACAGGCCCTTGTGCGCCTGGGGCCCTTGTGCGCCCGAGAGTCCTGTGCAGACCAGGACGGACAGTCAGACTTAGCATTTCCCGGGTGTGTCGCTAAGTCTTGTACGGTGGGATCGTAGTTCGCTACAGATCTTCATATGTAGAGTGTGCTGCATATGTTTGGGGCATAATAATATAAATATGTAATCATATAGGATCACAGTAAATTAATACATCCGAACTTTTGTGTCAATTCATTATATCTGTTTATTTGTTTAAATTATCTATTGTTGTATAGAAATGCGATTATATTCTGTAATCTGCTATGTCATTAGAACTGCCCTGCTTGTATTGTATTTATGTTTATTTCAATTTTATAAACCTGATGAGTTTTTTAGTGATAGCTAAATGAAATGCTATTCACTGAGCGAGTAGGCTCATACCTCTACTCAAAACATTTTCAGGTCATCATCAGCAGCAGGAAATCTGAAGGATCCTTTCATCCTAACGCTTAGTCTGTAGAAGGTATACGTAGTTAGTAGTTAGAGGTCTCTTAGTCCTTTCCCCTCGATCCTTGGGACATGGTGTGGGTGAGAGAGAGTATGTATGGCGGATGTGTAAAAGGTGTAAATTAACTGTTATGTTTACTTTCTGTTAAACAATGTTACATGTTGTAAACTCTGTTTATGTTCTCTAGCCAGTCTAATTGAAATGCTTTCGCAATAGTTATTTATGTTTTAGTTTACAGCAATAATCCGGATATCATTACGAGGTTTTAAAAAAAAGAAAAAAGTTCTCAGTGATTTGTTTATGTGATAATCCCTCCGTCGCGCCCTAATCTCATGATTAGTGGTTAGTGTGAGATCGGGGTGTGACAATTTTGGTATCAGAGCATAGGTTGAGTATGCAGTTACTCTAAGTCAAGCCAGGGGACGACAAGAGACCAATAGGATTAGGACTTAGGTGTCTTCCTTCTAACTGCAATTTTATAACAGGAAATGTTCTGTTATATTATTACAGATGACAGGAAGAGGACGTGGTCACGAGAATCAAGTTGAGAGTTTAAGCTGAGTTATCAGGGATCATTAGGATCAAAAGATAGAATTATAATTAAGATGGATAAGAAATGATGTGTCTTCAGCTCTGGGAGGTCTGAGTGTTTAGATACCCTGGCCAGGTGTCTGAGTACTTAGATTGACCAGTATCAAGCTACTCTGTCTATTCTTCTCTGGATGCCCTGGCCAGGTATGCAGAGGAAGGATAGGCTAGAGAGAAACCCTAGAAATCTTAGGGTTAAGAAACTGGAAATTTATGCAGGAGTAAGAGATTAAATATATGATGCAATACAATTCTTGATTTATATTATTTATTTGATTGGAAATCACTAGAAATGCTCTTATATGTATGGATTTAAATTTTCAGTTTGTAGAATAAATATGATTCTTTTATATTGATTGAGTGTCATGAAGTGATTTATTTATTGTTTATATTCTTTGTATTAAGTAGACCAGAAGTTATGTTTAAATGAGTCTACCCTAAGTGAATATTCTTTCCACATGTTTGAGATTAATAGAAGTTGGTTAATCCTGAGCAGCTCTTGGCTTCAGGACTGCAGGTTCGGCCTGGTCCGGCTGGCAGGATGCGATACTGGGATTTAATGACTCCTATTAACAATATTATAAAAGTAGATTCTGGATGATTTAGACTCGTATCATAGTGAGAATGTATATACACTGAGATGTTGAAATATAATGGAAAGATTAGAACAGCTAAGAAGTAGCTGGAACTGATATCAGAAGCCTAATGTTGGAGTCTCATTTGAGCAATCCTTAATTGGAAATAAAAGGAAACGATATCAGGTTCATATTAAATTCAATGATTAGTATTATATGAACTCTGAATATAAGAGTATGGAAAGGATATGAGAAAAATATGTAATGGCTAAGATAGTAAGAATCAGCTTTGGGTTGGATCATGGAATGGAGTAAAATACTTTTATGTACTTCAAAGCAAAGAGAAAATAAAAGAAAAGAGTTGAGTATATGATAAGTACATAGAAATAAAGAGTCTTATGAAAATTATAAGACCAAGACAGGAAACTTAGTTGGATTAAAGGAAATGTTAGAAATGATGAGTTTGATTAAGGAACGAGAATTACAAGACATAATTGAGAGTATGGAATGCATATCTTTATTATAAAGTTAAATACATTCATACATACTACCTTTGGATTCTAAGTCTCTATAGACTAACAAATTAGTTTTTAAAATAAAGAACAAACACATAACTTAGAAAATGAATGCATAATATAAGAATTTCTCAGTATTTACAATTATTTTAAGTACACTGTTCTGACAGTTCTAGAATGATATCATATTGTGATTTGAACTGCAATCAAATGAATGAGGTAACTGAAACCCTAAGGATAGGGTGTTGCCATGTAATAAGTGAATGAGGTAATTGAAACCCTAAGGATAGGGTGTTCAATGAATCAAGTATTTTGATATCAAAATTCTCAGTATAAGATGTGTGATGCTTAACAGTTCAATTGCACGATTTTAGTGTATAAAGTGCCAAATTGACATGCATTCTGTTTATTTGAGAATTCCAGTCTGCCTGCATGCATATTGATATTGATTTCTCAGTAAATTACAAGTGGACATGTAATTAGATTATTTAAGAATTTGAAATCTGCATGCATGCTTATTATGTTGAATCTCTTGATATTTGCAATACCTGAATATATGGCTTGTCCAGTTTGAAATGATACTCATGTTACGTTATAAGTTTCCATTAAATTGAAGAGATATCATGGAAATACCAAAGTCCAGAACAAATAAGAGAAAGGAAATTCCAGTGATAAGATAAGAAAGAATTTAGTAAAACTTATGAGATCTAAAGTTTGAATTTCAAACTAAGGGAACATAGTCACATCACAATAACTCTATGTTACTGATAAAGACGAAACCTTAGAATGTTTAGAGTTGTAGTAATTCAAGGGAAGTCATTAGTGATTTGACCTTGAATACTAGCATCTCTATAAAACAAAATCATGAGATTTGCTTTATGAAAGTAAGCTAGCACTGATGGTGATCCAGGGTTTAAATGTAGCTAATATGAAAGGTAGATAAACAATATGAAAATAACTCAGAAAGAGTAAGATATAATTTTGAAATGTAATAAGTGTGTTTGAAACAAAAGGGAGAAATACAAAATAAGTGAAGTGCATTATGAAATAAATTCTTACAAGTATTAACAAGAAGTAAGTAGCATATAATGAGGAGTATTACCTGATACATGTTTTGGAGATATCTGTTGTAGTTCATGCTCTTATGACACAACATCACTATCTTTATGATTTAATGATAGACTGTCACCCTGGGAAGGAGAATGTGGTAGCTGATGCCCTAAGCCGGAAGTCTAGTTCTGTAGCTGATGCATTCTCTATTGCATGTTTCGAGAGAGACATGCTAGTAGAAATGTGAAAGTTAAACTCAGACTTAGAGGTGACAAAGTAGAGTGGTTTGATTGCACAGATGGAAGTCAAGCCTATCTTTTATGATTAGATTAAGGAACTACAGTAGGGTGATAGTGAGTTACATCAGATCATGCATGACATGACATGGGAAAAGACCAGAGTTCATGTTTTCAGATGATGGTGTGTTGTATCAGCGTGACAGGTTGCATGTACCTCGAGATAATGATTTGAAAGAAAAGATTCTTGAGGAAGCACATGCATCATTGTATGCCATGCATCCAGGCAACACTAAGATGTACAAGAATCTCAAGGAGTTGTATTGGTGGCCTGGTATGAAAAGGATGTAGATGAGTACATGACTAGGTGCAGTGTGTGTCAGCAGGTTAAAGTTGAGCACCAGAAACCTAAAGGTACCTTACAATCTCTTCCTATACCAGAATGAAAATGGGAACATATCACAATGGATTTTGTGATAGGGATTGCCCAAGACACCTAGAGGTTATGACTTGATATAAATGATTGTGGATAGACTAATTTAGTATGCTCACTTTCTTCATATTAAGTCAACCTTTGATGTCTCAAAGATGGCTAAGATATTCAGGAATGAGATATTCAGGTTGCACGGTATCCTAAGTTCACATCCAGGTTTTGGAATCAGTTGCATCGTGCCTTGGGCACAAAGTTGAGGTGCAATACAGGTTTTTGCCCGCAGACGGATGGTCAGTCAGAAAGGACCATTTAGACTCTTGAGGACATGCTGAGAGCATGTGTTCTGCAGTTCAGAGGAAGTTGGGAAGAACACTTGAGCCTTATGGAGTTTGCATACAACAATAGCTACCATTCTAGTCTTGGTATGGCACCGTATGAAGCTCTGTATGGTAGAAAGTGTAGATCACCCATATGTTGGTATGAGGTTGGTTAAAAGTAGATTCTTGGACCCGAGATAGTGGATTCGACCACTGAAAAGATTACTGTGATCAAAGAACAGTTGAAAGTTGCACAGGACAGGTAGAAGAGTTATGCTGAGAAAAGACGTAGACCTCTTGAGTTTGAGGTTGGTGATGAAGTATATTTAAAAGTTTCACCATGGAAAGGAGTGCTGAGGTTTGGTAAAAGAGGCAAACTAACTCCTAGGTTTATGGGCCTGTATCCTATCATTGAGAGGATTGGACCTATAGCCTATAGGTTAGAATTGCCATCTGAATTTTCTAATCTCCATGATGTGTTTCATGTATCCATGTTGAAGAAATGTTACCCTGGTACAGAGAAGATAGTAGACCCAGAACCGGCACAACTCAGAACAGACGTGTCCTATGTTGAAGGACCGGTTCAAATAGTTGATCAGAGGATCAAGAAACTTAAGAATCGTGAGATACCATTAGTGAAAGGTTTTGTGGAGGAACCACAACTTAGAGGAAGCCACGTGGGAGCTTGAGTCTGAGATGTGTAACAAGTTTCCTTTTCTCTTTTAGGAATTTCGGGATGAAATTTTTATAAGGGAGGGAGATTGTTACAACCCATATCAGGGTTAGTCAATAAATACCTCGATTAGCGTGAAGCATCTTGATTAGTGCTAATCACCCTGTTAAACAACATGGCTAATTAAGATAAGATAATATGTGAATCAATAGCCGAGATTGAATCACCTGAGGCAATCAATGATGATAGCAATGTGGATCGTTAAGTTAATAAATTTGAATTAAATACTCACTGTTGCGTTTAGTTCTTTGATCAGGTGAGGCAGTCTAATTGGCATGATTATTCGCTTTGAGATTGTAGTGGATTCCATGCTTGGCATTTTGCAAGAAAAATCAGTTAAATCGGACATTCGAGGCAAATGTTATGATTGTTTCAAGGATTTTGGATCTGGTTGCAATTTGACCTCCGTAATTGATTTTTTTTTTATTTTCTTTAAGAGGGTCGGCTACCCCTCTTCTCCTTTATCTGCCTCGATAAAACATAACCAGAACAACAACAACAACAAAAAAACAGCCGCAAAGCGGCGCTGAGCAGGTCAAACGACCGCGAGCCAAGGGAGCTAGGGCGGGCATCTGCAGGGGCGATTCTCGGCCCCTTCATCTCCGGAACGGCCGCGCCCACCTCACTTTCTCCTTCCTCCTTCCCTTCCTCACCTCGATCATGCCCTAGCGGCGCCCAGCTGTGCCCCTATCTTTCCCCGACCTGTAGAACAGCAACGGCCGATCGACATAGCTGCGGCACGACCAACATCTACTAGAGAGGGAGGGGCGACTCGACATAACCTTAGAACCAACAAGCATCGCCTCCACCTCCTTCCTCCATCCTTTCCTTCTCTACACTCATCTGCAGTGCCCAACCTGCAAGAAGCGGCGCCCAAGCAGAAGGGGCGGCGCCCCAGCTAGCCCGAGCAGCAGTAGCTGCAGTTACGATCTTGAACATCCATGGGCGCTAGACATCACCGAGGAATGATTCCTTGAACTCATCCTCGAGGTCCAATCACGAAACAACATCGATCGATGCCCAAGTCAAGCAGCGGTGGGTGTGCCACGTTTAAACCAGGACTATTCCAAGGTAGAAGAAGACCCAGAAATCGCCCGGAATCATGCCTTGGACGCATCTCCGGACGAATCCGGACAGTCCAAATCACTGTGAGTAGGATTTCATTTATTTATCATTAATAAACTCAGGCGTTTGAATATTTTCTGTTTTGTGCCCGAATTACGCTGATAACAGGCGTTATCAGGCGTAGGGTGGCGTTTGGCGTCGCCTGACTTTTTTATTTCATAAATTGCTTCTAGACGCTGTTATATGATTAAATTTAGCAATTGATCAGTGTGGATTGAATCAGTAGATTTATATGGTTCATTGGAACCTAAATTGCTTATTTGAATGTTGAAATTAGAAATTCATGTCTAAAAATGGTATGGATTGGGTATGAACCCAGACAATAAGGATTCTGATAAATTATCAGATGTACGATTTTAAAGTTGATATGAATAAATAAAATATGCAATAAAACTATAAACTACATATATCTTTTGACGTTAATATGTGTAAATTGATATTTACATGAAATGGCACATTTCTCTGAAATATTACCAGAAATTCTCAAGTATTGTTAATAAATTGTATTGTGATATGTAATTAACTCTTAATTGAGTTAAGTGATGCACAAACCAGGATTTGGGTTAATGTGCACGTTTTTCGAGAATTTTAGAGAATTAATAATTGTTGAGTATGATTCTCATATGTGAAGTAAATTTCTTTAATTTGTGCAATAAGATTAATTGTTGAGTATGATTCTCATATGTGAAGTAAATTTCTTTAATTTGTGCAATAAGATGTTCAATTGCGTAAATTGGCTATGTATGTGCCAAATTGAAATAAGTTGGGTTATTTATGCATTTTTAAATTGTCTGAATGCATGGTATGAGAATTTCTCAGAAATTATAATGATTTGAAATATATTGCTCTGTCGGTTTAGAATGACAGTGTATTGTGATCTGATATGAAATCAGTAAATGTGATTTTCCTGTTTAAATGGTTATATGTTAATCATTTAATAGACTTAGGTGCCCCAACACCGTAGAACCCCATTGCGTGGTCTGTACCTTTGGGGTGAAACAATCGATCTAGCCTTGTGCCTAGATGGTCGGGCTCGTGTTCAACAATAATCCGTGCGTGTGTCACGGTGGCACGAGGGCAGACAGACAGTGTCCAACAACAACACGTGCTTGTGTCACGGTGGCACTGGAGAAAAATGGGGGTTATTCAACATTAATCCGTGCTTGTGTCACGGTGGTAACCCAGACCCTCCGACTGTGCACTACAGGGTGGGAGGAGTCCAGAGCACTCAGAGTTAGTGCAGACATGCCCTTGTGCGCCTGGGCCCCTTGTGCGCCCGAGAGTCCTGTGCAGACCAGGACGGACAGTCAGACTTAGCATTTCCCGGGTGTGTCGCTAAGTCTTGTACGGTGGGATCGTAGTTCGCTACAGATCTTCATATGTAGAGTGCGCTGCATATGTTTGGGGCATAATAATATAAATATGTAATCATATAGGATCACAGTAAATTAATATATCCGAACTTTTGTGTCAATTCATTATATCTGTTTATTTGTTTAAATTATCTGTTGTTGTATAGAAATGCGATTATATTCTGTAATCTGCTATGTCATTAGAACTGCCCTGCTTGTATTGTATTTATGTTTATTTCAATTTTATAAACCTGATGAGTTGTTTAGTGATAGCTAAATGAAATGCTATTCACTGAGCGAGTAGGCTCATACCTCTACTCAAAACATTTTCAGGTCATCATCAGCAGCAGGAAATCTGAAAGATCCTTTCATCCTAACGCTTAGTCTGTAGAAGGTATACGTAGTTAGTAGTTAGAGGTCTCTTAGTCCTTTCCCCTCGATCCTTGGGACATGGTGTGGGTGAGAGAGAGTATGTATGGCGGATGTGTAAAAGGTGTAAATTAACTGTTATGTTTACTTTCTGTTAAACAATGTTACATGTTGTAAACTCTGTTTATGTTCTCTAGCCAGTCTAATTGAAATGCTTTCGCAATAGTTATTTATGTTTTAGTTTACAGCAATAATCCGGATATCATTACGAGGTTTTAAAAAAAAGAAAAAAGTTCTCAGTGATTTGTTTATGTGATAATCCCTCCGTCGCGCCCTAATCTCGTGATTAGTGGTTAGTGTGAGATCGGGGTGTGACAATTTTGGTATCAGAGCATAGGTTGAGTATGCAGTTACTCTAAGTCAAGCCAGGGGATGACAAGAGACCAATAGGATTAGGACTTAGGTGTCTTCCTTCTAACTGCAATTTTATAACAGGAAATGTTCTGTTATAGTATTACAGATGGCAGGAAGAGGACGTGGTCACGAGAATCAAGTTGAGAGTTTAAGCTGAGTTATCAGGGATCATTAGGATCAAAAGATAGAATTATAATTAAGAAAACCCATATTTATGACTTTTCTCATAAAACTCCGATTTAGACTCTAAAAACATCACATTGTCTTAGTTAGGGTTTTCTGATCAAAATGACATATAATATTATGTGTTTTGAAGATATGGACTTTTAGATGCATTTTTGATGATTTTTAACTAATTAATTCATTCTCAAAAATACTTTTCCTAAAAACATAAAATCAGGCGTCAAAAATATTTTTATTAGAAAGCTCATCTTTTTCTAATTCCAAAACATATCTTACTTTTATTTTTCGACCAATGAATCAAAAGATACAAAATTTTCAAAATGGACCAATATAACTTGCCACGTAGACACTTCGTTTGAAAACCGAGACAGCGAGAGAGAGCGAGAGAAGGGGTAAAATAGTAAAAATGTGGGGTGTCATCTCCCTCCCAGTCCCGACGCCATGGCGGAGAGCAAGCAACAACTTGCTTGGAAAATTTTGGACGAATCCACTACACTCGACAAAATTAAACACACAAGTATTCGAAATGAAGAGTACGAGAAATCGAACAAGATGGTACCTGAGATTGTGTCGGAGATAGAGAGAGCATGGAGAAAAGAACCCCACAAGGTCTACAACTTCAGCGACTCATAGCATGGTCAAACAATGATGAAAATCCAAATTGGCTATAGCATCGAGTTGTAAATACGATGGAGGTGGGGGATTTATAGGCAAGAAGGTCTAGGTTAGGATTTTTGAACTTGGGGTGAGAGAGAAATTTTGGCCGACGTAAGGATTTCCCTAATATGTGCCAAAATACAAAAATCTTGGATAAACCTGTGCGGAATCGAGAGAGGAGTCCATCGAGATGAAAATCACTTGATTTGGTTGAGAGATGAGAGAGATATGGCCATTCAAAAAATCACAAAAAAATCGGAAATTACTGCTCACGCGGCTAGAGGTAGGGATGACTCCGACATTTAATACAACTTTCCAACTTTGTTCTTTTGATGCATTTAATGTATAAAACTTTTTATAATTATTTACAGATATAAAAAAAGTCCAAATAAACTCAAATTTAGTAGGTTAATTGATTTTGGGGTGAGGAATCCAAATATAAAATTAAATTTGCCTTTTGAGAAAGTTTGATTAGTCAATTAAGATAATTACTATTTTCTCTTTCCTCTCTCATTAATGACTATAAATCCTCCAAAAATTATAAAACTTCACCCATAAGTCATATTAAGTATGTTGGATACGAATTGGGTATTATTTTCATTTTTTGAAGTTGTTTGTTATTTTAAATAATCAGTTGAATATTTTACACGTTCTCTCTCCTAAATTCACGTTCTGACCAAATATTTTCCAATTTGAGTCAAGATTCCTACAAAGATGTATTTTAACATGTAGAACACGAATTTGGTATTACTTTATTTTTTGAAGACTTCTATATTTTTATTTAATATATTTATAATTTATCACTTCTTTATATTTTTAATTTATTAAAGGCGTCTAGAAACTTTCTAAAAATATAAAACTTGGCCTATAAGAAATACTAATGTGAGGAACATGATTTTGAAATTAATTAATTTTTTAACATATATTTAATAATTTTGGTCTTTAAAACATTTTCTCTCTCTTGAATAAAATAAAATATTAAACATTGACCAAATTAGATGCAAATTTGCCCAAAAGCTTATTTCCATTCTTAGATTACGAATTTGGAGTTATTTTTCCAATTTGAGAACATTAGATATTTTATTTTACCCCCAACGACCATATTACTACTCCTACCCCCTCTAGCATTCCCTATATAAACACCCCCTTGTTTCCAATTTCCACACCAATTCACTCATTCTTCATCTTCTCCACTCTTTTCATCTCTACCCTTCTCATCTTCAAAGGAGTTCATCTTCTCTTCTCATGTCAAAGGAGTTCTTTGGTCTTCTTGTATGCATTGAGTAATCTAGTGTGACTTATTTCCTATAATTGCTGGAGCCGAGCTTATTTCTTCTTTTAATCTTGTTGGCGTCAAGTGAGATCTTGGCATAATTAAGTATGTTAATTTATTTATGTTTTCTTGATAAAAAAATAGTAGAATTACAATTGATTACTTAAAATTGATTACTTAGAATTGATTATTGTTTTAAAATTTTACTCTATAAAACAAATCTTCATGGGACTAATACTAATATGGGACTCTTAGATTATTTCTCTATTGTCTTCCTTAGGAAGATCTCATGTTATTTTCTTCTACAGTACTTATCTTTACCTATTTAAATTTGAAGTAATTCTTATTTCAAAATATTTTACTGAGGTGTCTAGGCCGATACTTGTGAGAGTCCTGGCATAATTCTCCCAATCCTCATTCGATGGTGGTTGGAGTCCCTTCACTATATAATGTATCTTCTACCTGGCTGAAGTGAAATGTTCTTGTAAATGAGCATTGCTTAACCTTAGAGTACTCTATCTTCTCTTCTTTTCTACTTTAGGAGTATCCCAACCTACCATAACCTTCGAAAAAATTTATGTTCTCATTTTTATATTATAAAGAATACATCAACTATTCTATCTTCTCATCTTTTCTTAAATACCCAATCCACTCATATGAAAAAAAATACACATTAGGCCTCTCATCTATGTTCTTCTTTGGCATGATCGGCTTGAAATATTACTCTCTGTTTGTATGGGTTACTAGGTGAAAAGGGTACAACTAAAACACATCAACAAATACAATTCTTGAATTTAAAGTCAACTACATAACTTTCTGCATGTCCATTTAGGAACTTGAATTCAAATGTTAATTTTGTTTGTTTGCATTAATCTTTTCTTTAATGATTAAATGTTAATTAAGACCTCACATTAAGTCTAACTTGTTGTTTCATTTTAAAAATAGGAAGATGACATCTTATCCACCTATTATAATGTTACGTTACAATGGAAAATTCATGAATCATGGCTCTTATTGTGGCGGATCATACATGCCTATCCAGTTGTCCACTTTTAGTACTTTGACTGAACTGAAATATTACATTCACAACATGTTTGGCAATCAATCCAATGCAATTTCACATTTCCTTGACCTATTTATTTCTTGGCAATGAATATTTGTCCATTCAACTACTAGATGATCTTGGTTATGGAATTCTATTGAGTTTATGTCCTGGCCATCATATTGATGTCTATCTTGACAAAGTTCCTTTACATGATCATGCCACTACTAGTCAAACAAAGTTTCCAAATATCCTTCCCATTGTAGATGAAGTTGGTCCTTCACAACCCTTCCATTCATCAGAACCAATTGAAGAAAATGAAAATAGTGAAGAGGACACGATGACGATGATGGTTCTAGTGATGATGTAGATGTTGAAGATGATTGGACTGATGCACATCTATTCGGTGATAGTTTATCTGCTGTAAGCACAATGCCTGAAGATGATTGGACTGATCATAACATTGATGATGGCTACCAAGCTTTTCAAGAAGATGGGTGGGTTGATGATTTTAAAAATCCCTTTCTTATAGAAAATGATCTTACAACACATGAATTTAGAAATGGTGAAATTTTTGAATCAAAATCATCTTTAATAGAAAAACTTCAAAAGTTGTCGATGAAGAACAATGTAGAATATCGTACATTGCATTCTACTAAAGACATAATTCGTCTTGTATGTCTATATAGTGACAAGTGCTCTTGGAAGATGAGTGCTTGTGCCTCTAAGAGGGAAGGTGGATTGTGGAAGATCACAAAATTTTATGAGAAACATACTTGTTTTAACCCAATCTTGAAGGAGGATCATCGCCAATGCATCTCAAATTTCATTGCTAGGATGATTCTGCCAACATTGGCTGGAAGATTAGATATGAGTACTCGGGAAATATGTGATAGAGTGAGTGCAGAACTAAATTTGGATATTTCCTATAAGAAGGCATGGCGTGCACGGAAAAAAGCTATCTCAAAATTTTTTGGAGATTGGGAGGAATCATACTACAATTTACTTCGATTCTTGTGTTCAATGATTAATAATATTCTAGGTTCACAATGTGCATTCCAACATTTTGATGATGATACTAGATTCTATCATGTCTTTTGGGCTTTCAGACCTTGTATTGAAGGGTGGGCACATTGTCGTCCTGTACTTAGTGTTGATGGCACATTTCTGATTGGAAAATATAAGGGCAACCTTCTAATTGCAACTGGATTTGATGCAGAAGGTGGGATCTTTCCTTTGGCATATGCAATAGTTGAAGGTGAAAATAATGATTCATGGAGATGGTTCTTTAAAACCTTTACTGAGAGGTTCCCTTTTGTGGGTGAGCACCCAAATATGTGTATTATCTCAGATAGGATGTGTGGAATCTCCAATACCATTGAAAATGAACTTAAAAATGCTCAACAACGGTTTTGTTTTCGTCATCTTCGTGACAACTTCCATAAGCATTTCAAATATATGGAAATGTACAACATATTGACCTTGACAGCTTATGCCACAGAAAGTCTTATATTTGATGAACACATGGATGAAATCAAGACAATAGATCCTGACACTCACAAATGGCTAGTGGAAACTAATCATGTTAAGTGGGCTCTTTCTTGTGATCGAGGATTTAGATATGGGATTATGACAAACAATCATGTTGAATGTATAAATGTTATTTTGAGAAATGCCAGAAGCTTCCAATACAAGCCCTCATTTTGAGCACATACTATCGGGTGGTCTCTATGTTCTTGAAGAGGCATAACATTGCTCAAAAGTGGAAAAATGAGAAAGAACCTTTTACTTCAAAGTGCACAATATCATTAACTAAGTTTATACAAGGAGAAGACTACGTACGTGTTACACTGTAGGTGAACAGATTTGAATTCATGGTTGATGACATGGATGGAAATAATTACACATGTGAGGTGCATAATGGTAGTCCCAGATGTACATGTGGAGTCCCACAACTACAATATTTGCCATGTTCCCATGTGATTAAAGTGGGTTGCACAATCAATATAAACTATCATGTTCTTGTAAGCAAGTGGTTTTACACTGAAATTTATTCTGGGGCATACAGATCAACATTCACTGGGATACCTGACAAGAGGTATTGGCCACAATTTGATCAGAGCATAGGGATTATCCCTCTTTTACCACCTGATGTAAAGAGATCTCGTGGGAGACCAAAGGTTAAGAGATATTTATCAACCATGGATTGTGATCCTAATTGTGAATCCTAAAAGTGCAAAAAGTGTGGAGGAAGTGGACACAACACTCTCTCTTGTACTAGATAAACATTGTAGTAGTTTGCTTTCTTCATCAATGTAGTAATTTACTTTCTTCATTAATGTAGTAGTTTTATTTCTTCATCAATGTAGTAGTTTACTTTCTTCATCAATGTAGTAGTTTGCTTTCTTCATCAATGTAATGGTTTGCATTCTTCATCAATGTAATGGTTTGCATTCTTCATCAATGTAATGGCTTGCTTTCTTCATCAATGTAATGGCTTGCTTTCTTCATCAATGTAATGGGTTGCTTTCTTCATCAATGTAATGGTTTGCTTTATAATTTGGTAGGCATGGTACAACGAAGGATGCACCCTTTGCGACTTTCTCAACATTTAAGGGAGTTCCAAAAGTGGTTGGTTCAAGATGAAACTGTCAAATATTACATTAGTATAGCTGGGTTTGGTCATGTAACTATGCTTACCCCCCTACGACTAGATGCATCATTGATAACATCACTTGTTCATCGGTGGATTCCTTCTACAAATACATTCCATTTTCCAATTGGTGAAATGACAGTTACATTACAGAATGTAGCAGTTATTTTGGGTTTACGAGTAGATGGGGGAGCCGTCATATGCCATAATTTGATCGGTACAGGTGATAGTCAATTTGGATCTTGGAGTAACCTTTGTGATTACTATTTAGGTACTCACCCAGATGGAAAGATAACCGGACAAATATCATTGGGTTGGTTACGAGCCACATTTTCAACAATTAACCTAGATCACGCACATCCACAACTAAAGTGGATATACACTACTGCATATTTGTTATACTTTGTGGGATCTTTTCTTCTACTGAACGGTATTGGAAATGACGTCCACTTACGATTTTTTCCCCTTGTAGCCAACTTTGAACAATGTGGACAATTGTCTTGGGGTAGTGCAGTTTTAGCATGCTTGTATAGGGAGTTGTACAAGGAAACTAAACGTATCACTGAGCCAGAGTCTCGTATAGCTGGTTGTCTTGTATTGTTACAAATATGGTCTTGGGAACATCTTCACGTAGGCCGTCCTGGACATGCCGAAATATCGGAAGGATATCAATGGCCACAAGGAACTCTGTTAGAGTACATGTTAGTTATTAATAATATATTCTATACTTATCAATAACTTAACATTTATATCTCAAAAATAGCAATACATTTTTTCATTTTTAATAGATGGAACCATTTGTTAATGTGCGAGTCTACCCCACAATTTGATGTGAAAACATATGATAATGAGATTGATGTCCAACAACTGTCTCAGGTAATATTATTTCATTCATAAGAAGTATATACAATTATAATGTATAACTATCATATTCTTAACAAACTTTCATTTGTACAGGTGATCTGGAGACCATACACTGATCATATATTGTCCATGTTGCCAACAATATGTCGTGAAGGAAGTAACATCTGGCTAGCACGTGTCCCAATGATATGTTGCAATATTATTGAGTGGCATGTACCAGATAGAGTTGTTAGTTAATTTGGTGTCCGAGATCAACCGCCACCACAATCATTTCCAACATATGATAGCATTGATGGCAGGGGACAACCTACAGTTGATTAGGCCACTTTTTACTACAATGAAGTGCAACTTTGGAATGAGAAACATGCCCACTTAGTTCAGTTGCCTGACGCAACTGATACACCACAACGATATTTTTGGTATCAGTCTCAATATCTTGTTGATCATCCTGCGGAGCCTCAGTCACAATACTACCCTCGAGGTTATGTTGAACGACAAAATGTAAGTAATATATGTTCATCTTTTTAATTTTAATTTTAAATTATTTACATTTATTATGAAATTTTGTTTCAACAGATACAAACACATCTAAAGATCAAAGAAGTGTTACAAAAAATAGATCATGCAAGTTGGGAGAGCATGCACGATGGGATCATGGATATACAACAATCATATATTCAACAGTTGCCTCCTCATCAGCAAATACAGTTCACTACACCGTCTACACAAGAGAAATGGATTCCAGGGATCAACCAACCATATGTCACTCAATAGGGGTTCATTCAACCAGAGTTCAGGCAACAAGATTACACTCAACAGGGGTTCACTTAGCCAGAGTCCAGGCAACAAGATTACACTCAACAGAGGTTCACTCAACCAGAGTTCAGACAACAAGATTACACTCAACATGGGTTCACTCAATCAGAGTTCTGGCAACAAGATTACACTCATCCAGAGTTCATGCAACAAGGGTCTAGCCAGGCAGAGTCTAGCCAAGTTGGTTGTAGCCAACCATATTATCTTCAGCAGTATGCCCAGTTACTCTCAAGTAGTGTACCTTTTGATAGTTCCATTATAGATTTATTTTCATATGGTACTCCAAGTACCACTCAGCCTCCACCTAACTTCTAGAGATATTTTGGTGGAACATACTCTCTCATCCATGTATTCATCTATGATTATTCATATTTATAAGTAAAATAATCATTTAGTCCAATTTTGTTATATTTCTTACAAAGTGAGTCAGATGAATAAATTTTGTTATATTTCAAGTAACATTTGAAGCTACAAATACATGAACATCATTTCAAATTAAGGTTACAACATACAAGAAAAAATACAACATATGTAGAATTGAGATAATACAACTAAATTATTGCATCTGGTTCAATATTTGATCTAGGGCATAAAAAAAGGCCATGTTTGATGGATAACTTTATATAGCTCTAGATGCGATATCTCTAACTCGCTTCTATCTTGTGAGTTAACTGGCATTGTTTTATTTTTATTATGATCCCAATACCAACCAGGTAGCTCAAGAAGTTCCTCATACTTGTGAAACATTTGCTTCAACAATTGCCAGTGAAATTGTGCTTGTTCTTTTGTCACAATAAAGCCTAACCTTCTTTGTAGCAATTCTGGTATATCATTCCAATCATCATCTAGAAGAGTTTGATGAGCCATTTTTTCATCGAGACACTTTGCAGCCATTATATGAATTAATGCTTCCGTCATGTGGTATGTCCATGTTCTTCGATGAGACATCTAACATAAATCGAATAGAGATGTTTAATTGACAATTTAAGTTAATAAAAGATAAATGTTGATGAAAATAAGGACATGTCAACTTACTTAGATAGTTTAAATATTATAGCAATACAATTTTAATAAATAATCAAAATTTGAGTGACATATGAACTTACTTAGAGCAGTATCGAGGAAGATGCAAATTTGAGCAAACTTCAACTTCTCTTTGTTTTCCCAAGATAAAATGGAATGATTTGTTGATAGAAGAGAATGAGAGAAAAAACTTGTGTGAAAATGAAGAAGTAGATGGGGATTTATATAGAGAAATTTGGGGTAAAAGAGTTGTTGGGGGTAGGAGTAGCAATATGGTCGTTGGGGGGTAGGGAGGGAACCGTTGGGGGGGGCAACAGTCGGCCCCCTCACTGACCATTGTGAAGGCTTTTGCGATTTTGGGCCAATGGGGGAGAGACACCATTCCATTTGGCATCTCCATTTTCTCTCTCCTCTCGCAAACTCGATTACATTGGCATTATCCTACAAACTAGGTCAGTTGGGGAATTAAGATTGGTAAACTCAGTTACTTTGATTTTTTTTCCTTTCTTTTAATAAAGACTTTAATATATACATTTATCTTCCAACTTAAATGATACTTGGCCCTTAAGTTTCTTTTAGGTCGAGAAAATGAGATTTAGTGCCAAATTATCTTTGTAGGTTTCCATTTATGATTTTTGGAACAATATATTCCTCATATATTCTTTCATCCAATATATCCCATATTATCTCCAATTATTGTATTTATCATCTCATTTATATGTATTTTGGGATTTCTTTTCTTTTTCACCTTCTAGAAAGTCCTAGAAAGTTATAGAATGAATTTCTTTATTCTTTTTATCATTTAAATAGACATTTTATATATTAAACTCATTACTAAGCTTTCATTGAGGTATTTGTGCATAAACTCAAATATTGTAGAAAAGGTGAATAAATGTTCATTAAACCATCATATTCTCCACAAATTAAATGGAAAGGCCAAAGAGGATAGAAATGAAAGGAAAAGATAGGAAAGAGGATCAAAAGACAATATGTCCAGAATTCGGTATGTTACACTTTGTATTATAATTTTATTTGTCTCATTACAATTACATGTCCTCCTAGTATAAAACCTATCCTCGGGTAACAAAAGTTAGTTATCCACACGGACAATGAATCTATACCTATATATATTAGTTTGCAAAATATAACAACCTTGTAGATGAATATCACAAAAATACGTATTGCTAACTTGTTAGTGATTTGTTCCAAGAAATACCTATATGATGAGCAAACTAACATGCCTAACATGAGTAATCAATGGTATATAACTCAAAAACATTGAATGATGTAAATGTTTTACAACTTAATAATATGGGGCTACATATTACTTGTGTAGGATGACCTGTGTCTTCATAGGAGGTGCATTCTCCACTGAGGAGTACAAAATCATGCATAGCGATAGTTGGTCAAGAGAGTGTGGTTTTGTGAAGCGGTTGTTAATAAAATATGTAGACAATGTACACTGTGTTATTTTGATAATATTATAAAAATAAGGAAACATCGTGTTTATAATGATTGAACCTTATGTTACAATTAGATCTGTCAAACGGGTGGATGGGTTGGATTTGGGTTGAGTAGTTGCGGGTTTGGGTCTCATGAGTGCGGGTCCAAATTCTAAACAGGTCAAGGAAAGACAAATCTAAATCCGACCCAGTGTGTTGCGGTCACCCACAAGTGCCCATATAATATGTTTTATTAAATAATTATTTTGGAAGTTGCTACTGTAACGTAAAAGAAGACCATTTGTTAGTGTTTTATATGATATATAACACAAGAACAACCAACTAATACATTGTCACTATCAAATTAAAAAGTATCTTATATTTAGTACATACATATTTTTAGGTTAAATTCTCTAATGTACAATTAAAATCCTCCAATATATGACTATGATCAATAAACTAAAGTTCGTAACTTGTATCATGACTCTAGATTAAGTTTGATACAACAATTAGATAATGTAGTAGATGTTGAATTTATTTTCCCTAATCTCCCTCATATCAAATCTTATTGTGTAAGTTCAAGTTTAAACTGGAACTTCTTAACAATTAATGGTTAGAAGTAGATCATCTTATTTATTCTAAGTACTAGTATATCATTATATTTATTTTTATATAAGTAATTTAGTTGAGCGGATCACCCCACGGGCCACCCGAGAAAATCGCCAGATAAAGGAGTGGGTATGAATTTGGGTAATTTCCAGCAGGTGGTAAATTTTATCATCCAAACTCAACTTAAACGGGTTGATCCATGAGTGCCCGTAGATTTTGACCCAATTTGACATGTCTACTTACAATACAATCACCACTAATTAATTCACAATTCAGTGATTGACATATAATTTGTATAGTACACATCTTGGGGTTTTTATTTTTACAAAATAAATGTTGGTAGTAATCTGAAATTAAACCAAACCACACAATAGCCGTTCGTTTTGGTTCGTTTTGAATCAGAGCATATGTTCGGTTTGAAAGGTTCTAAATGGATACATTTGGTTGGTACGCAAACCAAGCTATGATGCCTACCCTTACTCATACATGCTAGTGAGTGATACCTAACTAATTAAGACAAACACATCATAATGTTGGCATCTACACCCATCTTCTGTTTGATTGTGAATTTGGCCGTGCCATCAACTAGTTTGACAGTTTTAAACCGAACCAAGTTGTTTGAGGTCTCGAATTGAACCAGAATGGTTGGATTAGTTTAGTTTGGATGATTATCCTCCATTGCCGTTCTAACCAACTTGTGCTGGAGAGCAATCTGAATGGAGTGATAACATTTGTTATATATCTTCGATAGAAAAGAACCTCCTTATATCATTTGAAAAAGCCCGAGGTATGAGCTGCATAAACATACAAATACGGCAAGCAACTCATGAGCTTATAACATATCCCTTGTTCATCTATCCCCCCCTACGCATCTTATTGCAGAAAACGAATTCCCTTGATTTCAATTAAGGGCACGTTTGGTTAGTATGATTTACTGAAATTCTGTATTTAGTCCATCCTGCATTATTGAAATGCTGCATTCTCAAAATCCTGCAAAGTAAAATTTTATGTTTGGTTTGCTGGATTTTGTAAGTGTGAGATTTTTTTTTTCGTGTCTACCATCTTGCCCATGATGGATTTTGGCATCCGGGAGAATTTTGATGGAGACCAAAATGCGGGATTCCTATTATGTCTGAAAATCTCGGGATTAGCCTCATTTCTCCAATCCTGCAAAGTAAACATAAAATTTGTTGAACTGGAGTCCAAAATACAATCCAATACAGCAAAATCCAAATAACCAAACATGCCCTAAGTAACCACTAGGATGGACGTTCATCGAAAGAAAAGACGATAAGAGCCTTCCCGCTTAGAAAATTTCTTGAGTAGTAAACCCGAGTGTGGACGTCTCCTATCACCGGGTCTGACCTCGTGAACAACACTTCAGCGTTTCTAACTTCAATTTCAACTACGGCCCAGAGCCTTCGCCGCTTTGACCCCCTTCATGTTGCTGGTCTTACCCCCTGAACTACTTCGGGCATGTTTGTTTTCATAGATCTGCCTGGATGAGGACGAATACTGCATTTTTTACATCCCGGTATAACTAAATGGTGGTTTCGTGATCTGCAACAGAATATAATTTGATGTTTTGGGTGTCAATGGCCACCGGCATCAAAAGTGGGGTGTGACGGCGAGTATGTATATATATATATATATATATATATATATATATATATATATATATATATATATATATATATATATATATATATATATATATATATATATATATATATATATATATATATATATATATATATGAGGATATTTTTAATGCCCGCGCGCGTAGTTTAAGTTAGGCTACCCTGTTAGATTTCTCGCGGATCCTATAATGCTCCGACAATCCCCGTCTCCCGTTTATCTTACGGCGGCACCCTCGTGACTTACCGGGGCCTTCCTGGTGTTCCATTCGCCCGTCTTCCTGATCATCTTCTCCCATGTCTGACTTCGAAAATCCTGCTTCGCTATGATACAAATCAGGCGGAAATCTCTGCCTTCCTACAAACCTCTAGGCGGTCCAGCTAGCCCAATAAAGTCATGTCTGTTCTTCTGAACCCAACTGACTCCGTACGCTTTGGAGTCCTCCCCGGTGAATACTCTTTTCCTCATCTGCGCTGGCGGACCTCTGCTCGCCTCTCTCAACGCCGCTGCCACCTCCTCTTCATCATCGTCTTCCTCAACCCCTCTGACTGGTTCTACCCCTGGGGCACACTGGCTCTGGACTCATCTTCAGACAGCCGAAGAGGTGATGGTGTCTGTACCAACACCTAAGAGGAAGGTGGCGGAGTCCACGATGTTGCTGCTAAAAAGAAGAGCAATACGTGGTGGTGGTGGTCCCCGACGAGAGCTATATGGCGGATGACAACGACGCTTTCCCGTTGCCCATGCGTCTGGGCAGAAACTCTCCCTCCCTCCCCAGGATAGTTTGGAACTGGTCGCCTACCAACAAAGGTGGCGCGTCGGAGGATACCTCTTCCCGGTGTTGTCTGCAAAGGCCATCGAGATCGTATAGGGGAAGGCAACATCGAGGAGTGCGATGAGTAGAGGCTAGGCTGACACCAACATGGATGTATGCATAACCAAGCGGAAGAATATCATCTTCATCGCCCTCCATTCCAGGGGATATGGATCGATCACTTGTGGTCCGATCCGCATGTGCTCATCGGCAACCAAGCACCTTTGTCATGTGCTGCGGCTGGAACCCTGCTTGTAATCTGGCCTCTGCTCATAGAGCAATTATTCAATAATAAATTCTTTGTGATTATGTTGTGCATGGCCTTTGCCGTCAGGCTGAAGCCGCCACTCAAATCTGGTTTCAGCAGGGACGTCATATATCAAAAGAAAGATGCAATTGAGAAGGCCGCAAGAGAGGTTATCAAGCCAAGGGAGGAGGCTGAAGGCCGCAGGAGAAGGGGGTCCAAAAAGCGGAGACAGAATCCAAGAAAAAGAGGACTACCAGATTTTCATAGTTGGCGTGGCCACTGTTGGCAGTGGTGATCGATTTGAATGCATAATTTTTTTTAAATGGATGACTGAATACATATATCGTATCGAGGAATGATGGGAACGAGTGACCAAAGGAGTGGCCAACTAATAGAGTAATTTCACATTCGAGAAGTATAGAACACGGAATGAGTAAATGAATGATGGCCATTTAGGTACGATAAATTTAATTGTAAATAACTGTCATTACATATAGTATAGATGGTAGTTAAGGTATCTATCGCAAACAACTTTGGCTAGGGAACAAAAACTTTACAACTAACTTTAAATCCATCAATTGATGATCTTCCAATGTTCACTAAACGTAATCAGAATATTAAATGTAACTACATGGTGAGAAAAAGTAATTGTTCGACACAAAAAAGTAACATTTCAACACAAAAACTAATAGATTAATGGGCTCATCTTTAATACACGCGCGGCTAGCTGCCTGCACACCCTTCCTGTCACTTTTTTTAAATTTTTTTTGGTGGGGCAAAGAAGGTCCAGCTGAACAGTTGAAGAAGCATATAAGGGTCAAAAAAAGTAAGGAGAGCAGAAACAAGCAGCAGATACAGATGTGCAGGAAGAAAAAGGCACGGAGGAAGAAGTTGTTTCAAACCTCGACAGATGGCTGAATTCGAGCTGAATAGTGATTTATTAAGTGAAATGTTAAATTTGAACAATTTGGTTCTGGAGTTATGATATGTAACTGCTATGAGATACATTTACCTATGTGTTGCAAGCCTGAAAATACATTTATTATGAATCATATTGTAAATAGGAGTATTTCTGGGTTTAATAGATAACGTTTTAGGCTTTGTCTGTGGTATTCTTGCATTAATAGCTGATGTGGTTTTGTATGAAGATATATACTTTCAGTTAGCCTATCAAAATAAACTAACTCAAGAGGAAGAGTGATGATCTCATAACCCATAAAGTAATTATAAGAACACTAAGGATAACTGTAAGTACACTAAGAGTAATTGTAAGAACACTAAGAGTAATTGTTACAGCAGAGAAAAGTAACCTTGTGATTCAAAAAAGTAACTCTTATACTTTGTAAAAGTAGGAAGGTAAAACACGTATCACAAAAACAATGTGTATCGAACACAGAGTAACAGAGACATCTTGTAAGTAACTGTACGAACACGAAAGCAAGTGTTCTATTCCAAAAAAAGTATCTATATCAGAACTCACTGACAAATAAAAGAGATGAACTCGTCATCGATAAAGTAATTATAATAGCACCTAGAGTAACCGTAAGAGCACTACGAGTAACTGTGACAACATAAAAGTAACTTTGTGCATTCAAAAAGTAACTGTTATATTTTGTAAAGTAACTCTTGTGGTGGAAGGTAAGTCAAATAGACGAAACCAGTGTATGTGAATCACATAGTAACAAATTGACATTTTGTAAGTAACTGTACAAACATAAAAGTAATTATTCTAATCCAAAAATATAAGTATTTCAGAAGAAAGAGTATTCATTGGACACAAAGAGAGACAAATATTTTTCAAGGAGTAACATCTGATCAGAAAAGATTCTTTGTAACATAATCAATGTATACATACAACTTCTGGAGCTCAAGGTAACACAACAATAGATTCCAAACACAAGTCAAAATACAGGAAGGAATATAAATCAATTTCAAATTACTACACAAGAACAACCCATTACATATTTGAATATGCCTCACTCACACACTAATCAACTACAACTACACAAAAAAACATCCATCCATCAAGAGCAGTAGCAACAACAGCAGCTCCCATCACATGATATCGGCGGTGCAGTTACTTAGCTCACGTACGTACATATAGATTTGAAGTCCTCGACCTCCTCTCCACCGGTTGTTCTTGCTCGAAGAATATTTATCTTGTGTTTTGTCCTTATATTTTGGCCTTATATTTTGGCTAAATGTACAACTGATTAAAATGGATTATTTTTTAGTGTACTGCAAAAAGACTGAATGTATAGCTGATCTTGAATGCGTCAAATACATTCATGGTTTGAATGCTTATGTTCTTGAATAATTTAAATACCCTTATGCTTTGAATGTTGTAAGAATAACTCTGAAACCACTATGAGTAACTGATACAACCATGCGAGTAACTGAAGTGAAAGTAACAGAATGCTTGAGTAACTGAAAAGTAATGCTTGAGTAACTGAAATTAATTCTTGAGTAACTGAGAGTAATGCTTGAGTAACTGAGAGTAATGGTTGAGTAACTGAAAAAACCCTACGAGTAATTGTCACAACCCTGGAGTAACTGAAAAAACAATGCGAGTAACTGAAAAAGGACTACGAGTAACTGAAAAACACTGCGAGTAACTGTGACAATACTGCGAGTAACTGTGACAATAATGCGAGTAACTGAAAAAACCCTGCGAGTAACTGTAATAGCAGTTAGAGTAACTGCGAAAACACTGCGAGTAACTGTCACAATCCTGCGAGTAACTGAACAAACAATGCGAGTAACTGAAAAAACCTTGTGAGTAACTGAAACAAGCCTGTGAGTAACTGAACACTGCAAGTAATGGTTGAGTAACTGAACAAACACTACGAGTAACTGTCACAAACCTGCGAGTAACTGAACAAACACTGCGAGTAACTGTCACAACCCTGCGAGTAACTGAACAAACACTGCGAGTAACTGAAAAAACCATACGAGTAACTGAAAAAACCCTGCGAGTAACTGAAAAAACCCTGCGAGTAACTGAAAAACATGCGAGTAACTATGAAACACTACGAGTAACTATGCCAACAATGCGAGTAACTGAACGAGCACTATGAGTAACTCAAATAGCAGTTAGAGTAACTGAAAAAGCACTACGAGTAACTGTGACAACCCTGCGAGTAACTGAACGAGCACTACGAGTAACTCTAACAACAATAAGAGTAATTGTGATAGCCTAGAAAAGAAACACTATGATTCAAACTCAGTTATAGCAAACTATGATTCAAACACTATGATAGCCAGTTGACCATGGATGTGCAGCTCAATCGGGAGATCGGGAAGTAACATGTCAGGCACATGTGACATTTTCGACGATCGAGAAACACAAAATATCCAAAACCTGGGTACTAATGGAGGAATAAATAACATTACTAGTGTTATCGTGGTGTTAGGATACAATGCTTGAGTAATTGAAAAGTAATGCTTGAGTAACTGAGAGTAATGCTTGAGTAACTGAGAGTAATGGTTGAGTAACTGAAACTAATGCTTCAGTTACTCGCATTGTTTTTTCAGTTATGCTTTGAATGTTGTAAGAGTAACTTTGAAACCACTACGAGTAACTGACACAACCATGCGAGTAACTGAACTGAAAGTAACAGAATGCTTGAGTAACTGAAAAGTAATGCTTAAGTAACTGAAATTAATTCTTGAGTAACTAAGAGCAATGCTTGAGTAACTGAGAGTAATGGTTGAGTAACTGAAAAACCCTTGTGAGTAACTGTCACAACCCTGGAGTAACTGAAAAAATACTGCGAGTAATTGAAAAAGGACTACGAGTAACTGAAAAAACACTGCGAGTAACTGTGACAATACTGTGAGTAACTGTGACAATAATGGAACCCTGGAGTAACTAAAAAAACACTACGAGTAACTGAAAAAGGACTACAAGTAACTGAAAAAAACTGCGAGTAACTGTGACAATACTGTGAGTAACTGTGGCAATAATGCGAGTAACTGAAAAAAACCCTACGAGTAATTGTAATAGCAGTTAGAGTAACTGTGAAAACACTGCGAGTAACTGTCACAACCCTGCGAGTAACTGAACAAACACTGCGAGTAACTGAAAAAATCCCGCGAGTAACTGAACACTGCAAGTCATGGTTGAGTAACTGAACAAACACTGCGAGTAACTATCACAAACCTGTGAGTAACTGAACAAACACTACGAGTAATTGTCACAACCCTGCGAGTAACTGAAAAAACCCTGCGAGTAACTAAAAAACCTGCGAGTAACTATGAAACACTACGAGTAACTATGCCAACAATGCGAGTAACTGAATGATGCGATGATTTTGAGTCGCATTTATAGACCTATTTTATATGAGTTTTGTGCCTTAATTACTCATTTTCATGGATATTATTGCATAATTCACTTTATTTGGTCTTTGCCATCATTTTATATCAAATCCCCTTTATTTCATTATTTTAAGCATTATTGATCATCTTATCATAAATCGTGTGGATTTATTTGGTCTTGTTGTGCAATTTCAGGAAAAACAAGTATCTACATCCGTCGATACCATCGACGGATGTCGATACCATCGACCGAGCCACAGGTTGTCAGCCGAGAAGAGCAATACAGAGTCGATACCATCGACACCCAAGTCGATGGCATCGAGATGTTTCCAGGCTGCTGGCGAGGATAAAGTCGATACCATCGACGCAAGTCGATGCCATCGACACAAGGAGAGCTACAACGTCGCTAAACGACAACAACCGACGCTAAAGGAGTCGATACCATCGACACCCAAGTCGATGGTATCGAGATCACCACAGGCGCCCAGAATAAAAGAAAGGAAAGCTGCCGCTAATCCGCTGGGTCGATACCATCGACGCCGGCAGATATGCGTTGGATTTGTTTTGATTTCGATCGGACGGCTGTTGTTATTTGACGACCTAATTAGGGACTTATACCTAATGACGGCCGCCCAGACGTGATCATCATCTCATTTTTGGATTGCACGAGTGCCGAGGAGGAGAGAAAGGAGAACGGAGGCCGAGAAGCTCATCCCGGTTGATTCGGATGCTGCCGAGGACAATTTCCACCACCGACAGGCGGGGAAAGTTTGTGTTCTACGCCAAGGATCCACCGGTTCTTCTCCGTTCAGGGGTTTTTCCCATCTAGTTCACGTTTTTCTTATGAATTCCCCAATTTCTACCATGTATTCGTGTAAGATGAACATGAGAGGCTAAAACCCTCAATCTTTAGGACCGGGAGTAGCCCGGGGATACATTGTATGATGATTTTAGATTGATAATTCATATTTTTCTCTCATATCCGTGGTATAAATTCGTTTTCTCTATTGCTATTGTTATGCTTGATCACCATAATAATAAATTAATGCCCTTAATCACTTCGACAGAAGGATTAACGGTTGAAAAGAGACGAATTCTACATTAATTAATAAAACCCTTGACAAAGGAGTTGTAAAATTAATGGTGGGAACTAAGGGACCGATCTTAATGCGCTTAGTTTAGGGGAATGATTACTATGACGATGGAATCAACCTAAATCTAAGTAGTGGATTACACCACGACAGTGGGTAATTCTCATTTCAGGCCACTACCCGGATAGAGAGAGAAGTGTGAGGAATTATATGAAATCTAATACAATGTTGACCCGCAGTGAAACCGCCATCCTAAAGATATCCCTTTTAATTGATTAAATTAACCTTTAATCGATTGTTTTCTTTGTTTGATTTTTATTTTCTTTCAATTTGAACAACAAAACCCTACTTTGTAAATCGGTCTAGCTGATTGCGATTAGTTAGTAGAAGTCTCCAATAATTCACGTATCCCTGAGTTCGACTCGGGCCTCACAAGGCCTATATTACTCGACGCGTATACTTGCGTTTAAGCGCGTAGTAAAATACACGTCAAGTTTTTGGCGCCGTTGCCGGGGATACGGCGAATTATTGGCACTTTGAGTGCTAAGAGCGGCCATTCTAGGCCACATTTTTATTTTATTTTATTAATTTTAAAACAATTTTAAAAATTCCTTTATTTCTCTATAATTGTGTTGACTCGTTCAAAGCATTGTACTGAACCCCTATTTCCATATTTCAGGTACTTTGCATGGTGCACACACGTAGTCGAGACTACGTGAATCGCACACCTGAGGTTCCATCTGCGGGACCAGAGGACGAGGACTACTACGAGGAGGAACACCACAGGGATATACATTCTGAATCTGAGCCAGAACAAGAAGAAGTAATGGCTGAAGCACAGACAATATGGGAGAAGATCAAGGCGTCTTCTTCCTCTGCATCAAAGGGGCCTATAAAGAAACAGGGGCTAAACATACCTACATACAAGATCGACCCAGCACTGATTAACTTGGTCAAATCCAATGCATTTCACGGACTGAAAAATGAAGATCCAGTGGCACACATTAGTCAGTTTGTGGAAAATTGCGATATGGTGAAGATAGATCGCTTTCCGCAGGATGTGCTCTATCTCAAGTTATTCCCCAGTTCCTTGGTGGGAGTAGCAAGAGAGTGGCTCCACAACCTCGACGACGAGTTTGTTGAGTCATGGGATCACATGGTGGAGGTTTTCTTCGAGAGGTTCTTCCCTCCTGAGAAGACCAATGATATGATCCGAAAGATCCACAATTTCACCCAACAGGCGGGTGAAACCTATTCTGAGACTTGGGAGCGATTTCAAGTCATGTTGAGGAGATGTCCACATCATGGATTGGACAAGGAAACCCAAGTGAAGATCTTCTACTTTGCTCTCTCCGAGCATGATAGAAGCAACTTGGACTCGGCCGGCTCTGGATTCTTTCTAAATAACACTGATACAAGATGCTGGGAAATACTGAAGAATATGGCACGAAAGCAATCTTGGGGAGAAAGAGAAAAAGGCCCAGTTGAGCAAGCAAGAGTTGCCAGTGAGTCAAAGGCAATGAGAGAGCTGAATGAGAAGATGGATCTTCTCGCAAAGAAGTTGCTGCAGAAGGAAGACAATGAGTCCGAGGATGAGGCTCAGGTCAAGTATATGAGGCAACAGCAAGGGTACAGGAACAACGATTACTCATGGCGGAAGGACAAGAAATTTTCATGGAAGGATCCAAACAACTTCCTGCAAGATCCGGACGCCAAACCTGCACCGGTCACGGAGGACAAGAGCACGGAGTTGCTCAATCAAGTCATAAAGCAAAATCAAGAGTTGATGAACACTTTTGGGAAGCAAATAAAGCAGCAGGGTGAATTCATGAACCAGTTCGGGTAGACGTTGCAGAGCCACGGGGCTCAGATGCGGACTATAGAGACTTCCATGGCACAGATGGCAGCGGAGATTGCAAGCTTGAAAAAGCCGGCACATCCGGGTTTTCCGGGGAACACCAATGTTCCCGGGGGAAACCAACAGGCCAAGGCCATATTGTTGAGGAGCGGTAAGAAGGTGCTTAATCCAAGGGCGGATGACACAAGCACACCGCAGGACACAGTAGAAGAAGCAACCGCTAAGGAGCAGCCTGCACCAGTCATAGAGCAAATTGATGACACAATCGAAGATGGTAAGGAAGGACAAGCCACTGAGGAGGAACCACAGAAATTAACTCCCTATGTGCCACCTCATCAAAGAGCACATACCGTTCCGGTTCCCTATCCCAATAGTGCAAAAGCAAGAAAGGTGGATGCACAGTTTAAAAAATTTCTGGACAGCTTTAGAAAGTTATCTGTGAATATTCCCTTGTTAGAAGCAATTGAACAAATCCCGTCTTATGGAAAGTTTCTTAAAGATGTAATCACCAAGAAGAGGAAGATACCCGACACTGAGGTTGTGGTATTGAAGGAGCAAGTGAGTGCTTTTATTATGGGCACTTTGCCGCCAAAGCGACAGGATCCCGGGTGTTTCAATATTTCATGCTTTATCGGGAAGTTCAAATTTGGCGAAGCGCTTTGTGATTCCGGGGCAAGCATCAATCTGATGCCCCTTTCTACATTCAAGAAACTTGGATTGAAGGAGTCAAGGCCAAGCAATATGACTATCCAATTGGCCGATAATTCTGTGGTGAAACCATATGGAATTTGTGAGGATGTTTTGGTAAAGGTAGACCGCTTTGTTTTTCCCGCTGATTTTGTTGTGATGGAGATGCAGGACGAACACGGCAATGAGTTACTTCTTGGTCGCCCATTTCAAGCTACAGCTGACATGATCTTGGAGATGGGGAGAGGTCGCTTGACCTTAGGCATTGCGGATGATCGCTTTGAGATGGTCATGCCCAGCAGCAATACATCTACTAAAGCAAAGGCACAGTGCAACATGGTGAAGCATGTGGAAAGCAATATCTCACTTTGTCTCGGGAAGCCATTTTTAGATATGGCCCATGTGATGAGCAGGATAGACAATGGGACCTTGGCGGTAGACCTTATGGAGCAAACGAAAGCTGTCTCTTTATGCAAGGCTGTCGGGTATCCAAATGATGAGAATGAGGACATTCCACCTTTGTGGGAGGATGATGTGATAATTACTTCTGTCTGTGATGCATATCCGGAATTGCCTCTAGAGGCGTGTTTGCTTAATGTCACTTATGATTGGATGCGGAGTACTTCACTCAAGGAGTGCGCCAAAATGCTTCAAATGCTTCCATGTTTCTACACGAGGCACTATGAAGATTTGGGTACACTGCCCCCACCGCTACAATCATCCCTTATCTGCCCACCTGATCTGGAGTTAAAGCCATTGCCCCCGCACTTGAAGTACGTCTTTCTAGCTGAGGAGGACAAGTTGCCAGTGATTGTTTCTGCATACTTGAGTGCGGATGAGGAGGAGCAGCTACTAATAGTGCTCAAGAACCACCGTGGAGCCTTTGGGTGGTCAGTGGCGGACATCAAGGGGATCTCCCCTACACTTTGTCAACATAAGATTCGGCTTGAGGAAGGAGCCAAGTCAGTCATACAGCCTCAAAGACGTCTAAATCCAAGCATGATGGAGGTTGTCAAAAAGGAAGTCATTAAGTTGCTTGCTGCAGGGATTATTTATGCCATATCTGATTCGACGTGGGTGAGTCCCACACAGGTAGTCCCTAAAAAGGGGGGAATCACTGTCACTACAAATCTTCTGAATGAACCTGTCACCACCCGATTGGTAACCGGGTGGCGTGTATGCATTGATTACCGCCGACTGAACGCCGCAACTCTGAAAGATCATTTTCCATTGCCATTCATTGATCAGATTTTGGAACGCTTAGCCGGTCGGTCGCATTTTTGTTTCCTTGATGGTTACTCGGGGTACAACCAGATTTCTATTGATCCTTTGGATCAAGAGAAGTCTACGTTTACATGTCCCTATGGGACTTTCGCCTACCGCCGTATGTCGTTTGGTTTATGCAATGCGCCGGCAACTTTTCAACGCTGCATGCTCGCCATTTTTTCTGACATGGTGGAGCGGTGTCTCGAAGTCTTCATGGACGACTTCTCGGTTTATGGAGCGTCTTTTGATGAATGCCTTTATAATTTAGATAAGGTGTTGCAGCGGTGCGAGGACACACACTTGGTCCTCAATTGGGAGAAATGTCACATGATGGTGACAGAAGGAATTGTGCTAGGACACAAGGTGTCTAGCAAGGGTCTAGAGGTAGACCCCGTAAAAATTGAGGTGATTTCGAAGCTACCCCCACCAAATTCTGTAAAAGGGGTGAGAAGCTTTTTAGGACACGCTGGGTTTTATCGGCGCTTTATCAAGGATTTTTCAAAAATCGCAAAGCCATTATCGGAATTGTTGGAAAAAGACGCAGTTTTTTATTTCAATGAGAAATGTCTTCACGCATTTGAGGTTTTGAAGGAAAAGCTGATTTCGGCTCCGGTTGTTCAAACGCCGGATTGGACAAAGCCTTTCGAGTTGATGTGTGATGCGTCTGACTATGCTGTGGGGGCTGTTTTGGGGCAGAGGGTAGATAACAAGCCTGCTGTGATTTTCTACGCCTCAAAAACACTTAATGATGCTCAATTAAATTACACAACCACGGAAAAAGAGTTACTTGCTGTTGTTTTTGCTTTTGAGAAATTTCGGCAATACTTAGTGGGTTCTAAGGTGGTTGTGTGGACGGATCACGCCGCAATAAAATATTTGATGGAGAAGAAGGATGCGAAGCCTAGACTAATTAGGTGGATTTTGCTCCTACAAGAATTCGATATTGAAATCAAGGACAAGTCGGGGATTGAAAATGTGGTGGCTGACCACTTGTCTAGGTTAGAGAGGGTGGATGAACAAGGTTTGCATATACCCATTACCGAGACTTTTCCCGAAGAACAACTTTTAAAAATTGATTCTAAAGAACCATGGTTTGCGGAAATTGTGAATTATCTGGCTTGCGGGATCATCCCGGAAGATTGGTCTTATCAAGAGAAGAAGAAATTCTTCCATTCATTGAGATACTATTTTTGGGATGACCCAATATTGTTGAAGCAATGCAGGGATGGTATTCTTCGCAGGTGCGTGCCGGAGTTAGAGTACGAAAGTGTTCTACATCATTGTCATGCGTCGCCTACGCGAGGACATCATGCTAGCTCACGGACAGCAGCTAAGGTGTTGGAGAGCGGCCTTTATTGGCCCACTTTGTTCCGGGATGCCTATGATTTTGTTAGGCAGTGTGACCCGTGCCAGCGTGCAGGTAATATCTCAAGGAGACAAGAAATGCCCCTGAATGTGTTTCAGGAAGTCGAGGTATTTGATTTATGGGGCATTGACTTCATGGGACCCTTTGTGTCCTCAAATTCAAATATTTATATTTTGCTTGCGGTGGATTATGTGTCGAAGTGGGTAGAGGCAATCCCCACAAGGACTAATGATTCGAATGTAGTGTGCAGGTTCGTCAAAGAGAATATTTTCTGCAGGTTCGGGATTCCTCAAATGATCATTAGTGACGGAGGCACACACTTCCGAAATCAGAAATTTGCTTCACTTTTGAAGAAATATGGGGTCAAGCACAACATTGGCACCCCATATCATCCACAAACGCAAGGACAGGTGGAGGTATCAGACAGGGAAATCAAGAAGATTTTAGAAAGGACCGTAGCATCTACACGGAAGAATTGGAGTGCATTACTACCGGATGCACTTTGGGCTTATCGAACGGCGTACAAAACACCTATAGGCACTACACCTTTTAGGTTGGCGTATGGCCGGGCGTGCAAGAATTGGAGCACAAGGCCCATTGGGCGCTAAGAAGGCTGAACTTGCGCTATGACGAGGCCGGGAGGAAAAGAATGTTTGAATTGAATGAATTGGATGAGCTACGTATGACAGCATATGAGAATGCCCGCATTTATAAGGAGCGCACAAAGCTGATCCACGATCGCCACATTGAGATGCGCACGTTCAAGAAAGGAGACAGTGTCCTATTGTTCAACTCTCGTCTCAAATTGCATCCTGGGAAACTGAAATCCCGATGGAGTGGACCCTTCGAGGTGGAAGAAGTGAGACCGCACGGAGCGATTCTCGTGCGAGATGGAGAGGCCACGTTCTTGGTGAACGGGCAACGCTTGAAGCTGTACTTTGGTGAGAACTATACGAGGAAAGTGAATGAGGTTAAACTCATTTCACTTGTACATGAATGAAAAGAAGGACCGACGTCTAGCCTAAGACGCTAAAGAAGGGCGCTTGTTGGGAGGCAACCCAACCATTGGTACATTAGGATAGTTTAATGTTAGGTGTAGTTTGCTTTTATTTTGTTTACTTTTTAGTTTAAAAATGATACCTTGATCCGTTTGTTAAATGTGCAGGAACAGGCAGGGTCGATACCATCGACACATCAGTCGATGGTATCGACATGGGTTCAGGTTGACACCAGCAGAAATCGCACTGCGTCGATACCATCGACGGCCCCGTCGATGGCATCGACATGGTCACAGGCAGGTCGCAATAAAAGTGTCGATGGTATCGACATCTCAGTCGATACCATCGAGATCTCTGGAGATATTCAGACGAATTTTGCTCAGTCAACTCGATACCATCGACGGCCTCGTCGATGGTATCGACATCATCACAGGTTGAATGCAATAAACGGAGGTGTCGCAATAAAAGCAAGTCGATACCATCGACACCTGTCGATGGCATCGACAGACATGTCACCGATCCGCATGAAGACATCGACGACGATCGCAATAGCCACGTCAGCGATCCGGGTGCTGCGTCGATACCATCGACTTATGTCGATGGTATCGACCCGTCAGCGATCCGGGTTTCTCGATCCAGTAAACGTCAGCCGTCGATACCAGCGACAGATGCGGCTACCCGCGAGACATGTCGATACCATCGACCCGCGTCGATGGTATCGACGGGTCAACAGGGGCGCCGATCAAGTCTATTTAAGGGGACTTGCAACGTCATATGACATCACACCCTCAGAGCAAGTATCTCCCATTGCGCCGAGCACTCCCCCGAGCCCTCTACACCTGCGGAGAAGCGTCATCGAGCGAAGATCTTCACCGAGCGGAGAATTTCTCTCCATCTTCACCGAGCTCTTTTCTCCCAATCTCATTCTTCTCGCAATCATGGTGCATACGGGCGGAGCATCTTCATCAAGCGCGCACCCCAGGGAGATCGAGGAGTTTGTTCCTCCTCCAACCGCTTCCATCTCTCGTCCACGCCTCATTCATGCCAACATGGATGTAAGAAAGGTATACGAGGAGATAATGAAGCGGAAGTTCGAGGCCACCCGGTATGTGGACCGGGGAATGATCAGGGACCTGGGATTCGAGGCCGACTTGGCCTATGTGTTGGCCGGGCAAGCGCGGCACACCGGTCGCATATATGAGATGGACTGTCATGCGGATGGGCAGCCGTTCTTTGGCGAATGGCCCACATACAAGGAACTGGTGGCCGAGTTCATGGCGTCTCTTGATATCTGCGTCGTACCAAATGACGTGGTGCCATCGGACCAGACGTGGATCCAGGGAAGGGTGTCCTTCCGACTCTTCAACAACAATTACAACATCACATTGAAGCAGTTCAACGCCATCTTCAACTGGAACCACAGCCGCCACGATCACCGACGCCCCGACGCCCGCACCGACTACGACAAAATCTTCGCCGAGCTAGTTACAGTGCCGGCAGGGAAGACCGTGAGCTACCACAATGCCGCGGTAGCTGATTTTGAGCACCCGTTCGTCCGGGTATTGCATAGGATGCTTAGCTTGACCTTCTTCGGGCGGAGCGATCTTGCTTTGAGCAAGTTTCAGGAGAGCGACTTGTTCTTTCTGTACGCCCTCCTGAAACGTCAAGAGTGCAACTGGGGAGCATTCTGGTTACAGCGCGTCATGGCGGTGAAGCGGAGCACAAGGAAGGCTCCAATTCATTTTGGTGGTTTGGTCACCGGGTTGGCGCTTTACTTGGGGCTGAACTTTCAGTCCATGACTCCGATTTCTACGCGGAGTAAGGTGAACGTGCAACACTTGCACCGTTCAAACCTCATTCTTATCCGGGATGGGTTGGCGTACGCTCATTGCCACGTCAACCAAGCTTACCAGGAGGCATCCCTGCCGGACGACGTCTTCCACATCGAGGGCAAGCAACATTTCCGATGGCCCATCATAGCCATCGAGTCCTCGGAAGAAGAAGGCGGAGGTGAAGACCAAGAAGGTGAGGCCGAGGAAGACGAGGAGGCTTTCACACCTCTTCGAGCACGTGTGGCACCACGGAAGCGTCCTAGGATGCACCCGGGTGCATCTTCATCATCTCAGCCCCCGCCGCCATCACCACAGCAAGAGCAGCCAGCTGCGGATCCCTACTCCATGCAAGGGATGTATACCATGCTGCAGGACATCCAGCAGACGCAGCACCAGCATATGACTTTGTATACCGGCATCCATGAGACAACGGGCCGGTTGCTTGATAATCAAAGGGCTATGTTCGAGAACGAGCGGCTCATCCTCGCCAACCAAGAACAAATGCACAACCGGTTGCAGCGGATAGAGACGCAGCAGGAGCCCTTCTTCGACCACTACTGGAGTCGAGACTACTTTGGAGGTTATCCACAGCCTCCGCCGAGGACCCAATATGATCCAAGCTTCCAGGGGGAGTACCCGTCTTGGGATCCTACGGCACCACAATACCCACCACCGCCTCCGCAAGATTGATCAGGGTATCACTGTTCCACCCTTAAGTTGGTTTTTGACTATGAGGCCATAGTCGGATTCAAGCTTAGGGGGGTGGCTGGAACAGCTCTATCTTTTATCTTTTCTTTAGTTGTTTTTAGTTTCTGCTTTGTTATTTGTTTTTGCAATTTTAAGTTTTTATTTAGGATCCACATCTATCTAGTGTAATTGTGGATGTCGTAAAAATTGTCATCTTGCTGTTTTCATGGGGAAATTAAGGGAATTGAAAATTTTTTCTGTGTCATTTGGATAGCTTTACTTGGTTGTCCTTGGGGAACTTGTTCTATGAAAATGATTGATTATGTCAACTTTGAAGCAATATGTCATACCCACACCCCCTTTGACTCATGAAAAGTGGATAGTAACGGTTGTTTGAGCCTAACCTAATCAAATGGTAATGAGACCTTAATCAGATGTAAGAGAAAGAACCCTTTAAACTACTACACATGTCAATAAGGAGGGACACATAATTTTCTTTTAAGGTTCAGTCACTTAATCTTGTGATCATTCCACCCCATTTCCTATAATCCACCCAAGAATTGGAAGTAAAGTGCATGGCATGTAGATAGGTTTTGCATTGTTATTTTCATGTTTTTGCATAGAATAATGAAAAAAATATATAGTGATACATGCATTTTACCTTTAGGTGCATGTCATGTAGTTTCACTCATAACTTTTATGATTTTCATGCATAAGCACACCATGTACCTCAGTTTGTCTTGAAAAGTGATCTAAATTGTCCCATACCCTCGAAATAGTACAAAGATTTCCAATCATGAAGAAAATAGCCTAACACATGTATCTCTAAGCAATTATGGATATGTGGGCTAAGAGGAAAAGAAAAAAAAATCTGAAATGTGAAAAAAAAAATATGAAAAAAAAGAGAATTTAGAAGGAAATGGAATAAGAGGGAGAAAGGAACATGATATCACTTACATAACAAGGAAACTGAGTACATGATGTGGCTTAATTAGATTTCTATCTCTTTTTGAGGTGGAAGGTTAGTGCATGCATCATTCCACCCAATTTTAAGCATTAGGGCATTTTCAATGTGCATTTGCATCATTTAGGGCATTTTGTTGTATGCATTTTGAAACTGTGTAATACTTCCAAATTCTTTCATGAACCACCTATTCCATCCACCCATTGCTCGGATTGGTAGGCCGCCGTGATTTTCTCCTCACTCATGTTTATCAGGAGAACTGCTTCCATGTAGATGGTAGTTAGGGCGAGCAACGTAGTGTAGGTGATCACAAGATGCATCATGGCTGAATCGGCGAACTTTATTATGATAACTGCCTTATGTGATAGTGTTCATCAGTTTGAAGGATAATTTCTTTTATTGATGATTATTGTCGCCTGTAGGGTAATTACTGTTCTGTGATTAGGGTAGGCCGGTTTGAGAACGTCCAGTGGGAGTCATTTGTGAGGTGGGTTGGTGTTTTGATTGTTAGTTGACATTCGCAATTCTATTCTAAGGATTAGTTGCTCGAGGACGAGCAATGTTTAAGCTTAGGGGAGTTTGATGCGATGATTTTGAGTCGCATTTATAGACCTATTTTATATGAGTTTTGTGCCTTAATTACTCATTTTCATGGATATTATTGCATAATTCACTTTATTTGGTCTTTGCCATCATTTTATATCAAATCCCCTTTATTTCATTATTTTAAGCATTATTGATCATCTTATCATAAATCGTGTGGATTTATTTGGTCTTGTTGTGCAATTTCAGGAAAAACAAGTATCTACATCCGTCGATACCATCGACGGATGTTGATACCATCGACCAAGCCACAGGTTGTCAGCCGAGAAGAGCAATACAGAGTCGATACCATCGACACCCAAGTCGATGGCATCGAGATGTTTCCAGGCTGCTGGCGAGGATAAAGTCGATACCATCGACGCAAGTCGATGCCATCGACACAAGGAGAGCTACAGCGTCGCTAAACGACAACAACCGACGCTAAAGGAGTCGATACCATCGACACCCAAGTCGATGGTATCGAGATCACCACAGGCGCCCAGAATAAAAGAAAGGAAAGCTGCCGCTAATCCGCTGGGTCGATACCATCGACCCGCGTCGATGGTATCGACGCCGGCAGATATGCGTTGGATTTGTTTTGATTTCGATCGGACGGCTGTTGTTATTTGACGACCTAATTAGGGACTTATACCTAATGACGGCCGCCCAGACGTGATCATCATCTCATTTTTGGATTGCACGAGTGCCGAGGAGGAGAGAAAGGAGAACGGAGGCCGAGAAGCTCATCCCAGTTGATTCGGACGCTGTCGAGGACAATTTCCACCACCGACAGGCGGGGAAAGTTTGTGTTCTACGCCAAGGATCCACCGGTTCTTCTCCGTTCAGGGGTTTTTCCCATCTAGTTCACGTTTTTCTTATGAATTCCCCAATTTCTACCATGTATTCGTGTAAGATGAACATGAGAGACTAAAACCCTCAATCTTTAGGACCGGGAGTAGCCCGGGGATACATTGTATGATGATTTTAGATTGATAATTCATATTTTTCTCTCATATCCATGGTATAAATTCGTTTTCTCTATTGCTATTGTTATGCTTGATCACCATAATAATAAATTAATGCCCTTAATCACTTCGACAGAAGGATTAACGGTTGAAAAGAGACGAATTCTACATTAATTAATAAAACCCTTGACAAAGGAGTTGTAAAATTAATGGTGGGAACTGAGGGACCGATCTTAATGCGCTTAGTTTAGGGGAATGATTACTATGACGATGGAATCAACCTAAATCTAAGTAGTGGATTACACCACGACAGTGGGTAATTCTCATTTCAGGCCACTACCCGGATAGAGAGAGAAGTGTGAGGAATTATATGAAATCTAATACAATGTTGACCCGCGGTGAAACCGCCATCCTAAAGATATCCCTTTTAATTGATTAAATTAACCTTTAATCGATTGTTTTCTTTGTTTGATTTTTATTTTCTTTCAATTTGAACAACAAAACCCTACTTTGTAAATCGGTCTAGCTGATTGCGATTAGTTAGTAGAAGTCTCCAATAATTCACGTATCCCTGAGTTCGACTCGGGCCTCACAAGGCCTATATTACTCGACGCGTATACTTGCGTTTAAGCGCGTAGTAAAATACACGTCACTGAACGAGCACTACAAGTAACTCAAATAGCAGTTAGAGTAATTGTGAAAACAATATAAGTAACTGAAAAAGCACTACGAGTAAATGTGACAACCCTGCAAGTAACTGAACGAGCACTACGAGTAACTCTAACAACAATAAGAGTAACTGTGATAGCCTAGAAAAGAAACACTATGATTCAAACTCAGTTACTCTTATACTTTGTAAGAGTAAATGTGACAACACTAAGAGTATCCATTGCACACAAAGACAAACACATATTCTTGACAACACTAAGAGTATCCATTGCACACAAAGACAAACACATATTCTTCAAAAAGAATAACAACTGATCACAACATATTCTTTGTAACATATTCAGAGTATACATACAGCTGCTGGAGCATAAGGTAACACAAAGATAGATTACAAACACAAGTGAAGTACATAGAAGGTTACAAAATCACTTTCACAAAAAAGTATATATATATATATATAAAATGATACTTGTAGGTCTTGTACAACAATATGTGAAACAACATATTAATGTCATACCAACACAAACCAATTTTAAAAATATGCTCAACACAATTACCTATGATTGTCTATGTAAGTAGAGAACATGTAAAACCAGATATTCAATCTTTCTTCTGAATCTCTTACAATATTTGTACAACATTAATCTAGATACATGTACTCCCACACAGACTCATGAGGAGCGTTCAACAAAGTTTGGGTTCCAACCTGACAACATGATGAATTACCCTAAACACCAAGACACAAGAAGTAACCATATTGTATAAAACGAAACTATCAAACACAGAAAGTAACATCAAGACACACAAAAAAACTATACGGTACCAACAACTATCTGACACTAAAAGTAATATAATGACACAAAAAGTAACTATCTGACACCAAAAGTAGACACAAAAAGTAACTATATGTATGGAAAGTAACTATCTGATATAAAGTAACATCATGATACGAAAAGGTACCTATCCGACATTGAAAGTATCATCCGACACAAAAAGTAACTATATGGTAAAAAAATAACTGTTGAAACTAAAAGTAATGTCGAGACACAAAAAGTAAATGTCGGACTGTGAAAGTAACATATGGATAAAAAATGTAACTATATGGTATGAAAAGTAACTATCCAATAACTCTAGACACTGAAAGCATTGCATCTCCCTTGTCGATGAAGTCAACTCTTTGAAACAAATAAATCTAATTTCTTAGTGGTCACAGAAATAATGGCATCCATATAAACATGTTCACGTTGCAGCAAAGGAAAGCAACACGGGCTTGTTCATGTTACATATGACACAAAGATTTGTTATTAGAATGGTTTCAACAGTTACTCCAAATCAAAATTGGGACTGCGAAGGTGGTCTTCCCCCGCATACCTCGTGTCATGTCCGTCGGCCTCCACAAGTAACCTGACATGTACTCCTTAAAAGCTCTAAGTCAAAGAAAGAGCACCCCCACCACTTCCTTTAAACTTCACTCCTTACTGGTTCACCAGCTCCCCGGCCACCTGCTGCATGATTATGGATAGTCCGGAACACGTTTGGGGCATGTTTGATTGTCGGGATTCCACTGGATTACAAGGATTTTCAGATTTATTAGATGCAGCAATGACAAATTCTGGGATTCTTGAAATTCTATAAGCAGACAGTTTATGTTTGTTTGTCATGCATGGAATAGACCATCATTTTGTATTTATTGTAGAGTTGGGTCATGTCTTTCGCGCACGGAATGGAGTGAGAGCGAGTAAAAATAATGACGCCCGGTGCTGGACGGCGGCATCCCACCAATTTGAAAAGGAAACTTGAATCCCACAGCAGTTGTACAACTGGAAAAAGCAGGATTCTTCAGTTTCTCCTCCTTCGGCAAACCAAACTCAGATTTTTAGTTGCTGCATCAACAAATGCAATCCAATCGCGCAGATTACGGCAAAACAAACGTGCCCTTGGCCGTTCCTCAACACCCCAAGAAAATTCACCACGGCTGCATGATAAGCCAGCATGTCCATTAGCTTCCGGTGCTATGTGTGTGGAGGATGTACTCCTCCCGTCAGGGAAAACTGGAGCCGAAAAAGGGAGTAGCATACAGCAGACTGCAATGGTGTGCTCGAGACTTTAAGAAAATTAGTTGAACCGGACGAGCTTCCGGAGCATGGCAGCAAATTATAAGAAAATGTCACTCCCGCTTGTTGCGCCCGTCGGCGTCGACGACGTAGAGCCCCGGGAGGCCGACGTAGGCCACACGCTTTCCGTTCGACGAGAAGGATGGGTATGAGCCGTCGACGCAGAAGAGGAACCCTACATCGGTGGCACCCTACACGGGCCAAATCAGGGGAGACGAAGGGGTTATAGTGGTTGGAGTTTGGGGAGACTTGTTTGGTCAGTTCGACGAAAGTCCCTGTCGAGAGGTCGAGCAGCTCGATATGGCGGAATTCTGACCCGGGCCGCCTAGTGGCTAGGGCGACGGACCCTCTCCCGGCCGCAGGGGTGAAGGAGTGGAATCGCGACGGAGTAAGTCGCTCAATGAAAGTCACAACGATTCCACTTGTAGTAGCATCGATCGCCGCCCGGTAGACGCTCCACCACTCGTCTTCGCTCTCGCGGTGGAAGTAGAGCACGGTACCATCAGGCGCCCAGGAAGGCCAGCCGCCGCGCTCGATTACTTTACTCCACTTCGACCCATCCTTTGTGCGAAACGCATAGATCCCAGTCTTCAACTCCTGGACCTCTCCCGTCCACCCTTGCTCCCCAGAGGACGCGACGACCGTCCATAGGCCAGCCCTGCTGGTTGTGCGCAGTTCCTTGATGTACGCCGTGATGGTAGGGAGGAACGCCCCAGACTTCTCTGCTGGTGAACGGAGTCAAAAGTTAACGGCAGAGGATTTCGGTCACGGAGATTATTTACGATTAAATGCGGATAGCCAAGGATTGTTATCCGCGCGGGCATTGAACAAATTTCCTATATATATATATATATATATATATATATATATATATAACTCGGCGTCCGACTCTTTTGAGATGTAAATGATAAGGAAGAAAAACAAAAATGGTACACTTCTACAAAAATAATTCCGATTATAGCACCTTCGTAAAAATAATTCTCAAACTAGCCCACTTTCTAAAGAAAACGCTACATGAATTGACGTTTTTCTGATCAAATGCGTGAAAACGCCATTGTCTTTGAAGCTTTTAGTCAAAAATGAAAATAAAAATAAAAAATAAAAACAAAGGAAAAATGCCAAATATGTTGTCTCTTTCACCCTACACATTTGGGGTGCAAACGCCAACTTATTTGACGTTTTTTCTTTGTTTTTTTTTAATTTTTATTAAAAGCTCTAGATGCAATGACGTTTTTGCTACTTTGATCAGAAAAACGTCAATTCAAGTGGCGTTTTTTCTAGAAAGTTGGCTATTGTGGGAATTATTTTCACGGAGGTGCTATAGTTGGAATTATTTTTGTAAAAGTGTACCATTTTGATTTTTTTTTTCAAATGATAATTCAGCAAATGCTATAGTATACCACATTCTTTCCCTTTTACATCTCCACCTTATCAAACATAAATTTTCAGATATAAGATTGCAAAACCAGTAAACGAAACGTCCCCTTCGAGGATTCATTATTACAAAGGAGTTTCAATTCCGTAATAAGAAAACTGTGAAGTCGGATCACGTGGTATAGCTATAAGTGGTTTATCACGCCTACTGCTTCACCAGACCCAAAATAGTGATCTACCAGCTTGATCATTCATGTATGGTTGAGGCAGAGAGACCGTGAAGGCGATTTTGATCATTTGCTTCTCTTTGCTGCATCATTCAGTCAAATGCCTCAATGACTTCAGCCCTGAAAGCAAACCGCAGAAAGCAATCCAACCAATTGTGCCTCTCAACCTTGTGTCATCCTTAACGTGGTCTACAAGCATTATTGGGGCTTTCAAACCTGCAGTGCATGCTTACTAAGCATGCCATGATATCTTGATTTAGATATTGCCATAGATTACAGAGCAAGTCTAGATTGGCATACCCAATTTTTTAGTGCGGAAGAGGTAGCTGCAACCTAGTACATTACTGCTGTAACTTGATGGCCGCTTCAACTCACCTTCTCTGTTACTTGTCTCGAATAGCTTGAATCGTTCTTTTTTTACCAGAGTTTTCAGTGTAACTGTCGACATTTGCAGATCCTTCGTTGGCATTTGCTGGCAAAACCACATTGTTCCTAGCTCGACTGAGATACTCTTCTGCCTTAACCATGCCTCAATCTTTACAAACTCCGACAATCACAATTCGTGAAGTGCAGTTCTTCGTTGCATTGACATACCTGGGAACACATTGGCGTGCTTAATCCAAGAATTTATTCTGGGCTAACCCTGAGATGATAGTATCGGAGACACCAGAATCCCCAGTCCATGTTATTGAGCGATATTGCATGATGGCATCTGGCTGGGAACTGGGAAATCTGAGAGAAGAAAAATTAGAACATCATCAGTTTGGGTTTCCACAGATGCTATTGTTTAGAGCCATAGCTTTGAACTTCGGATCGTTTCTTAGCGTTGAGGATGGACTTTGGGGCTGAGGAATGTGGAGTTCGGTTTCTTCGCGACGAACAAAGGCAACCTACAGAGATAGCGCTGGAGCCGTGCTTAATACGTAAGCATTTGAATAGCATCCGAGGCTTCCAAGCAGAACGGGTAGCAATTTATCCCATATCGGCTGAAGTAGAGGATTGCGACCGGCAGTATTAGTACAAAAATAGACTACCCGGCAACTTTGCAACATACTTACCTGGACGGGGTCAATGGGTGATCAATAAGGCCCATGGCCTGGGTTGGCGGCCCATATTGCACTTGGTGGGTGCGCCCGCCCAACATCTCCCCAAATGGGAGAATGTATGTCATAATTTGTGGAAGTTCGCGCGGCCCCCACCAATTACGTTAACAATTTTTTTTATTGTTGTTTATTGTGTTAAATGTGAGATTGTGGAGTTTTTAGAGTAGGGTTCAGAAACGGTAATATGATCAGTCAGTATTGAATTTAAAATTAGTAGATCCACACTGAGGTTGAATGTACTTCAGAGATCGACCACGACATATTATTTTAAATTCCGCTTTTGAAAATATTTTGTTCAACATATTACTTACAACCTCAAGAAAACATATTACTAAATGGCTTGTTCCTTTTCAATTTGAGATTATCGCTCCATTTTCTGCCCTAGAATGCGGAGCGTTTGGTGGATTATTAGGTGCCTTAAAATGACCTAACTATAAAATCTTACCCTGTGTTTGGCACAAGACTAGATTTGGATTTTACTTGTTGCCTAGTGCCAACCCGGCTAAACATTTGTCGGATTGGGATTGGTTTCTGTTTGGTTGCTAATTTGGTTTTGGCTATGTTTTGGGATAACGAAAACCCAAAAACCGGACGGCGAGAGGCGGGATTCCATTTCCTAACCCGGGGTTCGCTCAGAACGCGAGTAATCGTTTCAGGCGCCCCCCGACACCCCCCTTTTCCCTCCCTCTTCTGCTCTCCCAACACAACCATTCCTCGATCTCCCTGCCTGCTATATAGTGTTGCGTTTCTTCACCGATCTCCTTCCCATTCAACTTCACATCCTCCACCAACAGTTCTCTAAAGATTTGGATTTTATTTGTTCACCAATCCAATTGTATTGTGAATACTTTCTCTATTACTAAATAGGTCAATAATTTACTCCTCCACCTATCTGTCCTCATTACTTGTTATCCCTACTCTATTACCTTTCGATTGGCAAAAAAATATCATGCACCTACATCTATAACAAAAAATTGAATGTGTGAATGTCACTGTCATATGTGAGTATTTAACAGCTACACTCATGTGTCTTCACTATGTGTTATCCATGTTCTATTACATACATCTATTACTTACCTATATTGCTATGTCAAATAGCAGGATATTTACCTTGATGACTTTTATTTATTATTAGCAGAAAAAACCCTACCATTATACGATTATGTTGTGAATACTTTCTCTATTAATAAATAGGTCAATATTTGACAGATTCTACCTATCTGTCATCAATGTTTTTTTACCAAATCACGTGACCTTTACGCCTACCCTAATGACTGTTATTTTTTATTAACTAATTCTCTATGATGGGAACAAATATGTCTCATGTTTCTCTTTAATGTGGTCTTTATGCGATGTTAAGCTTCATTGTATACCTTCCCTGTTATTTGTTTAATTGAATTCATGCCACATCATTGATTTGAAGTTTGATATGATTTTGTACAGAGGACAAATTTTTTTTTGTGTATGATGGAAAAGAATCTGTGTTGTTTCCCTTGGTTGTTGTTTGTATGCCACGTTCTGCTTCATTGAATGGTTTCTTTGTTATCTTCTAATTGCATATATGCGATTTCATTCCAATATCATGGAATTGATATTGATTCTAATAACAAACTACTAATTGGTCTTAATGTGGAACAAACTACTTATTGGTCTTAATGTGGAACAAACTACTTATATGAAACAAAATATGTGTCATCTTTCCCCTTAATATGGTTTGTATGACCTTATAGTACCCTAATCAATGTTATTTATTATTAGAATAAATTCTTCTACTGTTAATCATCGAACCTTATTATGAGATTTCCAGTTTTTTTAGGACAATTTCCCTCCCTCTAATAAGGAATTGTCAAAATTTCTTGATATCAACAATACGATTATGTTGTGAATCCTTTCTCTGTTAATAAATAGGTCAATATTTAACTCCATTTATCTGACATCAGTGGTTATTATCCTTAAGCTCTGACCTTTCGATTGGAAAAAAATATACAACACCTACAGCTATAACAAAAAATAGAAGTGAATTTCATTGTCATAAATATTTTTAACCATCTATTCCAACATAGTCCTCAATTTATCCAACATACTCTGTAATATTATTTTCCAACAAACAGAAAACATAATACCTTATGAAAACTATAATAGACTACTTTAAAATAAGTTATTGCTGTCTAAACTTCACAAATAGACCCAAACTAGGTTGGTATAAATGTTTTGTTTAAACACCCTGACTATAGTGATTTGTTGTAGTGCCATTGGTACTATGTCTGCACCAAAACTGAAGATCCGTATTGTATGGACCAGAGAGTTGGATGAGGCTCTGGTTTCGGCATTGAGGATACGATATGACATGGGTAGGTGCATCGACATAATTTTGACTAGGGACGCGTGGAGGAAGGCGCTACGCAATTGGCAGAACAGGATGGGGAGCCGGGGTTGTACAATGGATCAGTTAAAAACTCAGTGGAAGGACCTCAGAGAGATTTTGCAAAGATAAAATTGGTGACAAAAAAAGTGGTGTTGGCTGGGATGAGAGCAGGTACAAGCCAATACATCCTGACACCCCGGAGTGGAGGGAGACACTTGGGTATGTCCAATGATACATCCCCTAAATATTAAATATTCACTTAAAGTGATTAACATTGACCTAATCAATAGTGCTTGACCATTTTACGTAAACAAGGAACTAGCGAGATTAATCACCAGACCATTCTACCACTACTACAATGTCGAGATGATGGGGGGGAGGAACATTGCTAGGGGGCATCATGCAATGTCCTTAATGGATAGACAACTTCCTTCTAATGTTCCATCTGAAGATGATGTTGTTGTCGACTTAGATGCATCTGATCCATTTGTCAGCCCAGAATCAATTGGTCTTACTGAAGATATGGGTTATTTTGGGATGCAAAGTGAGGACAACAACGGCAAAATAGACAACCAAGGTGTTGGTGCAAGGACTCCTCTCACACACAGACGCAGAAAGCGAGCCTCAACAACACAAGACAATTGTGGCCTCACTAATGATGTCATTTCTAAATTCACAAAGGTGTTTGCCGAGGTACATGAGATGAGCACCGATATCACCGGTAGATCTAATGATAAAGATGAGTATTAAACTATTTTGCACCATTTTCATGCAACATACCCTGACGCCCCTGTCCCTATTTTTACAACTCTTGTGCATGCCATAAAGGAGTCATCAAACCGTAACATTTACCTAAGCCTTCAAGATACCCCACACAAAATTACCATATGGTTGCAAGACCTTTGGGAAATGAAGAACAAAGCTTCTGGATCACAAACACCCTTCACGCCACCATATTCACAATTGCCACCTTCATCGTTTAATAGCACGAGTGGTAATAACAGAGGCCCTGCCCCTTAGTCATTCTTGTGAGGTTGTCTAATATAAGAATAATATCAGTATTGTGGCTTTAATTTAAGAACAATTTTTAAATTTGATGTTGAAATATTTGCTTGCTTTGGGAACAATTTTGAAATTTGGTGTTGTGTAATGTTTTTCATAATTACAAACATATCAATACCATGTTATTTATCATAGTAAGTAATAAATAGTTATGTTTATACATATGACTTGTATATTTTATCATGGTGATTTCATATCTGCAATCTCTTTATTTATTTCTTATGCGGGTAATTTCTTTAATTATAGACATCATGGCCGACATTAAACATCCAGAAACAACTGATGATATTGTACAACTTTGTCATCTTATGTCCGGTCTAGCTAATTCCATTGCTAACACAATAGCAAAAAAAATAGCATACCAAATATCACACAATATCATGGAGAATTCAAACGACGGACACAACAACCAATACCGAGATCGGTTAGTATTAGGAGCTGCCATCAAAAGGTTTTAGAAATAATAACTGACCATCAAAAGAGGGTGTACGACCTGTACCACATGCTACCTGGTACGATTTTAGCCTTTGTGGACAAACTTGAGGAGTGTGGTTTGTTGAAAAGTACCAGAGGTTTGTCATAAGTAGAGTATGTATGCTACTTCCTTCAAATGGTTGGACATGGCCATACCAACCGTGTTCTAACTGAGGACTACATTCACTCTGGTGAGACCATAAGTATACATTTTAATGAAGTATTGGATGTAGTGTGTGCTTTGTGCAATGAATATGTTGTGATGCAAACTGCATCCACAACTCCGCACCGACGCATACTGGAGAGTACAAGATTTTACCCTTACTTCAAGGTATGACCATCAATTAGTTGACCACCATTTTTTTGCTAGTATAAACACTTTTTTTGTCACTGAATTTCGTATATACTTGTCTTAATATGCCATTGGGGCAATTGTCGGGACACACATCCCCATTTTGGTGAAGCGTGATAAGAAGAACCGTTATAGAAATAAAAAAGGAATGTTTCTATCAATGGCATGGCTCTAGTAGACTTCTCAATAGAGTTTACATATATCATGACTGGTTGGGAGGGCTATGCAGCTGACCAACAGGTATTCATGCAGCTACAACCACAGGTCAGTTCAAAGTACTCACTGGAAAGTATTATCTTGTTGATGCAGGGTACGCAAATATCAGACAATTTCTCGCACCATATCAAAATGTAGCTTACCATGTAGAAGAGTATCGGGGTAATAGAAACTCATACACCAGTAAGAAGGAGATATTCAACCACCGACATACACAACTCTGTAACACTGTTGAATGAGCCTTTGGTGTGTTGAAGAAGAGTTTGCCTACTTTTGAAAAGGAGCGACTTTTCCTATGCATTCACAGTCTCGTATAGTAATGGCTTGTTGTATCATCCACAATTTTATCCTACACCAAAATTATGGTGATCCTTTGATGGATGAAAACTTGGAAGACCCTCATAAAATCCTTGACATCTTGAATGATTTGAGTTCTCTCCAACAAACAAGCCAGGCTGATGCTAGGGAGGGAGACATTTTGCTTGAAAGACTTGCCAATTATATGTGGGAAAATCGTTGAATTATATATTTTTTGTAACTTTTGAGACATTGAAACATGTTCTACAACATGTTTGACTTATTCTCTTTTTGTATTTGATGCGTAAGTTAGATTCTTGGTATACCGCCTACTTATGAGTGTGTCATTATTTTTGTTATCAATAGGTTTGCTTCGAATGGATACTGGGATGCCTTTCTGCCCATGTGGATTCTATTGCACCGTGCGAGTGTATATGGATGGAACAGATGCAAAAAATGGTTGTTTCAAAGATAACAATCCACACATACCGTATTTTACGTGTGGCAGGGGTCTTGTTGAAAATAAATGTTGTATGATGTTACCCGCACAATAAGTCTAACATACCGTGACAACCCTAACTGCAATTAGGGATGCTATGGTAATACAACTAGCATATGCATGAAATGAACGGAAGCACTGGTCTTCGTGTTACAATTTTGTATGTTCCACAAGAGTAGATACACATAGGTTGGTCACTAAAATTATGACACTTAGTAGAAGGCATGGCTATCTTCACAAAAAACTTCACATGCCGACTGATAGTGATTTAGCAATAAAGATGAAGGTTACAATACGTCATAATGTAAAATCCAATGCCTTCCCGATTATGAATTATGGTGTATGTTTAAACTTGAAGATACATGAAAAATTTATTTAAATAAATCTCTACATGGTTGGCTTACTTTCAATTATACTATTACATATATTTAGATGTCAACGGAAGGATCTGAAGGTAGGAGGTGTTTTTGTGGTCTTCTGGCTGCATTGCAAATTAACACAGAAGATGTCGGGTTGTATAACTTTGGCATTCTTAGCCAAACACTGTGAGAAATGTATTACATATGCTCTACCGAATAGGTTCAATACGTAAAGGCCCTAAAGATAAGTTATTATCGACTATCACATGGATATATGTTCGCTACCACTAATCCAAAATTCATATTACAATATAGGGAAAAGATCGTTGCAAATACTTTCATTGGGCGGTCGATATCCCACTAACAACTCATTCTTTGAAGACTGAGATTAAGTTATTGATTGATGAGTGCAAGTCTGTCTGGGGTCAAGCAATGAACATGAAGGATTTTGTTGAAATCCATCATGATGTCGAAGATGTTTACAAATCATACCAATACCAGTATGATACACTTTACACTAAGGTCAACAAGTTAGAGGATAGTTATAATCTTCTATTGGGTACACAATCACCTCCAATGACTCCATGACATTTATGTTCCATTTATATTTGAACAATCAATCTTGCAAAATTTTATTCAAACGTCAGACATGTTGTTGTAATAACCCATGCTTAGCTTATCTACCACAACTTAATATGGTACATGTGAACGTTATGACAAAGGCGATTACCTATTCTTTTCGAATTGACAAAATTTGTCATTATGTTCAATATTTTGCATGTCTGAATATATTTTAATGAATGCATATTTGTACATACTCATTTCATGCACCTATACAACTTGTATATTTTATCATTATGTTTAATTTCGAAATTTGGTGATGTGTAATGTTTTTCATGATTACAAACATATCAGTATCATGTTATCTATCGTTGTAAGTAACAAATAGTTATGTTTATACATACGACTTATATATTTTATCATGGTAATTTCATATCTGCAATCTCTCTATTAATTTCTTATGCGGATAATTGTTTTAATTATAGATGGCATGGCTTACCTCCTATACCTGTAAAATGCCATGACTTGCCTCCTATACCTGTAAAATGATTTTATCCATGTTTTATTTGGTATGAGGACCTCATTATTTATGTATGTGTGTTTACATAATATGGCACTAAAATGTCATATAAGATATTCAATATTTATTATGGTTTTATCCGTAATTGTGATATACACCCTTACTTCTGAAATATATTACTTATAAAATCTATAATATGGTTGGGCATCCAACGAACGTATTTGCTTTATGGCGTCCAGAGCACGACCAAGTCCTACTTGATGCCATGAGAAGTTAGTATGACATGGGGAGATGTGTCCATGGATTTTATACCCGAGAGGCTTGGATGGAGACATGGACTGACTTCAAAACATAACGTAGATGCATTTCATAACTTTGAACCAGATGAAAACCATTTGGAAGAACCTAAAGAAAGATTTTATCAAACAAAATCATTTCCTTTTGGCACATTTATTGCCTCCTCATCCCTTAGCGCAATATGTGATCCCCCCAGGAGTTGCTAAAAACCTAAGCAGTGTTGAAAACAACAATAACACAACTGTGGGATTAGGTGGCGAAGGCAACAAATGAAGTTGTAAAAAATTATTGACCACCTTAGGGACGTTCATTTCTTTATTTTATATGCATTTCAAAACGTACCTATTCTTTTTGAATTGGCAAAATTGTCATTATTTTCAATATTTTGTATGTCTGAACATATTTTAATGAATGCATATCCGTGCATACTCATTTCATGCACCTATATTTGGACGTAATAATAAAATGTGATACTGACTTAGCTAATGTATTTTTGACCATTCATTTTGGAACAACCTGTAGATGTCGCACAACAACAAATTTAATAAAAAGTCTGTGCACTACACAAAGCATAAGGATAAGTCGACGAAAGCCGTACTATACTGGTGAAAAATGGAAGACGATGTAGATGGGATACCCCTAGACTGGTCAAAGTATATATGCTATGTCGATGACAACTCAGTCGATTCTTCTTCTTCACCGTCACCTGGTAAAAATCAACACCTGCCGTTGATTTTTGACTGGCCAATGGACGAGGCCAAGGAATTGAAAAAAGCAGAACAGGCAACAACACACGCTGAGTTTGAAGAATACGATAAGGCTTTGCTATGCATCTATAGCGAGGGGTCTACGTCGGATGACCAAATTTGTCTGACACAAAAGAGAGCGGACGAACAAAACCCTTCTTCTTCCGAGTAGTGGGCATATTTTATTTTTAAAGTAACTGTACAAGGGAACAATTGGGTGTGCAGATGAAGTCATACACCACGAGATGTTGTGTCGGACAAAAGAATGCAATTGATACATATGGTAGAAAGAGACTACATCTTTGTCAACAAAGAAGTAGAGTCCCTGTTACAACCCCAATTTTTGGGTTCATTTAGTGAGAAATGTAATTTCTCATATTAAAGATATTTGAACAAATAATGATATAATTTGTTTTGAATACATGGATTTCATTTACAATAGACTTGATGATTGTGTTGTGGGCTTTATTGGCTATTGGGCCCAAATAACAAGAAAATTCAATTAGTAAATGACTAATTGAGTTTTGAGGAAAATAAAAGAGAAATAAAAAGGAAAAGGATTTGTTAAATAAAAGGGAAATAGACATTTACAAGAAGATAAAGGCAAACCAATATTCCCAAATATGGGAATTCACGCCTTTAGGATTTCTTGAGGTCCAAGGGACCCAAAATAATAAGATAATGGCAAAGGAAAAAGGATTAGTAATTAATTTGGAGTAATTAAAGGGATAACTTGGGAGAGAAGGAAGACTTCTCATCCATTACAATTTGTTTCCCAAATTTCATACAAAGCTAGATAATGCTAAGACAAACCTTCCCTTAAAATTTGAGTTAAAAAGGAGCAAGGGATTGGGAGATACGAATTTCTCAAGTTTTTACCAAAATTGGGAATAATTCTGAAATTAGGAATGCATTTTCCTTTTTGTTGGAGTACGTGCTCTGATGACCGTTGGATCTCAATCCAACGTTGGTCGCTCATCTTCAAAGTCCCATGTGAACTGGGACTTTGCTGGTTATAGGAGGATCTTCCATCCCGGATTTCTTGCAATTCAGTGGATGTGCAAAGCTATTATTAGTCCCTTTAGACTTGGGAGATGAAACCGCGGGGAATCATCCCCGGTTCAACTGGTTTTGGTCGCCGATTTGGGGAACACCCAATTCTTGCGAACCTGACCTCGACCCTATATATATAGGGGAGGGTCAAGGAGGGAACGAACACCCCTGTTTGCTATCCCGATCACTACGGATTGTTGTAAGGAACAACTCTGTGCCTTCAATTGCTCCAACCACCTTAACCTACACCCCTGTCCTAGTGCCAAACCTCGCCGGAGTCCGGCGAGTAGAGGAGGGTGGCAGCGCGTTCTTGGCGGGAAATTGGAGCCCTAGACAACTTCGTCGAGGGGAGGCGGAGCTCCCTGACCGATCAGGGCGAGCAAAGAAGGTCGAGAGCTAGGAGTCAACGATCGAGTTGACCACCGGAGTTGCTGTGTGCGCGCGAGGTTGAAGAAGAAGCGGTCCCGCAGAATTACCAAATTGACCCTCGCCTCCTTCAGCCGCGTCAAGGTCAATTTCGACCTTTATTTCTTTTATTAGAAAAGGAAGGGCGCGCGTGTCTACGACCGTTGGATCCTCAGTGGACCGCGGACCATGGATCGAGCGATCCGTGTTTTTCCTAGAAAATAGCAAGTAAATCAATTAAAAGGGGTTTCTTTATAAAAATCATATCTTGAGCTAGAAAACTCGGACGAGGGAAGTTAATACATGAAAAATGATCAGAAAAATATGAAGAATCTGATAAAAATAATTTGAGAACTTGGCTCTACTCTGTTTTGTAAAAGTACCTTAATTTTCTAGTAAAATGTATTAAAAGTTGATGAGAAACCCTAATTGAAGATAAAGGATGTATTTTGGTGAATTGATAGATCAATTGATGAGCTTAACCCTGTTATTGATAAAGGTGGTTTGTTTATCCATTTTGAATGTAAGATTGCCTAATTTAGAGTTGTAATCCATAAAAGAAAGATAACCTATATGGAAACCCTAATTTGGGATAAAAGGAGAAAAAATCATATTTATTTGGATTAAGGAAATCAGATGCTTAATAAAGATCCTAAACTTGTTAAGAGTGCTAAAATGAGAAATTAGGGGTTTTATGTAGTTTTGATAAATTAAAGATCATAATGTTGAAAGAGGAGGTAAAACCATAATTTCCAAAGGAACCCTAAAAAAATTAGAATTGAAATCCTAAAGAGTGTGATGAAATTGGATAAATACTAATAAAAGGAAACTTGTACTTTTATTTCAGGATTTCTATTCATCATTGCTTGCTTGATTGGGTTTACCTACATATTTGATTTTGTCTTGAAATCTACAATCAAAGGTATGTGGTTACGCTTATGAATAATCATTCTAGTTTCACGGCGATTCTCGAACGTTTTATCGGTTGCTTGAAAAATAACGGTTGGATGTCTATTTATTTCATGCAACTATAAAGTGACTATGATTATCACCATAAATATATATATATAACTGGCTAGATCCGGGTCCACCTCTGTTGCTTTGAAAAGGGCTAAAAAGGGTCAATCCTAGAGCAAGGTCTAGGTTACCGTGAGTTAGAAATTGGGCTACCTACATGTAGTGCCATGAGACTCTTTAGCATACCATGAGTTAAGGAGTGGTCTACCTATGGGTAGTGCCATGTGACTCAAACCTAGAAACTGGTTCACCTGTTAGGTGGATGATGAGGGGTTTAATGGGAATCTACCATAAGGAAGGTAGTATCCAAGTCTACTACAGGGACAACACAGAGGATAGGGTACTCATGGATCGCGGAGTTATATTTAAAACATAATCTTGGCTGTTAAATGATTAATTGAATGATTACGTTGTTAACATATTTACATAATTATTGTTTCCCCCACATACCAGCTTTGACTAACCGATGTTTTATTTGTCGGCGATTTAGGTACAAAATCCCAAAAAGGACAAACAATAAATCGACACTTTGTGAATTCACAAATTAAAGAACAAGGAGGTTTTAGTTAGACTAGTTCAACTGTGGATAGAGGTTTAGAAATTCCAACTTTTCCAAGGTATGCAAAATTTTATTTATTACAGCTTTTCAGTATATTTTGTTGAAATTTAATAATTGTTCTTGGTTAAATGCCGAACCTTTGATCCGGAAGTTATGGGTGCGGCTTCGACCTCTCGGTATTCCTTAATTGAGAATTATCGGAAGGTGGGGTCATAACATTTGGTATCAGAGCATAGGTTCCTCACTTAACCATTAATAATTATTAAATTTTACAAACTCCATAGAACCCAAGAGAGTTATTAGAGGATTATCTGAAAGACGGAGGTGTCTAGAAAAGGATCACGACCAGGGGATGGCAATATTGTCCTCCGCACCGCTAGTTAGAATACGAGGACTCCCGGATCCATGTGACTGCCTGGCCAAAGTCTTAGGGTATGAATTGAAATAAGATACCTTTAGGACTTTCTCATATTATTCATCCATTCTCATCACAAATTCTGTTAAGGACCTTAAGGATTAGGGTTTTCTCTCTTCTCCTCACCCTCTTGAGGTATGGGCAAGGTTAATAAGGTCTAAGGAATCCTCCACCAAATTAATGAAAAAGTATGTAAATAAGATGTCATGTATAAAAGCTTAATAGATTAAGCGTAAACTAAAGGATAAATACATACTTAGGTCATATGACATAAGTTGTCATGCCCTCAGAAGAGACCTGAGGCTATACCTTCTTGTCAGGAGGATAAATAAAGAGAGTTAGTCTTGGAGATAGAGATCTCCATTGCAAGTAGAGACCTGGCACATCCTATGAGGATGATGTTAACCCTAACCCTAAGTGAAGGTTAGAGAGAGAGAGATAACATGATGAGTTAGATGTCATGGTAAACCAAGCATTTGGATAGACATGCCTTGGATGCCATATGAGCCATGAGAGGTTGGATGATCGAGTGCCTTTAGTGACCTAACCCTGGGAAGGGTCATGTTAGAGTGAAGGATAACTCCTTCAATGATGAGGTTAGTAAAGGACCTATGGAAACCTTATGGGATTATATGGGAATGGCATAGTATGCACCCAGAGTATGTCAGTAGTACTAATAGTAAGCTAAAACTCTGGCTAGGAGAGTATGATGGATAACTTATGAGATGAGCATAAAGGGCTAGGGATAACCTTGAGCAAACATAAGTTTGAACATAGGCTTCACCATGTAGAGGTATGTTTGTGAGCTTGATCCTTCATAGAGAGAGGACCTCTAATAGTAAGGTTGGATGTGGAGTTAGCTCTAGAGAGAAAGCAAGACTCATGCAAGAAGGTTGGAAGCCTAGACTCTGAGATATGAAGAATAGTGGGGAGTTGAGGATGATGCGACCTAAGTGGATGATAGTTGTTGCCTCATGCTTGATCCCTGAAGGCTGAGTATATCTTGGTTGATATGAGAGGAACCAAACTCTAGAGGATGAGTCTGCTGGTACCTCTGTACCTAGGGTATAGGTGTTTACCTCCTGAGATAGGGAGAAGAGTTCCTTAGACCTAGAGAGGTTTAGTAGCAGGTTGTGATTCCTTGTACCTTGTTGGTTGTCCTTAAGGAGGGCTCAACTCTGAAGTGTTGCTTGAGTCGAAGGATGGCAGGAAGTGTGTGACATACCTTGGACATGTTTGGTTCGTGGTTAAGAGGTTGGGCATGCAGTTGGACACCCAAAAGTGAACCTAGGGTTCCTAGGCCTAAGAGGGGAAGTGGTGTACCTAATGCTCATGATGAGAATTAAGTTGCTATAGTTTCGAGCATGGTACTCCTCATGTATAGAGGAAAAGGGAAACCCCTTAAGTTTAAAGGTATGTTTGATGAACCCCTCATAGCTAAGTTGATGACATGGGGAGGTATGATCTTGATCCAATGTGGATGATGAGAACAAGTATGACCTAACATGGTTTTGTAGGTGGTCTACCTGTGCCTTGCATAACTTGCTAGGGTTAAGCATGCTAGACCCAAGGACGTTTGTGGCCTTTGTTATCAAGGTGAAGTTTTCCTCCCATCCTGGGAGAGGGACCCTTTGGTAGGGTGTATACTAGTTTTGTTGGTTTAAGTTAACCTAAAGAGATCTCATAGGATCTTAAGAAGCTAAGTGAAAAGTACATGGTATGAGGATGGACCTGTAAATCCATAGATAACCATCTCTAAGTGCATGTGGATGTGTTACCATGGAGGTAACCGGTATGGGGCCTGACCAAGGTAGGTAGGTCACCATGACCCCTATGAAAGGATGAACGTCAGCCCTTGAAAGAGGAAAGAGAGATGATGAAGGCTTGGGTAAGGTTCTAAGTTGGACATGTACTATAATAGAATCCTAAGTCTATCCTAGGGTCGGGGGGATAAGACCGATGGAAGTAGGAGTTGCGTAATTCCCTAGTCGCACATGACTATTGGGTCGAGAGGTAACAACTATCATTGTCTGAGGGCCATGAGTTAGGAGATTGATCACCTTCACGAACTCATGGGACCCAAAGTGCAGATGAGTAGGGCACTATCTGGATGCCTAAGGGAAGAGGGTTGACCCCTAAAGTACCGGAACCCTATAGACCTAGAAGAGACGACCAAGGATTGTGTGGTGACCCAAGTAGGTTCAAAACCAATTTTCCATGGCGGTAACTTTGATATCAAGATGATTGTAATATAGAGGCATAAATGACACATTTCAACTTAGATTTAAAGGTGTACTAGCAAGGTGGAATGTACCATATCTACTCTTGGAATAGGAAGAACTCTATATTTGGACTGCAGCCAAATGCTTATTTCCTCTTGTTATGGGAGTGAGAGATAGGACAGAACACATGCCATACACCAAGGATAAAGATGATGTGGGTTGGAACGTTGCCACGAGATATGGGGATAGAAAAGATAACATACCCTGGTAAAGTGAATGATACATGGATGGTTTGCAAACACTAAGAGGAATGAGGAAGTCTCCTTATGAGGATGTTTTTATCATGAGATATGAGTCATACAAGGTTGAGTTTGATCACCAAGAAGATGAGCTCAAAGTGTTCTCAATGAAGATAGACTTAGAGTTCGAGTTCAAGATGATAAGTGAAATACATGGAAGTGTATGTCTTCAATGTTACCTAATACCTAAGGATGGATGCTCCGATTGAGATATAGCTACCTAGTTTGGCTAGAAGAGGTTGTTAGGCTAACCCTAATTTTGGAAGGGAGATGTGTTTGGCTAACACTTAACGAGATCTGTTGAATAAGTTAATGGTTGTTTGGTTAGCCAACCTAGGCCTTGATGCAATGAAAGGATGGTTGTAGAACCTCAAATGCACTTCTTTGGAAAGGAAGGTGATGAAACCCCGACTAGAGTGGTTTAGGGTTTATGAGAAATCGATCTTGAGGAATCATGACATACAAGAGATCATGATCACCATATACCATGGTACTACTAAGATAATAAGTGACAATAATACTTTGGATGCTTAAGTTGCTTATGGCATGTGGCCATGAAAGCCCAAGGTGAAGGACGAACACCAGTAACCCAGTGCATTGATGTAAATGATAAAGAGTCCCTAAAAGGGAAAGGGAGTTCATCAATATGGATGTTGTAAGTCTCCCCTGAACCAAGGAAGGTCGAGATGCAATATGGGTTATGGTAGATCGCCTTACCTAGATGACATGAGAAAGAAAGAGTATTATCAATGGACAGATCGGGTTGAACTACACATGAGAGATGGTCCAACTATACCATGATGCGAGTTCAAAAGTTCATGAGTATGACCTAAAGGTTCACTTCCAAAAGGTGGAAATAGGTACGTGAGGACTCAGTGTTAGTATAGTTCATCACCCCTAACTAAATGGTTAGTATATCCAGACTAAAGGGTCTGATGAGAGCATGTGTGCTCATTCAGGGTGATATCTAGAGACAATTCTTATCCTATGAAAGATGTGATGATGACCACCATAGCCAGTATCGAGATTTAAAGAATCTCTGTAAGGGAGGTTGTGTCAGTCACCACTTCAGTAAGGTGATGTTGGTGAAAGGACCACATGATGGTTAGAAAAGGACCACAGTGTGTGTAGATGAAGTCACTTTGATCGTGCAATGGATGAAAGGAGCCTAGAGACGACGTGAGTCATGAGCGGATGCAAAGTAGTCTGACATGTAGTTCACTGTGGGAGAATATGTGACATAAATATTTGACCCCTCTAAGTTATAGCTAAGAGAGCTAAGTCCCCGATACATAGGTTCTTTTGACATAGTTTGGTGGAGAAGGTTAAGTTTGATCTTACCCCTCAAGATAAAGTAATGTGTGATAAGTTCCAGGTGTCCAATTTAGAGCACTATGTGATGTACCCAGACCATGTGCTGAACAATGAACCTAGTGAGCCCCAAGGGAGGTTGACATGGCCTGAGTCACCTGTGAAGTTTGTAGATGGAAGAGTGAAAGAACTCAGAGAAAAGAATATGTGATGATAAAGGTTCTTTGGAAGCGCCATGGGTAAGGTAAAGCCACATAGGGGCCAATGATGGACATGGAAAAGTCTTATTCTGATTTTTTTATTTTCTTGATAGAATTTTGAGGACAAAATTCCTATAAGAGGGGAAAGATGTTACAACCCCAATTTTTGGGTTCATTTAGTGAGAAATGTAATTTCTCATATTAAAGATATTTGAACAAATAATGATATAATTTGTTTTGAATACATGGATTTCGTTTACAATAGCCTTGATGATTGTGTTGTGGGCTTTATTGGCTATTGGGCCCAAATAACAAGAAAATTCAATTAGTAAATGAATAATTGAGTTTTGAGGAAAATAAAAGAGAAATAAAAAGGAAAAGGATTTGTTAAATAAAAGGGAAATAGACATTTACAAGAAGATAAAGGCAAACCAATATTCCCCAATATGGGAATTCATGCCTTTATGATTTCTTGAGGTCCAAGGGTCCCAAAATAACAAGATAATGGCAAAGGGAAAAGGATTAATAATTAATTTGGAGTAATTAAAGGGATAACTTGGGAGAGAAGGAAGACTTCTCATCCATTGCAATTTGTTTCCCAAATTTTGTACAAAGCTAGATAATGCTAAGACAAACCTTCCCTTAAATTTGAGTTAAAAAGGAGCAAGGGATTGGGAGATACGGATTTCTCAAGTTTTTACCAAAATTGGGAATAATTCTGAAATTAGGAATGTATTTTCCTTTTTGTTGGAGTGCGTGCTCTGAGGACCGTTGGATCTCAATCCAACGTTGGTCGTTCATCTTCAAAGTCCCACACGAACTGGGACTTTGCTGGTTACAGGAGGATCTTCCATCCCGAATTTCTTGCAATCCAGTGGATGTGTAAAGCTATTATTAGTCCCTTTAGACTTGGGAGATGAAACCGTGGGGAATCATCCCTGGTTCGACTGGCTTTGGTCGCCGATTTGGGAAACACCCAATTCTCGTGAACCTGACCTCGACCCTATATATATAGGGGAGGGTCAAGGAGGGAATGAACACCCGTTTGCTATCCTGATCACTGCGGATTGTTGCAAGGAACAACTCCATGCCTTCAATTTCTCCAACCATCTTGACATGCACCCCTGTTCCAGTGCCAAACCTCGCCGGAGTCCGACGAGTAGAGGAGGGTGGCAGCACGTTCTTAGCGGGCAATTGGAGCCCTAGCCAACTTCATCGAGGGGAGGCGGAGCTCCCTGGCAGATTGGCACGAGCAAAGAAGGTCGAGAGCTCGGAGTCAACGATCGAGTTGACCACCGGAGTTGCTGTGTGTGCGCGAGGTTGAAGAAGAAGTAGTCCCACAGAATTACCAAATTGACCCTCGCCTCCTTCAGTCGCGTCAAGGTCAGTTTTGACCTTTGTTACTTTTATTTGCAAAGGAAGGGCGCATACGTCCACGGCCGTTGGATCCTTAGTGGACTGCGGACCATGGATCGGGCAATCCGTGTTTTTCCTAGAAAATAGCAAGTAAATCAATAAAAAGGGGTTTCTTTATAAAAATCATATCTTGAGCTAGAAAACTCAGATGAGGGAAGTTAATGCATGAAAAATGATTAGAAAAATACAAGGAATCTGATAAAAATACTTTGAGAACCTGGTTCTACTCCATTTTGCAAAAGTACCTTAATTTTCTAGTAAAATGTATTAAAGTTGATGAGAAACCGTAATTGAAAATAAAGGGTGTATTTTGGTGAATTGATAAGTCAATTGATGAGCTTAACCCTGTTAATGATAAAGGTGGTTTGTTTATCTGTTTTGAATGCAAGATTGCCTAATTTAGAGTTGTAATCCATAAAAGAAAGATAATCTATATGGAAACCCTAATTTGGGATAAAAGGAGAAAAACATCATATTTATTTGGATTAAGGAAATCATATGCTTAATAAAGATCCTAAACTTGTTAAGAGTGCTAAAATGAGAAATTAGGGGTTTTATGTAGTTTTGATAAATTAAAGATCATAATGTTGAAAGAGGAGGTGAAAACCCTAATTTCCAAAGAAACCCTAAAAAATTGGAATTGAAATCCTAAAGAGTGTGATGAAATTGGATACATATTAATAAAAGGAAACTTGTACTTTTATTTTAGGATTTCTATTCATCATTGCTTGCTTGATTGGGTTTCCCTGCATATTTGATTCTGTCTTGAAATCTGCAATCAAAGGTATGTGGTTACGCTTATGAATAATCTCTCTAGTTTCACGGCGATTCCCGAATGTTTTATCGGTTGCTTGAAAAATAATGGTTGGATGTCTATTTATTTCATGCAACTATAAAGTGACTATGATTATCACCATATATACATATATATATATATATATATATATATATATATATATATATATATATATATATATATAACTGGCTAGATCTGGGTCAACCTCTGTTGCTTTGAAAAGGGCTAAAAAGGGGTAATCCTAGAGCAAGATCTAGGTTACCGTGAGTTAGAAACTGGGATACCTACATGTAGTGCCATGAGACTCTTTAGCATACCATGAGTTAAGGAGTGGTCTACCTATGGGTAGTGCCATGTGACTCAACCCTAGAAACTGGTTCACCTGTTAGGTAGATCATGAGGGGTTTAATGGGGATCTACCATAAGGAAGGTAGTATCCAGGTCCACTGCAGGGACAACACAAAGGATAGGGTACTCATGGATCACGAAGTTATATTTAAAATGTAATATTGGTTGTTAAATAATTAATTGAATGATTATGTTGTTAACATATTTACATGATTATTATTTCCCCCACATACCAGCTTTGGCTGACCGATGTTTTATTTGTCGGCGATTTAGGTACAAAATCCCAAAAAGAACAAATAGTAAAGTGGCACTTTGTGAATTCACAAATTAAAGAACAAGGAGGTTTTAGTTAGACTAGTTCAACTGTGGATAGAGGTCTAGAAATTCCAACTTTTCAAAGGTATGCAAATTTTATTTATTACAACTTTTCAGTATAGATTGTTGAAATTTAATAATTGTTCTTGGTTAAATGCCGAACCTTTGATCTGGAAGTTATGGGTGCGGCTTAGACCTCTCGGTCTCCCTTAATTGGGGGTTACTGGAAGGTGGGGTCGTAACAGTCCCATTAGCATGGTAGGAGTTGTACGGTTTACAGTGGCCATTCAATGAAACACCTTTACTGGTTGCAAAATTTAGTTGGAATAGGCACAAGATGCAGTAAGGTTTTATTTGGCTACTGTTACAGTTCCCAAATTAAATCAGACTGCATCCTGTGACTATTCCAGCTGAATTTAGTAACCAGTTTAGGTTTTTCATTATTTGACCAAACTGAATCGAACAAATCATATCATGCCAAATCAAACTTCATTTCCTTGGTGATAAAAATACAGTCTTCTATCTATCGGTTGTTTCCATTGCATTCTTTAGGCCAACGCAATAAATCCTGAAGCATTGCCACTCACCGTATGGTCATGTAATGTTGTTGCTACACTAGTCTATATGAATTTGTCTTCATCAATGACATCATGTTTATTTCACTACGTACTACACTTAGTACGAACTAATGTATAATTGGAAGGTATGTTTCATGCTACCATCTTGAATGTTGGACACGTACTAAGATTATTCACACGGTACTTAATTTTAAATACCATTTAGCTATATAATTTCTCATTCTAGATCATCTCCATCATGAATGTTTCTTTACCAACTACACATATTTTTTAGTTTAACAGATATAACGAATCAGTTTGTATGAGATGCAAAATGTGATGCAGCCCTAGGAACAATGTTAGGTTGACAATATTACTTGCGCAAACTAGGTGGCCCTTCTACACGGTAGGGTTGGCGTGATGCCATGGCCGAGTTCCATGAGATAACTAGCAGAACTGATATTAGTATGGATATGTTTAAAGTGAGATGGAAAATTTTAAAAATGGTGCATGTAGTTCCAAAGACTTTCTGGACTAGCCCACGAACTTATACACCAGGACTACAAAATCCAGTTCACCAAAAAGACACATCTCATACTTGCACAATACCGACAGAAGATACATGCAGAGTACCCTAGGATGTTGGTAGAAATTGAACAACTTAGTACAATGAATTCCAGTTTGTATTTGATTGACTATGTTTGCTTCATTTGTAGTTAACTACACAGACAATATGTTATGTATTCATATGAAACAATTATTTCTTCGTCATGAATATGAAATGACCCATGTTGTTGTCTATTTTTAGTACTTACATTTATATTACTTTTTCTCAACATTATTTTACATTGTTGTAGGCATAACATCTAAGTTTTATTCAAACGTCAGACATGTTTTTGTAATAACTCATGTTGTTGTATGTTGTTAGTACTTACATTTATATTACTTTTTCTCAACATTATTTTACATTGTTGTAGGCATAACATCTAAAATTTTCAGACTCTGTCCAACAACAACACCCTAGATCTTCAACAGTCACCATGACCTAGGCCTCTACCCTAATGTTACTATTCCATGATGCAGAACAGTTGGACATCATCCTAGACGATTGTTCTTTAGCACAACTCACTATACCTAAACATTGACGTTATCTAAACGAAAGATGATATAAGGCTGGTTAAGTATATCTAAATTTTGGAAATTCATTATCTGTTATCGAGGTTAAATACGATGTTGCCGGAAATCTGGTATCCACATCCCGTTGGTGCGAGTGGGTTAGGAAGATGCTATTGGACCGTAGCGACAAGCTTTTTCTCTGTCAGTTTGACCATAATACCATCAAGGTTTAGATAACCAACATCAACAACGAGATGCCCGATCATCTCAAACGGTTTGAATACTCAATAAAGGATAGGGAACATTTGGACGAATCTGATAATGACAACACACCTGACGAGGTATATTACAATCACTACAAAGTCCCTTTTATTCCTTTTGACACCGTCAATTTCCCTATCACCATCAGTTCAGACCCGTCTAAAGACAACAACGAGCTCCGCGACATAGCAACATAAAAAAAAACTAAGGTTGATCCAAGCAATAAATTTATTTTCCTATCTTATTTTGTGTTTCTACTTTTTGTCTTAAAGTAATCAATCTTCAGAGCTATTTTTTGTTGTTAACACTTTAAGAGAAGACCACCACAATGAAAAGGTCCTCACAATTATTGATTCCGAACCATGTTGCTGTTGTTTAAGTTGTGTATCTAGACTATTTGTCTCTCTCTCTTCCCATTTATTTTAATTACACGCATGTTTAGGGGTACACCAACCCCCTTGTTTAGCAACTGTTTTGGACAACAAGACCGTTGTATGTTCATAAATATGTCATTTTCATTCATCCCTTGTAGTATTCACATAGTGGTTACAATATTTTACGTTTGTATTATGACAACAAACTAACCACGACTTAAGTAAGCCTAAATTTTATAATATTAAAGTTAATTTCTGTTGTGTAACCAATATCATATAATCATTTTTTATGATGCAAATATATTTGTATTGAAATTAGTTCACAAAAAATAAACAGTTTAAATCCTGAGCTGGTTGCCAAACAGAATTAGACTAAATCCTGACTGGCAGTCAAACAGAATCAGACTGAAACCAGACTCAAATCTGACCAACTGATCAGAATCAGACTGGGTTGCCAAATAAAACCAGACTACATCCTGACTACCCCAACTCAGATCATCAGACTAACCCCGACTAACCCAATCCAGATTCCGTAATCCCAGTCCCATGCTAAACGCAGGCTTAAACACCTTTATCAGATTGATCACTAAATTTTTTCGACCCAATCCGAAATTGACCCAAACCTGCAAAAGAATCTGAAATTAATTTAGGATTGGGTCCAATTTTAGACTTTAAACCCGAATTGACCCATTGACCCAAAATGAATCAAAATCATTACATGTATCAAAACAAGAACCGTAACTAAACAATAACTTACTTCCATATAAAGGTACAATCTGTTAAAAAGTGAGGAAGAGATAATATCGTGATATGAAAATATATTGGTCATGCTGACCTAAACCACGACCGAATGCTTTGAGGCTGGGATACCTAAACGCAATGTTTAATGGCTAGCCCGAACATGGATTATAGTATAAAATATCTGGTGGTTTAGTTGGAAGATGGCAAAATTGTTATTCACCTACAAAAACCAGTCAATAGGCTGAGATATGGGCGAGGTTTGATCTGCAATGTGACATTCTTACTTATTGCAAAAAACAATTCACCGTAGGGATATTTATATTCCATGCAGAATTTTTCTTGAACCAGATCTGTTATTTGTATTCTTTGTGTTTTCTCCCGTGATTATTAAAACCCTTGTTAGGTCTGTATAACACAGAGCCCACTGGTGCACATTACAACCAACGTTATTATGCATTCAGTGATGACCATCTAAAGGAGCCGATAGTGTCCATTGTGTCTGATTTATATTTTGAAATCAGAGACGAGCGAGAGCAAATTAATCACGAGTTTATTAGATTTCTTGATCTAACAACAAAGCGCGGCCTTGAAATCTCACCACCTTCTAGATGTTTTGCGTCACCGACTAGTGTTGTCGTGAACCACCTAAACTTAGGTTCTAGTGCTTCTACAATAAGACATACTCAAATATACACAAGCAATTCTGATCGTGTCCTTCTCATACGAACCTACTTCACCTACGCGTATAAGAGAGTGCATCCTCTTCAAACTAGTGCCTTCCGACCACCATGTAGGCATTTGGAAAAAGGACCCATCCAACCGCGCGTAGTATATATGGAATCATTGGACGACAGTCCTTTAATCTATATCATTGAGTTTAATGACCAATACCCTTCCACAATACACAACACATGTCCGTTGTTAGTTGAATGGAAAACGTGCAACATTGGACCCTATTGTTTTTATTCTTAAAAACCCACATGCATGAAGGAACGTCAACTTTTACTTTTAGATTAAGTGCTTTGCATGCACGAATGAGCTTAGACTTGCATATGCTATTTCATCGGATTTCTTCCATTAATCCTTTATGAGGGACTTTGTTCACCGCAACCTACCCTAGTAACCAGTATTCTGTTTGTAATTTTTTACGTATCAGCTGTGATTGAATTAGTAAGCGTTGCATATGTGATCTATAAAGAATTACCCTCCGACTATTGACTTATATAAGCCATTGAACTGACATGAATTACTGAATTTCATCCCCTTTCTATAGGCATTGCGTATGGAATTCCACCAAGCAATCCATTTAGGACAAAATCACACTAAAATTCACACATTTTAACCAAAAAATACAGACTAGGGGTTCGCAGTGCTCACTCAATAAAGTGTTTCCACACATCTCTTGCTCCTATCAGAGTAAGTACGTGCCTTAGTAATTATATAGGCCATGTATATTAAAAAAATCCTTCAATCTAAACTTTACCCTCTCCACCCCCAAGAAAAAAACAAGATCGTAATCAAGTGTACAATTGAGCGTCACATGATGGACACAAGTTATTATTTGGCACATGGGAGATTGGGCACTACATATTTAGTCTAAGAGAGTTTTCTCTGTTTGGGTGCGTCTAATAGAACTCCTTTGATGTTATTTGTCCCTAAAAGTACATGGATATGAAAGTGTTAGATTGTGTTCAAATAAAATATTAGATCGATTATATTTATAAAAACCTAGATGGACTTGAACAAGATAAGTTGACAAAGCTATTCCAGAGTAAAAAGTAGTGGATGTTGCATAAATCTATTTGAATATGTATGGCGATAAGTGTTTTCAAATCCAAGTTTTATTGCACCAATATTGCACTAATTCAATTTCACTAGCTGATATTAGAATTTAGACTTTACAATTTTATTTTAGATCATGGCTTTCCACTAAAATGAATTCCAACTGGGTTTTACATAGGAAGTCATTACAAGGCAATCCTAGGGTAAAATCAACATCATAAACAAAACATGAAGACAATAACTTCAAGTGAGTGTGTAAACCTCAGATATCAAAAAGAGTAAGTATAAGAACAATTATATGATCAAATATGACCCAAAAATAATTATAATTCTACTAGTGATGTACATTATGTTTGAAGTTTAAATATCAACATATAACCCTTCACTATATTTAACTTTTTAATATAATGATAACTTTATGCATTTGTGTTTTTAATCCATAAATGCAATCCCAAGAAACAATTACAACAAATTCTTTTAGAATAACCAACAAAAAATAAGGGAGTTCAAATTGCATATATCAATCACACTCCCACATGTGTTGGTTTACTTTGGCAAGTTTCAATGTACAATGATCAAAGAATTTATTATTTTACTTAACATATAATGCAATTGTCATTGGCCTACGACATTAGTACCATAGAGAACCAAGAAGGAAATAGAATTGTATTCCTAAGGGGATGAAGCTCACTCTATCATGTGAGAATACTAGAGACTACTAACCTATTTCTTCTTCTAGAGATTGAAGGATAACCTATAATTTTTGTTTGGTGTGTTCACATTTTTCTTTTGTCTAAGAGATCCATCAGAGAATGCATAAACTAAAGACCAAGAATTAACTTTCCCAACCACACTAAAATGTAAATTGTGCTGATATAAATACATTTACCCATTAGGAGGCGATCCATATCATGGAGTTTTAGATACCATCATGTGCATGTGTATGTTAGTAGCCGAGCCAGACAAGTTAAGCTACAATAAAATGTTTTCATAGATGTGATGAAGTTCAATTTCAAGTAATCTATCTAGCGAACACTCTCTTTCAAGGTTTTGCAACTAGGGTTTATTATTTGAAAAAAGATTCAATCCCCAATTCTATACTTAATTATTCTCTTGGATATTTCGTTACAAATAAGAATTGCACTCAATTAATCAATGTACATCTCATGGATCTATTTAACCATTAGAACTTTGTATCATTCTTCATATCATGGAGATGAAGCATCATCCAAATTTATTTATTTTCGTAAGATACGAGAGAAAGAAATTGTCAAAGGTATGTGATCACAATGAAAGTTTTGTATAAAAATTTTAACTAGTCTAAACCTACCAGGACATACATCACCCTTGATTTTTTTTCTTGTAGCTTCATATCCTAGAGATGAAACCCTGATCTATTTTTTTTTTAATTTTAGATAACAAACAAAAGAGAAATAAAATTTCACTTGGGTTGCACGCTCGCTGAACATCTCCCTAAATGGGAGAATGTATGTCATAATTTATAGTAAGGGGTACATGCCCACGCGTCCCCCACCAATTATTAACCATAATTGTTGCCAATGTTACGTATTTAATTTCTTTCTATCACAGTCAAATGTATGATATGTCATTAGACACCAAGATATTATTTGATGTGACCCTATAATCAATTAATTAGAATGTGCTCACAATACAAAGTCACTTAATCCATCCCCTATTTCCTATGTGGGCTGGACAACCACGCAAGAAATAGTAATATGAAAGATATCTTAAATATGACTTTTAAATTCTTTTGAACTAGCAAGGAAGCTATGTAAGAAAAGAGTAATTATGCTAAGGCAAGCAAGAAAGAAGTAACACTAGAGACTAAACTAACAAAGCAGTCTAACAACTAGAATTGGCAACTAGCTTTACTAAGCCGAACAGACACTATACTAACAATTTAGGCAATAGAGAAAGAAAATGTCGATACTAGCAAAAAATTAACTAAAACAAGCACAAGAAAAAAAAGGACCGCTAACTACACTAACAAGGTTTAGCTACCATGAACAAGGAAATTAACTAAAAAGACAAGTAAAGAAGTTAACTAAGGAAGAACTAGCTAAGGAACAAGAGAAATTAAGGTTTTTAGCAATTATAATGGAGGTGTGCGTCATTTGAGGCAATGTGACTATCACATAGGGTGGGGGTCGTAACATGCAAGTATTACCCATTCATTTATATTACCAAACCAAATTTCAAGTTAGATTTTAGAGAATTACCCTAAACTACTAATTGGCCATGGATGGAATATTGTGTGTATACGAAAACTAGTCTCCATCACTCCTATCCAACCTTATAATAATCCTTTGATTGGAGTTTAGGTGGAATTTAATTAATATGTAACAAGTCTAGGTTTCTAGAATGGATGCACTTAAGACATCGGGGGCCAAGGGTAGTAATGTAGGGTGTAGATGAGGTTTTGATACCTTATGTCACCTCCCATCTAATCTTTAAGTAGCTCCAAGCCAATGTCAGTAAGTGTCTCCAAGCTAGCTACTTAGATCTGACACTTAGGAGTAGGAGAGTGGATATATATGTAGGAATATGACTATATAGCTAGGGATCCACTAATTGGACCTAGGAGCAAATCTCAAAATAGCTACATATAAGACATTTCCCCTAGAACCTAGGTGTTTTCAAGCACAAGTTGCAAAGCAGTACATGGGAAATGAGATCAAAGTAGATGATAATCATTAGCAAATGAAATTGAGTTTACATATAATGTTTCCCCAACATGGTATCAAAATCACATTTTCAACCCTACATGGTCGGTCAACTATCCTACATGGCTCGACAACATTGTACTAGTTCCAATGAAAGACGTAAAAGTATAAATGTATGTGAACTATCACGACCTCAACAAGGCATCTTTGAAAGATGACTTCCTCATTCCACACATTGACATACTCATTAACAACATAGCTGGCCATGCACTGCTTAGTTTCATAGACAAATTTGCTGGCTACAATCATATCAAGATGAAAAAATAAGATAAGGAAAAGACCGCCGCCTTCATCATAATGGGGAGTGTTATGCTATTAGGTCTTGCCTTCTGGTCTCAAGAACTTTGAAGCTACATATCAAAGGGAAATGGTTGCCCTCTTCCATGACGTGAATGAAATGATCACTAAATATAGAAGTCTTGAGGACCACATCACCAACCTCAAGAAGTTATGTCAATGATTACGATGATAATCCCTGCTCTTGAATCCCACCAAATGCACCCTGGGGATTATGTCTAGTAGCCTTCTAGGATACATCATCATCTAGAGAATGATCAAAGTAGATCATGGTAAAGCTTGGGCTATCCGGGACCACGAACTAACTTATCCTAGAACTGAGAAGGAGAAATGCAACTTACCTAGACGTCTCTAGTACATCAATCACTTCATTGCCAAACTCACACCTACATGTGAGACAATCTTCAAGTTGCTAAAGAAGAACATGGACTGGGAATGGAATGAACTGTGAGAGGCCACACTCCAAAAGCTCAAGGGTTACCTTATTAATCCCATAGTTTTGAGGCAGTTCATGACTGGTTATCCTCTCATGCTATGCCTATTTGTATGTAAGACGCCGTTAGGCAGAGTTTTAAATCAAGAAATGATTGATAATGCACACACTATCTACTGTTTGTTAAATAAATTCAATTGTATAGAGGCTCTATACACTAAAATTGAAAAAATATTTCCCGACTCTGATCAATGCAATGAGGAAGCTATGCCATTATATAACGACATATCCTCCACACCTAATCACCAAGTATGATCCACTCTACTATTTATGCTATTGCCTGACCTTGACATGAAGATGCACTGAACGGAAGTAATTATGTCAGAATGCAACATTACCTACATCCCAATGAAGGTAGTCAAAGCAAAAGCCCTCATAGATCAACAATAGATTCCCTGCTCCTAGAAGAAGCTACTCATGAGTACGAGTTCCCAGACAAAGATATAGGGATGGTCAACCCACCGGATATGGGTTCCCTCAGGATACTAACACATGGACAATCTTATTTCACAGAGCTATGAATAAAAAAGGAACTGGAAAAGGTGTAGTCCTTCAAATTCCCAAGGTAGAGTAGCTACTAGTAACAATCAACTAGAATTCAACACCACTAACAATGTGGCCTAATATGAAGCTTGCATTTTAGGACTCCATCTCAGACAACAAGAGGCATGATGCTTATAGGTCGGCAGTGACTCCCTCCTTTTCATCTCTTAGGTCCAGAATAACTAGAGAACGTTCCATCAAAACCTGGTACCTTACTAAGAGCGTATGTGTTCTCTGGCTCATAGTTTTGATCATATCTCCTTCCAGTTCATCAGAGAGAGCATAGCACCTTCACTGACACTCTAGCAACCCTCGATTCATGGATCGACATCTAGGAAGGCCAAACCTTATCTTTTAAAGTTGAAGCATTTTCTCAATCCACCTACTGCATGGCCATTGACAATGCACCCAACGATAAAGAAAGGGCTTAGTTTTATGGCATCAAGATGTATCTATCAAACCAAGTCATTTTCCAAAACCACTCCCAAAAAGAGAAACTACACTTAAGCAACAAGCTATGCAGTATGTTCTAGGGGCAGAAGAATTATAGTGTAGATCTTACAATCAGACTCTTCTTTGAAGCATCGATAAGATAGAAGCTGAAGCTGTCATGAAGGAGGTCCATGCAGGGTTGTTCAACACACACATGAATGAAGTCATGCTAATAAAAATACAACTCTTGGGATACTACTGTAACATTATGGAAACAAACTATTGTCAATTTGTCCACAAATGAGGAACCTGCCAAATCCATGGGGACTACATTAATTCGCCTTCAAATCAACTCTACAACATGGCCATGACTTGGTCATTCTCAGCTTGGGAAATTGACATGGTTGTCAAAATCAACCCTAAGGCATCAAATGACAATTGCTTTATCCTTGTCATATTTGATTACTTCACTAACTGGGTAGAAGCAGTGTCCATCACTAATGCATCAACCCAATGTCACAAAGTTCCTAAAAAATAACATCATAAACCTGTATGGGATACCATATGAGAGCATCTCAAATAATAGGACAAACGTCACCGCTAGTCTATCAAAGAGTATCTAAGCTCTTTGCAGATCAAACAACATCAAACATCACTTTATCTTCCTTATGTGAATGGATCTGTTGAAGCTGCCAATAAAAATCAAATCAAGATCCTATATAAGACTATTATCTCTCATGCCAACTGACACAAACATCTTCCAATGTATTTGTGGGCCTACCACATTACAAATAGAACTTCCACACGGGCTACACCATACTCCCTAATGTATGGGATGGAAATAGTCCTACATGTTGAAGTACAAATTCCTTCACTCTTAGATTACATGCAACAAATATTCTAGAGTCTGAATGGCTTCAAGATCAAATCTATTGGTAAAACACTCTTGAAGAATCGTGAGCAATAGCCCTGCACTGTGCATAGTGTTATAAAGCAATAACAACTCAAGCATTCAATAAGAAGGTTTGACCACACAACCTCCATAAGGGCAACTTAGTATTGCAAGTCATCCACAATGTTGATTCCTGGGCAAGTTCAACCCTGAATGAGAGGGAAAATTGCTACTTCTTCAACCACCCCATCAAGCATTTGTCCAAGTGCCAATGATCAGTGGAAGAAGATCTAGAAGAGCAACACCCTCTGCTCGCATCAGAGCGAATACCACTGGTAGACTAGTAGTGACCATAAGAGGATCTTCCATAAGGCACACCAACAATGAACCATCCCTATGTCAAGAGGAACCTGCTCCCGCTTCAGCCAACAAAGGATGTAGTTAGATCTATGACATCTAAAGAGAAGATTCCTACGCTAGAAGATCCCCCAAAATAGTGATTTTCCCACATCCCAATGGGATACTTGAGTTGAAGAGTTTGTATGTCGCATCTAAAGCCTAATATGTCTCCATGAAGGAGGAGGTCCAGCTGAACTCACCTGGGAAATGAAACAAACCTCCAATGGACAAATCTTGATGAGGCCGCAACCCAAGAAAGTCATAAAACAACAAGCATTAACTGGAAAAGAAAGTGGAGCCTCATGAGAAGGAACTGGGTTAGGAGGGGGTGGGGGATGAAGCTCATACCCCTGATCATCCTACTCCTCAACCGAGTGTAATCGATTACTTGCATAAAAAGCACATCAAAGATCATGCTAGCAAAAAAAGACATCACCAGACTTAGAAACTCACCATTGGATGATGTCAAAGTTGATCATACACCTCTCTAGAAAAGAGAATAGGATGACCATGTACATAGTAGCACCTCAAGTACTCATCATGTGTCACTTGACCATACATAAGATCCCGAGCACCCTGAGCAATCCCAAGCCCAGGAGGGACTAGTCCCAACAAAGAGTCAAAAGGGATGTGTCAGCCAACAACCCAGTAACAAGCAACATGCCCACCTATATACAACACACTCCCAGACATATACTCGAACTGGATCTAGCAAGCATCCAGAGACAATACCTCAAAAAAACCTACACAAGACGTGGCTACTTTACGACACTAAAGCCTAGAGAAGATCTTGAAAACCTGAGAATAACAAAGAATTAGAGTCAGCTAAAGTATGGATACATGATATACTACGTTGTTAAAGCACTATGCATACCTTGGATATAGTCATTGTTTGCAATCTGCCTCTCCATTTCTCATACTGCACCTTATTGTTATAGCTATCCCAATGGAAACAAGTAGGGAGGGAAGTATACAAATGGCCCTCTGGACCACTCAGAGTGGTAGGTCTATGAATTTGAAAGTTCTCATAGCCCCACAACTACAAAAGAAATGTCAGAGGAAATAATCCACGGAAGATATTTCAAAGCATGAAAAATATCAACAACAAGTAAAAGCTTATCGCAATCAAGGCTATGAAGCCTCTACAACCTTTCATTACCTGAACTACCCCTCCTTTGAAATCTCCCATAAAACTTCTTCGCGAATGTGTCATCAAATGGGCATACTCGTCGCCACCCCAGTCAAAGGAGGGAATCATGCCTAGACCTATATCAAAGGAAAACCAACATATATCTCCTCTATTCCTCGAGTTGTTATTGAATAAGAAACCGGAGACCAGACAAATAGGAACACCTGGACCCTCAAGGTTGCATACAAAGGATCACTAATGTCCAACCTCTCACCCTCATGATAGAAGGTGGACCTCAGCCAAGTAAAATTGACGTTATACTCAGAGGCCATCTCAATATCTTTTAGGGTTCACTTCTAGAATCCCATCAAGGTGGTAAATGACCCCACTCCTATCGACCAAGAATAGAACTAATGGTGGTCATACAAAACCCTAACCCAGTAATCCCAACAAACTCACTCCTGGTGGTGGCCATCTCGCCAAAAGCAAAATGAAAAGTATTAGTCTCAAGAGAAAGAGTTCAATTAGAGGAAAGAGATAGGGTTTATCTATGATCCCACACTAACTAATGCTACCAAAGCAAGTCCCCTCCAACAAATCCACCTCCTTGGCCACCAGGATATCATATAGATACCCTAGCTCATTCCAACGGGTTCTCTAATATACATTTGACAATCTGAGACCCTAAAGGAACAAAGAAGAAGACAAAGTCAAAATTATTGCTACAGGGAGAAAAAGCTCAATTCAAGCTCAAGAAAGAAGAATGAAAGTAACATGGAGTAGAGTTTCCAAGTTATACCTCATCACTCGCTCGATGCCCTCGGTGATGCAAATTCATCCACATCATGTCGGGATGATGGATCCATATCTCAGTTAAAAGCAGTTCCCCAACTATCCTTCTCGCATAACTATGATGCTTGCTCAAGGAAAACTTCAGTATGAATATTCATAGATTAAATATAAATTCAACCAAAGAAACAAGTACACATGTCTTGGGTACACCTTGGTCCCTACATCATCACCAACATCTTGCTCATCTACAAGGGGATATACCTAATGCCACTCAAGAGAAACCATATGCACATAAATGATGGTAACATCACAAGCTTTCCATAACATCTGAAATTCACTCAATCGGATAACGAACAATTGAGAAAATTATAAAATGACAAAATCAGCCGAATCACAAGACATAATACAAATCCATGTCATTTTCAACCTCTAAGCCACAAGAATGTTGGGAAGACAAAAATGGATTTATTTTATCAAGGGCTTAAATGGCCAAACTAAAGTGTAAAAATGAAAGCTATACCTTCCCTGAGAAAAACGTAGCTAGAACCTACACAAAACTCTACTAAAATAGGCGGTCTAGAAGCTCGAAAGCCACCGCAATGGAACAGCTTGCCGCGTCGCCAGACCTGGTTGACACAACACCATAATCTTCTAGGTCTGAGATGGTGAATCAGTGTAATTCACTGGCCTGGTTGCTTCTTCCTCACTACAATTGTCTCCCTCGTCAGCTCGGGTTCACTCCTTACACAAGCACCACAACTCAAATAGGAAAGAAATGTGAAATGTTCTCAACCCTCCCCACATTTCCCCTCCCTTAAAGACAAAAGCTTCAGCTCAAACTACAAATAGGTACCTAGATTTTCACCTAAATTTCTAGAACCTTATACAAATCATAGAAAATCAGGAAAAATTTGCAAAAATGGTAAAAACAAAAAAATATCAAATCTTGACCTTAAAAATAAATAAATAAAAAAACTATACACCTCTCAAATAAGAATGGTTATCAAATATAGATACTACAATCCATGATCCTGGATTACGACCTAAAATCAGATCCATTTCCTAAAACACTTTCTCCAATTAGGGTCCTAGACTATGACCTAAAATTGGACCAAAATACTAAATCACTTTTTTCCAATCTAGGGTCCTGATTCATGAACTAAAACTAAACCAACTCAAAGCTTCATTTTTCATACATATATGGGGTCTGCCGTTACACTCTGTATTGCCAAACTTTTCTGGGGTCCCAAATCATGACCTAAAACTAGAATCCATTTTACCCTTCTAGACACAGTTACAACCATGGTACTAAACATCCTCGACATCTGGCGATATATCCTCGATGTTACATGTGTCTACGCCTGTCGATGTCGAAACCTAGTAAACTTCCTCGACATCGATGCTGCCTACTTGTTGACATGTGTCAATGAATTCAGCCTACTTGGTGATGAAATTGACTTAGCTAGCTCAAAGCCTCCCATCTTCTTGATGATCTTTGTAGTTATTATTGTTGCACACATAGTGAAGGCATAAAGAACTCATACGAAACCATTCTTCACATTGAGATGACTATTTCCTTGGTTTCTAACTAGAGAGTAATGATAAGTTTATTTCTCTACTAGATGTCCACAAGTTTTGCAAAATTTGGTGTAGACCTGATAAAATTTCACCTCTGTTACTTTTTCCCCTCTTGACAAATTGATGTATTTGAAGATAAGCTCATGTTTTTTAATTCTAGAATGTGATCCGATTGGGATTTCTGTAGATACAGAACACATATATAGAACAAATCTAAGTTCTAAACATTTCATATAGAAGATTATAGACGGAGTATGTGTTTACTAAAAATTTGATGCTTTATGCCAAATTCCCTCACAATCTCACTATCTTTTAGCTCATTTTGTGTCAAATTGTTGGTCCAAAACTTCCTTAAAGTTTCCTTACATGTTTCACAAACTTCCACTTCCTTGCCTGTAGAAGTTGACACTAAGATGACATCTTTTACATTTGCACGTGTCACCATAAATTTGACACCCTTGATCACGACCATCAGTTGCCAAGATAGAAACACCATTTGTGTAGATGGCTATATATAGACATATATTTAGTTTTTAAGATAGATTTGATGAAATCTATCAATTTTCATCATGAAATTACTATTTTGAGCTTAATTTTTGTCAAAGATGCGTCGAAGTTTGGTTGTAAAAATCCTCGAAGTTTCCTCGATGTTTCCACAAACTTCCACTTCCACACCTGTCGAAGTCAACTCGAAGTCGAAGTCCTGTTCCATGGTTACAACCAGGGTTACCAATCTTGCTTTCCGAACACATTCTTCAACAACTTAGATCCTAACTAAAAATGAACTGAATTGCTAACCCCGCCTCATGACCATGTGGCTTAAATCTCCATATTCTAATATTGAGAACTAGAAAGTCAAGGATAATTTCTCTTTGATGCTTTAGAGGATGGAAAGTGAACCATTAGGAGAACACGTTGTGCCGACCACCTTTCGTTGGAAAATGGCCAAGATACCCAGTCTCAACCCAATCCTAGATGCCTCACAAATGACTAATTGATACATTCACTGGACAGAAATGCCAACTTAAATCTTAAAAGCTTGTCTAAAACTCAATCACTAATCTTGATGATCCAAGCCCTATCCTGATAGGCAAAATCCTCATTTTGTGCCTTTTAAGAGTTCTAGTTCTGACTCTAAATTGGCCCACTAAAAAACTAAAGATGCATACGAAGAGGGATGCCTACTCTTTTTCTCTGAGATCTATTTTTTAGGCAGAGCAGTTGCCACTATTTTCAATATAATAGGCTCTTGATACTAAAAGTCACTGACAAACCATAACCTGCCTTTGCCTTTTCATATTAACCTCTTTCTCACTAAGACATGAAATAGTGGGAGAATTAGAAATGCACTGGTTTAAGAACTGAAGAGATGATAAGAGTCACTTTTGTGGCCAATAAACCTCTTAAGGCTCATTAGAATTTCATGGGAATGAATTATCAGTCAAACATAGGAAACTGCCTAAGTGATAAGCTTCCCTTACTCTAGAGAAGTCATGTGTTCCCAATATTTTTGTCACTAATTCATCTTTAGAAGGAAAGGACATCAAACTCATTTTTTGCCCTCCATAAGATTTTTCATAACATCCTTGATGAGTCCAACCTTTTTATCTTTCCATGACTAAAAGTGTGGGTCAGACTTTGCTCAAGCCCACGGTTCTCGCTCTTATCTTGAACCTTGCCATGAGGAGGGCAAATTGTTGACACCCCATTTTTTCTCACTCAATAGTAGTTCAGAATTCAATGTGAATTCTCTGGCTAATGGAGTCCTCTCTACATCCCACTTATTTTCCACATACCTTTTTCTACCTTTTAAAACATTTTCAACACATTTTATCCATCCACTTTTGTTCACTTTCACCTAGTTCGAGGCCTTCTACAAAGAAACCATCTTTCAGACTAAAAGTGCAATTATCTGCTTTAAATAAGCTATTTCTCACAAATTGCTCACTTGAATTGTCTAAAATAAAATATATCTTTATTTCAACTGCCTTTTCTAGGAAAATATGAAAGGTAATCCTGACTTATCTTTTTATGCAAGTTTTCTCCAATTTTCTCTAGAATATTCTTAAAATTATTAGAAAATTAATAAATCGCCTTTATCATCTAGGGACACCAGGCGGATTAGAGCCACGCGCCATGTGCCACATGGTGGACTACCTTGATCCACACACCCTCCTATGTGGCACATCAGGGTGATTTGATGCCTCTTTCTAGGAGATTATGTCTAGAACCCTAAACCCAGACTATAATACCCCACTACACCCACCATATTCTAGGCCCCTTTTATCTCTCCTGAAGCCATATTATCAACTATCTCTCTCTTTATTTTTCATATTGCTCATGATCAGAGGATCCTTCCTCTAACACGCCCCTATGCTGTTAGATCACTAGAATGTTAAACTAGTTTAACTGCTTCCCCCAACTACTACATGTGTACTTCTACAATATATGATATCTAATTGTTGCATCAGACCTGATCCATTGCTGCACGCTGATCTATTATCTACTATAATTGCTCTGCTGCTATTATAATTGTCATTTTTTATTACATCTAAAAACTCAGATCAAATTTCTCTAACTATACATCTACTACTCATCCTCTAAAGTTCTGTGCATCGGTCCTAACTTTCAATGAAGGATCTCCACTATGGGAGGTCCTGAGGTGATTAGGACCACAAAACACTTGAAAGTTAGGGCTTTAAAGGCAATGACAGGAAGGACACTATAACATCCTAGATTTTCTCTCTGCTCTAACTATGGACACTTTGACTCATAGTACACTCAATTTAACTTAATTAACTCACTAATCATCAAGTGGATGTTTTTTATTCATATTTTTCTCAATTGATGACATATGATTGGCTATTTGCAATTTTGAACTCATTTATATAATGTTGAGTCAATTAAATATTGAGTTTTAAATTTTTGGATCCACTCAACGTGATGATCTTGATTTTAGTCTTCGATACTTAAGTAGAGGATTTAATTTGTGATCTAATGGTGAAGATTTCACCCATACCAGAGGTCCGAAACAAAGTTATGGCTATTTGAAATTTGTCTCTTTTTCTAGCATCTTCACCTTTTTCTTCCTTCTTTTCCTTCTTGGGCCTCAACCCTTTACTTTTCTCTTGGGCCTGGACTTGTGCGTACCCCAACTCTCACAACTGTGTAGCCATACCATCGATCCAAAGTTTGTTGTAGATCTGCGTCGATCAGACAAAACTTGTTTATCTCCTACATCTAGCCCTCTAGGGGCATGGAGGTGAGCAGGGACGCCCATGTTGGGCATGGTTAGCTATGCCTCACACCAAATAAACACACCCAATAACTCCCTTTCTTCTTCCTATTCACTTTCTTACCATTTTTAGTTTCTTCCCTCTCTCCTTTCTTCCCTATCTCAAGCTCCAGTGAGCTGCTCCTTTCATGGAACCATCATCATTCTAAGTTGCAATGTTTGTGACCAGGCCTTCCTCGGTTAGAACCAAGGCTGAAAATGACCTCGCCTAGCCAGGTTGGTCGTGGGCGGCCACTTTTTGATTGTCACCATGGCCAAAAGCTACCTCACATGGAGCACTGGCGAGCTTGGGCTGCGACACCATTGAGCCTTGCACTGGCTTGGGCTAGCGAGAAAGACAACATAACAACCGTCCTATTGAGTTTGGACCATAATGGTCCATCAGCCAAGGGCCCATATCTTTTAGTCTCTCCTTCTATCTCATTCTTGTATTATACTGGGTCAAAGTGAGACTATGGACCCACTTCCTGATGCAAACCTATGTACGCCCCTCAAAGTGCAACATCAACATCCCTCAAAGGGTATCTCTCTCTCCCTCTCGCTTTTATGCATAAATAGGTCTAAACTTGTAAAATTCGTATAAAATGATTCCTTAGGCCAAATGGGATATATTATATATGAAAATTAGTCTACTCAACAAAATCTATCCAATAAATCTAATTCTAGAATCTTATTCCACTCATGGATTTGTTATATTGAAAATGACATCTATTTGTCCTCTTTTGCAAGATTAATGGTGATTAAAGCACAACCTTGATCATATCATGACCCCAATTGAACTTTTTGATCCTAATCAGTATCATAAAGTATATTGTACTATATGAATCTAACTTGATCATGCTTGCCCTATTAATGACCCTAATATATTAAATGGACCATGAAATATGTGTAATTAATGCTATAGATCATTAAATTACTGCTCAATTTGATTATATGAACTCCAAATCATCATAATCACTCTAGATCAGTAATACTTGATGCATTATTTATCCAAGGATCTAATTTTCCCATACTTTCACAACTTGATGATATGAAAAGTGACATTAAGTGGGGCATTTATGGACTTTTCATGATGATTCTTTAAACCTTGTGTTAAAATGAAGCAAGTATGATTCAATATACTTAATGATCCTCCATGTTAATAACATTAAGTCATCCAACCCTAAAATGCTATGTGGATAACTCTTGAGCACTTTTATGACTTGTTGACCTAATCATGACATGTAATGTGACTTAATGTTCATGTTGATATATTTGATATATAAACTTGTACAAATATCACCCTAATGGTCACCCATGCTATTTGATGTAATCAAATTAGTAACATGTTGGAATTTATGACATCAAATCAAGATAATATCTCTTTTACTCTCATGTTGACAATCTCACATGAAAATGACTCAATATGACTTAAATGGATGGAATGATGAATAAGTCCCTAATGTTATTCAAATATTATGATTTTCCCTATTAAGATACATGGAACTTAAGTTTGAAATCCCTGGTCTTACTAGGATGTTTCATCCGAAGTCAAATTGATATATGATGCAATATGTAGCTTGATGATGACTAATTACATGAACATTAGAGATGCCAAAATCTATCAATGAGAAATATGGAATTTATATTAGCTAAAACATCCACCCTTAATGAATATGTTTAATATCACCTAAGTCTTATGATGTTAATCTAGTCACACGTGCTTGAAATGTCAGGATCTTTTTTATAGACTCTATTAAAAAATTTAATCTTGTCCTTAATGCTAGTTTGCTCGTATTAAGGTACATTTCATCCTTCTATTGGCTAGAGTAGTGGTATTGAAATTACATGTATGTATGTAGTATACATGTCTGGCTTAATATACTTGTTTGAGCTACATGTTCTGTATGATTACTATATTTTAGACTTGATTACATATGTTGTGCAAACTTATAAACACAATGATAGATGTTCATTATACAACTTTTTGCACCTGCCTGTATTTTCGATGTAAGGATACAAGGCTGGGTGTTCTACTTAAGTTGTCAAGATAGGACATACCATATTGCTATAAGGGCTAGCTCTTTGCGATGGCCTTGAGTTCCCTTACAAATAGGATTAACTCATGACATTTAGTCTTGTAGTCCCTCACATTGCAACAAGGTAGCTAGTCTTAAGCACCCTCACATGCCCCTTCCTTTTAGAAGCTGGTCAATGCCTTACGATATTGTTGGGATAATGTAAATGAACATAAAATATGCTTTCATGTTAAGAAGAAAGTCTTTGAATGTTGCTGCTGCATTCTTGTTATTATATTATGCTTTTTCCAAGTAATATATGTTCTCTTAAACCTACAATTTTATATGTTTGCACAACATTCAACACAATTGTACTAGTGTGTACCCATTTTCATGATTTTAGATAACAAATACACTTGAATCTCTTACAATGATCGACGCTTTTGCACTTATGATAATCAGTTCTTACTCTGATGATATATAATGACTTGCAAATGGAATACACACAATTGATATATGAAACCTAAGATCTTATGTTAGATTTTAGTTTAGTATTCTTATATGCTTTGTTATCTCATACCTTAGTTGTTTATAGTTTTATTCATGCATATGTTGTGTGATCCATTTTACGGATGTACGCTCGAGTCCTCATGCCTTTGGCTTTCTAGCCACTAGGAGTGAGGATTTGAGTAACAAACGGTTCTGTGATAAAAACGGTCATCTACATCCCTGAAGCTCACCCAACAATAAAAAACATTCTTTTATTTTGTTTTCTTCAATTCAACCATCCTGAATCGCTCAACTCCTCACAACCTGATAGTATCTTGATACCAATATAACCTAGCGAGGTCAGGGTGTTAATCCTTCCACACTCATAACTAGATCGACTAATCTGATCTCTGGTTTTGTTCTTTAATTTTCTATTTTTTGTCCAGCTCAGATAATCACTCAAATTGACACTGTGGCTTCAACGATCTATCTTTTTCCTTATTTTTCATAAAACATATGGTGGTGAATCCAAATACTTTTTTTCGGTGACATTTTACTACTAAAAAGGGTAGTGTTTGATTCCCAAAATATCTCTTTTCCCTTCCATTTTGGGCAGGAAGCGACACTATGACATCCTACCTTCCTTATAGAAGATTATCCCAAAACTTTCTTTCCCTAACAAGGTACTACCCATCTTAAAGTTTCATGTAGCTCCACATGCATATCCTTAATACATTAATCAAATTCATATGCTACTCAAATATAATTAAACCAATAACATCAATTAAATGTTGAATCAAATTCCTCTATTGTTCTTTAGACCAATTACATCAAATACTATCAATTGTCCCTAAAAGTAAGGTCATATATATTCTAAAAGAATATATCATGAACATAATAGAGAAATATATGTATCGATGAGTACATTTAAGAAATTATAGTTCATTTGATTTAGTTGAAGTTTGAAATTTAAAAATTAGGATTTTAGGCTATGATCTATGTCTTGAATGAAATTTGAGGACACTACACTTAGGGTTAAACAAAACTGAATCGGAGTTGCACTAAAAAAACCTTTGTGTTCTAGGGCTCCCCACGATCCCAACTCTTGGTCCGAGGGAGATGGGAGACTACCATAGTGCATCGCCCCTGCTCCCTTTGGTTTGATTCAATGCCTTGCCCTCCAATTAAAGAGGTGTCATGACATGGCTACTCCTCTACGGTCGTTATGTGGCTATTTTGTTTGTTTGGTTTTGCTAGGGCTCTATTTCCACCATCTACAACTTATAAAAATTAATAGCGTGGGTTGTGGGTTTGTGGAGGGTCCCTAGTATCCTACCACAATGTTGGCTTTGGGAAGCTAGGCTTTCCCCTCATTTTTCCTTGTGCTTGCGATGGTTCTGTTATTGCTTCAACTTTAGGTTCATATGAAGGTCTGTGTTTAGAGCTTCTCATGTGGTGTCTCTATTTGGTTTAGGCTCGATGTCTCCCTCTTCCCCTAGACAATATGATGGGAATCATGTGACCTCATGTGGTTCTTTCGTGCGATTTCTCATGCTAGCACATTGATTTTTGGCTTGTTGATGAGCACCCCTACCTAGTCGTCTTGGTCATCCGTGCTTGAGTCATCAACTTGAGCGAGAGAGTGGTGAATTAGTTATGGTGCGATGGTACTTAGTTGGGTGCTTCCACAAGTCTGCCTCCCATCCATTTTCTTCAGTGGACGACATACTTATATTGTAGATTAGACAATGGCCTTTCTTGGATTTGAAGTACCCCATACATTTCATGGGTTTCTACTTATCTTCCATGTGTTTATATTTTCTTATTCTTTTTAGACAGCCCTTGTTGTCCTTATCACACCATTGTTTTATCTTTATCTTCTGTAATTAGACATTTTCCTCTTCATCTGGTGGTTAGAAAATTTTGGGCTTTCCCTAGCCCTCATATTTGATGAGGTATTCTCTAGATCCATTTATTGATTTTTGTGTTTGGTGCACATGGAGGTGTTGTTCTACTCATTGTGGGTATATACTAGCTATCTATTGCTCATGGGAGGCTAGCCGTGGATGCGTTGGTGGTTGTCTCATTGGTCATGGGGTTGGGGCCCCTTCTTTGTAGATGCTCTACAAGATTGTGAATTCTTTTTGCTTCTTTATTAAACACAAAAGAGAGGTGTTTGGACATATTAGTCTCACCTTTCTTCCATCTCGCATGCATAATACCGAACATGTTTTCAATCTCACATGTGTGATGTCAATCTACTTCTCACCACTTTGCATTTGAGATTGCCTGATCAATGTTTTACATCCAAAATTACATGGCTCATGTAATTTTGTAGTTGTTATTTGTCTCTTTTAGTTTAATTGATTCCACTTTACCCTTAAAAAAGCAACTAAAATAAATCACCACACCCCTATCTATAGGCATATTGAATGACAACATAATCAAAAAAATTGACATACTTCATTTTATGTCATCTCCATGGAGATCCTCAGTCTAGATAGTTAAACTGACCTTATAACTAAAACAAACCATTATCGACAAGTTAAAAAATAAGAAAAAAAAAAAACAAAATCAATGTGTTTTGTTTGGTTCATTTGATTTTAGTATCATTTGGTCATTTCCATGTACATCCTAGTTCAAAGAACTTCATCTCATTCGTGTGAAAGTCTATATACATATGGACTCTAATCCCGCTCCATTGTTATTCTAACCTACTTTGATGTTGCATAGATCTTAACTCAGTCGAGAGTTCAGGTTTTAAAAAAAAGCTATGGTTAAACATGAAAGAGAATGCTATATGCAAGAAGCAATAGATAAACACAACAATGACTAGAGGTATATCAAATTCTATGCTCAATATTTTTGAAAGAGAATCTCCTCAATATAAAAACCGTTAATGAACAAGCAACATAAGAAATTAAAACTCCAACAAGCAAATTATTGTGTTATGACATGATCCTCGTTCATTCATCCCCATGCAATCTTCACTTGAGATTGTGAACTACATAGTGTGGCCTAATAACTCAAGTTTTTTAGTGATATTACTGGAGAACAGGACACACATGAACTCCTAACCGCTTGATTGGCTTGTTACCGAAAATGAAAGATCACAAAACTTGGCAATACAACCACAAAGAGAATACCACTCAAGGATATCCTCCGTTAATACTAGACGGCAAGCTCGTAGAACACACACCGACGACAATCTTTTTGCACATAGACCGGAGAAATATCAATTATTTATAGTTCACATCAATGCTTTAGTTTATAGCCAAGTAGTACTAGTACACCTTGCACTCGGAGCATCTAGAAGTACATACAACAAACAGAGTGCCATACTCTTCTCACAAGACTAACTTGTTACAAAGAACACACTAGCGTTTTTCAGCTTTGAGGATGTAACTTAGTTCTCAAGCAATAGATTAGCTATCCAGTGTCCAGCCTCAGAGGAATTGCAAGGTTGTCACTTTGCAAAAGCAGTATATCTTTACTCCTGGGCCTATATAGTAAAAAACATCACGCAATGCCGACCAAAGATCTAGTGAATATCCAACCTTTTTGGTAGATCTTTGTAGCTCATTTAATTTCTTTAAGTATTTTTCTTACGCAACGGTGGATGGATAATATCAACTTCATACATATTTGTTAACGGACAAGCACACGAACTGAGGCCCAACCGATACTTGGCTGCAGGCCCAACTAATTCCTTTTTGTTGTTCAAAAATAATTCTGTCACACGCAATGTGAGTTACGTCTACTTACGTGCGGGGGAGAAGTAGAATTATTGGGAAAAACTGGTTTTATAGGCTGGTGTGGATGTGACACTACAAGGTAACTTCCCGCCGCCTATTCTATAGGACAACGTCGTATAGAAACTCCGTAGGATCCAATAAGATTGCGTTATAGTGGGCAATTTGTATTTTTCTCTCCTTATTTATTCTAGGGGGTTGGGTTTTGAAGATGAGTGAGAAGGAGATAATGCATTCTGATTGGCTATCCTATATAAAAAGTATAAGACTTGTCCTATACTACTAGCTTGCATAATTTTGGGTTAGTACATGGGTGTAATTAATGGTGGTTGGAGAGGAGAATCCTTAAGAAAGACAAAAGATGGGGGGAGGATGATGACGTGGTAGAGTATTTATTAGGTGGTAGGTAGAGATTTTTTTTTGTCGGTCCAAAAAGCGTGTTACTATATTACTAAAACTTTGGGCACAGAGTACCCCATGATGATATATTTTTAAACCGTGGAGATTATTTGATGTGAAAGAAAATTATTTTGTTTATAGCTTTTGAACCGTGATGAATTTTTTAACAAAATAAAAACGGTTAGAATCCTTTTAAAAAATACAATCCAACAAGACTAATGTTGATATATTTTAAAAAAAATAATTTGAAGGTAGTAGGTAGAGATGATTGACGAGTGAGAAATTTGTTTTGTTTATAACTTTTAAGACGTGATTAATCTTGTAACAAAATAAATCTATTAGATTTGTTATAAAAAGTAGATTCCAGTAAAAACAATTTTATAAACTTTTGAGTAAAAATGATACGAATACTCATTTTCTAAGTAATAAACCTACTTTTTATATACTTATGAGTAAAAATGATAAATACTAATTTTTTTCATTAACTTAAAAAATAAATAAAAAGGAAATAGAGGAGACAAGTGGTAATGGAAGATTACAGAAGTGAGGAGAAAAATGATAGGCAGAGGAGAGAGGTCAGAGAAGTAAATATGCGTGTACTCATCATTAGTAAGTGTGTATTCAACATTTATAGCCATTAACTCCAATTTAATTAAGTTTATGCATTTGCACTTAAGCTTCTTTGAGTGTCAGTTATCCATTTTTAAGCGTCATTAGGAAACTTTGGGTGTCAATTCACCATTTATAGCTGCACTTACCTATTTAGACGTCATCCCCCTTCCAATTACCTTCCTCTTCTTCTCTATTTGTTTGGGCATGCAAATAACTAATTTTTGGTGTCATTAAGTTATTGTTAGTGTAATTATCAATATTTAGGCGTCAAACATCCCTATTTAGGCACCATTAAGTTGCTTTTGAGTGTCCATTATCCTTAATTTTGATTTTGTGTGTACGCTATTTGTTTGGGCGTCACTTATATGCTTCATGGTTCAATTACCAATATTTAGACGTTAAACGCCCTTATTTAGGCACCATTAAGTTATTTTTTAGTGTCAATTACCGTTAGTCGTGACGTAGTGCGTACATTATTTATTTGGGCGCTAATTATATGCTTCTGGGTGTCAATTACCAATATTTAGGCATCAAACACCCCTATTTGGATGCCACTAAGTTGTTTTTGAGTTTCAATTACCCTCAACCGTGATTTAGTACATATACTATTTGTTTGGGCGCCACTTATATGTTCCTGGGTGTCAATTATCAATATGTAGGCGTCAAACACCCATATTTGGGCATTATTAAGTTGTTTTTGATGTCAATTACTCTTAGCCATGATTTAGTACATACATTATTTGTTTGGGCACCACTTATACACTTCTAGGTGTTAACTACCAATATTTAGGCGTCAAACACCCATATTTGGGCATCATTAAGTTATTTTTAGATGTCAATTACCCTCAGTCGTGATTTAGTGCGTACACCATTTGTTTGGACACCATTTATATGCTTCTGGGTGTCAATTACCAATATTTAGTCGTCAAACACCCCCATTTAGATGCCATTAAGTTCTTTTTGAGTGTCAATTATCCTTAATTGTGATTTAGTACGTACAATATTTGTTTGGCCGCCATGTATATGCTTTTGGGTGTCAATTACCAATATTTAGACATCAAAACCCCTATTTGGGTGCCATTAAGTTGTATTTGAGTGTCAATTACCCTTAGCCATGACTTAGTGCATACACTATTTGTTTGAGTGCCACTTATATGTTTATGGGTGTCAATTATTAATATTTAGATGTCAAACACACCTATTTAGGTGCCATTAAGTTATTTTTGATTATCAATTATCTTTAGTCATGATTTAGTGTGTACACCATTTGTTTGGGCACCACTTATATGCTTCTGGGTGTCAATTAATATTTAGGCACCAAACACCCTTATTTGGGCGTCATTAAGTTATATTTGAGTTACCCTTAGCCATGATTTAGTGTGTTCACTGTTTATTTGAGCGCCACTTATATGCTTATGGGTGTTAATTATCAAAATTTAGGTGTCAAACACCCCTATTTGGGTGCCAATTACCCTTAGTCATGATTTAGTGTGTACACCATTTGTTTGGGCGCCACTTATATACTTCTGGGTGTCAATTATCAATATTTAAGTTTCAAACACCCCTATTTGGGCGTCATTAAGTTATTTTTGAGTGTCAATTACCCTTAGCCATGATTTAGTGTGTTCACTATTTGTTTGGGCGCCAGTTATATGCTTATGGGTGTTAATTATCAAAATTTAAGCGTCAAACACCCCTATTTGGGTGCCAATTACCCTTAGTCATGATTTAGTGCATACACCATTTGTTTGGGCACCACTTATATACTTCTGGGTGTCAATTACCAATATTTAGGCGTCAAACACCCATATTTGGGCTTCATTAAGTTATTTTTGAGTGTCAATTATCCTTAGCCATGACTTAGTGTGTACACTATTTGTTTAGCTGCCACTTAAATGCTTCTGGGTGTCAATTATCAATATTTAGGTATCACACACTCCTACTTAGGCGCCATTAGGTTGTTTTTGAGTGTCAATCACTCTTAGCCATGATTTAGTGTGTATACTATTTGTTTGGATGCCACTTATATACTTCTGAGTGCCAATTACCAATATCAGGTGTCAAACACCCCTATTTGGGCGTCATTAAGTTGTTTTTGAGTGTCAATTACTATTAGTCATGATTTAATGCATGTACTATTTGTTTGAGCGTCACTTATATGCTTTTGGGTGTCAGTTACCAATATTTAGGCGCCATTATGTCTTTGTTGAGTGTCAATTACACTTAACTATTTAGTTATTTCTAGGTGTCAAACCCTATTGCTTGTCCCTAAGCTATTTTTTGAGTCTCAATTACTATTTATAGGTGTCCAGTTCAACCCTACGTGACATGCTCGCAAGCTCACCAATGGTGTCAAACTCGATGAAATAAGGTTGCTGCAATGTAAATGGTAATATTGGTTGATTATCCCGCAAGGTTGCAGACTTGCAGTTATCCCGTAGGACACTGCTTTCAAAACGAGACTTTGCAATGTAACTAGTGATCGTTGCGATTCCGTGATCACTGAACTCCTCCTGTCACTCGGCAAAATGTCTCTACAGTCTGCTGCATTTTCCCAGTGCCTGTATTACTCAGGTCTGCAAGCCCACATTTTGCAGCCCCGAGCTTCCCTGAAACACTTTCCTGTCAGCAAGACGCAGAGAGGATCACAATCTATCGATGGTGGCCTCGAACAACGCTTGAGCTTTCTTTTAACAATGCCATTTCAAGACAGCAAACTCATTGACCATGTCATATGCAAGGAGTTCGTTCGTTCGTTCACAAAGGTTGGATTATACCCCGAGGCGCGGAATGACAAACGAGAAAACAGAGAGACTGTAGCTGGGCTTTGAATACATATATTCTCACTAGGCGTCAGCCAGAACGGTCGTCGGTCGCATCTCCAGAGTGCAGCTTTTAGGCGTGAAACCGACGGGTGGCTTGCATGGCTGCACGACGGCAGGAGGCTTTCTGTGCGTTTGAGTAAACGGGCTGCAGATGAAGAACCGATAAGCAAAACCGCCAGGAGGAGCGGACGAGTAGGTGTATAGTCCCACATCGTCTGTGGCAGAAGATAACGAGAGTCAACATCATTACAAAACCAGCCTGGCCGGCAACCTTACAACATACTTACCTGGACGGGGTCAATGGGTGATCAATAAGGCCTATGGCCTGAGTTGGCGGCCTTCATTGCACTTGGAAGGAGTGCCCGCCCAACATCTCCCCAAGTGGGAGAATGTACGTCATAATTTGTGGAAGGGGGGTACGCGTTCGCGCGGCCCCCACCAATTCCTAAAATTTCTTAATTTGAAAATTTCGGCTCCTAATAATTTAAAATGTATGTGAGCTTGCTTTTGGACATGTCAATAATTTATGTCAATAATTTAAAATGTTTATGTTATATCTGAAGAGTGTTTTCTGTCAATAATTTGAAAAGCTCGGCTACTATAATGTGGCATCTTGTTATGGTGGGGTGGGGGACGTGAGAGCAAAATTTATGGGTTGAAAACTATGTATTCTCTACGTCAAAGTCTAAAACCTAAACAGCAAAAAGTATCAACAAAATGTTCTATTAAGACAAAAGGACAAGAATTGGTTTTTGACTGGGTTTGTTCTTTGTAACGATCGTCGCCTCCTTTACAATACGATTGGATGTAATGGGGAGGCAGGAGCAAAATTTAACTCCCTATTTTGGTATTAGACGCTAGCTTACATTCGGCACAGAAAACGTGTCTTCCTGGAAGTTCTGTTATTAGTCTTTCCTGTTGATGATGACTATTATATGTTGGCTTCGTACATATCTTTTCAGTTGTCCCGCATTGTCCTCTTTTGGGGATGTTCAAATTTAGGTAGTCCAAACTAGGAGAACTTCTGTTGTTTTACACATTCAACTGTTTCGTGTCCTGGCGTTGATTTCAAAATTATGACTACACAATAAAAGTTTCGTAACATATACATGTAGGCGCGAGTTGCACAACTTCTGCGCTTATGGACTGATACCATGTAAAATGTGGAAAACTATTGAATGCCATAATGTCAGAACTCCATATTAAGAATATAAGAACGATGCAGTTGGATGTTGTCCGTTCTGTGCGCACCATAGGGGTGCGTGGTTCATTGCTAAAAAGAACATAACTCAAGCTCTATGTGAGAAAGAACTTCTATAGTTTTTGATTCAGGGACCATTGCTTTGGTTGAGCCCGTTACAGTGTATCCAACCTCTCCTACTGATTCTGCTATTGAACACTATGATACCAATTGAAATTGTCAATTTCCAAATCCAATAACATTAAATCAAACACATCAAGCAAAATTGTATGCTCATATCATGAATATCCATAGACAAATGAAAAGAGATCCAATAACTAGTATAGTTTAGATGATTCATCGGCTCAGATCTGCATCACACGAGCATGAGCTAATAAATCCACCGCAAAGTGTGTACTATAGTGGTGAACGAACAAAGTCAGAAGGTACTACATTCATATTTCAAAAGACAATTAATTTTGTGAATGTTTTAGTCGTATGCGTGGGCATATCTATCATGCGTGAGGGTGAGCACTCGTGGGATTCTAGAACCTGAAAATTAGTTTGTGCCGATCTAATTTGATTTCTTTTTCTTCACCCACCTCACGTTGTCATCGGCTCTTTGCTGCATATAAGATCCTAGGGTTGAATTCATTCCTTTGGACAACACACACATAACTAGATGAAAGTTTGCATGTTGATGCACAACATAAGAACCAGGAGCCTACTTCCTAGATAGATTCGGATCATGTGCCCAATTTGTGTGCTACTCGTGTTCACAAACATAAGCATTGACACACTGATAGGATGAGATGAGGGAAAATGTTAACTTAATAAATGAATGATTGTAATAACCGTACACTTTAATATAATTTAAATTGAACCACCTAACAGACCGAGGGATTGACATCCAATAATACACAAGTGACAAAAAGGACCATCCAATTAGAATATGGAAAATATAGGAAATCACTCATAAATAAAAAAAAGAACCACAAACCATTTTTTTTTCACAATCAGGTGTCAAGGAGGATTTTAAACACATCCATTTAGACAAAAAAAACCACCAGTTTGTCTGAATGTCTAGAAAAAAGTTCCACCTTTACATGATTATGCCATACAAGACCGAGTGCTATATGCCAATAGCATGGCAATGCAAGCTTACAAGTGGGACAAATCTCTAATAATTACATCTTTTTTATATTTATTGTGAATTGTTGGGAAATATGGACACAAAGTAAGACAACTAAAATAAAAATTAATCTATTCGTATTCTCATAACAATAAGATTGCGTCAAATACTATAAAATAAGAGGATGGTTTAACGAGCTTATACCTAATTCTGGAACAAGTCCAACGACTACCACTCGTTGCAGGACAACTATCTTCTAGTTGCTTTTCGGCGGTGGTTGTGCAACTCCTAGTCTTCACCACAGATGGCTCTACAACGGCTCCTGCAGTCTCGCCACAGACTGCAAACTGACGTTGCCCTCCTAGCAGTACTCAGACTCATGCCTCCAGAGTAGTCTGCACAGACCAACTAGAACTCCTCTTGTCCTTCTAGAACAGATAGGATGGAGTTGTCCCTCCTGCTGGTGTACTAGTCACTAACCTGCTCTCCCACAATGATCCTCATTTGTTCTCTCCCTCGCTATCCCTTCCTAGTCGAGTAGGACTTTGCTTGAGCTCTCTTGATTACAACAACCAGAGAGGATAATAATTGTCAGAGCAAATGATTCTCAATGTGTCGGGAAGCTCCAAGTATCCCTCTGTTATTGGTGGGATTAGGGTCAGGTTTCTCAGTATGTGCGAGATCTATGTGGGAGTGGAAGTGACCAGAAGATCATGAATTTTCTCAACCTACGAAATCTGAAATAGTCATTTGGCAATTGAACCGATCGGTTCAGGCATGAGACGGTCGGCTCGATAAGCGAGATGGTTGTTTCACATGTTTCCTAATCGCATCTGAATTTGGTAAAATTGTTAAATTAATGAAACATTAATTTCTTGTGTCAATTTAATTGAAGAAGTGAAACGAATAATCTTTCTCACGAATTCAAAAAAACTATTAGAACCTTCATTTGGCCCAACCAAGCCCAACAAGTTCACCAATTGAACCAGTCGTCTCACTCATCTGAGCCGATCGGTTCACCCAGTGAGCCGATCGGTTGGTGCCTTATTTGTAAAGATCTTCAGTCAACTCGGTTCCAATCAGCCTGACACTCAAAACGATCATTTCACTGGGTGAGCCGATTGGTTGGCAGTCCAGTCAGTTGATTTGTTGCTTGAATTGAGTACCTAAAAGCTTTAGTAATCAAACTAATCATCATTTATGATTAAACTCCTCTTCTAGATGAGTTCCTATGTACGTGACTCTATAGGTCCCATATCACAATAGCAGTGAATGTCCATAACTAGCTTGAGACATCACAATCAAGGAGCGGTGCCTAGTTGCATATCAGTTCTACCCAAGTGAATGTAAAGTTAGAGAATAACTTCAACCTAGAATTTGTGTAAGGTCTTATAGTGATTGTATAATTCCTTTATCTTTGATATCCAGAATGAACTCGAGGTATGGAATCATCATGCCCTCAATGTTAAATCCATGTTCCTTGAACCAAGAGCAGATTGTCTGAGATAATGGGACCTCAATATCATATATTGATTCACATGTACATGTGTATACATTTCTGAGTCTCTCTTATCAAGTGGTTAGGATACCAAACTCCAGTAGGAGGGACAAATTCCATCTCTATCACTCATAGTCAGTCCCCATGTATCAAAGCTACCCAATCATCACCTTTATGGTAACATATATTTCATGATTACGTTTGATGATTTCAAAGTATACCCAACGACGTGTGATGAGTGAAGTGATTTCAGGTCTAAAAATCACAATCACCACCTTCAGAATGAGAGATGATTATGACCACCAATGATGGTTTCCATGTTGTTAGCTATGTGCCCAAGTTTTAAACTTATAAACTTGAACACTACCCCGCAAGTATACGAGTGCCTGTAGTATTATCGAGGTTATCCAAGGAGGAAGGTAATTTTAGACACAAGAGCAATGAAGTTCAACAATATAGATCTTTTTAATAAGAGAGGTTTTGTTATGTTAACTAAACAATTAAAAGGAAATGAACTAAAACTGAAAACACTGGTATTAAGGATCAATTTGGATTAGGGATTCTTGATGACTGGGTTTCACAGTTACATCATAACATGAAGAACAACATAGATAAAAAACATTAGAAATAACACAAGGGAGGCTTAATAATAAAGATATATCATTCTAATTGACAACAAGACATCTACCAACAATAGGCTTAATAGAGTCAAGAACAATAACATTGAGATTACCATTTCTAGTTGCCTTGTATATAACATTGTAAGAGAGGTAATCTAGAAGCAAGCATTGTAGTGAGGTAAAAATAACAAGATAGCCATTATCACATAACTGACTAACACTAATTAAATTATGATGTAGGCCATACACAAGAAGAACATTCTTGATGCATAGTGAATCACCTACATCACCCTCACTTATCACTTTACCTTTGTTGTTGTCACCAAATGTCACTGATCCTCCTTTCTTCTTTGTGAATGGATTGAAGTGACTAATTTCACCAGTCATATGCTTTGAGAAACCACTATAAATCTATTTTCCTTTTACCTACAAGAAAGAAAGATGTTGGTGCCCAATTCAAACCTTGGGATCCAGTGTTAATTTGAGGATCTATTTCATCTTTGGGTTGGTCCCCTTCTCTCTATAAGGACAATAAGTAGAGTAAAGGTCATCACTTTTACAATGTACACAAACCAAAGGTGTAACGACAATCATCAACCTGACAAATAAATCGTTACTAGTTAAGCGGAATAAACATAAATAGCAGATTATTGAAAATCACTAAAAATTAAAACCTTTTTTAAAAGATCCATTCATAGGAAAACTCTTCCAACAAGAACCAATGTATTACAATTGCAACCTGGTTCATAAGTACATATCTTGTACCATTTCTTCTTGAGGTTTACAACATCAACTGCCTTGTTAAAAGCTAAACACAGACAGAATAAGAACCTCGAGGCATCAAGCCAAAATATCAAAATGATTTATTAAAAGCACTACTATTAAATCCGAGGACCTGATAGTACATAGACGACACATAAGACTTCTATCTACAAGACACGACAGACAATACACTCAACATGAGTTGTCCCTGTCGTCCCTGCTGCTGTTGAAGTTCCTCCTCTGCAAGATGTTCTCACTCTCCTATGTGCTTGTCCACCTAAAAATGTTGGATCCCATGGGGGTGAGACAATTGTAATTGCCCCGGCGGGAGATATAACTCTCTGCCAAAAACATTATTATGGCAATTTAATGACATAAAACTGAGCAGAGGATAAGCAGTTTAGATTATTCTCATCTTTTTAAAGTATTGCAACTATCCATGATAGAACAGTAAATCATCTATTCTCTTTATAAGGAATATGGAGAACATGTATGTCATTTATCTATCATACTGTATCAACATATCAATATGTCAAGCTTTTCTTGTGATACTTATTATCCTAAAATGCCACCCATGAATTACTCTTATTTCTATCTATTGGCCTTAGCCAATCAGCTTAAACAGATATTGAAATTATATTTGTCATGCACTCATACATCATTAATATTGCATTGGGTTATTACCAATCCTGTGTCATCATTACATGCATTGTGCCTCTGCCAGGTATTGGACTCTTCCAAACTTGATTACACCGCTAGGCATTGGTCCATAACCAATCCTGATTACACCGTCAGGCATTGGACTTTAACCAATCCTGATTACAGGCACTGAGTCTCTGCCAGGTATTGGACTTTAACCAATCCTGATTACACCACTAGGAAGTTGACTCTAACCAATCCTGATTACATGCTTTATGCCTCTGTCAGGTATTGGACTTTAACCAATCCTGATTACACCGCCAGGCAGTGGACTCTAATCACTCTTGATTACATGCTTCATGCCTCTATCAGGTATTGGACTTTAACCAATCCTGATTACACCGACAGGCAGTGGACTCTAACCACTCCTGATTATAGGCTTCATGCCTCTGCCAGGTATTAGACTTTAACCAATCCTGATTATACTGCCAGGTAGTGGACTCTAACCACTTCTGATTACATGCTTCATACTTCTTCCATGTATTGGACTTTAACCAATCCTGATTACACCGCCAGATAGTGGACTCTAACCACTCCTGATTACAGGCTTCATGCCTCTGCCAGGTATTGGACTTTAACCAATCCTGATTACACCGCCACACAGTGGACTCTAACCACTCCTGATTACAGGCTTCATGCCTTTGCCAGTTATTGGACTTTAACCAATCCTGATTACACCGCCAGGTAGTGGACTCTAAACACTCCTGATTACAAACTTCATGCCTCTGCCATGTATTGGATTTTAACCAATCTTGATTACACTGCCAGACAGTGGACTCTAACCACTCCTGATTACAGGCTTCATGCCTCTGCCAGGTATTAGACTTTAACCAATCCTGATTACACAACCAGACAGTGGACTCTAACCACTCCTGATTACAGGATTCATGCCTCTGCCAGGTATTGAACTTTAACCAATCCTGATTACACCGCCAGGCAGTGGACTCTAACCACTCCTTATTACAGGCTTCATGCCTCTTCCAGGTATTGGACTTTAACCAATCTGGATTACACCGCCAGGCAGTGGACTCTAACCACTCCTGATTATAGGCTTCATGCCTCTGCCAGGTATTGGACTTTAACCAATCCTGATTACACCGCCAGGCATTGGTCCGTAACCAATCCTGATTACAGGCATTGAGCCTCTTCCAGGTATTGGACTTTAACCAAACCTGATTACACGGCCAGACAGTGGACTCTAACCACTCCTGATTACATTTCACTATTACTAGGCATTACCTTGGTAAAGCCATCATACTCATCCACATTCTTTATATAATACAAGTATTCCTTAGGTCTCATTTTAATATATTCAAAGCACCATAGCCCTTATTTTGGCTATGACTATAATGCATGTATGAACAAGATTTCATTATTATCTGTGTAACCATTTATTACTATTATTATTATTATGTTACAGGGTTCCCATTTATCTGGTTTATTTCAAACATTACAAGTTCTTACATCAATCTTTAGATCAATATCTTGTCACCTCTCATTAGGCAACAACTAATCACATGACTCACAAGGCCCATTAAAGATCTTGTCACCTCTCACTAGGCAACAACTATTCACATGGCTCACAAGGCCATTAAACATCTTGTCACCTCTCACTAGGCAACAACTATTAGGTTTAGGGTTTCCCCTTATTGCTGGATAGGGTTTCAAGTTCATATTATTAATTCAAACCCTAATTCGTTGCTCCACACATCTAGGAGCATACATTGAAATCATAAGTATTCAATTATACTTATTTATTCTCATCATTTATCATTAAATGAATCATCAACACAAGGTATGAGTTTGTCTCTCATCCTTACCAGGGTATGATTACATCATACTTATTAACTTGGCTTAACCCTTTCTCAAGGTATGTTAGCCCACACTTATCCAATTGCATTAAACTTATTACATCTCAATGTAACAATTGACATAACACACTTCATGTGTTACTCATCCAAGTATATTGGATTTAAGGTGCATCAAGGTACATCAACCTTGAAATGCTGGATGTGATATCTATCATGTCTTAATGTATCACTTCCCTCATCACTTTTAACTTACTTAAATTCATCAACTTATCTTGTATTAGGGTATTTCCCATCTTGATACTTTATGCACTAGCCTATCACATTTATTCTGTTGTGTATTGATCATGACTCATACATTTGAATTGTCCAACCATCATCAATTGATGTGGACTCATCTCAGGTTGAGACATTGTTGATATAGGATTAACCATTATCAACCACTTTAGGTGTTTCACCTATCAAGGTATTAGCCATACCATTACTTGGTATTACACTCATTACTCCTAAGAGTGTCTTACTCTCACCTTTATAGGGTGTCTCGGGTTGTAGGTGTATGAACACTCACCATATCGGGTTAGGATTTGCACTTGTCTCCATATCGGGGATGAGGTATTTTCTTGACCTCATATCGGGCACAAGGTATATGTATGTGTCGCCCATGATACTTATGAGGTATCAACCCATCACCATGTTAGGCTAGAAGTACATTCAATCACCCTATCGGGCTAGTCACCATCTAGGGTTAGCCATGACGGGTTAGGGTTACCTTATCATCTAGGGTCGTTTATCATGCAACCCTATCGTGCAACCATATTGTGTAACCATGTCGTGCAACCATATCGTGAAACTATATCGTGCAACTATGTCATGTAACCATATCGTACAACTATGTCATGTAAGCATGTCGTGTAATAGCACTTGTTACACTTCACTTATATCAGGTTACCCAAATTAGGGTTTCTTGTCATCTTACAAATATACAATTATCTTTGTATCTTGTATGGAGTCTATAATAGAATTCCTATCGTGAAAGTGGTGTATACTACACCCCCATATCGTTCAAATAGGTTTACAAACCTATTCATATCATTTTAGTGAAATAGGTGCATCATCATATCGGGTTAGGGGTGCTTGCACCCGATATCACTTTTATAAGGTGATTCCATCATCTTCAAGATTTAGACCTTTGTTCTATATATTATAGTTCATGTCAACAGGTCTAAGAAACTACTATAACTCATAATTTCATCAAATATTTCAGGAAATTTCGGAATTAAAAGTAATTCATTAAGTATAGCAATTTAGGTGATGAATAATAACATGGTTGAGTTCAAGTTATATAACCCGCCTTAAGAAACACTTCAAAGCTCAAATATCCAAATGTCCACGTTCCTAAGGTTGAATATGACTTATGAAAAGTCCAAGGCTCGTTCACAACTCCTTCATATACAAGGAATCACTATGGATAAGCAATTGGTGAAGAAAAGAAAGGTAGATCATAACCCTAGTTCCATGCTTCAATTCAAGCTTGAAGACAACTATGGCTCACCTTAGAGTTAAGGTTTGAGATCCTTAACACCTTTGCACGATACACTAGTGTCCTTGAACGATATTCCACCCCTCTTGAACTATATGGCACTCACTTGCACGATATGCCACTCAACTCTTCACCCTATTGGCCGATATCACCTTATATGGCCAATTTCACCTACTTGGTCGATATGCTCTTGCCATGGGTGATATACCAAGGCCTATGCACGATACCACAACATTCCTTCATGATATGGGAGCTCTATGCATGATACCTTAGGGTAGGAGGGTGGTAAGGGTCGCAAAATTGCACCAAGGGGTGAAACTAGGGGTATATATACTTGTTGTTCATGAAGGAAGGTAAAAATGAGGTGTCAACATTTTGAGCTAGTAGGTGCCACGTGTCCATGCATGGTGACACGTGTACATGCATGCATACACATTTATCTTCACATGAAAAAAGGTTGAGGATCATCTAGAGATGCAAATCCGTCCATTGCTTATCCATTTGGATAAGTCATCTAGGTTTAATCACTATTTTAAGTCAAGCCGATACACTTTTTCTAAGGAAACTTGCTGGCTGTCACACCTCACCTCTTTGAGGTGCTTTGCACGATATGAACTTTTACAAGAGTTCACAAAAAGATATGGGACACCTCCTTGGGCTCCATGGCCGATAGACACTCATATATAAGCTTTTCAACTTGATACAACTCAAGTTAAGCTTTCATATTCAACCCCCTTTCTTGGTCATTTCATCACCAAGATTACCATCACTCATAAGTGATTCAAACATGGTGTCGCATTCATTATCTCTCCTCTAAATGATACTAGGAGGGAGTAGGGACACTCTAGAGGTGGTAATTTGTATATCAACCCCACATTTTGGGTAAATTACAATTCGTACCAAAATTGGTGCACAAGGTACCAACATTGTTCAAACAAGTTCAAACTTGGGAATTTGAGCTTTCCACAAGCCACCACTTAGCATGATTCTCTATCTTATGATGATAAAACACATGGGGGTACATTTAACATGTGAAATTTTGCATTATAGCCCCTCAATTTGGGTAAATTGTACTTTGGTCCAAAGCAAAGGAAAATTGCTCAAACAACATTTAATCGGGACCAAACTTAAAACATGAGTGTGTCACATGATAAAAAAGCAACTTAGAGGATTATATTAAAGTTCAAAACAACTTTATTAGCCAAAACAATTAGTGTTAACTCATAACCCATGTCAGGGTTGTTACAAGTTATACACCCCTAACAAGGATTTCATCCCCGAAATCCCAGATAAAGAGAGACAGATATTATTCATACATCATCTCATAAAGTCTCATAACATCTCAATGTCATGTTTATGCAAGGAATAAACCCCTAACATATGATGTCCATGCTATATTATATAACCAATTTAATTTCATAGTTAACCACTCCAGGTGGTCAACATATTTTATCTGATACCAGATTCCCTTACCTTGGTATCCATTACATGTGCTGGAAACACATCACATATTCTTCTTTTGTTTATAAGTTGATTTACAATTAAATCAAATTCCTTCGTATATCAATCAGAATGTGGTAGAAATATCCATGCCACATCTCCTTCTTCATTAGGCTTCTTTGGATTGTTTCAGAATGACTACTTGATCAGAGTAATCATAAAGATAATAATATAAGAGTTCCATACTTACCTTGCATTCAATAGATGAATACCTGGCCAGGGTATTCAAGAACTGAAATTAGGTAGTATGCTTTTATTTTATTTTATGTTTTCATTTCTTTAAATTTGATATACTTAATATCTTAGATTTTCTATGAGTTTCTCTTTCATTTCTTCACTTCCTTGATGAAGAAAGAGAAATTTCAAAACACATGAAATAATATTAAATTGAACACAAGTTTTCATCCTACTCATCTCTTCCTCATATTCCCAAAGGATTATACAGATGAACTAAACAACAACCACCCTTCTTATAGTAGAGAGTGCAAGATAATTCAAAATAGAAAGTTCTATATTGATATGTCTACTTGTTACAGGTTATTTAGTGTCTTGTCTGTTGAGTCACCTCATCACTTTCTATTTGGACATTGCCACCTCAGATGTCCTCTCTGTCCACATTTATAGCAAGCTCGAAGCTTTTTAGGTGACTTCTACTCAGGTGCACTATATTGTACTTGAGTCTGTACTATTAAAATCTTTGATTATTTAGTACCACTAATTCCTTGTTCCTGTAACTGTTTAGACTTCCTTTTAAGGCATGTCTCATGTTTCTTTGTCATAGATCCTTCTATCCTTCAAATTGACTCCACAAATGTGGCAAACCTCTCTCTAATTTCTAGGGCAGAAGCCGGAATAGACATCTCAACATTCAATCCTTTCTCAAAACGTCAAATCTTTTCCTCCTCAGTAGCAACCATCTGAGGAAAAAATCGTAAAAGTTCCATGAACTTAACCTCATATTCACTTATTGACATGGCTCCCTGTTGTATCTTCTCAAATTGTGAGATCTTTTCATCTAAATAAGTATTTGGAAAATACTTATTGATGAATTCTCGATGAAATTCCTCCCATCCAACCTCTTCATCATTCCTTTTTATTTCTTCTATAGCCCACCAATGTCCAACACTACCCTTCAAAAGGTACACATCATGATTAAATTTGTCAGCATTCGGGATACTGAGGATCTTAAAAGCCTTTTATAACTCAGTGAGCCAGAGATCAACATCTACTGGGTCAGATGTCCCAGCATATTCTATGGCTCCTACATGAAGTAGTCATTCAAAGGTCTTACTAGACCCATATCCCTCATTGGGAGCTGGTGCCCTAGGTGCCGGTGCTGGCATTCGGTCTGTCATATACATCACTGTAGTCATGAATTGCCCAAAAAGTGTAGAAGAAGCTTGGTTTCTCATCATGACTTCATCAACATGGGGATTCTCAGGCACTGTTTCTTCTCTTGCCTGATCCCTGGCACCTATTACTGGTGCATCAACATTGCTCTCGGCAACGTATTCCACATGTCCTCCAGACATCTTTGAGTTATATATCTTCTTCTGCATAAGCAAAAAGCACTGTAAGATACACTGGGTACACTTAGAACAGACTCGATACCTTAGTCTTATGTCTCTGTAGACTCAGCGAACCTAGAGCTCTAATATCACACTTGCAACGACAGTCATCAAACTGACAAACAAATCGTTACTAGTTAAGCGGAATAAACATAAACAACAGATTACTGAAAATCACTAAAAATTAAAACCTTTTTCAAGAGATCCATTCATAGGAAAACTCTTCCAACAAGAACCAATGTATTATAATTGCAACTTGGTTCACAAGTACATATCTTGTACCATTTCTTCTCAAGGTTTACAACATCAACTGCCTTGTTAAAAGCTAAACATAGATAGAATAAGAACCTCGAGGCATCAAGCCAAAATCTCAAAACGATTTATTAAAAGTACTACTATTAACTCCGAGGACCTGAGAGTACAAAGACGACACATAGGACTTCTATCTACAAGACACGACATACAATATACTCAACCTGAGCTGTCACTGTTGTCCCTACTGCTGCTGAAGTTCCTCCTCTGCAAGATGTTCTCACTCTCCTATGTGCTTGTCCACCTAAAATTTTGGATCCCACGGGGGTGAGACAATTATAATTGCCCCAGCGGGAGATATAACTATCCGCCAAAAATGTTATTATTGCAATTTAATGATATAAAACTGAGCAGAGGATAAGCAGTTTAGATTATTCTCATCTTCTTAAAGTATTGCAACTATCCATGATAGACCAATAAATCATCTATTCTCTTTATAAGGAATAGGGAGAACATGTATGTCATTTATCTATCATACTATATCAACATATCAATATGTCAAGAGTTTCATGTGATGCTTATTATCCTAAAATGCCACCCATGAATTACTCTTGTTTCTATCTGTTGGCCTTAGCCAATCAGCTTAAACAGATATTGAAATTATATCAGTCGTGCACTCATACATCATTAATACAGACATTGGGTTATTACCAATCATGTGTCATCATTACAGGCATTGTGCATCTTCCAGGTATTGGAATCTTCCAAACCTGATTACACTGCCATGCATTGGTCCGTAACCAATCCTGGTTACACCACCAGGCATTGGACTTTAACCAATTATGATTATAGACATTGAGCCAGTTGGTTATTTATACAAACGAGTTTCAATCATAAGAATGATCTTTTACTCAACTAGCTATATCCCGCAAGTATACGAGAGTAGTTGTAGTCGAGGTCGAACACAAGGAGCGTTGGTTAGTTAGGCGCAAGAGTTATGATTTTCAATAATCTAGATCATTGTACATAAGATGATTGGATTAGAAAAACTAAATTATAGATTTAAAACAAAACAGTAAATTAGAACTTAAGAAAGGTTAAGAATCAGACTTGGAAGGATCTTAGACTTGGGATTTCACTATCACATCATAGCTTATATTAAAATATGAATTTAAACATGTTAATTAACTTGCAAAGGAGGTTTGTAGTCATCACTCACCTCCCAGTGAAGTAATGACGATTCTAACTCCATACATCACTCTCGTGCATGTATTTCATTTTGAATCACAAACCTTGCTCCTCAACTTAATCCCATCCACTCTCGCGGTCAAGGACAAGTTGCCAAAAGAGTAACACCATACTCTCAAACACATCTTCTCAGATTATGAAAGAAAGCATAAAATATGCAAGTATGATGGCCAATCACACAAACAAGCATTTCAGATCTGAAACAACTCTTGGAACATGCAAGAAACTAATATTTAGTACGAAATTCATATGTTCATACAAGCTATGACATGGGAGTTACTCTCCCATGTCCAAGATTCGGATTCTACTCGTCCATGATCATGTATTGCAGAAATGTTACAGAATTTTCAGAGTTTAACATGGTTTAGAGAAGGAAAAGCTAGGAGAAATGAAAGTGTAACCCAAGAGAAGTAGAATTACGTCTTGGGGACAAAATTCCACTCCTAAAGCTGCTCCAAAACGGACTGGCTCCTCTCCCGAGAAGCTGTACGAAGTTGGGGAAGCTTGGCTGCACCTTGGAGAAGACAATGGAGAAGAAGAGAAGAAGAAATAGACTCCTTTCCCAAGAAACCACCCTTGATCTCCTCAAAATTGCCTTCCTCTGCTTTAGGCTTGCTCTGGGATGAGGGAACTAACAAAAATGACCACTCGACTTCCCTCCTCTCTTTAGATTCAAAATCTCGGATTTCCAAATTCTGAAACTGCCGGCTGAACGGCGTTCAAAGGGAATTTGCACCCCGTGCAAGTTTCCAGAAAAGTCTGCAGAAAAACGAGTAGGATTTTTGGGAACTTGCACGCCGTTCAAACAAGTTGAACGCCGTGCAAGTTGCTGTTTCTGCACAAAAAAGCATTGAAATAAGTTGTTTTTAAACCAAAAAGACAAGGCAAGTTATGGTAAAGCATTTTTGACGAATTGATGGCAAAAGTAATATGAAAAGAGACTAAATTAAATCAGAATGAATCAAAATGTTGTGTGAAAACATGATATATAAATCACACAACAAATCCCCCTAAGCTTGAACTGTTGCTTGTCCTCAAGCAAAGAGAAACATGGCTATATGAAAGAAAGAAATTTTTACCCATGTGTGAATGAACAGAGAAACAGATATGCAATAAGCTCAGACATGTGTGCAATGAGTTCGTGTTTGTAGAAAATATCTCCAAAATCTCAACATCAAAGGTAGAAAGAATTAGTTCATTAAGGTTGATTCCAAAACCAAACAAATACCTAACTAACAACACTAATAAGAATATGGATACTTAAATCAAAAGGTTAGTGCATTTGCATAACAGAAATTTCAGCTATATGGATTTTTGAAGACCAAAAGAATGCTGTCCTTAACCAACTTGATTGAACTCTTTTCCAAAAGATATAGCAATAAGATTTTTGGGTTTCCAGCATTCGGCTGCTAATTTAGGCTTATGCTCACGTGGAATGCTGGTTGGGGTGTTTTTCTTACCCTCTTTTCATTACTCATATCACCTAACCGTCGTTGCCAGATCGGGCTTACACTAGGCTAGCATAATATGTGGGCCATAGGGCCATCTTTTATTGGGTAAAGGTATGAAACAAAACAAAAAGTCAAATGAGAAGGTTAAAGACAACAAAGTTTTTGTCATTCTTTTAAAAGGTTTTCACTGTAAAATTCGTTTTCAATTGCACTAACAGTTTGATAAAAGTATCCTGTATTTTCACTAGTGTTGCAAGTTAAATGATTTGCCAAAATTTTTCGAATCATTACATGTTTTGAGTATTCCATGATGCAGAAAAAAAAGAGATATCAATTACAAACACATTCTCATCAATGTACATGGGTAATTTTCAGTTTCCATTTCATTCAACATGTTTTCAAATTTTTCTCTTACATATAGCCAATCATATCTCATTGAGGAACAAAATAAAAGGGGTTTCATTCTAACAAGGTAGTCTCTGATCATATGGAATTTTCCCATCAAAGAACAAAACAGACTAACATGAAAGAAAAAGAACTGACACAACAGACTCAACTGAAAGAAAAACTGAAATACAACTGAAAGAAAAACTGAAATAAAGATACAACTACCAAATACCAAATACCGGTCGGTTGTGTCCCCCCTAAGCTTGAAATCAGCAGTGACCTCACTGCTTCAATCGCACTCAAGAAGTACACAACCGGGTACCTCATCATGGTGGAAACATCAAAGTCCATGGAGGACCGGTGCTCTGATTTGCAGCTGGAAATTGTTGTGCTAAAGATTTATGCCTCCTTGCAAATATGTCCTTGATTTGGGGCAAGAGAAAGCACCTATTAGCTGCAGCAAGAATAGTCTTTTGTATGCCAATACTATTGGTCTTTTCATTCTCCTTTGAAGCATCACCAAAATATGAGTTGGGAAGAGTGTTCTCATTATAAAGCAATGTGTCATCTAGAGTGTGAGGAGGAAAGACATATGACTTGCTTGCAGAATCAACATGTAGAGCATGTGTTCTAGCTTTCTCCCCTTTAGTTGCAACTTCATAATCATCATGGATATCAACATCATCATACTTTGAAGGATATAACTCTATAAAAACTCCATTCTTTGATGTCACCGGCCTAAAATATGTAGGATTTGTCTCTGGTGGGCTAGGCAAGAAAGGTGGAAATGCTTCTTTGCTAGGAAGAGCTTGTTGGGCAATTTGTTTCTCCAATATATGTGCATGAGTGGCTATAGTATCCACCTTAGAAGAGAGTTGGAAAATGGCACCCTTCATTGATTGGCTTTGTTGATGGAGCTCCTCATTTTGCTGCATTTGAGTTGAAATATATGTTGCAAGCATGGACTCTAATCTAGAAGTTACTTGTGGTTGTTGTGGCTGAATGAAATTCGGGTTTGCATTGTTGTAGAAATCTGATGGAGTGTAGTCCATTGGAGAATAAATAGAAGAAGCATAAGATGTAGAGGATGAGTGTCTAAACAACCCACATGCATCACAAATAATATTAGTTGCTTGAAATAGTTGTGTGCTTAGCTTCTCAAACCTTTGTGATAAAGTGTCTAGCTTTGCTGCAATTATGTCTATAGCACCAACTGTGTGATCTTCCACTTGCATTCTAGAAGTAGTATGTGAAAAGGATGGGTGGTATCTTGTAGACGGACTCCATTGGCAATGATTTACTACCATATCTTCAATAATAGCATATGCTTCTCTATAAGATTTGTTCATTAGAGCTCCATTTGCAGCTGCATTAATAGACATCCTTGTATTGTAGCACAAACCATTATAGAAAGATTGCAATAGAAGCCAATTGCTTAGACCATGATTTGGACAAAGATGTTGAAGATCTTTGAACCTCTCCCATGTATCATACAAGGTCTCTCCATCTCTTTGAGAATAATTGATGAGTTGACTCCTTAGCTGCAAAGTTTTGCTAGGTGGAAAATATCTTGCCAAAAAGACCTTTAGAAGCTCCTCCCAAGTGTTGATTGACTTCTTTGGCAAAGTATAGAGCCATGCCTTGGCTCTATCTCTACGAGAGAATGGAAAAAGGATTAGGCGTATCCCATCAGTAGGAACGCCATATATCTTTATGGTGCTTAGCAACTGTAGAAATTCAGCAATGTGGAGGTTTGGATCCTCCATTGGTGTCCCTCCAAATGCATTCAGCTGTAGCAATTGTATGATGGCTGGGCTGATAGCAAACTCCTCTGCCTCAAATTCTGAAATATTAATAGGCCCACTCATGTGCATTGCACCTGTACCAAAGTAGTCCTTAAGAGGAAGGTCATCCTCTTTGACTAGTTCTTCATGTGGATTCGGAGGCTTAGGTGGGGGATGTGGCGTAGATGGTGGTGGTGTATGTGGTATGGATGAAGGTGGTGGATATGAGGGTGTGGAAGAATGTGGTATGGGTGTTGGTGGTGAATTAGGTGTGAATGATGGTGGTGTGGATGAAGGATGCATGGATGAATGTCGTTTGGATGATGGTGACATGGATGATGGTTGTGTGGGTTGTAATTCCTCCATACATGTTTGGGTTTCACTCTTTCTTGGTCCATGAGGGCTGCAAATAGTGTGTTCATTTTCTAAATGTAGAGATATGCACGGTTCAAGGATCTTTTTATGAACACCCCATATGCTCCTGCAAATAAACAAGGTGAGTGAGATACAAAAACAAACATGGAAGATACAACAAATTATGATGATCATGATGAATTATGATTTATGGATATGATGGTGGATATGAAGGTTGTGATCTAGTCTCATTTACTTATCAACAACTCTTACTCTAACAGGAATACCGATGCTCCCCGGCAACGGCGCCAAAAACTTGTTGGTTATTTATACAAACGAGTTTCAATCATAAGAATGATCTTTTACTCAACTAGATATATCCCGCAAGTATACGAGAGTAGTTGTAGTCGAGGTCGAACACAAGGAACGTTGGTTAGTTAGGCGCAAGAGTTATGATTTTCAATAATCTAGATCATTGTACATAAGATGATTGGATTAGAACAACTAAATTATAGATTTAAAACAAAACAGTAAATTATAACTTAAGAAAGGTTAAGATTCAGACTTGGAAGGATCTTAGACTTGGGATTTCACTATCACATCATAGCTTATATTAAAATATGAATTTAAACATGTTAATTAACTTGCAAAGGAGGTTTGTAGTCATCACTCACCTCCCGGTGAAGTAATGACGATTCTAACTCCATACATCACTCTCGTGCATGTATTTCATTTTGAATCACAAACCTTGCTCCTCAACTTAATCCCAGCCACTCTTGCGGTCAAGGACAAGTTGCCAAAAGAGTAACACCATACTCTCAAACACATCTTCTCAGATTATGAAAGAAAGCATAAAATATGCAAGTATGATGGCCAATCACACAAACAAGCATTTCAGATCTGAAACAACTCTTGGAACATGCAAGCAACTAATATTTAGTACGAAATTCATATGTTCATACAAGCTATGACATGGGAGTTACTCTCCCATGTCCAAGATTCGGATTCTACTCGTCCATGATCATGTATTGCAGAAATGTTACAGAATTTTCAGAGTTTAACATGGTTTAGAGAAGGAAAAGCTAGGAGAAATGAAAGTGTAACCCAAGAGAAGTAGAATTCCATCTTGGGGATGAAATTCCACTCCTAAAGCTGCTCCAAAACGGACTGGCTCCTCTCCCGAGAAGCTGTACGAAGTTGGGGAAGCTTGGCTGCACCTTGGAGAAGACAATGGAGAAGAAGAGAAGAAGAAATGGACTCCTTTCCCAAGAAACCACCCTTGATCTCCTCAAAATCGCCTTCCTCTGCTTTAGGCTTGCTCTGGGATGAGGGAACTAACAAAAATGACCAAGCATAACTGTCCCTCGACTTCCCTCCTCTCTTTAGATTCAAAATCTCAGATTTCCAAATTCTGAAACTGCCGGCTGAACGGCGTTCAAAGGGAATTTGCACCTCGTGCAAGTTTCCAGAAAAGTATGCAGAAAAACGAGTAGGATTTTTGGGAACTTGCACGCCGTTCAAACAAGTTGAACGCCGTGCAAGTTGCTGTTTCTGCACAAAAAAGCATTGAAATGAGTTGTTTTTAAACCAAAAAGACAAGGCAAGTTATGGTAAAGCATTTTTGACAAATTGATGGCAAAAGTAATATGAAAAGAGACTAAATTAAATCAGAATGAATCAAAATGTTGTGTGAAAACATGATATATAAATCACACAACAAAGCCTCTTCCAAGTATTGGACTTTAACCAATCCTGATTACACCGCCAGACAGTGGACTCTAACCACTCCTGATTACAGGCTTCATGCCTCTGCCAGGTATTGGACTTTAAACAATCCTGATTACACCACCAGGCAGTGGACTCTAACCACTCCTGATTACAGGCTTCATGCCTCTGCCAGGTATTGGACTTTAACCAATCCTGATTACACCACCAGACAGTGGACTCTAACCACTCCTGATTACAGGCTTCATGCCTCTGCCAGGTATTGGATTTTAACCAATCCTGATTACACCGCAAGGTAGTGGACTCTAACCACTCCTGATTATAGGCTTCATGCCTCTGCCAAGTATTGGACTTTAACCAATCCTGATTACACCGCCAAGCAGTGGACTCTAACCACTCCTGATTACAGGCTTCATGCCTCTACCAGGTATTGGACTTTAACCATTCCTGATTACACCACCAGGCAGTGGACTCTAACCACTCCTAATTATAGGCTTCATGCCTCTGCCAGGTATTGTACTTTAACCAGTCCTGATTACACCGCCAGACAGTGGACTCTAACCACTCCTAATTATAGGCTTCATGCTTCTGCCAGGTATTGGACTTTAACCAATCCTGATTACACCGCCAGGCAGTGGACTCTAACCACTCCTGATTACATGCTTCATGCCTCTGCCAGGTATTGGACTTTAACCAATCTTGATTACACTGCCAGACAGTAGACTCTAACCACTCTTGGTTACAGACTTCATGCCTCTTCCATGTATTGGACTTTAACCAATCCTGATTACACAGCCAGACAGTGGACTCTAACCACTCCTGATTACAGGCTTCATGCCTCTGCCATGTATTGGACTTTAACCAATCCTGATTACATCGTCAGGCAGTGGACTCTAACCACTCCTGATTACATGCTTCATGCCTCTGCCAGGTATTGGACTTTAACCAATCCTGATTACACTGCCAGGTAGTGGACTCTAACCACTCCTGATTATAGGCTTCATGCCTCAGCCAGGTATTAGACTTTAACCAATCCTGATTACACCGCCAGGCATTGGTCCGTAACCAATCCTGATTACAGGCATTGCGCCTCTGCCAGGTATTGGACTTTAACCAAACCTGATTACACAGCCAGGCAGTGGACTCTAACCACTCCTGATTACATTTCACTATTACTAGGCATTACTTTGGTCATGCCATCATACTCATCCACATTCTTTATATAATACACGTATTCCTTATGTCTCATTTTAACATATTCAAAGCACCATAGCCCTTATTTTGGCTATGATTATAATGCATGTATGACCAAGATTTCATTATTATCTTTGTAACCATTTATTATTATTATTATGTTACAGGGTTCCCATTTACCTAGTTTATTTCAAACATTACTAATTCTTACATCAATCTTTAGATCAATATCTTATCACCTCTCATTAGGCAACAACTAATCACATGACTCACTAGGCCCATTAAACATCTTGTCACCTCTCACTAGGCAACAACTATTCACATGGCTCACAAGGCCATTAAACATCTTGTCACCTCTCACTAGGCAACAACTATTAGGGTTAGGGTTTCCCCTTATTGTCGGATAGGGTTTCAAGTTCATATTATTAATTCAAACCCTAATTCATTGCTCCACACATCTAGGAGCATACATTGATATCATAAGTATTCAATTATACTTATTTATTCTCATCATTTATCATTAAATGAATCATCAACACAAGGTATGAGTTTGTCTCTCATCCTTACTAGGGTATGATTACATCATACTTATTAACTTGGCTTAACCCTTTCTCAAGGTATGTTAGCCCACACTTATCCAAGTGCATTAAAATTATGACATCTCAATGTAATAATTGACATAACACACTTCATGTGTTACTCATCCAAGTATATTGGATTTAAGGTGCATCAAGGTACATCAATATTGAAATGCTGGATGTGATATCTATCATGTCTTGATGTATCACTTCGCTCATAACTTTTAACTTACTTAAATTCATCAACTTATCTTGTATTAGGGTATTTCCCATCTTGATACTTTATGCACTAGCCCATCACATTTATTCTATAGTGTATTGATCATGAGTCATACATTTGAATTGTCCAACCATCATCAATTGATATGGACTCATCTCATGTTGAGACATTTTTGATATAGGATTAACCATTATCAACCACTTTAGGTGTTTCACCTATCAAGGTATTAGCCATACCATTACTTGGTATTACACTCATTACTCCTAAGAGTGTCTTACTCTCACCTTTACATGGTGTCTCGGGTTGGAGGTGTATGAACACTCACCATATCGTGTTAGGATTTGCACTTGTCTCCCTATCGGGCATGAGGTATTTTCTTGACCTCATATCAGGCACAAGGTATATGTATGTGTCGCCCATGATACTTATGAGGTATCAACCCATCACCATGTCGGGCTAGAAGTACATTCAATCACCCTATCGGGCTAGTCACCATCTAGGGTTAGCCATCACATGTTAGGGTTACCATATCGTCTAGGGTCGTGTATCATGCAACCCTATCGTGCAACCATGTCGTGTAACCATGCCATGCAACCATATCATGAAACTATATCGTGCAACTATGTCATGTAACCATGTCGTGTAACCATATCGTGCAACTATGTCATGTAACCATGTCGTGTAATAGCACTTGCTACACTTCACTTATATCGGGTTACCCAAATTAGGGTTTCTTGTCATCTTACAAGTATACAATTATCTTTATATCTTGTATGGAGTCTATAATAGACTTCATATCGTGCAAGAGGTGTATACTACACCCCATATCGTTCAAATAGGTTTACAAACCTATTCATATCATTTTAGTGAAATAGGTGCATCATCATATCGGGTTAGGGGTGCTTGCACCTGATATCACTTTTATAAGGTGATGTAATCATCTTCAAGCTTTAGACCTTTGTTCTAACTATTATAGTTCATGTCAACAGGTCTACGAAACTACTATAACTCATAATTTCATCAAATATTTCAGGAAATTTCAGACTTAAAAGTAATTCATTAAGTATAGCAATTTAGGTGATGAATAATAACATGGTTGAGTTCAAGTTATATATCCAGCCTTAAGAACCACTTCAAAGCTCCAAGATCCAAAGCTCCACGTTCCTAAGGTTGAAGATGACTTATGAAAAGTCCAAGGCTCGTTCAAAACTCCTTCATATACAAGGAATCACCATGGATAAGCAATTGGTGAAGAAAAGAAAGGTAGATCATAACCCTAGTTCCATGCTTCAATTCAAGCTTGAAGACAACTATGGCTCACCTTAGAGTTAAGGTTTGAGCTCCTTAACACCTTTGCACGATACTCTAGTGTCCTTGCACGATATTCCACCCATCTTGAATGATATGACACTCACTTGCATGATATGCCACTCAACTCTTCACCCTATTGGCTGATATCACCTTATATGGCCAATTTCACCTACTTGGCCGATATGCTCTTGCCATGGGCGATATCTCAAGGCCTATGCGTGTTAACACAACATCCCTTCATGATATGGGAGATCTATGCACGATAACTTAGGGTAGGAGGGTGGTAATGGTCGCAAAATTGCACCGAGGGGTGAAACTAGGGGTATATTTACTTGTTGTTCATGAAGGAAGGTAAAAATGAGGTGTCAACATTTTGAGCTAGTAGGTGCCACGTGTCCATGCATGGTGACACGTGTAAATGCATGCATAAAAATTTATCTTGACATGCAAAAAGGTTGAGGATAATCTAGAGATGCAAATTCATCCATTGCTTATCCATTTGGACAAGTCATCTAGGTTTAATCACTATTTTAAGTCAAGTCGATACACTTTTTCTAAGGAAACTTGCTGGCTGTCACACCTCACCTCATTGAGGTGCTTTGAACGATATGAACTTTTCCAAGAGTTTACAAAATTATATGGGACACCTCCTTGGGATCCATGGCTGATAGGCACTCATATATAAGCTTTTCAACTTGATACAATTCAAGTTAAGCTTTCATATTCAACCCCCTTTCTTGGTCATTTCATCACCAAGATTACCATAACTCATAAGTGATTCAAACATGGTGTATCATTCATTCTATCTCCTCTAAATGATACTAGGAGGGAGTAGGGACACTCTAAAGGTGGTAATTTGTATATCAACCCCACATTTTGGGTAAATTACAATTCGTACCAAAATTGTTGCACAAGGTACCATCATTGTTCAAACAAGTTCAAACTTGGAATTTGAGCTTTCCAAATGCCACCACTTAGAATAATTCTCTCTCTTATGATGATAAAACACATGGGGTACATTTAACATGTGACATTTTGCATTATAGCCCCTCAATTTGGGTAAATTGCACTTTGGTCCAAAACAAAGGAAAATTGCTCAAACAACATTCAATTGGGACCAAACTTGAAACATGAGTGTGTCACATGATAAAAAAGCACCTTATAGGATTATATTAAATTTCTAAACAACTTTATTAGCCAAAACAATTAGGGTTACCTCATAACCCAGGTCAGGGTCGTTACAATAGGGTTCATAGAGTCGGATGACTCTCCATGGAAGAAAGGAGGTTGCTTGCTCTTTTTCTTACCCTTACCCTTGCTCTTGCTCTTTGGAGCTCCCCCACATATCCCAAATCACTAGTACTGATTTGTTTGGTAGAGTGAACTAGAACTTCATTGAGGGACTTTTTCCCTTTAAGTAATTTCTACAAGGAAGATCTAAGCTTGTGATTAGCACCACTAAGAGTAATGACAGTAGAAGATAAGCTAGCAAGATCATCTTGTGAATGAAGTAAGTCAGCCTCCAAATAGAGGACTTTAGTATTATAAGAATATCTTTCAAGAGTAATGTTAGCTACCTCATTACTAGGCAATAGAGGTCTAGAAGAAAGATCATTAATTTGAGAAAGTAATGTAGAATTTTTAGTTCTAAGCATGATAAATTCATCAAGATAGATTCTATTTTCATCATTGATAGCATCGCAAGCATGTATAAGTTCATAATTTTCAATTCTAAGTAATACAACTCATCAAGGTGGGCTTGGTTGTTCTCCTTAAGACTATTGATGTTCTTAAGGTAGATACCATTCTCTACTTCAACTCCATTGTATTGGAGCTCCGGATCAAGAAACCGCCCTCTTAAAGAATCAATACTATCAAGATGCATTTTCTCATTTTGATCAAGGATATCAAGCTTAACATACAAGCCATCAATAATTTCCCCTGACCTCTTCTTCTTAGATTTGCATTAAAAAAGAGAAGAGTGGGAAGCATTAAGCATATCAATGAGAGTTTATTTAGATAACTCATGAAAGCTTACCTCACTTACCTCACTTAAATCACCAATGTCTTCACTAGTAGAGGTCATGAGTGCAAGGTGACATTCTCCCTCATTGGAGCTGGAATCACTAGAAGAAGACTCTTCCCATGCGGCATGGGATGCATCCTTGCTTCTTCTTTCCTTCTTGTCCTTCTTCTTGTACATGCCATCCTTCTTATATTCCTCCCTTTTCTTAGATCTGCTCTTATAGTAGGACTTCTTGGCCTTTGGGCGTCCATTCTTGTAGTGTTTCTTTAGCCCACATTCATAGCACCTTGGAGCGGAGGAGGAGAATGGCTTTCCTTTGAAGAGATTTGTGGGATCCGAACTGGAAATCATGAAATAAACTTGGCAGAAGCGATTAATTAACAACGGAATACGAAAAATCACTACAAATTAAAACTTTTTGAGAAAATATCTTTAAATCATAAAACTCCTTTATAAGAAACAAGATAAACAATTTACATCATAATCCAACATTGGATCTCTGTGGAATCACTTCTCGAGCGATTATATACATCCATTGCCCTGTTATCTATACAAGGCAAGATAAACAAAATCTCGAGGCTTAAAGCCAAAAACCTCAGACCTACTGATTCCTAGGACCTGAGAGTACAAAGAAGACATAGGACATTCTATCTACAAGACTAGACAACCAATATCTCCACCTGAGATTCACCGCTGCCCCTGATGCTGTTGCTGATGTTGTTGCTCATACTTAGATGGGTTCCTTCGACCTCAGTGTCTACCTAAAAAGTAGAATCCCACGGGGGTGAGACAATTGAATAATTATCCCAGCGGGAGTTATAACTCTCCACCAGAAGCTTTGTTATAGCATGTAAGGAATAATCATGAGCAAAATAACTTGAATCGTTCAACAACAGGTTTGATAATAAGTAAAGCAACTTCATTAAGGAATATGGAGAACATGTATATTAGATACTAGAATAGGATATTAATATAAACAATATAACATCAATCATTGTTTCTCATAATTCAACCCTAGCAGATATGGTACGCGACTGATTATGTTTTTTTTAAACATTATTGTGCCCTGTGGAGATGAGGAATACCACTCATACTCCAACCGACCATTATGAAATCGCGTTGGTACCATACATAGGTCATCAAAAGAGATGGATTCTTATGACCTCATCTTCCTCAGTCAGTAAGAGGATTTATTTGCAGGACATCTTGTGTCTCTACTGTAGTAGCTATCCAGGGTATTCTGGAAACTTTGCTATAAAGTTACAGTGGTGTTCTGTACTCTCTTCGTCATCGAAAGATCTCTTGTTTATCTCTCATCGATGCGGTATTGGTAATTTCCTCAGGAGATTGGTGATACATCATCCCGGTATAACATATAATGAAGGATTGATAGGGTAATGGTACATCCTACATCAATTCCTACATTAGGACGTAAGGATATTTGCATCCATATTCCCCCATATACTCAAAAGTACATCATCCAGGAGTTCCCTTGGGAAAACCTGTTTCACCATCATTTGGTCTCTGACAATGATGGATCTATGGTCAGGGCCCTACATGATATCATTATACTTGATTACTTAAGTACATTTCAGTATTCTTTTAGCATCATGCACATTTTCAAACATAACTATCAAAACAACAACAATAAAGAAAGAATACTAAATGTATCAAGTTTATCTCACCTCAGTTATCATATGGATATCAATTCTTAACCATTTCATTACTATGATTTAAGAATAGGGTGTTCAAACCCTTCAATCATCATAAGTCATCTAATTAGCATGACCTTGATGTTGTTCATGGCTCTTACTGCCCATTAATCTCATATGTTGCCACTTAACTTAGGTAACTTGGCATATATCTCTGTTCATAAAGCCTACAGTATGCTTTCAATGAATATGATATCATAACCCTTACCTGGCTATGATCATTTCTTTATAAGAACCTGCATGGTCAAATCAATTGATAATAATGAACAATTCATCTCCGAATCAGTAATTTATAAGCAGGAATAACCTTTCAATTCAAAGTTGTACCTTCATGTCTTCACTAAATCTTGGTTCCCAATATTTAAATCAATTAGGGTTACTCCATCCCTTTTATTATAACAAGGAATAATGATTCCTCATCTCTTACTTTAATCATGAGGAATCATGCTTAAAAGCATAACCTGGAGTTAGGGTTTATCCCACTCAATTAAGGTTATTGAATCCCTTTGCCTTATAAGGCATAAGAATTCCTTATATTGTAATTTGTTCACAGGGTTTCATGCTTGAGTGCATAACCTAGGATTAGGGTTAACGTAACCCATCCTTCAATAGTTAGGGTTTCCTGTTCATGTTATCAGTCCAACCCTAGAACACTACTCCACCACTCTTGGGAGCATACAAGTACATGATGAATGTTTACTTTTGATTACAATACTCATTGAATATCATTAATGATCATCAATTCTAAGTATTAGCCCATTTCTCCTTCATATCATGTTATGATGACATCATACTCATTGATTTAGCCTACTCCCCTCCCAAGATGTAATAATCTACACTTATTGAGTGCATTGAGCCCATTATGCCCCTATTACAGGTAATTGCTTATCACTTACTCTATGTGTCTTCTTGTTTAAGTATAATGGTTTAGAGGTTCATTAAGATATGATACCTTGGATTGTCAAATGTGATACCTATCATATCTTGATGTATCACTTCCTCCTCATTATTATCTTACTTGAGATAATTGGTTAACTTAGTATTAAGATATTTATCTTTTAATACTTTATCCACTAACTTAATTCTTTCCTCATATGGTGCATGTATCATATATCAGAATTATCCAATTATCTTTGATGATATAGGTTTAAACATTGTTGCTGTAGGATAAACCATCAACAACTATTCTAGATATCTCCATTTTCAGGATGTTATCTACATCATGCTTTGATATACATTATTTCTAAGAGTTTCAAGCCCATCCTTATTGTAAGGGGTAAAAACATTTGCTCATTCATAGAGACATTTGGATCTAGGCATCAATTTACCTCTTAAGTCCTTGTTTATTGAGATTATCACATTTATCATTCACATGGCTCACTAACCCTATTCTATATGCTTATGGCATAATCATCTTGTATGATTGATTTAGCTACACCTCACTTTAATGTATTATGTAGTAGACCATCTCCAGGGTTTCATAACTAATAGGCCATAATTAAGGTTTACTATTCATTCTAATAGGGGTTCTTTATAACATCACCTCCAATTAGGGTTTCTATTCATATCACATCTCTCCTAGATTAGGTTTATAATTAATATCCCACCATTAGGGACTACTAATTCTCGTTATGACATTCCCCTAGAATTAGGGTTTACTATTCTCATTACAAGATTTACCCTAGAATTAGGGTTTACTATTCACTTCTTAGTAAATTGAACTCATAGCTTCTTCATGTATGAAGATCATCATCATTGATGCCCTCAACTTAGGTTAAGATTCATTAATCACCATAATTAGGGTTTCTATGATCTCACCTTGATGGATCATACCCTAATCGTGTACATTCACATGTTTTGAAGGTATTTACTTGAGTTCCAATCATAATTGGAGCCTTCTCTCTCCTCTCACTAATAGATGATGTTTGCATCACTCTAGATTAGGTTAGGTCAAGTCATCATTGATTAACATAAGTTAAGTCACCACTATCATGTCATTTAGGGTTTGCTTAATCAAGGGGGTATTGTGTACTTGAACCCTTCAAGGGTACTTTGGTAATGTTCACCATTGATCATAGCATGGGTTAATCTACTAAGCACTTAACCCCTTAATGTCTTTAAGTATAATTAGGTTTTGGATAAGACAACCATTGAACCATCTAAGCCTTCAAGGTATTAGGCAATCATTATCCTAAAAGTCCCCAAACGGTTTCACACTTCAACCTCCAAACGGTTTTGAAACCACATGGAGGAGTTGACCGTTTGGTCTCTTTGACCTTCAAGACCGCATGACACTCAAGACCGTTTGACCTTAAACGATCTTGAAACCGTTTGATCATGTTGACCATTTGGACATGGTTGACTTTGAAACCGTTTGATCAAACCGCATGACCAAACCGCATGGGTTCAAACCGCATGAGCTTCAAACGGTTTTGAAACCGTTTGATCCCAAATGGTCTTAAGACCGTTTGGTTCAAATGGCTCAAAACCGCATGGACCTAAAAGGTACATCAACACTTACAATCGATTAGGGTTTTCAATGTTGAACCCCTCAATTGGTCTCATACATGCTAACCACATATCAATTGAGCCAATTAGGGTTATCCTTAACCAATTCGACACTCAATTGACCCTCAATTGATAGCCAATTAGGGATGGAACCGATTGAGTTAGGGTTTGTAATCGATTAGCCATCAACATTCATCAACATGAGTCAAATTGAAGTTGAACCCGTCGATTGTCATCCAATTGGACCATGACTTGGCCCAAACGGTCTTGAGATCTTTTGGACATCCTCCAAACGGTCTTGAGACTGTTTGCCCAAAGTCTCATCAAAATCTAAGTCCATTTGTTAAGGGTTGAACCCTAATTAAGTCCAAAATCAACACTTTTAATTATTTCAACAACCTATTCTAATTGGATCCTTAATTGATCAAATTATCTTAACCCTAGACCTCCAAACGGTCTTGGGTGACCACCAAATGGTCTTGAGACCGTTTGGGTGAACCCCAAATGGTTTTGAAACCATTTGGGCCACTCAACCCAAATTTCAACAAGATTGGTCCATGAAATCAACAATTTGAACCCGATTAGGGTTTTTGTGATTGAAGTGCCTTCAACTTGAAAATTAATTGCAATTATATGGTGATTCTTTGTAGATAGTTAATTTATAATGTGTCCAACATACCCTCAAATGGTCAACCCTTGGTCAAACCCCTCAAATGGTTTTGAAATCGTTTGAATCCAAACAGTTTTGCAAACCGTTTGAACCATGGGTAAAGGACCGTTTGATAAAGTAGCCTAGGTATTCACACCCATCATCATCTACCTTGAGACCAAGGTCGGTTCTTCATGGATTGCTTGCAAGATTGCAAAGAAAGATGGGGAAGGAGAAGGACTAGCTACTATTTGCAAGAACAAAGATATGCATAACAAAGCAAGAGGTTTAGAGTTATAAAACCCGCCTTAAGGTCGTTCCTAGAGCTCCAAGCTTCCAAGATTCCAAGCTTTTAATGGTGTCTTGAGCTCCATAGGTCAGCCAAGGGTGTTTTTCTAAGAATTGGTTCGGAAAAGTCAGCTAGAATGAAAGAACTAAGTAAGGAATACTAACAAACCAACCTTGTTTCATGATTTCCTCCACAAATCCAAGCTAGATGATGGACAATTCTTACCTAGAAAAGGTTGGCCGTCCTCCTCTGCTCCAGAGCTCTGCCTTCAATCAGTTTAGCAAGGGGATAAGTGAGAAGGAAGGGAAACGGTTCCTTTGTTTGCAAAGGAAAAGAACCTATATAGTTTGGGTAAAGTTTTCACATAAGGGCATCTAGTTCCTTGTTTTCACATCTAGGTCCCTATTCCCTTTAGGCACGTCCATTCTATCCTTATCCTTAAACAAAACTACTTCTAAAACCAAGGGCTAAAGGCAAGGAAGGTCAACTTATGACTAAGGTGCACATATAAAAGAGTTTCTTTACTTACAACTTGGTGTTTTAATTACAAAGATTATCATTCTTGTTTAATTATCCAATTGAAGTGCCCTCTTCATCATTTTTACTCTAAATAATGCTAAGAGTCATAAAAGATACTCTAGAAGGTGTATGTTACAAGTTGCACCCCACATTTTGGGTAAATTGCACTTTATACCAAAATTAGGGTTTTAAGCACAAAGATTACTCCACAAGCTGCATCTTAATGCCCAAGCTTAGGGAATCCATCATACTTCATCATATTCATACTTATGATGTCTCATCATCAGAGGAACATCTTAACATGTGCAATTTACAAGTTAACCCTTCTAATTGGGTAATTTGCACATAGGTCCCTGTATTACAAAACAATACTACAACATTGTTTAAAAAGGATAGAAATGGAAATATATGTTCCTTAGGAGCTTTAATCACATACCAGGAGATAATTACAAGAATTTAATCTCACATTTAGGCAAAACACCTAGGGTTAATTCATAACCCAAGTCAGGGATGTTACAAATTATAAACCCCTAACAAGGATTTCGTCCCCGAAATCCCAGAAAGAAAAGAGAAAGCAGATATTATTTAAGCATCATATTATCACTTCTCTAAATAACATTTCATTATTAGGGAGTCATTATAGATTTTTGGTCAACTTTTCTTGAGATCATACTCTTACTCTGTTATTTATTTGATAGACATTTTGGAGAAGGGTATGTTTATGAAAAACATAAACCCCTAACAAGTGATGTTCATATTAGTCTATATATCTAATTTAATTTCATAGTTGATCAATTTAGGCAGTTAATATGATCATTTGATATATTGTTGCATCCCTTATGTGTTATTAACACATTACATCCCTTTCTTCCTTTTATCTTGGGACATTACTTATTACGTATATTCTCACCTTAGAACCAAAGTCTAGGTTAAACTAATACCTTTATAGGTATTCACCACATAAACATCTTTATTATTATCCTTACAAACTTACTGGTCAAGGTTGATCTTCTTTATTCTCACATTTCATATTTCATGATACTCATTAGGTCGTTTCAGAATGACTGCTTGATCAGAGCAATAAAAAAGATAACAATCTAAGAGTTTCCATATTTACTTTATCATCATCATTTGTATACCTGGCCAGGGTATATAAATACTGAGATAAGGTAATATGCACTTATATATTACCATATTCCTTCTCTTTCCTTATCATTATAAGTATAAGCATTGATCTTGCTGAATTTTCTATCCAGACTAATTCTTTAACACCTCATCTTCTTATGGAGGTAAGCATGTAACATGAAACATCTATTTTATGCGACATTATAAGTCTTTATAGGACTAATCAAGGAAGGTTCAATCAATTACTTTTTCAATTTTTATCCAAAAGATCATAAAAAGACATACAAGAAATACCATTTATCTTGTCTAACCTGTCATGGCTCGAGGATTATTCATTATCTCAGGCTGATTCAGCCTCAAAGGTTGATTTGCCATAACATTTCTGACGGGGCAATATCTTACCAGATGCCCTATCTGTCCGCATTGATAGCAAGCTCTGGGTCCTTGGTGTGGTCTAAAGGGTTCCTTACCCTTTATGGATACCCATTGCCTTGCTGTACTAGGTCCTGGTTGTGTTTGTGACACTAGAAACTTCTTCCTTTTTATACTACCAGGTCTCTGCTCCTGGGTTTGGATAGACCTTTTCTCAATTCTTCCTTTATATTTCTCTTCTGGACAATTATGTCTTATTTGTCCAGGCTTCCTACACCTATAGCATGTCCTGGTTTCTGGTTGTATTCTAACCCCTATATTACTATTCATTGATTCAACAGACTGAGGTTGAGAACAAGCTTGTTCCAAGTTCAATGCTTCATCATTTACCATTGCTTCATCCTGCTGTTGTGGGCCACATATTCTGTGGATATCCAAAACATCGTCATTAGGAGCTGGTAATATGGGTTGCATTTCTAGTTCTTGATCCACTAGATACATCATGGTTGCCCTAAATTCCCCAGCAGTGATTCCTAAGGAAGGATTCCTTATCATAGTTGGATTGGCTATAGGGATCTCAGGTAATTGTACCTCTCTTGCTTGCTCCTCTACACCTCTTCTTGGTGTAGCATTGTTGCTCTCTGCAGCAAACTCCTCGTCCGATCCAGTCATCTTCAAGTTCTTCTCCTCCTATGTGAGCAGAAGATACCATCAGATACACTGGATAACACTTAGAACAAACTCTACTACCTAAGTCCTATGTCTCTGTAGACTCAGCAAACCTAGAGCTCTGATACCATTTAATTGTGGGCTCCGAACTGGAAATCATGAAATAAACTTGACGGAAGCGATTAATTAACAGCGGAATACGAAAAATCACTAAAAATTAAAACTTTTTGAGAAAAGATCTTTAAATCATAAAACTCCTTTATAAGAAACAAGATAAACAGTTTACATCATAATCCAACATTACATATATGTGGAATCAGTTCTCGAGCGATTATATACATCCATTGCCCTGTTATCTATACAAGGAAAGATACAACAAAATCTCGAGGCTTAAAGCCAAAAACCTCATACCTACTGATTCCTAGGACCTGAGAGTACATAGACGACATAGGACATTCTATCTACACGACTAGACAGCCAATATCTCCACCTGAGATTCACTGCTGCCCCTGATGCTGTTGCTGCTGTTGTTGCTCATACTTAGATGGGTTCCTTCGACCTCGGCGTCTACCTAAAAAGTAGAATCCCACGGGGGTGAGACAATTGAATAATTGTCCCAGCGGGAGTTATAACTCTCCACCAAAAGCTTTGTTATAGCATGTAAGGAATAATCATGAGCAAAATAACTTGAATCGTTCAACAACAGGTTTGATAATAAGTAAAGCAACTTCATTAAGGAATATGAAGAACATGTATATTAGATACTAGAACATGATATTAATATAAACAATATAACATCAATCATTGTTTCTCGTAATTCAACCCTAGCAGTTATGCTACGCGACTGATTATGTTTTTTTAAAACATTATTATGTCCTGCGGAGATGAGGTATACCGCTCATACTCCAACCGACCATTACAAAATCGCGTCAGTACCATACATAGGTCATCAAAAGAGCCGAATTCTTATGACCTCATCTTCCTCAGTTAGTAAGAGGATTTATTTGCAGGACATCTTGTATCTCTGTTGTACACTAGTACATAACCGACATTTAGTGTCAGTTATTTAAGGCCTTTAGTGTCGTTTCTAAGCAACACCTATGTGGGCGACACTAAAAGCCCAACCGTTATGCGTCGGTTAAAAAACCGACGCCAAAACCCTTCGTGCACCACCGAAAACGCGCCAGTAGAGCACTATCAACGTCGGTTATTAGATAAGAAATCGATGCCATATACCTTCGCGCCACATAAGGGCGCCATCTTTGGCACTATCAACGTCGGTTATTAAATAAGAACTGACGTCATATAAACCCCAACATGACCGTGTTGGCCAGCACAACCGTGGTGTCTGGTCCGCTGCCACGGTCGTGCACTCCCGACACGGCCGTGCTGGCCAACACAGACGTGGTGTCTGGTCCACTGCCACGGCCGTGCTGGCCAGCACGGCCGTGGTGTTAAGGAAATAGACGTCGGTTACTATTAGAAACCGACACTGTAACGATGTGGCGTCGGTTTTATACAAATAACCGAAGCCTATTTTTTGTTTTTTTTTCTGTCAGTCTGCAAACCTACTGTATGGTTGGTCGCAGGATGAGAAACCTACAGTTCAGTTATGAGATGCAGGTTTTACGACATCCATTGATATCAGCCAACAACAAGCCACAAACCTGCAAAATTAACAACAAAAATATTCACACATTTAGCAATGCAATTCTAAGGTTGAGAGGAAGGCTTGGGCTTGTTGTTTGAGTTCTTTGGGCCTTGATTGAGCTTGTTTGGGCCTTGAGGTGCCTTGTTTGGGCTTGGTTGGGCCTTGTATCGGCCAAGTGAGGTGTGTGTCAGCCTAGGGTGTGTGTGTGTCGGCCAACAAGGAGGTGTGTCGCCCTAGTGCAAGCTTGGTGTGTCGCCCTAGTGCAAGCTTGGTGTGTCGCCCATGGTGCTTGGTCTTGTTTGGTGGACACTTGGTGCATGTCTTGGACAAGTGTCTTATGCCTTGCTAGAGTGGTGGCTTGAGCTTGTAGACAAGTGTCCTTTGTGTGGGCGACACCTTGCCATGTTCCACCTTGTTTTCTCCTCCCTTTCTTTCTATATAGATGGTTCTTTCCTTAGCTTGAGGTCCCTTTGGTTCCTCTCCCTCTTGTGCACGACACACTCCCTCCTTCCCTTGCTTGGTGGCTGACACACCCTTGGAGAAGAAGAGTGGTGGCCGATACCCACCCTTGGAGGAGCTTTGGTGGTCGATATCCCTTGGAGCTCTCCATCCTCTTTGCTTGGTGGTGCGTGGAGCTTGGAGTTCTTCTTCTTCCTTGAAGCTTGGAACTTAAGGTGGGTTGCATAACTCTAACCCTAGCTACTCTACTCTCTTTTCATATATGTTGCTTTAATCTTGCCTATATGCACGTTAGTGGTTGGTTTTTGGATATCTTGCATGTTGGCCGATCCATGTAAGTTAGGGTTTAGGGAGCAACACTCCTTTCTCCCCTTGGTCTAGAAGAGTGAGTTAGGTCCTAATGCCATGAGAAATACCCCTCTTTCCTAGCCGATTGAGGTGAGCTTATGACTTAGTGGCTTGAGCAAGACTCTCTTCTCACCTTGGGCAAGAAGGTGAGCTCGTTAGATGACCTTGATGAGATGCATCTTGAGCGTTTGGTGCTTGTAGAGGTGCTGCCCGACAGCCCTCATGGCTTAGCTACCCTTGCACGACATGAGTGAGCAACGTATCCCTTTTGTTCCTGGGGCAGGTGAGCATTCTGACCTTGCACGCCTTGAGCTAGATCTGCCCGGCAGGCTGCACGCCTTGGGGTTGCTCGCCCGGTGGGTTGCTCTCCCGACGCCTTGCTCGCCTGATACATCTGCTCGCCCGACCATCCTGCTCGCTTGATAACCCTGCTCGCCCGACACCATGTTGCTTGCCCGGCATCAGCCAGTGTCGCCCGACACACTCTGCTCGCACGAAATCCCTCTGCTCGCCCGATACCTACCCTGCTCGCTCAGCTTCACCCTGCTCGCTCGCCCGACACACTTTGCACGCCTTGGGGCTGCACGCTCGACAGAGCTGCACACTCAGTGATGCGCGTTGCACGCATGACTAGGCTGCACGCCATGGCTTGGGTGAGGGTAGAGGTGCCCGACACTGTGTTAGTGAGCCTTGCCTGACACTCTCTTTTGGTGAGGGTTTTGGGTACCTTTTTGTGAGGAATCTTTGCATCATGAAAACGGCTTGAACTAGATATGCCTTGATATCATTGGTGACTCCTTGCTCTCTTAATGATGAAGATAGTGATAATGGTAGCAATAGTAATAATGCTAGTTTGTATGTTTAGTATGATGTTGAAACAAGGTAAAGCACATGTGTACGAGTGTGACTACCCTGGTTATCTCTTTGATGCTAGGAGTAACGTTGAGCAAGTATTAGGGTTGCTTGATAATGTGCTACATGTAAACTTAAGATGAGGCATGGATATCATGATTATTGTCATTTTGTGTTGACAATATGCTTACCCCTAATTGTCATTTTGTGTTGAACCCTAAATGCAACCTTGTGAATGATAAGTCTCCCGATTATTCATATTGATTGTTGAATGATGCTAACCATGCAGGTAATGCTTAGCCAAATGAAAGGCTATGAGAAATGGTTATATGTGAATACTGTGATGACAGGTGTATTATAAATGATGTTCCATAATGATGTTAAAAGCCTTGAGGGGCTATGGCACTATGTGATGAGGGATTGAGATCCCATGTTATGAGATGATCCTTGAGATGGATCTGGATGGTTGGCAAGAGGCCAAGTGATAACATGTGATGTTGGATCCTTGATATGGATCAGGTTGATGTGATTGCAATAATAACATAATGTTGAGTTTAGGTTGTTTATTTTCCTTCTATGGTTGCATGTTATACAACTTGGTTGAATCTTGCAATCCATCTAAAAGATACTAATTAATCACAATGAAATATACCATGTAGTTTTCCCTGGCCATAGATCCATCATCAGTCAGGATAGGGTGATGGTGAAACAAGTTTTTATGCGGGTTAACCCAGAGTGCATATTTTTGAATATGCGAGGTTTCTCCTAGCCTCAAATAGAGAGGTGAAATGAGTGCAGCTGCGGTTGCAGACTCGGATATGTGATAAGCATGGTGAACATGGCCCATGGCTCCGGATAAGTGATATGTAATGAGCATGAATGCGTTCATGGCTCAGAGCACAGTGTCGAGACCCGTGGCTCGGTTTTACTAGCGCCGTGACCTGTACCAAGGCAGACTAGAGGAAAGGGTAGCCTGAGGAGCTGACCCTGTAGCTTTAGACCACTTGAGCATGAGACTACGGTCCTGATTTGTGTTCTCATGTACTAACCATGAGGGGTGGGGTCGTGGATTCTGGCTCTTCCATTGACCTTGTATGGCACCGGTTATGGGCTTCGCAGCCGATGGTTGGATTTGAACGGTACGGTTCACTTCCTCAGGGCATAATAAAACGTAATCCAGCCGTTTAGTAATTACTGCTTAAGACAAACATGAAACATTGGTTGAGGTCTTGTTTGTGTAGTTACTCTCTTTATATATTGCAGTTATTCATATGTCTTTCATATGCAGTAGAATTTGGGTATCCTATCTCATTAATGGTGTTTCACATGTAATACTTGAATATATCTGGTAAGTTTAGTTAGCTTTATTCCAACAAATTGTTCTTGCTATATCGTCTATCAGATAGCTGCTTAATGTATATGATCTTGAGGTTTTGTAGTTTTGGCGAGGAGTTATGCCTCTCGCTGGGACAATGTTCAATTGTCTCACTCCGCTGGCTTACACCCTTTTTAGGTGATCGAGCTAGACATTGTGGTGGACGCGGAGTTGCGGTCGAGCAGCTAGAAGAACAGTAGAAGGCAAGCTTTGGATGTGCTGCTGTTTTGGATGTTTTGGTGATAGAGTCTAGAGTCATCCCTGTACTCTCAGGTCCTTGGCGGTGTTTTGACGTTGTTTTACGATGTACGACTGACGACATTTGTATATCCTGCTGCTGGCCGGATGCGGGCCTTTATGTATATAATAGGTGATGAACTTATGTTACGACACGACAACTATTGCTCTAAGCTGTGGACATGTATTCAGGCTTGTATGGATATGAATGTAACCTGTTTTCTTGCAGGATGTGGATTGGAATGTAATAAGTTTCTCAGTTTATCAGTTTTCCGCAATCGGTTTTAATTAACCCGTGTTTTGATAATCTGTGGTTATGGTGATTTCCGCACGTTTTCGTGCAACACCTCGTTATCTGTGTGATAATGGGATGTGTTGCCACAAAGATGTACCATGATATCAAAGAATGACGGAGGAAAATACATCTCAAGCTAACATAGGGTAACAACCACTTCTCTTTGCAATTTATCGAAAGTATCAGGGTCAATAACTTTACTGCACAGATTGTTGAAAAAGAAACAAAGTCTGGTGATTGCAAACCTTACATGCTTGGACAATATAGATATAACTGCCACAGATAATATTTGTTGCATTAGAGTGTGACAATCATGAGATTTAAGACCTATCAACTTCAGATCTTTCATTGATACCAATCTATGGATGTTGGATGAGTAACCCTGTGACACCTTAACATTTACCAAACATTTACAAAAACCTTTCTTCTCCTTTCTAGACAATGTGTAACAAGCGGGAGGTAAGTATGTTCTCCGATTTCCCATTTCACGAAATTCTGTTAATTCTAACCTTATTCCCATTTCACGTAGGTCCAGTCTGGATTTTATCCCATCTTTAGTCTTACCTGGTATATTCAAGAAAGTACCAATGACACTATCACATATATTTTTCTCAACGTGCATGATATCAATACAATGCCTGACTGTCAAAGAACTCCAATAAGGAAGATCCCAAAATATTGACTTCTTCTTGAATAAAGATTTGTCACTCCGTGTGGCCATAGTACATTGTGATCTCTTACCAAATTCATTGACAAAGTCTTTTACTCTTTCATAAACAACCTCCCCTGGTATAGGTTTAGGTGCACTCCGTTCCTCATTCAATCCATTGAATGCTTTGCGCTTCCTACGATACAGATGAAATTTTGTAAGAAACCTTTGACGACCGAGATATACAGTCTTACCGCCATGTTTTAGTCTTGTTGAATCAGTGTTCTCTTCACATATAGGACACGCTTTAGCTCCTTTGACACTATATCCAGACAAATTCCCAAATGCTGGAAAGTCATTAATAGTGCAAAACAACATAGCATGCAAACGAAATGTCTCTCTTCGTGAAGCATCATAGGTCATCACACCTTCACCCCAGAGTTTCTTTAAGTCATCAATCAGAGGTTCAAGATAAACATCGATGTCATTTCCAGGTTGTTTAGGGCCCGATATCAACAACGACATCATTACATACTTATTTTTCATACACAACCAGGGAGGAAGATTGTATATAACAAGCATGACTGGCCAAGTGCTATGTTGGCTGCTCAATGTCCCGTACGGATTCATCCCATCTGTACAAAGCCCAAGTCTTAGAGTCCTGACTTCTTCACCAAATTTAGGGTACAAAAGATCAATCTTCTTCCACTATGGGGAATTAGACGCATGTCGTAGGATCCCATCATTATTTTTCTTAACATCTGCATGCCACCTCAAATTCCTCACATCTATCAGATTGGCAAACAAGCGTTGAAACCGTGATATTATAGGTAGATACCACATCACCTTGGAAGGCGAACCAATTTTGGACTCCCCCGAAGTCATCAATTTATACCGTGACACACCACATTTTGGACACTCTTTCAAATCCACATAGTCCTTTTGAAATAATACACAATCATTCGGGCATGCGTGTATCTTCTTGGCATCCATTCCCATTGGGAACAACAATTTCTTGACCTGGTATGTTGAGATTGGCAGCTCATTTCTTTCAGGAAGCATTTCTTTCAACAAAGTCAACAATGAAGTGAAGTTTTTGTCGCTCCATCTATTGTTAGCTTTCAACTTATACAATCTCAACACAACGCTAAGCTTCGTAAACTTAGTACAACATGTGTATAACGATATCTCAACATCATGCACAATGTTTCTAAAAATTGGAGGTGGATCGGTGTGCTCTACCCCACAACTATCCAACATCGCATCAACGATGTCTACTGGAACTGGTTCATTCACATCTATGTCATCGTAGGCAATTTCTTCTTCCTCACAAGCACTGCTATCGACATCCAATGGTTTCGGGTTTGAAATCTCTCCATGCCAATGCCATTATGTATAGCCTTGTATAATCCCATTGCACATGACATGACTTTTGATTTCGTCACCAGTGCTGACTTTCAAGTTGTTACCGCAATGCCTACATGGACAGTAGAACCTATCTCCAGGTTTTTTCCTATGTTCCTCGGCAAATCTAATAAACTGGTCAAGACCAGAAATAAACTCTGGGGTGCAGCGATTGCGAATGGACATCCATGATCTATCCATTCTATGATCAAAGAGAAATCAAATATACATTACAACAAGATTAGGGTCTAGGGTTAAAAGATTAGAGTTTTTGCATGGTTAAAACTTTAGGCCAACAAATACATGTGTTGTCATTCTTATATATAATAAATGTGTACCACCTATCCCATTCTTGAACACCTAATCTCACTAGTAAGTGTATAATGTGTATTGGGTTTTCAAGAAAATTTCGGCAGCATTTCCCCGTTGTTCTCTAAGTACATATGTACTTAGAGAACAAACGGGGAAATGTTGTCAAAATTTTCTTGAAAACCAAATACACATTATACACTTACATTCTAAGTGAGATTAGGTGTTCAAGAACTGTCCCAAACCGGGGACTATCCAAGATTTACTCCTAATGAGTATATCTTGGATGGGTTTCTAGGCCAACAAATACATGTGATGTCATTCTTATATATAATAAATGTGTACCACCTATCCCATTCTTGAACACCTAATCTCACTAGTAAGTGTATAATGTGTATTGGGTTTTCGAGAAAATTTCGGCAGCATTTCCCTGCTGTTCTCTAAGTACATATATACTTAGAGAACAAACAGGGAAATGCTACTGAAATTTTCTCGAAAACCCAATACACATTATACACTTACTAGTGAGATTAGGTGTTCAAGAACAGTCCCAAACCGGGGACTATCCAAGATTTACTCCTAGACGAGTTTCTAGGCTAATGAGTACATATCCACTACATGTATTTGCTCACTTACATTGCATCACTCACAATTAGAGCATTATTAAATAATAAATCAAGAATTCAATAGTTTCAAACATGCAATAATTCACAATTAGAGCGATAAGATTCACTTTGTACAAACATACATGGCATAATTCAGGCACAATAGCAGGTGTGGTCATTGACCCGATTAAACAATATAAGAAATAATTTTAGAAGAGTAATGTAGCACAACATTATAGGCTATCCGATTATAATTGAGCAATATAGCACAAAATCAACCAACATGGCCGTGCTATGCAGCACGACCGTGCCAACGACACACACCTCAAAAGAGGAAGAAGAGGAGGAAGAAGAGCAGAGCAGGTACCTTCGACGGCGTTGGCGGGGAGAGTAGCAGCAACGAGCAGTAGGAGTAGGAGAGCAGGCCGCCGGAGCAAGATAGAAGGTCACTGGAGAAGGAGAGAAGGCCACCGGAGCTGGGGCAGAGGGCAAGCGGCAGCGGAGGTGGGCAAAGGACCACCCAAGCGAGCGGAGCAGCGCGCGACCGGAGTAAACGGCGACGGAGGTGGGGGCAGAGGAGAAATCATCGGAAATCGCCAAATCCTGGAGTAGCAGCTGTGCGAGACAATGAATGAAATAGAGAAAGGGGAAGAGTCAGGCTCACGGGTGTTGTTAAGTTATCAATCGGCGTCGGTTATTAAAAACAACCGACACGTCAACCGAAAGGTGTCGGTTCTACAAACCAACCGACACCTATTCTTAATGATAGTCGTCGATGTTTACTAGAAACCAACCGACGTCTATCTACATACGCCGATTAAAAAAATTGTTCTCGATTAATGACCATAGTCGTCGGTGTCTTTCTAAAACCGATGCTCATACGGGTGTGAAAATTTTCCTGGGAAAACGCGCAAAAACCCATAAGCGTCGGTTCTTTTAGTAAAACCGACGAACAAAATGTTCCCAATTTTTGTATCGTGAATAACCTTTCGTCGTCGGTTTTTTAGTAAATAACCGACGCCAGATGTCAAATTTTGGAGATAAATTTTTTCACGCGAAATTTGGGATATGGCGGTTAATTTTAGGCGTCAGCTGTTTATTCTAGAACCGACGCTAAATAGAAAGTGATACCCGTGTCTGGCCACTCCTCTCTGATATATGTCAGTTTGTGTTTTAAACTGACGCTGTAGGTTTTAGGCGTCGGTTCTTCGTTAATAACCGACGATTGGAAAGTGACTACATAAGCCATTTCTGTAGTAGTGGTAGTAGCTATCCATGGTATTCTGGAAACTTCGCTATAGAGTTACAGTGGTGTTATGTACTCTCTTCGTCATCGAAAGATCTCTTGTTTATCTCTCATCGATGTAGTATTGGTAATTTCCTCGGGAGATTGGTGATACATCATCCCAGTATAACATATAATGAAGGATTGATAGGGTAATGGTACATCCTACATCAATTCCTACATTAGGACGTAAGGATATTTTCATCCATATTCCCCCATATACTCAAAAGTATATGATCCAGGAGTTCCCTTGGGAAAACTTGTTTCACCATCATTTGGTCTCTAACAATTATGGATCTATGGTCAGGGCCTTACATGATATCATTATACTTTATTACTTAAGTACATTTCAGTATTCTTTTAGCATCATGCACATTTTCAAACATAACTATCAAAACAACAACTATAAAGAAAGAATACTAAATGTATCAAGTTTATCTCACCTCAGTTATCATATGGATATCAATTCTTAACCATTTCATTACTATGGTTTAAGAATAGGGTGTTCAAACCCTTAAATCATCATAAGTCATCTAATTAGCATGACCTTGATGTTGTTCATGGCTCTTACTGCCCATTAATCTCATATGTTGCCACTTAACTTAGGTAACTTGGCATATATCTCTGTTCATAAAGCCTATAGTATGCTTTCAATGAATATGATATCATAACCCTTACCTGGCTATGATCATTTCTTTATAAGAACCTGCATGGTCAACTCAATTGATAATAATAAACAATTCATCTCCGAATCAGTAATTTATAAGCAGGAATAACCTTTCAATTCAAAGTTGTACCTTCATGTCTTCACTAAATCTTGGTTCCCACTATTTAAATCAATTAGGGTTACTCCATCACTTTTATTATAACAAGGAATAATGATTCCTCATCTCTTACTTTAATCATGAAGAATCATGCTTAAAAGCATAACCTGGAGTTAGGGTTTATCCCACTCAATTAAGGTTATTGAATCCCTTTGCCTTATAAGGCATAAGAATTCCTTATATTGTAATTTGTTCACAGGGTTTCATGCTTGAGTGCATAACCCAGGATTAGGGTTAACGTAACCCATCCTTCAATAGTTAGGGTTTCCTGTTCATGTTATCAGTCCAACCCTAGCACACTACTTCACCACTCTTAGGAGCATACAAGTACATGATGAATGTTTACTTTTGATTACAATACTCATTGAATATCATTAATGATCATCAATTCTAAGTATTAGCCCATTTCTCCTTCATATCATGTTATGATTACATCATACTCATTGATTTAGCCTACTCCCCTCCCAAGATGTAATAATCTACACTTATTGAGTGCATTGAGCCTATTATGCCCCTATTACAGGTAATTGCTTATCACTTACTCTATGTGTCTTCTTGTTTAAGTATAATGGTTTAGAGGTTCATTAAGATATGATACCTTGGATTGTCAAATGTGATATCTATCATATCTTGATGTATCACTTCCTCCTCATTATTATCTTACTTGAGATAATTGGTTAACTTAGTATTAAGATATTTCTCTTTTAATACTTTATCCACTAACTTAATTCTTTCCTCATATGGTGCATGTATCATATATCAGAATTATCCAATTATCTTTGATGATATAGGTTTAAACATTGTTGTTGTAGGATAAACCATCAACAACTATTCTAGATATCTCCATTTTTAGGATGTTATCTACATCATGCTTTGATATACATTATTTCTAAGAGTTTCAAGCCCATCCTTATTGTAAGGGGTAAAAACATTTGCTCATTCATAGAGACATTTGGATCTAGGCATCAATTTACCTCTTAAGTCCTTGTTTATTGAGATTATCACATTTATCATTCACATGGCTCACTAACCCTATTCTATATGCTTATGGCATAATCATCTTGTATGATTGATTTAGATACACCTCACTTTAATGTATTATGTAGTAGGCCATCTCCAGGGTTTCATAACTAATATGCCATAATTAAGGTTTACTATTCATTCTAATAGGGGTTCTTTATAACATCACCTCCAATTAGGGTTTCTATTCATATCACATCTCTCCTAGATTAGGTTTATAATTAATATCCCACCATTAGGGACTACTAATTCTCATTTTGACATTCCCCTAGAATTAGGGTTTACTATTCTCATTACATGATTTACCCTAGAATTAGGGTTTACTATTCACTTCTTAGTAAATTGAACTCATAGCTTCTTCATGTATGAAGATCATCATCATTGATGCCCTCAACTTAGGTTAAGATTCATTAATCACCATAATTAGGGTTTCTATGATCTCACCTTGATGGATCATACCCTAATCATGTACATTCACATGTATTGAAGGTATTTACTTGAGTTCCAATCATAATTGGAGCCTTCTCTCTCCTCTCACTAATAGATGATGTTTGCATCACTCTAGATTAGGTTAGGTCAAGTCATCATTGATTAACATAAGTTAAGTCACCACTATCATGTCATTTAGGGTTTGTTTAATCAAGGGGGTATTGTCTACTTGAACCCTTCAAGGGTACTTTGGTAATGTTCACCATTGATCATAGCATGAGTTAATCTACTAAGCACTTAACCCCTTAATGTCTTTAAGTATAATTAGGATTTGGATAAGACAACCATTGAACCATCTAAGCCTTCAAGGTATTAGGAAATCATAATCCTAAAAGTCCCCAAACGGTTTCACACTTCAACCTCCAAATGGTTTTGAAACTGCATGGAGGAATTGACCGTTTGGTCTCTTTGACCTTCAAGACCGCATGACACTTAAGACCGTTTGACCTTAAACGGTCTTGAAACCGTTTGATCATGTTGACCATTTGGACATGGTTGACTTTGAAACCGTTTGATCAAACCGCATGACCAAACCGCATGGGTTCAAACCGCATGAGCTTCAAACAGTTTTGAAACCGTTTGAACCCAAACGGTCTTAAGACCGTTTGGTCCAAATGGCTCAAAACCGCATGGACCTAAAAGGTACATCAACACTTACAATCGATTAGGGTTTTCAATGTTGAACCCCTCAATTGGTCTCATACATGCTAACCACTTATCAATTGAGCCAATTAGGGTTATACTTAACCAATTGGATACTCAATTGACCCTCAATTGATAGCCAATTAGGGATGGGACCGATTGAGTTAGGGTTTGTAATCGATTAGCCATCAACATTCATCAGCATGAGTCAAATTGAAGTTGAACCCATAAATTGTCATCCAATTGGACCATGACTTGGCACAAACGGTCTTGAGATTGTTTGGACATCCTCCAAACGGTCTTGAGACCGTTTGCCCAAAATCTCATCAAAATCTAAGTCAATTTGTTAAGGGTTGAACCCTAATTAAGTCCAAAATCAGCACTTTTAATTATTTCAACAACCTATTATAATTGGACCCTTAATTGATCAAATTATCTTAACCCTAGACCTCCAAACGGTCTTGGGTGACCACCAAACGGTCTTGATACCGTTTGGGTGAACCCCAAATGGTTTTGAAACCGTTTGGGACACTCAACCCAAATTTCAACAAGATTGGTCCATGAAATCAACAATTTGAACCCGATTAGGGTTTAGGTGATTGAAGTGCCTTCAAATTGAAAATTACTTGAAATTAGACGGTGATTCTTTGTAGATAGTTAATTCATAATGTGTCCAACAGACCCTCAAACGGTCAACCCTTGGTCAAACCCCTCAAACAGTTTTGAAACCGTTTGAGTCCAAACGGTTTTGCAAACCACATGAGATCAAACAGTTTTGAAACCGTTTGGTCCCAAACGGTTTTGCAAACCGTTTGAACCATGGGTGAAGGACCATTTAATAAAGTAGCCTAGGTATTAAATCCCATCATCATCTACCTTGAGACCAAGGTCGGTTCTTCACGGATTGCTTGCAAGATTGTAAAGAAAGATGGGGAAGGAGAAGGACTAGCTACTATTTGCAAGAACAAAGATATGCATAACAAAGCAAGAGGTTTAGAGCTATAAAACCCACCTTAAGGTCATTCCTAGAGATCCAAGCTTCCAAGCTTTTAATAGCGTCTTGAGCTCCACAGGTCAGCCATGGGTGTTTCTCCAAGAATTGGTTGGGAAAAGTCAGCTAGAAGGAAAGAACTAAGTAAGGAATACTAACAAACCAACCTTGTTTCATGATTTCCTCCACAAATCCGAGCTAGATGATGGACAATTCTTACCTAGAACATTTTGTCCGTCCTCCTCTGCTCCAGAGCTCTGCCTTCGGTCAGTTTAGCAAGGGGATAAGTGAGAAGGAAGGGAAACGGTTCCTTTGTTTGCAAAGGAAAAGAACCTATATAGTTTGGGTAAAGTTTTCACATAAGGACATCTAGTTCCTTGTTTTCACATCTAGGTCCCTCTTCCCTTTAGGCACGTCCCTTATCCTTATACTTAAACAAAACTACTTCTAAAACCAAGGGCTAAAGGCAAGGAAGGTCAACTTATGACTAAGGTGCACATATAAAAGAGTTTCTTTACTTACAACTTGGTGTTTTAATTACAAAGATTGTCATTCTTGTTTAATTATCCAATTGAAGTGACCTCTTCATCATTTTTACTCTAAATAATTCTAAGAGTCATAAAAGATACTCTAGAAGGTGTATGTTACAAGTTGCACCCCACATTTTGGGTAAATTGCACTTTATACCAAAATTAGGGTTTTAAGCACAAGGATTGCTCCACAAGCTGCATCTTAATGCCCAAGCTTGGGGAATCCATCATACTTCATCATATTCATACTTATGATGTCTCATCATCAGAGGAACATCCTAACATGTGCAATTTACAAGTTAACCCTTCTAATTGGGTAATTTGCACATAGGTCTCTGTATTACAAAATAATACTACAACATTGTTTAAAAAGGATAGAAATGGAAATCTATGTTACTTAGGAGCTTTAATCACATACCAGGAGATAATTACAAGCATCTAATCTCACATTTAGGCAAAACATCTAGGGTTAATTCATAACCCAGGCCAGGGATGTTACAAGCTTCCCCTTGGAGTAGTTAGCTTCATGGTTGCTAGGGGCTTCATCTTCACTTGAGGAAGGAGGAGAGTACTGACAATCAAGTTTTTGTTGGAGAATCATTGCCTCCACTTAAGTATTGAATGCATTGTCTTTGATCTTCTTTGATTCCTTCTCGTCTTGCTTCTCATCTTCCTATTATTTGTCAAATATTGGCTCATGATCTTGAAGGTTGCTAATGAGCTCTTCGGTGGCTATGTCACCAAGGATTCTAACTTCTTCAATGGAGGTCACCTTGGATTCCCATATCTTGGGGAGAGACCTTGGAATCTTGGAGTTTATGGTCCATCTATCCATGGTGTGTCCCAAAGAAGCAAGTCTATTGATGATGGTGTTGAGCCTTGTGTACATCTCCTCTACTTTATCCTTCTTGTCCATCTTGAAGTTTTCAAGGAGACCCTTGAGCATGTAGATCTTAGACTCCTTGACTTACTTTGTGCCTTCATAGGTGATTCATAACTTATTCCATATCTCATGGGTTGTGTCCCAAGAGGATATCCAGTTGAACTCAAAGGGAGTGAGGGCTGCATAGATGATGCTTATAGTCTTTGCATTCAGTCGTGCCTTCTTAAGTGTACCTTCATCCCAAGTAGTCGTATCTCTCGTCGGCTCCTTGTATGGAATGATGACTACTTTCCACATGTCATAGCTCATCCCTTGAAGGTAGAACTGCATCTGCCTCTTCTAATAGAGGAAGTTTGTACCATCAAATATTGGGGGTCTCATGAAGAAACTACCTTTGAAGTTGAGAGACCTTAGTAGGTTGTCGCTCATCTTCTCATCTTGTAGGAGTTTTTTTGGAAAATATTGTGGCTTTGATACCACTTGTTGGATCAATGGGCTCTATAGGGGGTGAATAGAGCTAAAAACACTTAAACAAGATTCGTTAGACCTTCAAGTTACTTCAAAATATGGGATTGCAAATATTTAGTTTGTAGTGCAACTAAGAATACATAGAAATGATGAGAGAGATTGAAAAAACTATGTAGAGTGGTTCCAATCTTGAAACTAAGAAAAAGTAAGCCCACTACCTAGAGAGGTCAAGCCCTATGATTTTGCAAACCATGTATACTTATATTCCATTATAAGACATACAAGATGACCTTCCTTTTCTGGGCCATGGATATCCATCCTACTTTTTAAGAACCAAAAGGAGATGATAAACCAACCAAAAACTCACCTATCCTTTGAGCTAAAGTCTTATACCTATACATGGTCTTACCCACTCTTGCAAGCAGCTGGACACCTTCGCCAAGGAAATCCCCTTCTTGCACTGAGTCTTTTTCCTTAAGGATTTACCCACTCTACTCCCTGATATTCAGTCTTGACCTTATCCTTCACCTCGAAGAAGCTTTTTGCACCTTCTCCTTCTACTTGGAGAAGCCTTGCACCTTCTCCTTCATTTGGAGAAGCTTTCACCAACTTGATCTTCAAGAAATGGGTTGGAAAAAGGGAAGCTTTGAGAGATTTACAAGTCTACAATATAGTAGCTCTCTCACACATCCTATCTCACTCATATGGACATTTTGATTTGAAAATAAGAGAGAGAAAAGGGATATGGTGGACTAGATGTACTCAACTATAGCTAGGATCTTGAATAGCATGAAGGAGAAAATTTGGAATGAACTCCAAGAGGTCTTATTTATAGTTGGGTGTGTCTATTAGAGGCTAGGAGAACTAAAGAACATTTTGTATCATTTGGGGTGTTACAACGGATATAATTTTGAGTTTTATAACACTCCAATAGTTAGAATCACTTTTTCTGCACACCATACAATACATTCGATCGAGTTTTGGTAAAGATAACTCAACCGATCATACTATATGACAAAGTAAATTTGAAGCATTGGTCGAGTTTCAATAAAGGTAACTTGACCGATTGCACTATATGACAAAGAAAAGTTGAAGCATCGATCGAGTTTATCCTGGATGAAACTCGGCAAATCACTTAAAAATAGTTTTGTCAGTGCAGGGTGTCGGTCGAGTTCTGTGTATTGGAAACTCGACTGAACCTAGACATTCTCAAAATGCATAAAGGTGTCGGTCAAGTTTGTCACATGAGAAACTCGACCGAATAGGAACCCTGTGATGTATTTTGGAAAATATCATTAGAGTGATTAAACGTTCGAACTAAGGGATCTTGATTTTTTTTCATCTTAGTTACAAGTCACAACATCAATATAAATGATTACAAAAATCATCTTAAGAGTTTTAGGGTATTTTCCACAAAAGTGCACTGTATTGCTTTTGACTTGAACTTGATCAAGCTAGAACTTGATTGAATTGATCCTTTTCATGTACCTAATACCTGAAATCAATCTCAAGTAGACATATTAGATACACATGAATGAAATGGTTAAGTCATTATTAAAATATGGACAATATATAACTCTTAGGTCAACGTAAATTACACCTTGTCTGGGGATTTTCTCATGAACTAAGCATATTTTCATACAATATATAGAGTTAAGGTTTTAGTTTTAAGATGGTAAAATTTTAAAATGTTACAATATTTGTTTATACATATAAATAAGTAAGCAAGAAATACAAGTATGTATAAAAAAGTACAAGTATGCAAATTTAATGCTGAAAATAAATCAATTTGCGGTAGTTCTCGAAAAACATGATATCAAAATTAACAAATACAGTAGAAATGTACATTCAATTGTATATAATTCGAATGCCATTTTTGTAGTTGAATTTTTTTGCGGATTTATGATGTTAAGTTCTGATGCCATTTTGCATTATAAGTAAAAAATGTTTCTTTTCGTGTAGGTAAACGTCAACATCCTCAATTTGAGGCTTAACCTGTTACTTATCCCAAGTGGGAGTTCATCCACGCACTAGGACCTTGTACCACGTATGAATAGTTTAATGTATTTTTGTTGTTGAAGTTAATCAATGAATAGGCTAGATGATGGAACTAGATGATAACTCTACATGTGGAAACTCCTTTTACTATCTTTCTTGGATTGAGTGACACTAAATTGTGCTAAATCTTGTAATACTCATCAGTTAATGGATGGTAGTTGATTCCATTATTTCTCCAGAATTTTAATATAGAATTTGTTAAGTCATACAAATTGTAATGCTTAGTGTTTGAATTTGATTTTACTATCAGTAAAGCAAAATTATGATAAGTTTCCTAGATAAGGAAAAAGATACTTAAGATTTTTGGTGGCAATTTAACTTTCTATTATATTTATTTTTGTGGTATATTTAGTTTTGGATTATCTTTAAGGAACATCTAATGCATAACGTTAGAGTTAATCCAGAGGGTGGGGCCTTACAATTAATCTAAGGAAAAGACAACTACTAATGTATTTAACGTAATTTAGCATATGAACGGTTCAAATATGGTTAGGTGTTGTTGTAATTTAGAAAATCAACGACGAAGCTTAATATTTTGAACTACCCATGTGTCACATACTACTTAGAATACCGATACTAATTTGTAATTTGAAAAAATAAGAGAAATTAATTCCATAAAACCCAACTCACACGCTTTCCTATATTATATAAGGAATAACTTATCATTGAAAAATTAAAAGAAAAATTTACCTACAACTCCTTCCACACCCTTTCTTATGAAGTATAGACAAGTTTCTCAATTATTCACATTTACTACCCTTTTCTAATTGATAGCATTATCATGGTTCGTTTTCTTATTTATTATAATGTTCCACGATCATGATATTTAATAACAACCAATTGTGGCCCGTGTTTGTATTATTGTACTATGAGTATTCCCGCATTGACCATTTTCTCTCCCGTCTTTCTTCCCTTGGGAAAGGACCGAGAAGACTAGTTCAACTCTAGGGAGCGTGAAACTCAACATACTTCTTCGAGTTTACCTAAAACAAATGTTAGTTTGGATTTATGCCATGTAAGTATCCAGTTTTGTGTACTCACAATCAGTATTTGGGTTCGAATGTTATGCAATAATATACTTATAAATGCCACGTACTCTATATATGAGAATTACGACTGTTCCAACTTGTCTTTTATGACTTCCGCTTATGTATGCACTAGGGCATATTTTGAATTTAATATGTAGATTCACAATACCTCTTATGGCTGAGTATGTAGTTGAAATTTATGTTTAATGTGATAAATCAAGTTTTCACTAAAGTCTAAGGATGGTTGTTTGATATAAATAGCACATCTTAGTGTCCCCTGGGGATGTTAGGGGTTAGGCTGTCACACTAATTAGACGGAGATTTAACAATTTCCAATTTACTTCTACGCGACAAGAAATTTAATTATATATTCTTGTCAAAGCTTTAACATTCGCCTAAAAAGTTAACGCTAACACTATGATCATTTACTTAGTCATTATTGAGCAGGGCGTTATGCACATACACATTGAAAATATATGTGAAGTACGAGTTTAAGATTACGTTTGATATGCCTTTGTATTAGGTTTAATTGTCATGGATAAATTAATTAGTGATATGTTAACTTTCGTTGTGTTTGTTTTGCAAGTCAAGCAGCAGTACGACAAGCAAGCAATTTTGTAAAAACAAATTAATTTTCAGTATACAAATAAGATGTCGTATAGATTAGTTAATTAAAAAAACATGTCCTTTGAAATCCTCGTGATAGAGATTAGGTTTATTTAACGTGGATATCTATTTACCACATAACTCTTTTAATCGACTCCTTAACGCATGAGTATCATTTACGTGCATGGCATAATAGATTTTGTACAAATAGTTTAAAGTTACTTACATTAGTACCAAACGACGAACATCCTACCATCAAAGTTATTTGTTATTGTTCTAAAAAATAGTCATCTAACATAAGGTTTACATATCATTGATTAACTTAACCACGACAATTAAACTCACGACAGCTGCATACAAAATACAACCTTTGTCTGCAGTAACAACAAACAAACATGATGATAAGCTATTTGTTATTTGGTATTCAGAAGTACTTTTTTAATGATAAAAAGACTATGTTGCTCAGAAATATAGTTATATCACTTATATGTATACTTATATGTATTGAGAAGTCTATCAAGAATTACCACGTGAAATAGACATATATGACAAATAAATTTATTTTTTACTATAAAGATTTCAAATTAAAGATTTCAAGTGGCACATTATCTATTTTTTTTAAAATCAACTAATCCATATATCAACATCAAGATCGGGTGTCGTGCCGGTACTGCATCGGCAAAACAAACACAGCCTTAGATTTGTTTTAAACATCTTTGTGAAGTGAGGTTACTAATTCATGTATCTATACTACTATAAAATGAACGAGTTTGATGCTACACTCTTTGATTCACTATCTTCTCTCATTTTTTTAAAGAAATTTTGCTCCTACAGATATTTATTCTCACACTTATCTTTAATCATGTATTTCTCTCTTCATCCCACGGAAACGGTTCCATAATTCTCCCATTTCAAACAACCAACACAAATATTTTTTTCCTTTCACATCTTTCCGCACATTTACACAGTGTCCCGCACATTTACAAGTGTGCATTTACTAGAAATTTTAAATAAATTAATTTCTTTATCATCTTTGTAATCGTAAGCACTATTCCAGCCTTGGACGCAAGCACCACGTCGGCTCTGCTCGACGAGGATATTCAAGAGCAATTCGGTCCTGGGAAGCAAGCCAACGGAATATGCTCCAGGATCTTCCCAAACACCTTGCATATTTTAACGCCGGCTTCGCCTTCTTACATCGGAGACTCCCCATACTTATACTCCGGCGTCGCCTTCTCACCCCGCTCCCGGTCAACGATGATGTATGTTGCAATCGAGCTGGAAGGGATGGGGGCTTCTCGGACGGCTGCGAGGAAATTCGCAGCTTCCCCTCATAAGGACCGCCCTCCTCTACCCATTCGCCGTACTGCAAATCACATTCTCGACAGTAATGACGTAGGTTTGAATTTTGGGGCTCTACTCGGGAGAGTCCATGGCGGCAGGAAAAAGGAGAGACATGGGACAGTGACTGACTGACAGCCAAATACCCAAATCCTAAATAAAGGGGCACTGGCGTCATAACATCTTCTCCGTCGTCCTCTTCTGCGCGCCCTCTTTTTGGTACTATCTAGCCTTTTCGCTTCCCTGGCGTCTCCGGTGTTTGTTGGTGGTTGCTTTTACTGCATTCGGGTGTGTTGGTGGGAAAGAGGGGGCAGACCCCGACCAGCTTTGTTTAGTTTAGTTATGGGATGATGTGGCAGCGGGAACTCCGTCAGTACGGAAGTTAGCACGGAAGCTAGATATCATAGGACTTCAAAATATCCCCCTCTGTCAGATTCCTTTTCCCGAGTCTTTCGTCGCCGTGAAACTCGAGAGGTTCGACCATTTGTTCTCTCCGTACAATGGCTATAGTTTCGGCGCCTCCCTGTCACAGCTTGCACGGCAGTTTCGGAAGCAGCAGCTCCGGAAGTGTGCGATCGCTGCAAGCTGACGTCTGGGATTCCAGGAGAAGCCTCGAGGAGATACAGGAAGAGCTCTCACCGCGGAGGATATGTGCCGTGAACACCTCGACGGATGCAGGTAGTGATTTAGGTGAGGAGGTGTATGTTGCAGTGGGGATAGAGGTCAAAGATGGGAAGAAGACGCTTATCTGGGCCTTGAGGAACTTTCGAGGAGTCAGGAGAGTCGTTCTTGTTCATGTCCATCGCCCGTCTCCACTGATTTCCGTGTGTAAGTTGCTATTTCCACTTCATTTGGATTCGTCTCTGAGAAATCTGCCAATTCATAAAACTTCGGAGCCTGTTTGTCAGATGTTTTAAACTGAAGTAGCAATATAGTTTCCAGTTCGCTTTTGTTTTCATTCATATGTTGATCTTCACGGTGCAGTCTAGCACTTTTTAGGGGCAAATAGTCAGCTACTTATTTCAGCAACATGCCTTTAGTTTTGAAGATTCTTTTTTAATGCTAACGGTTAGGTACATGCATGGTTGTCAAGGTGGTCAGGCAGTGGCTTGGCCTGGTTGGGGCCTAGGCACATGGCCTATTTAGAATTGTTCGATTTTTTTCTATATAATATATATAACATGTATTACATACGCAAGGTATTATATGTACAGCGGCCGAGCTAGAAAATTACAACTAGGGGCTGAGTGAGATGAACTCGGTATGAGTTGTAATAGGGAGGGTTCAGTTAAACTCGTAGAAAATTATACTCTTGAACATAGGTCACTTAGTTAAAAACAAGAGCCTTATACCAGTCCAGCCTATCCAGCTAACAAATTCTTTGCTATTATAATTGAAAAAATGCATATATGTAGAGTATCATGCATATATGTAGAGTATCTAGCTACGCTAGCTCTGCCCCTGTATGTATATATTATGTTTTACACCTTAAATAGTCACATGGAATGAAGTAGAAGCTTAATGCATTTTAAACACTTATAAATGTCATCATTTTAAACTGAGATATTAAAATTTAAAATATTCAGGAAAAGTTCTATCCAGGCGGCGGTTGTCCAGGTGGTCCTAGGTCCCCAATTTCGTTTTTAGTTAGACAAACACCAATAAGCGTAGAAAAATGTAAGAGAGGCACTCTATCAAATGCTCCTTAGAGGAACCAGAACCTATGCTAAGACTCGTAAGCATAAAAGTACATCATTGCCATAAAAGTCATCACACTTAAGAGAATGAAATGTCTGCCACCCCACAATACAGATAAGCACAAGAACGGTGCAACCATTTATATAGTAGAATAGTAGTTGATAGCAAGAGAGGTGCCCCATATAGAATGCCTCATTGAGTAGACTAGCCCAAAGGAGAGCCTCAACAGTTAGTATGTAAACACTCAAAGAGAAGATATTAGCCTAAGCAGAAGAACTTTGGTTATGTAGATGGCCCAATGTCTTCTTGCATCTATATGGTTATGTAGATGGCCCAATGTCTGAATATGTGTCTGGTGATTTGACAATGAAATCCACAAAGAGAACTCATGGGATCCACTGGAGGCTTTTTTCCAGGGGGCAGGGCCTTTGTGCAGGGATATATAAGGGTGGCATCGCACCTTTACTTAAATCCTTAAAGGAGAACGTACTCTAGGCCAAGATGGATGCTTTCCATCCATGCAGAAAAATGAGATGAGAAATTTGTTATTGGACAACCTCGTTAGGTTTGACCAGCCTATTCAATTTCTAGTTTATATAAGCAAGCACTAACGTTTATAGGATCTAGACATGCACTATAATAAGGAAAATAATATGTAACTTCCTTGACTGATGGGATATACAGACAGCATATGTGGATGCAAGACGTGATTATTCAATAACAAAGATTACAAGCGTTTGCACTTTTAAATGTTCTAGCTGAATATGTACTCCATACTGGTTTTTGTTATGCTAAGCTTTCTTATCTAAACATGTACTTATTATGCTGATTTGCCAGTGGGAGGGGGGTTCAGGCCAAGTCAGCTAACAAAGCAGCAGGTTAATGCACATAGACAACAGGAGAGGGGGAAAGTATATGATGCTATGGAGCAATACCTGCTCATTTGCAAAACCTTTAAGGTGCAGTCTTATCTCATTTTGGCTGGATTGTAGTAACAATCAATAGCAAAAAGCTATTCTACATGAAATTTGATAATGATCATACTAAGCAGAGCTAACCATTCTGCTTGCAAAGAAATTCTAACATATAAGTTTCTTTAATCTAGGTACACGGTGAGAAGCTAGTGTTAGAGATGGATGATATTGCCAAGGGGCTAATGGAAACCATCCACAGAATCAAGATCACAAAATTTGTCATGGGGGCCGCTGCTGATAAACATTATTCGGAGTATGGAGGATATATAATATTATCATTTTGGGATTCACCATACCTTTTTACTGACTATTTATTAATGGGTTGGCTTGCACATTGTTGTCAAAGAATTGAGTAATTATTGATCTGCAGGAGAATGGAAATGCCAAAGTCCAAAACAGCACGTGCCATACTGAAAGAAAGCCCTCCATCATGCAAGATATGGTTTGTCTGCAGAGGGAATTTAGTCTGTGCAAGGTATAACTAAGACTCGCAGTGCCACTGTTTTCTAGGATTCAAAAGCCATGCTATGCTTATTTTTGAGCCATGTTATGGTGTACACAGTAATTTTCCTAGATAGTAGAAAGGAACTTCAACTTTTTAAAAAATGTCTCTCCAGATGTGAAATGGGATTGCTAATCTAAGAAAAAAGATTAGATGTTAACACATTCATGTTTTTATAGATTTTGCTCATTTATGTTAGATTGAATATGGCATATATGTGGCTGTTATTATTAATGTGAAAAACAACCTCATCTAAACAGCTTGAAGTTCAAGAACAATGTACGAAATTGTGAAATATCAAGAATAATACAAGAGTTATAACTCATAGAACACAGTTACTGGTAATCATGAAAGGTCAAGGATATACTTGAGTATTGATCTATAATTTGAAAATTGTCCAATCCCAGAAGACTTGTGATTATATACCTAAAATTTCACATTGTTTTGCACATGCATAAGCAGTATAACAAAACAGTCATGTTATGATTTGATAACAATTTAGTTGTTTGGTATAAAACAAGTAGGTTAGATAGAGAATGTTGTTTCCATTTATAAACTCATGCACGATTCCCATTCCATCTACGGGGTAGGCTAAAACTGGAATAAAATCCCTTCTCTACCAATTTTTGACTTAAGTGATTAATATACTTACCATAGTTGCCTTTTAAGACCATACATGAAATTAGAATAGCTAAATGTGTTGTTGATGACTTGACATAGTTAAGAATAACCTCTAGTCCTAACCTTGCTCCTTACTCCTAAGAAATTTATTTTCTCCCGAAGAAACTCTGTTTCGGTGCAAAAAAAACTCTGTTTTGATGCAAACAAGGCCTAGGAGCGACAAGTCAGCCATATTGTATACGTTACCTATTTGTATTCCAAGGCTGACTTGGAAATCCTTTTTGGCAATGTTTAGGCCAATAAGAAAAATGTTTTGCTATTTTTCAATAAATCCGGGAAGTTCAGTACATTTCCAAACACACACTTCATTATATTATTATCAAATGTAGAAAATATAGTTAATACATATGTAAAGCCTAAGAAGATGTATAGGGTTATTCCATAACACCTCTTATGGTTTTTGTGGCTTAAACGCATCAATTTCAAATGCTCTGATTTGAGCATGTTAGTCTGCTGCCATGTAGATCCAATATTTCAAACCACAATATGCCGTCAATTACAGTAGAAATGTAAAAATTGCAGTTTTTGTGCATTGGAATCACAAAATAATATATAGTAGGAATGTAGGATGCATGGACATAGTTCTAGACACAGACCAGGCAAGGAAATGGGCTAGATTTTTACCAATCTAACCTGAACCCGGCTCGAATTCTAAATGATTCAAACCTGACCCGACCCGACACTTTTTAGATATTTTTTTATAACACCACATCTCCCGACCCGAACATGAACTTGCCCCATCCGACCAGTATCAATAATATATACTCTGTTTTCTGTAATGTTCGTCCCAAACTTATATGGCAGCATTTTCTTGCGATCTTTGGGTTTACAGTTGACACTACAAAAAGCAGCAATAGGGCACAATAAGCAGTACGATGGCAACTATTTCTGCGATCTACCAGGATAACAATTGTTTTTGTTAGGAAGTAGTATTAGCCTATTTAGTTAATAGGTTAATTAGTTAATGCACTTAAGTGTCTCGGCTCATATAGCCTTCCTTGAGTCCCAACTGTAATATATCCCCCCTTGCTCCTATATATAGGACAGGGGTGTGCCATCTAATATAGCACATCACAAGTGAGTTTTTCCCTCACAGCTATCAACATGGTATTAGAGCACTCACCTCAACCCTAGAGAAAAGAGAGAGCGCCTCTGCCTGCGGGCGGCCGCCGTCTCTCCATGGCTTAGGCCAGCCGGCCGCCAGACATCCTCCTGACCTCCATGGTCGTTCTTCTCATTTCCATATAGATCTTAATCGATAAGCCAACGCCATTTTTTCTGGGCATCTACGCTTCCCCGAATATCTGGACGACGCTAATTCCCGTCTAGATCTGTTCGTCATCTCTTCCCCGAGGTTGTCCTCCTGATCATGTACATGCGATGGTCACCCAGCCATCATCTACCACAGGTGGCTCGAGAGTTCTCCTCCGCCGTCACAACAGTAAAGAAGGACATAGCAACAGGGAAGCTGCCTCATTCCCCTTGGTTTTGGAAGATCCTATATATAGGATAGGGGTGTGCCATCTAATATAACACATCTCAAGTGAATTTTCCCCTCACACCTTTCAACAGTTCTATTATTCAGAAAATTCAGATAAGAAAAACAGTGGGTGCCTGTGAACAATCAGGATGGAACTAAAACCTCTACTGCAATTTATCAGTGCATCCCTGATGTACAACAACAATGCCACTTAACATAATCAAACCATGCAAATTCCATACAGTGGATACTCTTAGAAATTGCCAAATTCCATACAGCAGTACTCAAAGTTCTATATGTAGGAGCATGTGACCACCGTGCATGCTTCCAAAATATCTGATTTGCTCCCAAGTCAATGAGATTTAATTCCATACAACATCAAATTTCTGTCTACCACTGGACAATGAACAGTTGGCTAATCCAACTCAAATATAAGAATATTACTTAGAATCAAGTTCGACGGCAAAACATCGGGTTCAACACTTAGAATTTTAACTCCATGAGACTTTACAGGGTGACTACCCATCCGGACATCTACCATGTTTGCCTAGAACCACACAAGAAAAAGGACCTGATAGTTTGGCAAATGTTACAAACTACAAAAAGATGTTACATATACATTATAAAGCCAGTCAGGAAAGAGGAGCCAATATGTTTTAAAGTAATACAATAAAGACATTAGTAAAAGAGCTTATGCTTTTTGGTGTTAATTTTATACAGATTATCTTCTTATGTAGGAGTGGGACTGGTATGCTTATACCACAAGTAGAAGATAGCATAACAGAAGGTAAAGTAGGCCCAATAAGCCCATTAATTCTAACACACCCTCTCAAGCTGGAGAATACACATGTTGTAGTCCCAGTTTGATACTCATGTAAAAAAAAATAGGAAGAAGAGGCTTTGCATGAAAATTTGCCACTTGTTCATATGTGGTGTGGTGATATTTGTTTACCAAGTCACAAATGAAATGATAGTCGGCTTTAGTGTGTTTTGTCCTTTTATGAAAGACATGATTATTATCAATGTGGATAGCCACTTGATTATCACAATGCAAATTAGCTGGAAATTGTACTGGAATACCATTCTCTTCAAGAATAGAGCGTATCCATTGTATATCACGACAAACATAGGCCATGGCGCAATATTCAGTTTCATTGCTAAAATGAGCAACTACAGCTTGTTTCTTGGATGATCTCCTGAAAGAACACAGAATCTTGAGTTGAGCATCTATAAATTACATCTCCCGCGTAGTCTGTGTTTGCATATACAATGATAGTGATCTCCTTGGATATGGGACATCAAACAATTCTTTTCCTGGGACACTTTTCAGGAATATGAGAATTCATCACACCAGTCCAATGTTGTTGTAGAGGTGCACTCATGTGTGACCGACAATAAGAGATATCGTGTAGATAAGTTCACCTACAATTTGATGATATTTTTCAGGATTAGGAAATGGCTCCCCTCAAATTGGAGTTTCGTTTGATAATCCATAGGAGTCGAGGTCTAGCATTGGTCATGCTCCTGCCTATATCATTGAGAAGATCTAGAACATACTTCCTTTGGGATGGATTTACCTTTTGATGGATCAAAGAACTTCAATACATAAGACTTTCTTATCAGAGTGTCTCCAAATGCTTTGCGTGGAAGTGGGATTGAAGTGCCCTTCTTAAGATTAGCGATACCCTGAGTACAATGCTAGTAATGACAATATCATCAACATAAACTGCAAGAGCAACTTGATCCTGTGGGACTTGTTGTGAAACAAAGAATGATTGATTGATGACTTTTTAAAGTTAAGATGCTCAAGAGTCATACTTAGTTATTAAATCACCCTTAAGGAGATTGCTTGAGGGGCGTTGTAGGCGGCAGGCCTTCTTAGATGACTCCCCCTCAACAACATAGCATGGAGGTTGCTGCATGTAGACTTCATCAGTGAGATCCCCATGTAGAAGGTTTTTTTCAATGTCCAACTGATGTAAATGCCAATCTAGACGAGCAACAAGGGAAATAAGACTATGCACATATGCGATTCTGGTGACTCGAGAGGTCTGGAAGAAATCCACCCCAAGGTCTGTGTATAGCCCTAGCCACCAGAAGACTTAGAGACGCTGAATAGAGCTGTCACAAGCGATGTTCGACAAAAAATACCCATAGGAAAGTAATCATTTTCTTATCGGAAGGGAAGGAGGATTCACCAAGTCCCATGTCTGATTGTCTCTGAGAGTAGTCATCTCGTCAGCCATTGTAGCTTTCCACCCTGGACGATGAAGAGCTTCCTTGTAATGCTCAGGGATCAAAAGCTATCTAAAGTTGAGGTAAAGGCTCGGTAAGAAGAGGAAAGTATGGAAAGAACACATGTATTAACAATTGGATGACGAATAACGCATGAATGACTACCATTTTGTAGAGCAAATCGGTTGTAAGGATTGTGTCAGACTTGATGAGCAGGGAGGGGCCAAGATATGGGGATTTAGAGTCTTCTTGATGTACAAAGGAGTCTGAGGCAATATAGGATGGGGGACCTCAATGTTAGGGGATGAGTAGAAGAGTCAGAAATAGGAGTGCTTATGGGTGTAGAGTTGCCAGAATAAAAGAACTGAGATGCGTTAAACGTGACATGAATGGCGGCAAACATCCTTTTATGATAATAATCACAACACTTATAACCTTTTTGTATTTGGGAATACACTAGGAAAATAGTTTCAAAAGCTTGTGGAGCAAGTTTATCAGCCTTTGGATCAAAATTGTGAATAAAGGTTGTGCATCTAAAAATGCATAGTGGAAGATGAAATGGTTCTTGATTAGGACAATGGGAAATGAAGTTTTGCCGTGAAGTGCCGATGATAGTTGGTGATTGATGAGTAAACATGCCGTTAATGCTTCTTAATTCTTTGAAAATTTTGTGTTAATGAGCATGAATAAAGAGAGTGCGAGTGATATCAAGGAGGTGTTATTTTTAAGTTAGGCGAAGCTGTTTTGTTGAGGGGTATGGGTACATGATCGTTGATAAATCACACCCCTGAAAAAATGAAACACTAATACTGGACATACTCAAGAACATTGTCCGTTTGAAGACGTTTAGTTTTGGTTTCAAATTGAATTGAAACCAAATGATGAAACATTAAACAGAACAAGTGAAAATGGAGAGCTTAGGGTTACACAATGTGTGTACCCTTGTATTTACAATAACAGAACATTTACAGTGAGGTCCATATATAAAAGTAAATTAACAAAATACTAAATAAAGACGTATATATATTAACACTACCCCTCAAGTTGGAGCATAGATGTCAATCATGCCCAACTTGTCCACCTGAGAATAGAAGTGCTTCTTCGCCAACAACTTTGTAAATATGTCAGCAACCTGGTCTTCAGAACGGGTGAAAGGAGTGCAAATTTTCCCAGATAGAATAGCTTCCCTGATGAAGTGGCAGTCAACCTCAATATGTTTTGTGCGCTCATGATAGACAGGATTGTTGGCAATAAAAAATAGCAGCTTTTTTATCACAGTGCATCGGAATAGCAGAAGAAGACTCAATACCAAAGTCTTTCAGAAGAGACTGCACCCACAGGAGTTCACAGACAGTATGGGCCATGGCCCTGTATTCAACTTCAGTACTAGATCTAGTAACAACATTTTATTTCTTGCTGCGCCAAGTGACAAGATTACTCCCTACATATGTGCAGTAGCCAGAAGTGGATTTCCTGTCAATCTTGCTCCCTACTTAGTCAGAATCAGAATAGCCTTCTAGAGAGCAGTGCCCATTTTTCCTGTAATGGAGGCTCTTGCCAGGTGACTTCTTTAGATATCGCAAAATATTACACAGAGCATCCCAGTGACACTGTCTGGGTTTATCCAAGTACCTGCTAAGAAGTCCCACAGCAGTAGATATGTCAGCTCTAGTCACAGTTAGATAGATCATCTTACCAATCAATATCCTGTACTTTTTGTTATCAGCAAACAGCGGAGAGGAATCATCATCCCAATTAACATTGAGATCTAGAGGAGTGTCAGCTGGCCTTGCACCAAGCATACCAGTTTCCTGTAACAGATCCAGTACATATTTCCTTTGAGATAGAGCAAGAGCATTAGAAGTTCTAGACACCTCTATGCCCAGAAAATATTTTTCCCAGATCTTTAGTAGCAAAATGCTTGCAGAGATGGGCTTTAGTAGCCTGAATAGCAATAGAATCACTGCCAGATAGGATGATATCATCAACATATACTATAACTATCACAATACCAGAGGAAGTCTTCTCTGTAAAGACAGAATGATCAACCTGCGATCTCAGAAAATCAAAGGCAGTCAAAATTTTGCTCAACTTATCAAACCAAGCACGAGGACTCTGTTTGAGCCCATAGATAGATTTCTTCAGCCGGCAGACTTTATGTGACTCCCCCTGAGCAACAAACCCAAGAGTTTGCTCCATATAAACCTCCTCTTGCAAATCACCATATAAGAAAGCATTTTTAACATCCTGTTGTACTAGAGGCCAGTCAAGGTTAACAACAACAAATAGTAGAACTCTGACAGAATTAAGACGGGCAACAAGTGAAAAGGTTTCAAAGTAATCAATACCATAAGTCTATGTATACCCTTTAGCAACAAAGCGTGCCTTCAAACTTTCTACAGTACCATCTGGTTGATATTTGACAGCATAAACCCATCTGCAGCCTATTGGCTTACACTGAGGAGGTGGATCCACCAACTCCCAAGTCTGTTTGTCAGTAAGATCAAGCATCTACTCCATAGCAGTGAACTGTACTTTGCAAGGCATCCTGTACAGTCTTTGGAATGGCAATCACAGATAAAGCAGTGACAAAGTTGCTAGCATGAACACTTAAATGATCAACAGATACATGGTTAGCAATATTGTGGATAGTGCAGTAACGAGTACCCTTCCTAAGAGCAATAGGTACATCAAGATTAGAGATCACCTCAGGTGACGCAGAACCTTCTGGAGGAGAAGATTGGCTTGGATTGGGGGGTTCTTGGGCAGGTTGAGATATGTTCCTGCGCTGATAAACAATGAGAGGAGGTGCCCGTTGTACAGAAATAGTGGCATCAGAAACACAATCACTAGTAATAGGCAGCGGAGAAGCAATAAGCTCAGAATGAAGACTATCTCCTTTAGTAGAGTAGTACGGTGTACCCTCAAAAAAGACAACGTCGCTGCTTGTAAACCATCTCTTTGTAGTTGGACTATAGCATCTATACCCTTTCTGTGTACGAGAATTTTAGCCCGTAGAGATAGTTTATCATGAGTAGGACCAAGCAATTTTACCAAGCATGTAGAGCCAAATATACGAGGAGGTACAACAAACAAGGGCTTATCAGGGTGCAAAATTTGTACATGTATTTTATTTCCAATCACCGAAGAGGGCATCCGATTTATTAGAAAGCAGGCAGTCAAGATAGCTTCTGGCCAGAATAACCGAGGTACATTAGCATGCAACATTATAGTTCTAGCAACCTCTAGCAAGTGTCTATTCTTCCTTTCAGCAATGCCATTCTGCTGAGGTGTGTATGCACAAGAAGTATGGTGTATAGTGCCAACTGATTTACACAACAACTCGACATCTTTTTGAACAAATTCAAGTGCATTATCAGTTCTAAAAATTTTAACAGGCATAGAGTATTGTGTTTTCACCTCAGCAAAAAAAAATTTAATTGTGGATAAAACTTCAGATCGACTTTTCAGAAGAAATAACCAAGTGGCCTGAGAAAAATCATCAATAAACAAAATAAAATATTTGTTGCTAGATAGACTAGGGACATGGCATGGACCCCATACATCAGCATGAACAAGATCAAAAACATTTTTACTACTAATCTGAGAACATTTAGGATAAACAACCCTAGTCTGTTTGCCTAACTGACATGATTCACATTGAAACACATTTGTCCCTACATTAGATACAATATGGCGCAGTTTCTCAGATGATGGGTGCCCAAGTTTGTAGTGACACTGTAAAGCCGATAATAAAGAAGATACTGCAGAAGCTAGAGCCACATCGTCCATTCTTTTTAGATTGTCCAGGTAGTACAAGCCATCAGATCCTTCATGCCCCCACCAATCTTCATCCTCGTGCGAAGGTCCTGAAAAACACATGAACCAGGAACTAAAGTCAGGCTACAGTTTAGGCTACGCAAAGTCTTGCTAACAGATAATAAATTCAGCGGAAAATGAGGCACATAAAGAGCAGATTTCAACATGATATCAGACACAATGTCGCCAATCCCCGAAACAGCAGACTTGGAGCCATCAGCAAGCATAACAGACAAATTAGCAATCGGTCTAGACAAATTTCTGAACAACGACCGATTCCCAGAAGACGATGCACCCGAATCAATAACCCATTTCGTATTACCAAAACTAGAAGACGGTGCAGTGAGGAAGGCAGTGTCACAACCAGAGTACGTCGCAGCATGTGCTCCAGAGGTGGTGGCAGTAGACGATGAGCCAGTATGCTCAAGCAACAGGCGCTCGACCTCAGCACGAATGAAGTAAGCAGTAGAAATACCCGGGGCATCAGGCTGGGTAGACATTTTTGAAGAGGTAGTAGCATCAGTGGCCGCATTGGCCCAAGCCGGTTTGCCGTATTTTTCCCAGCATTTCTCTTCAATATGGTTAGACCAGCCACAGAAGTTACAGAAGCGTTGGCCCGTCTGAGGGCGAGCAACAACAGTAGCAGTAGCAGGTCCAGAAGATGCTCCACGACCTGAAGAATTCCTCCCCCTGCCAGCACCAAGGGGAGGGCGAGTGTCGTGAGACCGACCGCGTCCACGACCACGACCACGACCAGACATCGCAGCAAATGCAGTAGTATCACCAGTGTCAGTGGGTGTCTCAGATGACGATGCAGGCAAGCGTTGTAGCCGCTGAAAGACACTCTGTAGAGTAGGTAGCGAATCACTGGCTAGAATTTGATCCACCACCCCAGCAAAGGAATCATGTAAACCACAGAGAAACTGAACTACTTACAACTCCTGGCGCTGACGTTGTATAGTAGCCAAATCAGTAGACAAGGGATGGTAGGCTTCCAATTCCCCCCACAATCCCTTGAAAGCAGAAAAGTAGTATGTCAAGTCAGATCTCGAGAAGCGTAGGCGGCGGAGCTGCTTGTTGATATCAAACACTTTCTTGGGGTTCTGACTATGTGAATAGGTACTGGCAAGCTGAACCCACATCTGCTTTGCTGTCTGCAGGTATAGTAGTGTGACACTGCTCTTGGTCTCACTACTATTCAGAATCCATGTCATAACCGTAGAATCGTCTTTTACCCAATCATCATAGACTTTCACATCTTTTGAGTCGGCTGTAGCAGGAGGCACCAGAGGCGGATCCCGCTCAAGTGAGACATTTTCCCTTGTGATTTGACATATATCTGCATGGAATACACCCAATGCTGGTAGTTTCTCCCATCCAGTTTCACCGTTGTAACCTGACGGCGCAGATCCTCATGTGTAGACGCCATGAGGAAGAAGCAGACCAACTCCCGGAGTAACAGGCAGGCAGCAGAAGGCAGGAACAGGTAGAAGAAGACTGCCTACGTCCTTCGGTAGGCAACAGTAGGCATAGATCTACAGATTGGATGGATCCCTCACATACGGGCTACGTCGAAGCGCAGCAAGGAACCCGGTGGCTCAACCGACCACACGGGCAGGCACAAAAAAAAGCAGATCCGAAGGTGTTCTTCAGTAGGGAGTCAGACCACCGGACAACCGCGGGCAGATCGGAGCCCAACACTAGCGGACTGGCCCGGCGGTGGGCTGCCCCGGAGGCCTAGCAGCCCCGGCGACTCAGCTTGCCCGGCGGCACGGCCTGCCCAGCGGCACGGCAGCCGCGCGGCGCTGCTGCAGCACGGGCAGCCGGCCGACGGCGGTGGTCTGCAGGTGGCTGCGGGCGGCGCCCAACGGCGCAGGGGGGAGAGGGGTGGGAAAGTGGCGGCGCCGGGTGAGAAAGGACCCAGATCAGTCCTGCTCTGGTACCATGAAACAGAACAAGTGAAAATGGAGAGCTTAGGGTTACACAATGTGTTTACCCTTGTATTTATAATAACAAAACATTTACAGTGAGGTCCATATATAAAAGTAAATTAAAAAAACACTAAATAAAGACATATATATATTAACAAAACACACGAATGATCGGAGACACCTCATATCGAGACTTTAATTAATACATCCATGCCATTGATGAATAATCATCAACAAAGGTGATGAAATACCGATAGCTATTATAGCTAATGGTACTAAAGGGATCAAATACGTTACTATGGAATCAAACAAAGTAAATGATTGTTTGGTGGTGCTAGAAAGAAAAAATACACATTGATGTATGCTGACTTGTCAAGAATCACATGATACACATGATAGATTTGACTAGAGTCTTCACCTTGTCAAGGGATGGTAGGCTGTGTTGCTAGTGGAGTTGTAGTGGTGTCTTGGTGAGAAGGACAAATGATGGAGGTTTAGTACATGAGAAGTAGTACAGATCACTAGTTCAGGAACCTTGCCAATTGTCGTCTAAGTTTGAGAGCCCTGCAAAACAAAACATTAGAACTAAAAGTTACATACATCTTAAGGAGTCGATTAGTTTGGCAATATACATCATATTAAACAGAAAATTTGGAACATAATGTACATATTCGAGTTGGGAGTGTGGATGTCAAAGGAATAGTTCCACAATGTTTAACAGTTTTGATGTATCCATCCACTAGACTAATAGAAGAATGGGGAATGGATGTATCAAAAGAGTTGATAATGTGTTTCATACTAGTTTTGTGCTTGGTAGCTCTATAGTCCACTATCCAGTCAGATTGGGTAGCTAGTGTTGAGGTGCTGACGTTACCTGGACTATAGACAATAAAATTAGCTGATGGAGTTGTATGCATAGCAGACAGTGTGCCATAGGAGGCTTGTTGGGAGGCCTAGACAAGTTGTTCATACTCTTCAACTGTCAAGGAGACGTAAGATGTCCCTTATGAGGTTGGTGAGAGTGAGATGTGCATCCCCGTGGCCTCGACCTCCACCACGTTTCTTAAAGCATTTTTGCTCCCAAGTGTCCTAACTTCTCGTAGAAGGTGTACCTAGGACGAGAACGAGTAGGCCGACCCCGATCTTGAATAGCAACAACAACAACCACATGTGCCTCAATAAGATGTGTGAAGAAGTGTATACGATAATGTTGTGTTGTTGTATTAATATGTACACTCCTGTCCTATATATAGGAAAGGAGGCTATTACAAGGAAGCACAAAGGAAGCAGACCAACCCTAATGGGCCATGGGCAACAGACCCATGTAGACAATAGACTAATAACCTATTGACTAAATAGGCTATATTCTAACAAGATGTATGTCGGTAGGCAAGATATCTGACTAAGCGAGGTGGCCATAGACATTTTCTAAGGTCAGAAGTTTGTCGCCACTTAGGATAATGCTGCAAAGGAGGGCAAAATGGGGTACAAATCATGGAGAAACTTTGCAATGATGAGGTCATCCCTTTCTTTGGTTTGAGAGTCCGCCATCACATGAGAGAAGAAATTCAGTTGATGTGACAGATGTTGAACTGTCTTAAAGTGGGCTTCTAGAATCTTCTCGTCTTGACTCGCTGAAAACTTTTCCCATAAGTTGTAGAGGTGGAGCATTGGACTATTGGCTACTGCATATAGAACTTTGTTGCATCCTCTATGTCCTTGGTATTGTGAGAGAACATGCACTTCAACTTATTCTTGGACTCAAGGACTATGTAAACGACACTCATTCATAATAGATAATTATCCCCATTCAACTTGATGACTGAGATAGTAGGTGGATCAATATTGTAAATAATAATAAAAGTTTTATCTTTTGCCATTACAAATGCATGTCAGGTAATCGAAATGTAAACACCGTGAAGATAGAAGAAATCTTGTTTATTGGATGATTAAAACAGATTACATAGGAGTCTCTTATATAGCAACCAGACGGGTCAAATTTAACAGAGCAGTTTAATTGTTTAACCATTTTGCTGACCGAAAGTAAATTAACAGGAAAGTTTGGGATATATAACACAGAACGAAGAAATAATTCCTTTGATAGAGGAACAGTGCCAACGCCACTAACAGTAGTTCTTGAACCATTGGCCACAGTGACAGAAGAAATAGGAGAATGATTGGTAAGTTGTGAAAATAAATGACGAGTACCAGTCATATGTGTGGAAGCACCAGAGTCGATGCACCACTTTGTGTTACCGGATGAGGACGAGGCAAGCATGGCTGATGAATCTGAGGTAGACGGTAGTTGTGCCAGACGTTCTTGAAACATTCTGTCAAACTCCGAGCGCAACCAGTCAGTGTTAGGTGGTGCAGCAGACTGATCCACAGAAGAAGCAGCAGGAGCAGTATCATCAGTCGCTTGGTTGGCCCAAGCAGGTTTACCATGCTTTATCCAGCAGCGGTCCTCAGTATGGTTATCACGGCCACACCAGCCACAGTGACGTGGTTGAGATGAAGTGCTCCGTCCAGGTGCAGGAGTTCCCCGTCCACTCGAAGTAGGAGGTCGGCCACCACGGCCTCGACCGCGGCCACGGCCACGGCCGAAATCAGCAGAGTGAGCAACCAGAGCCGAAGGTGCAGGAGCAGAAGCAGGAGTCAGTGACGGTAGTCGCTGGACTCTTTTGAGGACATCCCGGACAGTAGGAAGCGGGTCACTGGATATGATTTGATCAACAACCCCTGAGAAGGAGTCAGGAAGCGCAGCCAAAAACTGCACCAGGCGAAGTTCATTGCGATGCTGCTGTGCAACTTTGATATCGGCAGTCAACGGATGATACAGCTCATATTCATTCCATAAAGCAGAACATTGGTTGTAGAAGTCGTCGATCGACAAGTCAGTGGAGAACTCCTTCTTGGCAAGTTGTTTGAAAATCTCGAACACCCGCTTGGGATTCTCCTGGTGGGAATAAACATGTGCCAATTGATCCCACATTGTCTTGGCATCATGCAAGCAGAGTAGAGACTGGCTGATCCGAGGTTCGGTGCTGTTGAGAATCCAGGACATGACGCCGGAGTCATCCTTAGACCACTGAATGTAGTCCGGTTTAGTCTTGTTTTCCGCATCAGCAGTAGGGGCAGCAGGGGGTTCAGCAGTGAGATGATGGTACCGTCCTTGTGCTTTAACATACAACACAAACGACGCAGACCACAGGTGGTAGTTGGAGCCTCCTTCAAGTTTTACAGTGGTGACGCACAGAGATCTGGGTGGCTCAGAATATGCCATTGCAGCAGAGAGGACCACGCCGTAGAGAAGCAAGAGAACCCCGGACAAGCAGATGTAGCAGTGACCCTAATGGGCAGAAGTAGCAGAGATCTGACAAGGCAGATCAGAGGAACCCAATATGGGCAGAGAAGACATAGAAACCTACGCCGTCATGAGGAAAAAATCAATATTCCAGCATGAGGCGCAGGCAGAAATACGGAGGAACAAAGTAGACTCTCAACTTAGAAGGCCAGAGTCGTCCCGATCACAAATCCGCAAATTTCCGGACGTAGGCGGAGAAAAATTAGAAAGTGCACAGGCTGTACGTAAGGAGTTAGAAGGTGATAGGGAGGGAGAAAACGGGGGAAAAGGTGGATATGGTGAGGGTGGAAGAGATGGAGGAGAGGGTAGGGAGGGGAGGGAGGAAGGGAGGAGGGGAAAAAAAAATAGCGGGTGGCTGTTGGGGGTGGCAGCAGCAACGTGTCGCTGCTGGGCAGCAGGGGCGGCGCCGGCTGGAAGGGGAAAGGGGCGGCGGCTGTGGGGAGGGGGGGGGGCGGATAGGGATAGGGTTAGGGGTGGAGGGAGAAGGAGGGAAGGGCTGTTGTGGCGGCGGGGGTGGGGGGGGCGGCGGCTGTGTGGGGGGGGGCGGCGGCTGTGGGGGGGTGTTATGGCATGGGAGGGAGAAATTAGGGAGGGAAAAAACACGGGCCTGCTCTTGATACCATGAAGATAGAAGAAATCTTGTTTATTGGATGATTAAAACAGATTACATAGGAGTCTCTTATATAGCAATCATAACAAGAGACTAAACTAAGCGCTACCCATATGGGACTAAACAACATAAGAAAAGGAGTAAGTGAGGCACATGCTAAGCACATGACACTCAAAGTAAATGAACAAAAAACACATGAAACTACATATCTCTATACACCGTACTGACAGAATGTGGAGTGCACTACCGGAATGAAGCATAGTAGGAATAACACGAATACTACCAGAATTAGCACGGTAGGAACAGAACCAAAAAATTCAGTAGAATGATAACACGGTAGGAAAAAGGTCCTAATTACAGGTAAGACAGAATTGTGATTAGGAGAAAAAACGAAGAGCCCCTCAAGAAAAACACTCATCCATGCATCAAGGCTTGCATGAGGAGGAATACATCGTCGTTTTATCTTTTGATTGAATTTTCTCTTCTTTCTGTTTTTTTTTTACTGACACACAAGCTGCAATCTTTTTTTTATCTCAAACACTCAATGCATCGGCTTGGCAGATCAGGAGAAAATCAATCTTGCATGGATGTTGATTGACAGACACATGAGTCGTGGATGTCCGCAGCCAGGCTTGGGGGGGGGGGTACTAAAGGGCTGAGAACAATGGCGGCAGAGCGGCGATCACATGTAGAAGGAACGACTGGGGAGGGAGAAGGGACCAGGCGGAAGAGAGAAGGCAGAGGGTGAAGAGGGGAGCCCGATCTAGTGGCAGAGCAGTGCCAACAGGAAGAGGGAACGATTGGGGAAGGAGAAGGGACTGGGAGGAAGGGACTAAAAAGGCAGAGGGTGAAGAGGGAGCGTGATTGGGGGATCAGGGTCGGGTGGTGGTGAAGAAAAATAGAAGCAAACATTTTTTTTATTGCTCGGATACCAAGTTAGTATAAGAGCTGATTGCTTTTCTGTGTTAATCTAATACAGAGTGTCTCCTTATATATGAGTGTGACTGGTATGATGTATGAGATAGAATAACAGAAGGTAAAATAAGCCCAATAAGCCCATTAATCCATCAAAAGATTTGTAATAGGGCAGCAACAGCTGATAGGTGTAAGAGAACAACACAACTTGCCAAAGTGTAGTGCCAATCAGCAAGAGCAAGTGGTACATGAACTAAAGAAATGGTCAGTGTTGAATTCAAATCAGATGCCGTGCTGTTTTACTCTAGTTCACACTATGGTACACAGTGAATATCTAAATAGGCAATTGGGAATATGATATTAAGCAAGAAGTACTTATTTAACATGATAACACGGAAAAATTACCACGGGGAAAACTGAAATGGGAACTAACACCTACACAAGGAGACAGTTACTTTCTGCTCTCTTAGATAACTTTTGTCTAGACTAGGATAGATCTCTAGATAACGCAAAGACTGATGTTTCTAACAAAACAGACCAGCAGTATTCTAGTTATTGATGCGGTGTAAAAAAAAGCAAAAGTGATCAGTCCTTTTGGGAAACTAGCCACCATTGAATAGAAAAGCGGGCCGCTCCATGCTTAAGCGAACAGCCAAGACAACCGTAGGAATTTGTGGCTAGGTGACCTGATGAGCGTTTTGCTATGAACCGGGCGCCTACCCATTTTGAGCCGCTTAACCGGGCCCTCTTAGGTGGCTGAATAGGGCACTTCAGTGAAGATCAGATGTGGGCCTGCCCACCAAATAGCCTGTTAACAGAAAAAAGAAAAGAAAAGGGGGAAGCCATGCACGACTGCATCGACCCCCCCCCCCCCCCCCCCCCAAACAAAACACACACACACCAAAAATTTAATTGCGCTAAGTTCACTAGTGAATGCAATGCTAATGAGATTATTGTATGTTATATGGCAAGAGGCTATAGACTAGCGTCCAGAAAAAGTTAAAACTATATTCAGCCATTGTGAAAGCACATACACTTAGGAACACTTAAATGTAATACTAATTTGACATGAATCAATCTAAACTTAAGTGAAAAGAAATTCTAGTACTTCCAAATTAACAAACTGTATAAATTGTTAGCATCACAAGTTATTCCTTAGTAAGTTACCGTTTGACTTGAGAAGCACTCCGCTTGACAGTTTACTCTAATGAAGTTTCAAATTCTACAACAAAAATGTAATTTAATGTTTATACTTTTTCGAAACAAATAATATGACCAAAACTAAGCAGACCAAGAGTATTTACATCCAAAGATTGAAGGTTCCAATGTTTCCAGATCTGCCAACATCTATTAGAAAATATGTTAATTTATCACTTGAGAATTTGAAAAGTCAGCATCAAGAATATAATATATTTAGCCATACCCTGAGTAATGGAGAACCAGTAGTGCCTTCAATATTTTTGGCATAAGGCAACTGTGGTGGGGTTGATTAATCGACCTCCCATGCTGAAAGAACATTGAGAGGCCACTTTGGAGACTGGATTGGCTAAAATATCTCGATCTCTCTCTCTCCATGTAGGAATACCTTAAGTATGGGACTCAAAATGGCATGCTGACTTGACAAAAATTTACATGCTGATTGTGGATAAATGTTGAGAGGGAGATGTATATGGGTTTCCTTGTTTGTATGTGTTAATATATCTAGTATTTTGTTATTAGTTTGTGTTTTCTATTATCTTTTCTTTTATACCTATTGGCAACTCTGTATATTAGGCCTCTCATATCCTATCTAAGCAGAGGGTTTGTGCTTGTTTTATTCATCAAACGATAAACCATTATTGGATTTCACATGGTACCAGAGCATTATGATCCTGCCTAACCCCTCTCCAAACCCTAATGCTTCCCCTCCTAAACTTTTGCTTCCCCTGTCTCTTAGTGCCACCCCTTCTTTCCCCTCTCTTCTCTCCTTCTCTTCTGCCCGTCAACCCATTCCACCCCAACCTCTTGTCTCCACCCACCCCACCTGATGCCTTTTCCTCCCCCCTCCATGTTTCCTGTTTTTCCTGCCCCCCTGTCGCCAACACTTCCCACCCATCCCGTCACTCTCTCCCTCTTCCCCTCCATACTTCCTGCCGCCAACCCTCCCAACCCGTCGTCAACCCTCCCCGCCTTTGGCCATCACCCTCTTCCTCTTTTCCTTTCCCTGTTCCCTCCAGCTACCCTTCACACTCCATGCTGCCAACCCTCCCTACTTGCCTTGTCCAGCCAACAACCACCATCTGCCGCCAAACCCCTCCACCCTCTTGTGCAACCACCCACCACCCTCTCTATCCTCTTCCCCATATCCTCCATCATTATCTGTACATACCACCTTGTGAGCCAGATTTGATCCGACCTCACATGCTATCTTCCTTGGGAAGTTTGTACTAGAGTGAGGGACTCAATCCCTCCCTTCTGCCTCTTCACCTGACTGTCTAATTGACGGTGTGATGTTGGTTTCTATCTTCCATTACTGCCCTACTGGGTTTATCTGCTCGTCTATTGTTGTTTGGGGTGATGCTTCACACCCCTTCTTGCTGCTTTGTGTGCTTTACCACATCTTTTTAGGTGCCTTGTGTGGCGTAAGAAAGTAGTAGTATATATCATGACCTCTACTAATAACTTGCGCACACTATGTGTGACGACTGTCCAACTGGATGGTTCCGACTTCTATACCTGATCTGCATCTAGTTGTACGTCAAGGCTCAAGGCTGATACTCTCACTTATTACTGTTGTCCCGCCTACTCCTATTGATAATGTTGATGAGAAGACCAAGCAGGCGTGTGATCTATGGATTAAGGATGACTCAGGCGTTATGACCTGAATGGTGAATAACATAGAACCAAAAATAATTCAATCTCTTCTTCGCCTTCAGACTACCAAGGCCATGTGTGGCCAACTTTCTCATGTCTATTCTCATCAACGTACCCGAAGGTGTTTGGAGATTTTAAAAGTTTGGCTAAAAAGAAATTCTCTACTAATCACTCTGTTGAGGAATACTATAATCAATTTTGTACATTTTGGGATGAGTTTGAGGTATGCCATCCCCTTGCGGCTGACATTACTGAAGTTCAACGACTATGTCATGAATTATAGCTTGTGTAATTCCTTGCCAGGCTTCCTGCATCTTATTCTGGTATGGTTGATCAAATCTTGTCTAGTGATCCTCTGCCTAAACTTCTTGATGTTCTAAAGAGTATCCAATGCCTCCTTTTAGTTTCTGCTTCACATGTTTTTTTTAAATCTTCACGTGTTGTTTCATCTGAAGCATCAACTCTTGCAATTTGGGTTGGCGACTCTAGTCGGGGTCGAGGCACTAGACGTAATAGAGGACGTTGTCACTATACGGGGACATCTGGACCTGGATGTGGTCAACCTCCTTTTGGACTAGGACGTGGTCAATATTCTATTGACACGACCAACCTCCTGGATCAAGACATTGTACCTTATGTGGTCGAAATAAACACACTAAATATCATTGTTGGGCCAAATATGGAGAACCCACATGGGTTAATTAAGCCTCTGTCGGCTACACAAAGACAAATCCTCCACAACCACCAACTTCTACTGCTTCTGCCGACTGAATCCGCTCTGAATTAGAAAAACTACTCTAAGAAAGACTCCCTGCTTAGACTGCGGTTGCTCGACCTGAAGGTGATTCTGCATTCCTCGCTTCCTTAGCCCCTTGTGGTAAAAACAAATGGGTCATCAAACTTTGGTGCTTCCACTCATATTTTTTGTGAATTCTGCACCCTTTTCTGATATGAGTGTTACCTCAACTATCCCCCTGTCAGCGTAGCAGATGATACTCATTCCCTGGTGCATGGTGTTAGATATATTCACACATCCAATACTTTTTTACTTAGATCAACCTTGTATATTCTCTGCTTTCCTTTTAATCTACTTTCAGTTAGCAAAACTGTAAAACAACTTGGGTGCTCTATTACTTTTGATCCTGATGGGTGTGCCTTTCTCTTTCAGGATCTCTGCACGAGGATGAGGATTGATTCGGGCCATGAGGAACCAGACGACTTATACTATCTTGACACTCCACAAGCTGTTGCGCTGCTGTCTTCATTTGTATTTAGTCTTCAGTGGCACTGTCGGCTGGGACATCCTTCAGCCTCAAAGCTCAAGCATTTAATTCCAACTGTATCTGACACTATGTTTAAATGTGAGGCATACCAACTTGGAAAGCAAACGATGTGCCTTTCCTAGAAAAAAGAATATTTCTCCCAAATCTATGTTTGATATTGTGCATGATGATAAATGGAGATCATGTTCTGTGACTAGTGTGACAAGATTCCGTTACTTTATGACCTTCATTGATGATTACTCTAGGGCTACTTGGTTATTTTTGCTTAAGGGGCTACACATTCTTGATAACATCATTGCTTTCTTTGCTGAAATTAAAACCTAATTTAAAAAGCCCAAAAAATCTTTCAGACACAATGCTCTAGAATTTGTGCAACATTCTGTCGGTGTTTTTTTGTCAAAATCTGGGTACCATTCATCAAACCTCATGTTCGTACACACCTCAACAAAATGGTATTGTCGAAAGGAGTAATCATCATCTTCTAGAGGTTGCTCGGACGATTTTGTTTCACTATCATGTTCCTAACAGTTTTTGAACTGATGTTGTTTCCACCGCCTACCTTCTGATAAACCATATGCCCTCCTCTATTTTGAATAATGAAGTCCCTTATAGTATTTTGTACCCCGAGGTTCCTTTGCTTTCAGTTCTACCTAGAATATTTGTAAGTACCTTTTAAAAAAAATCTTTGGAAGTACTTGCTTTGTTTGAAATATGCAGTCTGGATTAACTAAACTTAATCCTCGGTCTACTAAATGTATCTTCTTGGGGTATTCTAGAACTCAGAAAGGGTGCTATGACATGACGTCTAAGAAATGGTTTGTAAGTGCAGATTTGATTGTTTTGGAAGATGCACCGTACTTCTCTGGTATGGGTTTGACTCTATCCACGAATTTGCTAGTTGATAACCCTCTCATGGTGACTATTGAGCCGTATTCTCAAGAGCCTGCTGTTGTTCCTCTCAATGTTTACCAAATGCGCCGCCAGATTACAACTCCATCTATGGCCCCTCCCTCAGCTAATCCTCCATGTTTGTTGGTAGATCAAGACACCAATTAGGTAACTTTTGACTTAGATATTCCGATTGGCTTACGATAAGGAGTAGGATCTTGTACTGGACATCCTATAAGCAATTTGTGTTCAGATTTTCATCTTGGCTCTCATTTTTCCAATTTCATTGCTACTCTTTCGAATGTCTTTGCTCCAAGATTGTTGCTGAAGCCCCGACACATCCTGCCTAGCACCGTGCTGTGGAGGTGGAAATGAGTGCTCTTTATACTCAACATACATGGAACTTGGTGGACCATCCTGGCCATGTTTCTCCAGTGGGATGTTGATGGATTTTATATAAAAATCATCTAGATGGCAATGTTGAACGCCTTAAAGCTCGCCTAGTTGCTGAAGGCGATACACAAACTTATGGAGTGGATTACTTTGAGAATTTTTCTCCTGTTGTCCATCTTAATTCTGTGTGTGCGCTTAATTTTGTTACCTTCAATCCATGATGGCCTCTATCTCGATTAGTGTTTTCTTGTATGGCGATTTGCACGAGGAGATGTATATGGAACAACCTCCCAGGTTTGTTGCAGGGGTAGTGTTCTAAGGTTTGCAGGATAAAGTAAGCAATCTATGGTCTGAAGCAAAGCCCAAGAGCATGGTTTGATAAATTAAGTCAGATTTTTGCTAAGTTTGAATTTAAATGCTCTCATTTTGATCATTCATTGTTTGTGAAAACTACCAATGTAGTAATTTTGATTGTATATGTGGATGATATCATTCTTTCTAGTAGTGACCATCTAGGCATTCAAGCTGCCAAGAATATCTGGAGTCTGGACAAACATTTTATCATTAAAGACCTAGGTAAATTGCACTATTTTCTAGGTATTGAAGTATCACATCCCTCCTCCGGAGTCTGTCCAATCCCAGCGCAAGTATATTCTTGATCTTTTGCAAGAAATTGGCATGTTGGGTGCCAGGTCGGTAAGCACTCTTCATCCCAACACAAATTTGGACAATGATTCTTCTCTTTCATATCTTGACAACAAACACTATAGAAGACTCGTCGGCTAGCTTATTTACTTAACTGTTACAAGAGCTGATATTACATTTGCAGTTGGACTTGCCAGTATGTATCTTAACAAACATCGACAATGTCACTGGGATGTTGTATGTTGTATTCTCAAATACTTAAAAAACTCTCATGGAAAAGGTCTTCTATACAAGAGAAGTGGGCGCTGCAAGATTACTAGGTGTTCTAATTCTGACCATGTAGGCAGCAGACCTGATCGCAAATCTACCTCAGGTTACTGCACCTTTGTAGGTAGTAATCTTGTCACCTGGATAAGTAATAATGAAATAGTGCTGATGCCGAGTAGCCTTGGCTCATACTACCTGTGAATTGATGTGGGTTCAAAGTCTGTTGAAATAATTTGGAATCTGTGATTCAGTGATTCTGAACCCATACCAATATACTTTGATAACAAAGCTTCTATCTTTATTGCAAGCTGTCACATATCTGATGAGCATACCAAACATATAGAAGTGGACTGTCACTTTGTCAAGGAGTCTATAATGTCCATACACATATCCACTCCATACATTAGGACTGAGGATCATCTTGTTGACATTTTTATGAAACCTCTTCCGAAGAAAAGATTCATCTTTATGGTGGACAAGCTGGGCAAGATATCTATGCTCCAGCTTGAGGGGCAGTGTTAATATATTCATAATTTTTTAAATTTGTGTTTTCTATAATCTTTTCTTTTTCCTATTGATGAGCTCTGTAATACCAGGCTTCTCCTATCCTATATAAGGAGAGGATTTGTGCTTGTTTTATTCATCAAATAATAAACCATTACTGGATTTCACAATATATTTAAATCATAACATGCTCAGAGGCGATATGGTATATGCTGGCTTTTTTTGACATTGTGACGGGTCTTACTGCACTTATTCTTCTATATGCTGATGTGAAGGAGGTCCGATGCAATTGATGTATTTATTATCTGTAGAGATATGTAGTCCATATTTGTAGAAACTGGCATGTTAAGCAAAGCTGGTTATAAAGATTAAAACAGACATAATTATTTGTCCATACTACTCTTAAATAGTTTTTTTTAAGGTTATTCTTCTTCTAAAACTTAGCTAAACTGTAAGTTTATACTCTGTTGAATTGTCAAGCTGCTTTGATACAGTTTCAGTTTACCTGTCTTAATTTCTCTGTTATTATTATTACAAACTTACTGTTGTCGTTTTATTGCAAAACAGAGAAGGCTTAAGCCCTTCAGCAGAAGTACAACAAAGTTTGCCTAATCCGGATAATGGTATAGATGAACTCTATAAAGAAACTCCTAAGAACCAGAGCCTTGAATCTGTTCCCTTTTGTTATGATGACTCAAAAGATGGAAAGAATGCAGCTCCGACCACAGCAGTTTTTCATGGGTCAGAAGAAACTAAAGATCGTATCCAAAATTCTTCTATAGTGGAACAGGTAGTATTTTCTATCCACGTTCTCGTTACGGCCATTCTACATTTGGATTTTATTGGGAACTCTGGAGTATGCATAACACTATCTGGTCTATTTGTTTCCTTGCTAAAGCTACCACTAATAAGATGGCATTTCATAAATGATACATGTGTTAGGTCAACTACGTTCATCTGAGGAAATCAGTTGTGTATGTGTGTGTGCGCGCGCATATATATGTATTATATGTATATATATGAGCAAGTCCTACTTCATATAGTCCGTGCGGGTGGTGTTGGATGGTATGCCTGCCACTCAATAAACTACATGCATACATTCAATCCCGTATAGACATAGGGTGGGAAGATTTAGAGTGCTGCGCTGGGGTCGAAAGAAGTCCTACTTTAATGACTTGTTAAAATTACTCACTTAATTTTGAATAAGCTTTCAGCGTGGTAGACAGTGATCTACATAACCAAGGCAGCTTGATCCTCAAAGGCTCTGGGTGCTTGTAAAGAAAGAGTTTGATCAATTGTATAGATAATTCTCTTCCCCTTATAGATGGATGGTTTTTTAACCAACTATCCTGCTATTTCTGAAGCACCTAGGGTACTCCCTTGTACTTATCTTTTTTGCACAGTAATAGAAAGAAGACACACGGTTTTATGGAAAACAGAAAAGAAATTACACATGAATATTTTTCTGAAATTTCATACATAATGTCATGTGACAACAGATACATAATAATGTATCTCAAATTGATAGTAACAACTTATATTTGATGGAATGAAAACTATAATTTGGGTGAAGTCCAAATGCATTCTAATTAACGTGATTCCTGAAATTGCAGTGATTTGTCACCTTTAGTAATGAATATAACATACAAGTACATATTGAACGGCTGTATAAGATATGATATTGTATACAATAGTAAAGAATTCTATACTAGGTTTTATTGACTTCTTTTACACAGATTATGTAGCAGTTGTAAATTTTTAATCAGAATTAGCAAGGCTGTTAGCACATGTGTAAGATACAAGTACATATTGAAAGGCTGTATAAGATATGTAAATTGTATATAATAGTAAAGAATTCTATACTAGGTTTTATTGACTTCTTTTACACAGATTATGTAGCAGTTTTAATCAGAATTAGCAAGGCTGTTAAAACAGTTGTATAACCCTTGTGAGTGTTATTAAGAGTGTATTTTATCTAGAAACTCAACTGGTTCGTTTCATGCATGTAGAAACTAGAGCTAAAGTCTTCCTGAAATCTTGTACTATATATGTCACGTGGTTGCGGATATGTAATACAGTTATATATAACTGATAACTAAATTTTTTTTTTTTTTTGAAAGGAAACTGTTGGTAATTAGGACTTTCGCATAATCACAAAGGAGAGGAGCCATGCCTATTGAATATTGATATAGGATTAGCGAAGCGTGAAAACCCTATAAATGAGTGAATTCACAAAGAGGCTCGGAAAGAGAAATAATAAATAATATATAAATACTTATATATCTCAACACTCCCCTCACAAGCTGGAGTGTACGCATGATGTAGACCTAGATTGCTACTCATATAGTTATTTGATGAGGTTATGACCATCAGGTCATTTGTGTTGTGCCTTGTGGTATGTGAATCTTAAATTGTTCTTACTATTTCAAATATTGTTGTTTCATAAGAAAATATGCACTATTAATTAATATTTTCAATTTTTTTTTATTGTTGGGTGTATTACCTTCTATATAGTACACAACTCAAGCTGTTAACTGGTACCTATTTTCAAATAGGTAACTTGCATATGGAATAGAGGCCTAATACCACATTGGTGGCTGAACCATAATAATCTGCATACCGATGTAAATAATTTTCAGTTACTTTTTCCAACAATAAGCTACTGGTGTTAAATGCCCTTTTAGCTTAAATATTAATTCATTCATTAAAGGATATTTTTTTCATACCTATTGTACCACTTTAAGGAAAGTACTGGATAAGGTCATGTTTTTTTTCCCAAATTGAAAGGAATTTATTATTTACCTATAAAGCTGAAAAATCCTGGCATGCATCACATATTAAGGACTGGCTAGTTCTATAGAATTCAGTCTAATATTAGTCCCTTTTTGCAAAAGTAATACTGAATTTACTAATAACAAATTGGAACTGATGATGGCTTGTGCATGAAATGTAATGGGAGTCGACAGTGTCGTCTTATTGTTACAACTTAAAAGTGTTTTCTTGTTATATAGTAGTAGCCCTTTTACTGTATTTGGCCATATATGCTCAGGGCAATGCTACGGGGTTGAAATATTTGGAAGAAAGAAAACATCATAAAGACATAAAAGATATATTAGCAAAAGAAAACATGAAAGTGAAGCAGCTTAAAAACCAGCTGGATGTGATCCTCAATAGAAGCCATTTGGCTGATGAACAGAAGACGGCATTGCAAATGCAGATCCTTGAATCTGAGCTTATTATGAAAAATTTGGAGGAGGATCTGTTGGAGGCACAACTTACAGCTTCATCAATTAATGGGCAAATAAAAGAGCTACAACAGCTGCAAGACGAGGCATTTAGAGAATATCAAGCTCTTTTCCTCTCACGACAAGAGTCAAACTCGAATACTTCTGCATCAAACTTGTGCATGGAATTCTCATACTTAGAACTTGCAAATGCGACATGTGGATTTGAAGCTTCGCAAATGATTGGGGAAGGGGGATATGGATGTGTGTACAAAGGTATACTACGTCACACCATGGTAGCTATCAAGATACTGCGTCCTGGTAGCTTTCAGGGGATAGCTGAGTTTCAGCAAGAGGTAAAACTGATATTCTCAATTTCAATATATCTGTAAAAAATAAACCAATATGCTAGCATCAGCATAGTACACTGAGGCTAAACTCTTGACAGATATTTAAGCAAACTTGTATTTCTATTTTTTGACATCGTTTTAACTTCTGGTTATGTTCCAGGTGAACATTCTCAGCAAAGTTAGGCATCCTCACCTCGTAACCCTCGTTGGTACTTGTCCTGAAAAAATGGCATTAGTGTATGAGTTCCTTCCTAACGGAAGCCTGGAAGACTGCCTTACTTGCAAAGAAAATGGCCTGGCTCTTACATGGCAGAACCGGGTTCGTATCAGTTTTGAGATATGTTCTGCTTTGATATTCCTTCATTTAGCCAAACCTCATGGAATAGTGCATGGTGACCTCAAACCTGCTAACATCTTGCTGGACACTAGCTTTGCCTGCAAATTGAGTGACTTTGGCATCAGTCGTCTTCTTATTGAATCCAACACAACAAATACACCTTACCACCGTACTGAGCCAAAGGGCACATTAGTGTATATGGACCCAGAGTTTCTGTCAACAGGAGAGCTCACACCTCTTTCTGATGTCTTTTCATTTGGTATCATTCTTCTACGCCTCTTGACAGGAAGACCTGCAGCTAGGATCTCTAGAGTAGTGCAAGAGGCTGTTGAAAATGGAAGATTGCAGGAAATGGTAGATCCTACAGCTGGAAGTTGGCCATTTGTGCAGGTGCAACAACTTGCGCAGTTGGGATTGTGGTGTTGTGAAGTTGAAAGAAAGAAGCGCCCTGACCTTGCTAAGGACGTGATGAGTATCCTTAGGCCATTGATGGACACATCTTCTTCGTCGCTGCTATACACACAGAAGAATAATGAAGCTCCATTATATTTCCGATGCCCTATCCTTGAGGTAATGGGATAGAACTATGTCATACATGATATTACGTTTAGGTTCCTTTGTTCATTCTAGTTTTCAAGCTAGTCTTTAGCAATATTATTGTTTATAATTGGAAAGTGGATGGTCAGCTCGATTTCTACAATATGGTTTTGGTGGTCTATGATATGTGACAAACACTGAAAACTAGTCGCTCAAACCTTACACCTTTTCATACTAATTGTATGATAACCTGAGCACAACTCTTCGTTAAATCAACCACCAGCAGTAGAAATAAAGGGGTTTAGCCAAGGCTTAGCTCCAGACCCCTGTGGACATAGAATTAAATGTCCAATTTCGATGTCGTGTCCGATGGCCAAGAAACATAAATTTTTCGAAATTTCGCACGAAATTTTGATATTTACGGCCCTAACGATTTCTTAGGCAGTAACTTAGTTTTTATTTTCAAATATTATTTATTACTAAAGTGAATTATAAAAGAATTACAAAATATTATATATTACTAAAATGAATTATAAAAGAATTACAACTTTATACTTTATAAGATTTATGAGAGGATCATTCGCAAAAGAAACAAAGCTAAACGACCAAATAAACGAATTAAATCATGAAAATTTACCAGGATGATCTAAACGCCAAGATCTACTCAAATATGTAATAATATTTCACATTGGATATGTGTGTGTGTGTGGGGGGGGGGGTCTCCCACATTTGTAAGTGAAGGAAGCTGAACAATTTCGAAAGAATTTTGATGGCAAAATGAAGGAATTAAGCTTTGAAATTCTGCAAACACAAAGTCTAAACATAAACACACTAGATTATTTAATAAATTTATATGTTTAGATGTTAGGGTGAGATCCATGTCTTGATGAGTGAGTGCACAAATGAACAGAAATGTCAAGTCTGCTAGACAATTAGAGACTAAGTCTGTTACAAACTTACAAATTTCAAGTTTAAACAACTAAAATTTAAAACTTACAGTTACAGCTTACAAGTTACAAGTACAACTTGCAAGCTTACAAATTACAACTTATAATATATAAAACAAATTAACAACTAACAAACTTACACATTATGATGCTCCATAAGTCTTGCGTAGTAGTAAACTAGGAGTCCAACAATCCTAGTTGAAGCTTGGGTGTCGTGGTGGTTCTTGTCCTTGTGGTGGTTGACCATACATATTCTCATTGACTCTCTCAACATGTGTTGCCCAACTCATATCATTCCTGTATACTTGGTTATATGTCTGAATGTGTTCTTGGTAGATCTCATTAGACACAAACTGCATCATCCCATGTTTTGGGAAAAACTCCTCAAGTGCTTTTGCTTGATCGATATATGGTTCTGAAGCAACTGGAGCTGGAGGAGCAACGGCTAATGGAGGAACATACAAAACATCACGATATCCTTGCCAAGTTTTCCCACCATCATTAGATTCCATATGAATATGTTGTTCAATATAAGAATAACCTTGCCTGTGGGTCATTGTATCCGTATCCATATAAATAACCTGGTTGTATACCTCCTGAAGAAGAATAAGCATCACCATAATTCCCATGACTCCCACCATAACTATAGCCATAATTATAGGGATCTTGTTGTGGTGGTTGTGCGACTGCAGGTGCGGGTTCTGTTTGTGCAGAAGGGTACCCAAATAAAGAATCAACAATAGAAGATGAATCCTTGTCTGAAATGCTAATGCTCCCAACCGATTTAGCCAAATAAGAAATATAATCACTTTGGTATTGAGGAGATGGAAGAATAGCTAGAGGTGGTGGTGAAAGTGTTGGACCTTCTGGTGTGCCAATATATTCTTTTGTACCTCTAGTTTTTCTTCTTTGAAATGTGCTATCAACAAATGGAATTTGAGTTTCAGCAGGTGCAGCTTCAGCCATCATCTTTCTACGAGTTCCACCTACTTCAACTGCATGTTCAATATCCATCTCATCTTGAATGTGTTCTTCTTCTTCTTCAATTCTTTGTACATGGATGTGATCTCTTCTAGTTGTCTCTTGTTCTTCTTTAGTACTAGGCATAAATGTTGCCTCCACAGTGGGATCTAGCCTGCCATCATTTCTATCTAAAACTGGGGCACCACCAATCTCATTCATCCATTGCTGCAATGGATTATCCTCTGGATCAACATTGTCATCACCACCCCCAAAGGTAAAAGTAGTATCAATTGGATCATGGATAACAGAAAGGTCCACTTCTCTAAATTTTGGGTCTCTAAGGTCTTTTTTCCTCAACCTCATGTTATAGTGAACATATACCAAGTCATTTAGACGTTGTGCACCAAGTCTGTTTCGTATTTTGCTATGAATGAGGTTGAATGTGGACCAATTTCTTTCGCAACCACCTGCAGTAGCTGTCTGTGATAGAATTCTAACAACAATGCGACGTAGCTCTTCACAACCTGTGCCATGCCATGACCACCACTCACATGGAACATCTTTTTCTCTATCAACAATAGCACTTGGATGCGCAAAGCATCCAATGCCTTCTCTGAACTGCCTCAACTGCAATTGCAAAGTAACATGACAAGGTCAAGGGTAATAAAATCTGAATTTATTCTCAATAAATAATAGATTCAGACTATATGTATTACCTTATCCATAATAATCACCCCCTCTTCAGATGTGGTGACAAGTTTCCCTACAACTTCTGTAATAGCTGTCATGAAGTCACTTTTGAACCCTAACTCGTATTTGTATTGGAATCTAGGGTTCAAGTAGTGGGCTACAAGACAATAAGACATAGAAATGGCTATAAGTAATATTGTATGTGTCAATTGTCAAGTATCAACTATTAAGAAATAGAAATGTCTATAATTATTGAATAAGTATCAGTTATGCTCACCAGCTTTGTGCATAGGGTGTAAAAGCATTTTCTCCCACTGCATCCTTATAATTTTCATGTATTGGGCATTTACTCTTAGAACAAATTCTAGTATTGTCTCCTTCATCATTGTCATTGTTTCATACAAGTAGGGTATGGTTGGCGACTTATCTCCATCCACCAACCTGAGCACCTTCACTATTGGTTCCATGATCTTAAGAATTTTAGTAACTCTCTCCCAAAAGCTCCTACTGTTGACAAGGTCTTATATCTTGGCCCCTAATGCTGTCTTGCTTTCCTTTATTGAACCCCATTCAACTCCAGCAAATAATTTTCTCAATCCATCCCTCTTTGACTTCAGGCTTTGCAATGCCAAAAAATTAGAAGCAAAACGGGTGACTCCTGGCCGCACCAAGTCACCACCACAATACTCCTTCCTCCTTATAGTAGCTAAAAGAAATGAGCGATTGTATATGAAGCATGTGATTGTCCTGGCTTCAATGATCAAATTCTTTACATGTGACAACCCACCTACATTTTAACAAACCAGTGCATGAAATTAAATAATGACACTATGAGACTATGAGAGTATGAGTCATTTGAAATTGGAATACAAGGAGACAAATGAACATATATGACTCACCTATATCTTTCATAATTAAATCAATGCAGTGAGCCGCACAAGGAGTCCAATATATTGGATACTTATCCATCAAAGACTTTCCAGCCTTTTTGAAATTGGGTCCATTATCAGTTACAATTTGAACCACATTTTTCACACCAACTTCTTTGATATATCTGGTCATTAATTTAGATATGTATCTAGAAGTCCGAGCCTCACTAGAAGCATCAACAGATCCAAGGAAAATGGTGGATCCATTACAATAGGCAAGAAAGTTGATGATTTGTTTTCTATTTCCAGATGTCTAACCATCAGCCATTAATGTCACACCATAATTTTCCCACCTACAACAAACATTACAAAAGTAGAGTTAGAAACTCAAAGTCTTCAAAGAGGCAACAATCAAGAGTGGATAATAAAGAAAGAATCTTAGTGCCTTAGTTACCTTTGTTTCTTATCATCAATCCATTTTTGGATCTCCACTTTTTGTTCAGGAAGGTATACATTCATAAGCTCATATGCAGTGGGGGCTTTAACACCCGGTCCAGCCTCCCCTGCAATTCTCAAGAGGTGTTGTAGATATGGCTCAGTAGCCATGTGTGCGGAGATCCCATGGGCAAAGATGAATTTACCCACTGCTTTGCCAACCTTGTTCTTTGCACCAGAAAACATAGATTTCAGCTTCTGTTGTACTGGTTTTGGCCTTCTCATACCTGGCTCATCTATATCTACACCCAACCTCCCTCTTGTGCTATGAGATCTGAACAAGCTATTAATTGTCCTTTTCTTTCTTTTAACTTGGGCAGGCCTATCACTGTCATCTCCTAAGTCAACCACGAGGATGGATGCTCTTCCTGATCGAGAACCAGTCGCACGACTTGCACCACTACCTCCACCATGCTCAAAAATAGATGGGCCAATGCCCCTCCTATATGCATCATGTTGTTCTCTCTCCCATGCTTGCTTTTTGGAATCTCTAAGCACCCTGCGATACCAGCGGCGTTGGGAGATAATATAACCTTCAGGATAATCTACATCTGAGTCAGACTCAGCAGAAGAACCTCCTCTCCCATATTCAAAGAGGGTATCAACATAGAGTTGATCAAATTCTTGTTGATGTTGACAAATGTTTTTCTTCTGACTCATCATTTCCTGGAAATCATCCCTCACTCCTTGAGGGCATTTCTTGCACATGGCCACGTTCCTGTCACCACCAACAATGTGGGATTTGAATCTTGTAATCCCCCACCCCCTATCTTCTTGTCACAATATTTGCAAATTACATGTTGCTTAGTACCAGGAACTTGATCACAATGACCCCATGCAAAATCAGTGAGCTTTCTACCACCTTCACCATTTCTCCTTCCACCTTCACTATCACCAGCTGAAGAAGCCATATACTACAATTTAAAAAAAAATAAAAACATGAATAAACCATCGCATCAAGTCAACACATGCACATAAATAAATCTTAAAGCCTAAAATTGCATGTTAGAAACTTAGAAGTTAAAAGTATAACTAAGTACTTCATCATTTTTATTTTAATTAGTTCATTTTTATATTTTTTTTAATTTAAGGTCTGAAATTAATATTTAAATTGGTATAAAAATAAAAATAGAAGTTACAATATCGAAAACACCAAAATTAGTTAACATATATTGTATTGGTTTAGTATTATAATACAATTGTGTTTTATAAGTGTAAAAATACAAAAAATAAGAAAAGTAAAGGTCTGAAATTAATATTTAAATTGGTATAAAAATAAAAAATGAAGTTACAATATTGAAAAGTCTGAAATTAGTTAACATGTATTGTATTTGTCTAGTATTATAATATATTTTAAGTTACATAACTGTAAAAATACAAAAAATAAGAAATTTCATTAAAAAAAGCCATTTTAGCCTTTTTTGGTATAAATACGAAATATATTGATTGCATTTTCAAAATAAGTATACCCACATATTCCACACTATAGTTTCTTAGATCTACAAGTTTCACTTCAAGATCTTGAGTATTTTAAGAGAAATGTCATTCCAAAATTTAGGATTTTCGGAGTATATATTAAGATAGGTATAAAAGAGAGTAGAGATACAAGGGGGAGGAGTAGATGGGCTAGGGAGAGGTGTAACATACCTTAGAATCAAGTAGAGCAGCCTCCGGGAGCAATAGATCTCAAGAAAATCGCCAAACAAGCAAAACCCCAACTCACTCACCCGGCGGAACACTGTTTCGTGAAACAGGAGTTTCGCAATTTCAAGGCCCAAACTGGGCTTTTTGCACCGACAGACCCCCAATTTTGCGAAATTTTGACGGCAGCTGCGAAATTTTCGCAAAATTACGGACCAGTCCCTGCGTACATGCGTTTTGATGTCCGATTGTAAACAAAATGAAATTTCGTAGTTTCGATCGAAATTTTGTTCCATGCATGTGGATGTCATTAACTCAGAAAAATCATATGCATACATTGAAGTTATCTTTTGCCATTTTCTTGATTTTCCAGGACGTCATGAGGGATCCTCAAGTGGCAGCTGACGGACATACCTACGAGGCAGATGCCATAAAGGGATGGCTGGAAAAGGGACATTGTACCTCGCCTGTAACTAAGCAACCACTCACTCACCATAATATTGTGCCAAACCATGCGCTTCGATCTGCTATTCAGGAATGGTTACATTGCCACAAACAATGATAGATATTCTGAAAGGTCCGTAGGATAATGCTAGAGCCCATAGGCTTCTGTCAAATGTTTGAGAGAATTCCCTGATACAAGATAGCGATTGTGTTATCGGGAATTATGTGTTTTGCTGTAACATATGAGCTCATTGGCAGTTTTGTGATGTTGAGGTATTGTCTGGTTGATGTAAATAGATTATCTTCACCAACAATATTGTGTTTGCTGTAATAGATTAGCTCATTGGTAGTTTTGTTATTCTACTCCAGATACTTTACTGAGTGTCGTTGGATGAAACAGTAGCAACTTCTTTACTGCTTTGAAGGAAGAAAGTTTTAACTATAAAAGCGGTACTGAATCCCCTGCATGTTGAAACACATGGTTTCTCTAATAAACAATTGGAGAAGTCATGTTTGCCTAAAAGTTATCACCCAATTTAAGCCCTGTTAGCCTAACGCGGCATTGCAAAGAGTAGTGATACACACCCGCGTGCATCACCCCACATACACCCGCTTTCGGGAGTTGGCACACGTTCCCACCTGCTGTACCTTGACACGGAAACCGAGAGCAAAGAGAAAAAAGGGAAGAAAAAGAACAAGAGAAAACAGTTTTATCTATAATTTTCAATTCAAAATAATTTTTTTGACAGAAAAATTGTTAGATTTCTTATTAAAAATACATTTAAACAAGATTTATGTCGACATGTTTTTTTTAAATAATACAATATATACAAATAATAGGAAAAATGAATGTAAATATATATACATATATGTTAAAAATGAGCACTATCCACAACAACACATATATAATCTTGACTTTAGAATAAAAAATATTGAAAAGTGTGTACAATCCCATTCAAAGTATTGTACAAGTTATAAAAATGAGTACTTGTTTTTTACATACACCATACTATTTTGACACATATAATAAAAAAAATTATCAAACTCATTTATTATGTGGAAGTATTTTTTTAAGAATGCATTATTTGTCTAAAAATGGTACTGCCCTCATTAAATAAAATTGAAAAATATGAGTTTATCTTAGAAAAATACATAGTGAGTACTCAATTGTTTTTATTAATAATGATTCTTAATGATAATTGTGTCATTTGAAGAGTACTACACCAAAAGTATTGTCTCTACAAAATGAAGCACAATCCTTATTTAAAATATAATGACATCAAAAATGAATGCTAAACCAAAAAAAACAACGTGCAATATTCACTTTTTGAGTTAGTGTATTACTACCCCGACAATCAATACTATCCCCATACAATACTCATTTTATAGTAAACATTTAACAACATTGATACTGAAAAGTATGAGTACTATCCTCTAAAAGATGATACAAAATATATATAACAATACTTATCTTTCATATTATTTTATATTTTATTAATTTTAATAAAATTATGCTAACATTATTTTTGTGGGAATATATTTTTGTAAGGAGTCTATGCTTTTTATTTCGTAGAAAAAACTATTACAGATTGAAAATTATTAACAAAACAAGTGTGTCTTCTTTCTTTTTCTTCTTTCCTGTGTTTTTTCCGCCCACTTATCTCTCTCTTTTTAATATTAGTGTCAAGACACAACTGCACATCTTTGATTGGTTCCAAATTCTTTAGAAGACATGAGTGGAGTTCAAGTATGAGAACCGATGTAAATGGGGTGATGTCTATCATTTCACCATTGCATAGGTCTTGGTTATCTTATCATTACAAGAAGTATTATCAATAGGTATTATTTTCATATCACGCTCTTGGCTTGGAACTGAAATGCGATTTGGGCATACTTTAAACACTTAAAAATAGGGTAGTCCTTACAATAGATAGCATGTAGTAGAACCTCATTTAGTTACCGTTGATTTTGTTACAATCCACAATGAACACCTGTTTTTGATGAAATTTCCCCATCGTGGCCAAGCCCAACAAACAGTGAAGAACCTCAAATAAAAAAGGTCAATCACTCACTATATAATATTTCTAATCTAAACATGAATATTTCAACTCACCATTCAAAGGTCCAAAGCATGTCCATACGTAATTTGATTTGGACCTAAGAGCATGGACATCATTTAGTTTGGGTTTAAAACTACATCATTGGTTTATACAATTTTCAAATTCTGGTAAATGATTGACCAACACCACATCCAATCAAATTGAAACATTAACTAAAATTTAATTAAGTGTGGTTGTTGTCTTGTTGTTTAATTTTGTCAAGAAATGTTGTCATTAGACCGAATATTTGTAATGTATTCGTCATATGCCCTTTCAAAACTGAGCACCCAACTATAAGATATCATATATATTTTAGTAGTGACATGTTGTCTTGTCAACTTTGAAAGAAGGGCATGTGTAATATACAAGGGTCTAGGCAGAAAACTAAACTAGTTCATGTAACCATGAAAAGCCCATCATACATCAATCAATTTGGTTTGATTGGGAGCTATGATTCAGTTAGATTTATTAAAAATAATTGATGACTGTGGGTTTAGTTTACATTTGAAGGTATACTTTAAACATATGAACCAAACTCATGTGTGTGCATTATTTCTTACATAATTATGTTGTATTATAGTATACCCAAACTATCCATCATTTGCTATAATGCATGTTGTATTATATATATATATATATATATATATATATATATATATATATATATATATATATATATATATACGTCAGATACTATGTTAACACATAAAATATGCACACACTGCTCTCTAAATGTCTACACCATTATGAAAAAAGATATTTCAACCACACATTAATGGTTATTTTTAGTTGTGGCTGGACTAACTAATAATTGGCTCAAATTTGTAGGAATCTAAATTGATAAGACTGGTTTAATTTGCAATATTAATGGTGAATAAAACTAGATTGAACCATTGATCATTTCAGTTGATATTGTAACACCCAATTTTCTATTTATAGGTAAGATCAATAAATACAAGTTTCACATGCTTCTTTCCTTCTTGAATCTTGTTATTTTATTGATAAATTTCTCAATTGAATATATGCTATTACATGTTCTAAATTCTCTGACAAAAATGTGAAGTCTTACACGATTGATGTCTTAGCTTAATGATGGAATGGAATCTTTTAGATTAAAAATCATGGTCCAAGTATGTAATTTAACATATGTTAGGTAACCTTACATCCTATCTTAGTCATGATCTTCTGATGCAATCATGTTTTTGTGTAATTCATTTGGTTGGAAATTTATGAACCATATGTTGGCCAAAAATTGATGTATATATATATATATATATATATATATATATATATATATATATATATATATATATCGAATGACAATTTAAAAATCCATGCATGTCCATGCTTTAATTGAAGAACTTCATGTTAATTTGATTAATAATTCAGTCAAAATAGTATAGTTGAGTAGTGGTTTAGCTTCACAATTGATTTCCTACATGACATTCCTCGCAAATGTTTTAGAAAATTCTAGTTTCCATGAGTATCTCGTTCATAAAATTAGTTTTATACCATTTTCTGACTATAAAATGCCATAATTTTCCATTTTGGAGTATCATGGATCATTGATTTTTAGTTGAAGGTTCATGGTTTTCTGCCCACCCTAGCCATATATGTATTCTATATGGACACATTGACCCACAATCAGATGATAGTTGACCCCCCTCAAGTTGATTAGATAGATGACCTTTCCCTTCCTTTTAATTTCCCTCCTTTAATTTTCATTTGACAGACACCAACAAAAGGCCAAGTTCATGTGGCACGTTGATGGGTTAGTAAACCAATCTACCTACATATCCCACCCATAGGAAACAAATCTTGGTTCTTGATATGACCACTAGAGAAAGACCTCCCCCTCTAACTATTTCCTTGGTTCCCAAGCTATCATAACTATAAACCCCACCTCATATGTCATTTTTTTCCTTGCCACTCGTTAACTTCTTGCTTATTTCTACTTATTCCTCCTCACAGGTGGTGCATAAAGCTTGAGACAATACATATATGATAGGTGGTGAAGATAGATACCAAGAAGGTTGTTGGCTACACAATCAACATAGATAGATAGCAACACAACAACATAGAGGCAACTTCTTTAGCTTAACTACATGTGTCGATGGACAAGTGAGCTTTGTGCTCTCTACTTCTTGACTTGCTTCCAAATAATCATGTCTTCTTATTTGTTTTCTCCCTTCTCTTCCTTTTCTTGTCTACTCGACAGTGGTTCTAGTGGTGTAAAACATCTTCATATGTGAGTGCATGAGGTGGGGAACTATAAAAATTTATATGACGAGGGGATCTTTGGCAGTGGTGGATCAATTGCATAGGTCAGTCCGAAGTTCAACTGTTTGAATTGAAACGAACAGATGACACAACATTCCCAACCACGTCACGAGAATAGAGTTCTAGTAAATAAGATATCTTGTCGCTTGGTATTTGTGTTAAACAATGCATGTAAATGTGAGATATACAGGAAGAAGAAGTGAGTGAGAGTGAGTGAGAAGGAGGTTTCAGGTGAGAAAGAATTCAGACCCACAAGGTTCGAGTTCAAATCATGACAATGATTGGATAACTGAGGTAGTGAGATGAGACAAGAGGGGCTAGGAAATGTGGTGGTATGATCTAGTTGGACAAGGACATCTATAAGAATGGTGAGGATCAAGACACAAGTGGGGTGCCATATTAGAGGTATACATTGGATCTCTTTGGTAGATCATGACGATTTACCATGGCTTGAGATTGAGCCAAACATGGAAAAATGGCTACTATGCACAATGCATATTAGCCATGTGTCTTTGACCATCCAAAGGTCATGAAGTCTCTCTTTTGGTTTTTAATTTCTCCTTTTCAATATATATTAAAATTCCATTCATCTTATAAAAAGCATAAATATACCACAAACAAGAAAAATTAAATGAAAGTAACCTAAGACCAATATGGTTTACTTCCTCTAACTTCCTTATAAAATGATCTACTTTTTGAAGATGTATACGATTAACAAATATATTATTGATGATTTTTTTATCAGCTAAGCACTACCAGTAACATTTATGAGTGTATAAAGATAATGATATTGTCTAACAATGATGCAATTATACTTCTCTTTCATCTACCCCATTGATGGAAAATATATTTACTAGTTGAAATAATAATCAAATATGTGTACCGTTATAGTTTTATTTGGCAGACCCCAAAACTCATAATCTTTACTTAGACTACATGGTTAGGATTTAAGGTGATCAAGATGGCTAACAAAACATATTTGCACTATTTCCTTTTATCTTGTAAGTTATGACACACATATGAGAATCTTTCCATATCTACATTCAATTTATAATCAAACAACAAGGATTGTTCTAATGCACTACTAAATATTTTTAGTAGGTTTAGATACACAAAGCATATATTTACAAATTATACTACAAGAAGAGCAATTACATTGCTTTATCACTCAACTGATATAACTTTTTCTTTATAACTTCGGAGGACCTAGAGAAGACATGGACCGAGACTGACCTGTTCTATCTTACAACATTACTAGAAAAGTTATGTGGCAAGACTTTTCCAAATTGGTTTTATCTCCATACTAATCGAGTTTACCTAAAAATTGTTTGATAGAGTCTTTGAGCTACTAACTCAGTTGAATACAAATTCACCAAGTAGACAATATAAGAAATATTTTGTTCATTATGTGAATTGCAACATATATTAGATAAACTAATCCATTAAATATCTAAAATAAATTATGAATAATATATCATCCACTACATGTCAAACTATTAAGAGTAGTTGAAAAATAAATTCATGTTGGTTACTTAATATCTTAGTCACTTCATTGATACATTGGACCCACATGAAATGTGCCACAATGTGTAAAAGAATCACAACGAGCTACAATATCACCATACAAGACTTAGAGTTGTCTCAAGATTCTAAGTATGCTAAATATATACGCAGTCTACAATGAGGTTTGCAATGTCTAGTCTCAACAACTAAATCACCAGGTAGGATAAATTACACTCTTGTAAATTTGTGTATACATATCGAGAGTCAAAGTACTTTGGCTTAAACTACCTACATCAGTGGTTGCACAAGAGTAAACTCACTCAGTATTGTCTAAAGAGGGTACTACCATGATCTTGGCTTAAAGTTGGCTTTGAACTATAACTATACTAAAACTTGGTACCATCAAATATCTCTAATTGTTGTTGGGTACCACTAGGTACCACATAAATCTTTGGTCAGTGTTGTATACCCCTACTATTATTTAAGGAGTCATCCATTCTACTCTTAATCCTTCATGCTCAACTGCACACTTCGAGTTTCTCTCCTAAGTGCTACTAATGGGTAGCCATTTCCTTCATGGAGACATATTACTATGAAAGAAAACTATGATTCTCAATAAATCTAATATTTAATTGACTTTTTAGTATTATTCTACAATGATCTACTAAAATTTTCTTAGGTTTAGCCTGTAATTATATCATTCTATTTTATTTCTATATTATAGTTGTATAGTTTCCACTAAATTATACTAAAGGAAATGAAAATTATTTCCATATATGAAAAGACATAAAATAGCTACTAACTTTCAGTAATATGTTTCACTTGCACTTAATAATGTATGGATATATTAAAGTTTTGAAATCATATGTGTCGTACAATACTATTGAACCACACAATGGCAACAACTCGTGCTATGCTAACAAAAATTATTGGAATATCTATAGTATACATATTTCTTCATCCAGATGAATTGAGCATATGACAATATACAAGAAAGATATATGCCTTCATTTTCTTGAATTTTACAGTTAGAAGCCGTTCAATCACATTATCTTACAATATTGTATTGTTGTAGAGTTTAGGAAAACTGGGTATAAAGGTGCCTATAAAATGTATTGTGTATTGAACTGATAGAAATCATGTACAAGTATTCTAGAATTGAAACCATTCACCATTTATCAAGTTTCTAAACATTTTGGTCATTGATACATTAGGAATCTGGACTTGGACTTACTAAGCCACAAATAATGAAATTGTAAGATGTGTTCTTTGCATTTTATGCTTAGTTTATGTGAAATTATGCTACTCATGCTAAGCTAACATAAATTATCAAAAGATTTGTACTATATATATTGATTGATCTAGGTGAACTGAGCATATGGCAATATACAAGAAAGATATATGCCTTAACTATCTTGAATTTTATAGCCGGAAGCCCTTCAATCACATTTTCTAGCAATATTCTATTGTTTTAGAGTTTGGGAAAACCCAAGTACAAGGGTGCCTCTAAAATCTACTATGTACGGAAATGATAGAAGTCATATACAACTATTCTAAAATTGACACCATCTATCAACTTTCTAGCCATGTTGGTCATTCATGCATTAGGAATCTGAATTAGGGCTTACTGTGCCACAAGTATTAAAACAGTCAAGATGTGTTCTTCACTTTTATGCTCAGTTTATGTGAAATTATGAGAAAAATTACCACTCATTTTGACTTTTATTCTTACCATTTATTATGATTCTAGCATTTCTCTAGTTGGATATTGTACAGCCAAGCCCAGATTAGGGATAAAAATTCCAAAGCATGCCTTCTGTAGGGTGTTGCATGTTTTATCCGTGCACAAGAGCCTATGGAAGAAGAAGGGAGGAAGAGGACAGACTCAAATCAGCCCGACTACTAACTTCACCCAAGGAGCATGGAGAGAAGCGAAGGAGAAACCATTAATCTAGGCTTACCATGAATCTATAATTAGATCTATTCTTCTTCTTCTTCTTCTTCATTCTTTATGTTCTACCCCACAATCTCTTTTGGATTCACACTATTGTTAGCCTCTTCTTCTATTTAGAGTTTTGATTGGGTGGTAAATTGGATTACAAAGATAGGAAGACAAATTTTATCCAACTCTTTTAAGCATATAAAAAGTCATGATCTTTTTAGTGATTGGTTATGCTAATGGTAACATTGTAGTGGGCAGGAGCTGCATTAGGATGCTCGCATGGGGCTATGCATGCTTTTGGTGCATTGCGTGCATTGAAAACTTTGTGTGTACAGTTCGTGCATCTGGTGCGCTGACCCATCAGAGTCTCTCATATTGGACAACTCAACACTAGTGTAATATCTATCTCATTTGAATTCTGATTGTATCTTTTTTTTACATTAGGATGATGAGGTGAGCTTCCTCACTCTACCTATCTAAAGAGTCGTCTGACGGATGGAGGAGCTCAACTTATCTGGGTGGCCCCTTCGGGCATTCACTTGAGTCACATGCAACCTTCCTCTCCCCTTTGAAAGTCAGATACTTCCTACCTCATGATTCAATTCTTTTACAAATGTACACAAAAATTCCTAAAATTCTTAAATAATATTTTTTTGATTAGTTAATTTATTTAACTCATTCAATCTTGGAAGGCTTATTTACCATGCATGTGCATTTATTATTTATATCCATTTTACTTCATAAAATATATTTTTAACTTAACCACACAAAAGATCAAGCTAAAATCAAACATTAATAATTAGAAAATGATGCAAGATACCAATGAAGTTGTAGCAAAAATTAAGAGTTTCCAGAACCCTAACATTACCACTTAAGCTAAAATTGGGTTGTAACATTATAAAATATATGGAATATGTGAATATAAGACCCTATTGCATCAATAATCTACTATATTCTTATTCACATCCCAACCCTATATCTAATCCATATTGTTATTTACTTAATATGATAAGTAGTAAGATGATAAGTTGGTAGTAATATTCATATCTTTAGTGATTGCTTGTAACAAATAATATAACTAAATGGGAAATTAGTTTTCTAATATGATTATACCAATAATATAAACAAATCTTCCCAGATTAACTCAAATGAAACGTCAACCTTGTGAATACCTCTTAATGACATTGTTTGATGATGAACCATAAATGGGGTTTTGTGACATGCTTATGTATTACATTAGGATTTTCTTGAGATTTAGTTTACTTATCTCGAGACCTGTTGATGTGTTAGTAGTCTCATATGGAGAGGTATATGCCCCTCAATTTCAAATTAGTAATAAGGGTCTACCCTCCTACAATTTGACCCATGCTTGGTTTCCACGTATCTCATGCTTTGTGACATGTTGATTATTAGTCCATACACTAGTTATATACCTCTTAAGCTTGTTGAATGAGGTGTTTTTATTGATGAATAAGCATAATAGTATTGTATTCATGTTGTGATAAATCTTAATCGGTTATTTGTCCTTATGGTCATTGGGTAGGTGTCAATATACTTCCTAGTAACCTAATATACCCTTATGTGCATAGCAAGCGATTTACATGAGCTAGTTAAATGAAAGATGTATGTGAGTAGGAGAGATTTATGTGAGTGTGGGATTTCTATTATCTACAAGGCATATAGTTGTTAATCACTTTAGTCGAGGAAGTACCATAGCTTTTGGTGAGGCATTTACCCACCTTTGTAAAGATCTTAGAGATGTTAACACATGAACATAATGAATGCAATGAGTAGGTTGTTTTACTTGTTTTATATTTTTGGACAAAACATTTTAGTTCCCTTTACAAGGCACTAGTTACCATTCTTTTACTTACTTATAGTACCATGGACTTTTCTCTAGCTTTACCTATGTTTGTTGTTTCCTACTTTCTTGATCCCTCTTGTCATTCAAGGTGATATTAACCAACTATAAAGATCACCTCACTAATGGGGGACCAATAATTAAATCAATGTCAACTAATTAACAATTTAGTTTAGAAGATGATTTTATTCATAATCTTCGAGGTGTATTAACAAAACTACACTACAACTTATATATAGATCTACAAACTAAAACACATTTTGTGGTAACCCATGTTAGAATAAACCCCATGGCTTTATAAGAGAAATCAAGTGTAACACTTGGGCCCCACCACCTAAGGATCCAATCGATTTTAAAAAATGATGACTGACCCCATAGACCATCACTGGCCTCAACTGTGTTCTTTTTCTCCACTCACGTAACACCATTGATCAGCTTCTCGACTGATCATACATCCTAGTACTACTATGGATTGACATGCTTAAATACAGAGTTCTTAGTATGGGCTCCCTAGAAAGGAGGTGCTCCGTGGTGATATGAGTACTCCAATCATTCCTTTTAGGATCATTTTATCCAACGCCTAAAATTTTGGGATGCTACAATCTGCGCCCCCTCCACTTAGACTCTGGACATCCTCATCAATACTCAATTATACAACCTCATAATCTTTCCCCAATTCAGTGCAAGCCCATCATGGCCCATGTAAACCCATCTTTGGATCATGACAAACAACAAAAGTGTAACTACATCACTATGGATAACCTTTTTTAACATGACTACATGATATGCACATTTTATATAGACGTTTGAACCACTTTTGCACACACTTTCAATCCATTTTGCATCTCATTTCGCCTCTAATCATACTTGATTTCTCACCTTTTTAGTTGTTTTACTCGTTTAATGTTTGTGACCATAGGTACATAATTATGATGAGAAAATGGGGCAAATCCAACCAAAATCCGACCTTAATTGGATTCCCCAGGAGATTGCATACTTCATAGGGATTGTCTTGAAGATTTTAAAGGAAACACAACATGTACATATCAACACATGGCGTGTGAATTTACAAATGATCTCATTTTCCCTGAAGGGTAGAGGCAGGACATGTCCCTACGATGAAACGACACACCTAATCAATCAAAATATATATCAAAATTTCTATCAAAATACATGATGTGTGTTTAATAGTACATACCGTGTCCGGTTTGATTAGATATGGCCCAGGAATTCACCAACCCATCACACATCGTGTCCTTCAAGTACACGACGTGTACTTTTCAAGCATATCAATTTAGGCATCAGTTACTCAAGGTGACACAACGTGTGTCCCTCAAACACAACATGTCTAATCGATTTATTTAGTTTTGTAAAACAACTATCTCTTATTTTAAATACAAAAACACTCTTATGAGACACTTATCTCTCGACATATTGAAAGCACTTTTGACTAGAGAACAATCCAGAGGAGATGAGAGGTGATTTTGGGGAAAAAGAAGAAGTGATTACTAGGGAGAGAACCTCCATTCTTATCCATTCTTCTTCAAGAATTGCAGCATAAGCTTCCTCACCTCATTCATATCTCTCTCGAGAGAAGTTTGTTGGAGTAGAACCACCAACAAGGGACGAATTTTGTCTCCAAGCTGAAGTTTTACCTTGTCCTTCCTCATTCCTTGGATTTCCCTTGTTCTTTTCTTCTCTAGTCATGTTTAACTTTAAAATTTGTAATGATACTTGTGTTTCACCACCATGAACGAGTAGACTTCCATGTCTTGGGCGTGGGAGAGTAACTCCCACATCATTACTCATGTGAACTTGAATTTATTAACTAGTACTAGTTACTTTGTTGTTCTAAGATATTTGATGGTGTTTGTTTTCCTGTATGCACAACTGACCATCTTGCTTACATATTTTATGCTTCTTTATGTGATTTGGTAAGACATGTTGAAAGGTATGGAGTAGATATCTTGGCATCATATCCTTGATCACAGGAGTGGTTGGGATTACATTGAGGATCCAAGGTTGCGGTTCGAAGCTTAGCATAAGTATGGGAGTACTATGTGGAGATTAGAACCGTCTCATATCACGGGGAGGTGTATGATGACAACACCTCCTTTGTAGGTTATTAGTATGTTAATTTCTATTGTTGTGTGTTAGTAATGATGTGGAAGTGAAATTCCATAACCAAGATCTTTTGAATCTGATCTAAATCTCTCTTTAAGTGATTAGTTTTACTGCTCTCTTTAATTTGCATAGTAGATTAACTTTAAACCAAACAAACCTCAGTAAATTGATCTAGATTGTTGAAGATTAACACAGTTGCACCTAAGTCTACTTGCTCCTTGGATGATTGCAAATATATTATACACACCTATATACTTGTGGGGTAGTGCTTGAGTTATAAATTTTAAGACTTGTGGATACGACTAACAAGTTTTTAGCACTGTTTCTACGGAGCATCCATATTATTTTGTTAGAATAAGAAGTGTTAATTAGTAAGAGAGACTAGATCACCCCCCATTTCTTCATTCCATCATCATTTTTATCATCTGTCATATTTTCTATTCTTTATTAAGTTTTCTCACCTACTTGTGAATTTATAAGACTGTATGCGACGTTCAAAACATGGTCTTCAGCCATCTATATACTTAAACCCAAAGATCAAACATACCTTGAGCATCCATAGATGAAAAAGGAGGAATGAATACTCTTCAAGCTTGGGACTCACAACCATCATCACTTTCATCTTCACTGCCCTCTTCATCGAACTACAAAGAACTAATCATGGAAGACAATTGTCCTCTTAAGGACCATCGTTCCCACAACCATAAACATAAATGGGGTCATCAACAACCCATAGACCGAGGAAAATAAATTCTCAATCAGCCAGACAATAATGCAAATGATTTAGCAGAACCATTTTAGAGGGAATCCCATGGAGGACCCTAATCTTCATGTAGCTGAATTCTTACAATATCCGAGCACTTTCAAGATTAATGGTGTTGCTCCTGATTGTATACACCTACCTTTGTTTCAATTTTTGTTGAGAAATAGTGTCAAAGTGTGGCTCTCTTCTTTGATAAGGAATTCTGTATATCTTTGGGAAGAACTATTGAAGGTTTTCCTTTCTAAATACTTTCCACCAAGAAAGATATCCCAATTGAGAAAGAAACTGACCAACTTCTCTCAAAGAGAAGGAGAGACTTTGTATGACACATGTGATAGGTTCAAAGACCTCCAACATTTTTGTCCTCAACATGGTCTTAGTAACTGGTTGCTTCTTCAAACATTTGATAATGGGTTTTACTATAATACTAGGATGTCTATAGATGTTGCATCCAATTGGGCTTTAATCAACAAGTCCTACAAGGAGGCCCACACTAGACATGAAGATATGGCAATCAATCATTTCCAAGGGAGTTATGAAAGGAGCAATTAGCCGCCTTCATCTTATGTTGCTTTTGGGAAGAAAGATGGTATCCATTCTACTAACTTTGTTGATGTGATTGTTGCAAAGTTAGACACAATCACTCAAAAGTTTGAAAGGTTGAATACTCAACCATCTCATCCTATGAATATTATTTGTGATGCAAACCAGGATGTGGGGCAGGTAGCTTCTCTAAACTACCCTTATTTATTCCCTTCTGAGGAGACCGTGGATCAATGCAATACAGTAGGCAACCATGAGAACAAACACCTATACAACCCATATTTGAATTCCTACAATCCAGGTAGGAGAGACCATCCCAATTTTTCCTACCACAACAATAACACTCAAAATCCTCAACCAATTTAAATAATCATCAACAACTTTTGGAAATAAGCCCTTTGCAAACAACAATCCTCCAAGATTCAAAAGCAATAACCAGAATTTGAACCAACATCAGTCATATTGAAAACCCAATTTTGAGTCACTTGTAGAGAATTTTGTCTCATGACAGATCAAGCAAAATGAGGATTTCTCCAACAAGGACAACTGATAAAAGACACCATCCAGCAGATTTCTAAAAAAGTGGATGGAATCTCCACTCACACAAAGATGTTAGAAAACCAAGTTTCTAACAAGCCCTTGCCAACAATCAAACTCCACGATCTCTTCCAAGCCACCCATAATTTCCCGAAAGATAAAGGAAAGTATATTGCGTCCTGATCCTTCTCTGGAGCACACTAAAGAAGAAGAATAAAGAGTCTTACTCTGGACTCCAAATGAAGGACCTTGTGGGAATTGATCCCACTTTAGGATAAATTTCATTTACATGCTTTTGCTCAAGAACATTCTCTTTTATAAATAAATTTGTCATAGATGGATGTAATAATCTAGAACCTTATAAAGTACATATCATCATCATTGCAGGTTCTAGAGAAAAATCAAAGAACAAAACTTATATTTGCAGAAATTCAGTCAGACACGGTGTGTCGTACACAAAACATGGTGTGTGACCACATACGAGAAGAAATTCGAGCAAAGTGCCCAGAATACATGCCAAGTCAGTGTTATACATGAGGTGTCCAGTTCCAAAAAATTATCTAGGGGGTTGCTGGAAACTCACATGTCGTGTGTAAATTTGCACACGTTGTGTCGGTCAGATCATTCATTGTTGATAACTTGATGGAAACTTACACAAAGTGTGTTTATTTCTACACAGTGTGCCCTCATCAGTCTGAGGAAATTGACGAGTCCATTGGAACTTACCTACCATGTATTTCATCTGTACAGACTATCTTCTTGAACAGGTTTTTTGTGATGTATTTAAAGCAGCAACACACTGTGTGGAAGTTCACACGCCTTGTTCTCACCTGCAAAAAGTAAGAGTTAAGAGGCAGCTAAAGACACGTCACAACACGTCATGTGTCCATTTTTACACACCATGTCTGGATGCCGAAATAGGGTTTTAAACCCCTTTTTCAAACTCATTCCTCACTCAATCCCTAAACATCTACACTATGTCTGCTCCATTCTCTAGCATGTGGCAATCATGTTTGACCAAGAGAGAGCTCCAGTTGCCAAGATCAACCAAAAAACGCCTTCCTCATGATCAACCTTCTTTCATCGTCAACCTCCATCTCTGTCTTTTTTGGAAGAAACCTTAGTAATGCCCAGACTCGGATTGAAATGCCAAGACCTCCTCCAATATTCGACCAAGCCACCGTAGCCGCTCGCAATCAGTTGTTGCTTCTGTTAGACCAAACTCACTCCAAATGATACATCCTCGTTGTTCAAGCTCAACAACATCACAAATTTCATGACGTGTTTGAACCAAAAATTTCATGATGGTTTGATCTTCTTCAACTTGTAAATGTCCAAATCGTAGAGTACACACTGTGTGTCTCAAAAGACATAGTATGTCGCTCCGTGCAACAACACCTCTTCGACACCCAACGAGCATGTTGTATCCCTCAACACACACGTCGTGTTCTAGTCTCATGCAACAACATCAAGGCATAATTGTATCCTACCAAGAACACGTAAAAGCGCCAGAGAGGAGAGAGTTCTTCTTCTACCCCAACATACATCTCCTCCACTCATTTTGTTAAAACCTCAATTTTGCATATGTTATCATAATTGAAATGTAATGCTTTTATGAATATGGACTTAATTGTAAAGGTTGTATGCTTTGCTTCAAAGAAGGGATTTCTTTGCAAATCTCCCTTTTGATAGGAATTTCGTGGTTCCTATTATTATATTAATCCAATAATGGATATAAAAGAGAAGAAATGAAGAAAAGTCCAAATATTAGAAAAAGATACAAGATGATGAATATTAAGCAAAGTATTTATGAGAATTATATAGAAATCTCTAGAAGGCGGCATTAATGGCCACAATTGAGTAAATTTTGTTTATATGTGATTTCTAATGAAAGAAATAGGAAATAAAAGGTAAAGAGAAATCCTTGAAAAGAAATCTTTTAGTAAATAAATAAGATAAAGAGAAATAATGGATGTAGATGCTACTAGAAGGATAATGAGCATCCTTCAAAAAGGATTTCGAAATCTAAGAATTTATTGGAGTCCAAGGAGTCCCAATGGATAAGAAGAAAGAGAAAATGCAAATAATAAAAAATAAGAGGATAATGTGATACATAATTAATGAATGTTTGGTATTATCAAAAGAGGTACTTTCTACTATAAGGAAGTATATTTTCGTGGCCAATGGATCAAAAGCCAAGTACAAAGATGATTAGAGAGATGATTTTTGAATTCCTAATATCTAAAGAATAAAGATTATCAAGGAGATAATTAAGAGAGAGAGAATAATTCTTAATTGAGAAAATATGGTTTCCTATGGGAAAAGACTTCGTTTTCTTCATGGGCAAGCATATTAAGGCATTGCTACCCTCCCCTATATAAGGGGTAGAACCCTTGGTCCGAGTCTAAGAGGATCCCATGCATCCTTCTCTCTCCTTCTTCTTGTTTTCTCTCAAAACCCTAACCAAGAGGGTATAGAGCAATATAGGGGGCAAAAAGTAGCTGTGATGGGATCTCGATGGAAGCACAAAGATCCCACAACAACCTAAGATGATCAACTATCATCCCCGCGGTCTCAACCTCACGCAACCACCTGCAGTAGGCCTGCACAACCAACTGGACACCGCAGGCTGTCGTGCTTGAAACCAACCACCTCAGTCATAGTGGGGGGCTTCTGTAGGTACGGAGGAGGGTGGTGGAAGTAAAGGGACCCTCGTCGGTGCCCTTTGGGTCCAAGGAAGGGGAGGAGGAGACCCCCATGAGCTATTGCCGTCGGTAGCGCTAGGTCTTCGTGAGGAGGAAGAAGACCAGGTGGCTTTTGACAGATCTGCCCCTCCGTGTTGTACCGAACCAAGGCACCGCACATGGGTATAAGAGTAAATCAGTTATATTCTCGGTCGACTACATGGTGCATGGGAAAGGCTGACGTGGCAGCCTCCCATTGGTCCAAGTAAGTGATTTTTGTAAAAATCATATCTAATTAATGGTAGCTCGGATGGATACATATAATATATGAATTTTTCTCAGAAAAATATGACGAATACATTAAAAATAGATTTAGATCCTAATTCCTCTTGAAATTAGAAAAGTAGTTGAAGTTATTAACTTTGATGCATTAATGCTTAAGAAACCCTAATCTATGATGATTAATAATTGGGAAGGGTTATATGGATGGTTAAAGTTGATATTAACCTATTGATTATAAAAGGACACATTATATACAAAAGGATAATGAATATGCATAGTTTAATTAATTTAAGGTTCCATATACATGAATATGCTTTAATGGACCTTGAAACCCTAATTGAGCATATTGGTTGAGTTCATGTTACTTAATTATTGAAATTGAGCAATTGCAACATGTTGAACAATTAATGATGAACTTGAACTTGATCTAGATGTTTCCTTGAATGATTTAGGGTTTTACACCATATATGAAGAATTAAGCACTTAGAAACCCTAATTTAGGAAAAAGGGGAAAAGATCACTTTTAATATGATATATGTGATAATATGATGTTGGAAGATGATCCTAATCTTGTTGAACGAAATAGCTTAGAATCATTAGGATTTAAGAGAAATTTTGCTTAACTAGGGTTTGTAGTGATAAAAGTACAAGAAAAACCCTAACTGCAATGGAAACCCTAAAAGTGGACTAGAAACCCTAGGAAGCAAGCTAGGTTTAATAGATATTGATGACATGATTTATGATAGGAAAACATATGCATATTTCAGGATCTCTTTGTGTGCTTGCTTGCCTATTGAATTTCTTAATTCGATTGGATTATTTTTATACTCAAATCAGCCTGACAGGTATGCGATTACACTTATGAATATCTCGAACTAGTTTTTCGAGGATTTCTGAAGTTTTCATCAGTTGCTTGAATTAAACTGTTGGATGAATTTAATTCATGCATACTATAATGTGGATATGACTATCACCTAAGATATATGCCTACTAGCTCAGATCCTAGTCCCCTCTATAGCTTGATAGGTTGACCTAGTACATGGCTACCTATGGGGTAGGTCCATCAGGTCATTGGATGACTTAGTACATGGCTACCTACGGGGTAGGTCCATAAAGTTACCATGAGTCAGAGATTGGGCTACCTTTTGGTAGGGACATGCAACGCCACAACCCTAAGTAATGGCTATCTATGAGGTAGGACCATGGGGGTAAGGATCTACCATATAAGAGAGGTAGTATCCAAGTCCACTACAGGGACAAAACAGAGATAGGGGATAGGTATGGATTGAGTAGTATTGCTTAAAATGTAAACTTGATTGTTAAATGATATTTGGTTACTTACATTGTTACCATAGTTGCACGATTATTGTTTCCCCCACATACCGGCATATTCATTTATGCTGACTGGCATTTTATTTGTCGGCGTTTTAGGTATGACATGGAAAAGGACAAATAGTAAAGTGTTACATTGTGAATTTATGAATTAAAGTGCAAGGAGGATTAGTTAGAATAGACTGTTGTCTCCACATACCGACATATTCATTTATGCTGACTGACGTTTTGTTTGTCGGCATTTTAGGTATGACATGGAAAAGGACAAACAGTAAAGTGTTACATTGTGAATTTATGAATTAAAGTGCAAGGAGGATTAGTTAGAATAGACTGTTGTTGTAGATAGAAGTTAGATATCTAAGTTTTTAAAAAGGTATGCAAAGTTTTATTTTATTATAGCTTTTCAGTATAGTATGGTAGAATTTAGTAATTATTATTGATTATTTGTCGAACCTTTGATCTGAAAATTGGGATAACAACTTTGACCTCTTAGTCTCCCTTAATTGGGGGTTACCGGGAGGCGGGGTCGTTACATTTGGTATCAGAGCATCAGTTCCTCATTTAATCTTTAGTCATTATTAAATTTTACAAATTCTATAGAATCGAGGGAGTTATTAGAGGATTTTTTGAAAGACAGAGGTGACTAGAAAAGGATCACGTCTGGGGGCTGGCAATATTTTCCTCTGCACCGCTAGTCGGAATACGAGGACTCCCAGATCTGTGTGACTGCCTGGCCAAGATACCTTTAGGACTCTCTCATCTATTTTCATCCCTTCTCAACCCTAATTCTGTTAAGATTCTAAGGTTTAGGGTTTTTCTCTCTCTTCCGCACCCTCTTGAGGATAGGGTATATATGATAAGGTTAAGGAATCCTCCACCAAATTAATGAAAAGCATGTAAACAAGATGTCATGGACATAAGCTTAATATTTTAAACATAAACTAAAGATTAGTTGCATGCTTAAGTCGTATGACATGTGTTGTCGTACCCTCAGGAGAGACCTAAGGTTAGATCTTCTTGTTAGTAGGATGAGTGGGGAGTTAGTCTTGGAGGCAGAGGCCTCCAGGAAGAGGTAGAGACCTGGAACATCTTCTGAGGATGATGCTAACCCTAACCCTAAGTGTTGGTTAGAGAGAGATGGCATGATGAGTTAGATGTCATGGTTGACCATGTATGTGGGTTGACATGCTTTTTGTTTTGGATACCTATGATTGTATGAGCCATGTGAGGTTGGATGCCTAGTACCTTTGGCGATTCAACCCTGTGAAAGGTCGTGCAAGTTAGAGTGAAGGATAACTCCTTCATCGTTGAGGTTAGTGAAGAACCTATAGAAACCCTATGGGATTATATGAGCATGGCATAGTATGCACCCAGAGTATGTTAGTGGTGTTGGCAGTGGGTTAAAACCTAGGCCTGAAGGGCATATGGGATAACTTATGAGATAAGCATAAAGAGTTATGGATAATCTTGAGCGAACATAAGTTTGAACATAGGTTTCACCCATGTAGGGGTATGCTTGTGAGCTTGATCCACCTTTTTAGAGAGAGAACATCTAGTCGTAAGGTTGTTTGTAGGGTTAGTTCTAGAGAGAGAGAGAGAGAGAGAGGAAGACCTGAGCAAGAAGGTTGAAAGCTTAGACTCCAGGATATAAGGGACCCTGAGAAGTTGGGTATGTTACAACCTAAGTGGATGGTTGAGGTTGCCTCGTGCATGATCCTTGGAGGTTTGTGGTATCTAGGTTGCCTTTAGAGGAACCAAACCCTAGAAAGGGGAAGAGACTTCTTGAACTGAGCTATGGATGCTATAGGTGCCTACCTTACCTTCTAGGGATAGGAAGATGAGTTCCTTAGACCCTAAGGAGGTATAATGTCATGTTGTGAGGCCTCATACCTAGACGTTTGTCCTTGAGGAAGGCTCAAATTTGAGGTGTTGTTCAAGTGGAAGGATTATAGGATGTGCATGATATACCTCGTACATGTTTGGTTCATGGTTGGAAAGCTGAGCATGCGGTTAGATAGCTTTTGTAGAAAAAGTGAACCTAGGGTTCCTAGACCTATAAGAGGGGAAGTAGTAGTACCTAGTGCACCTGATGCTCATGATGAGATTTGAGTTTCTATAGATTCGAGAATGACACCCCTCATGTTTAGAGGAAAGTGAAACCCCTTGGATTAAGGTCTATGTTTGATGAACCCCTCATATATAGGTTGGTGACATGGGCATGTATGATGTTGGTCTAATGTTAAGGAATGAGAACAAGTAGGACCTACCATGGAGACCTAGCATGGTTTAGTAGGTGGTCTGTTGGTTAGCTACGTGCCTTAGTAGCTTGATGGGGTCAAACATGCTCATGTGGATGTAAACCCTGGACATAAGGATGTTTGTGACCTATGCTGCTATCAAGAGATTGTTTCCTCCCAACCTGGGAGAGGGACCCTTTCGTAGGGTATATACCAGCTTTTGTTGGGTTGAGGCAACCCAAAGAGGTCTCATAGGATCTTGAGAAGATAAGTGGAGAGTACATAGTATGAGAGTGAACCTACAGACACATACATAACCATCTCTAAGTGCATGGGGATGGGGCTTGACCGAGGTAGGTAGGTCACCATGATCCCTATGAAAGGATGTCAGTCAGACCATGAATTCCAAGAGAGATGATGCAAACTTGGGTAAGGATTCAAGTTGGATATGTTCTATGTTATAATCCTAAGTCTATCCTAGGGTCGGGTAGGGTTAATACTGATGGGAGTAGGAGTTGCCTAATTCCCTAGTTGCACATAACCATAGGGTCGGGAGGTAACAACTATCATTGTCTGAGGGCCATGGGTTAGGACATTGATCACCTACATGAACTCATGGGACCCAAAGGGAAGATGAGGAGGGCACTCTGTGATGCATAAGGGAAGAGGGATGACCCCAAAAGTACCGACACTCTACAGACCTAGAGGATATGACCAAGGATTGTGTGGAGACCCAAGTGGGTTCGAGGGCAACTATATGTAAACCTGATGTCGAGATGTTCATGATATGGAGACATGTGTTACACATTTTAACCAAGATCAGAAGGTGTGATGGCGATGTGGGATGTGTTGGTATGTATGCCCTGAGAGCCAATCATGGGATGATTGGTGGGATACATTAAGATTGATTTGATAAACATCAAAGGCAAGCTTCCAATTCTTTCTGGTCCAGTCATATGAGATAGTGATAGAACAGATTGAATGTCTAGAGAATGACAATACTCAATGACGTATGCTTTCAGGTTGAGGACTTGAATGATGAGATCATACGGATGCTAAGAGTTTGTACATTCTTGTTATGTCCCTAGTCGGATGTCATTGTGGAAGGTAGATAGATAGCAATGACACACAAGACTAGATTGTGGTGTTGGTTGATGACAGAATCTCATTAGTCATGATATAGAGATATCAAACCAAACACATAGGTACTTGTTAGAGAACAAGTGTACCAGACAGACCCACTGTGAGTTTGACACATGGAACCATGACATGGTAGTCATAGTCAGTACTCATAGTGATGGTGGTGAGGGTGATTCTTTGACCTAAAATCACTACACTCAAAACATGTCGTTGGGCACACTTTGACATCATCAAACGCAGTCCTGAAACATGGGCTGTTATAAAGGTGATGATTGGGTGGCTTTGACACATGGGGCTTTTGAGGGGTGAGTGATAGATATGGGATTATTCCCTCCTGAGGGAGTTTGATATCCAAGGCCACTTGATGAGTAGGATTGAAATAGGCGTGTGCACGCATGTGTGAATCAGTATGTGATATTGATGTCATACATATCTCTTCCAATCTACTCTGAGATCAAGAAAGTGAATGAATGTTGACAGGATGACTGTTCCATGCCTCAAGTTCATTCGGGATATCAGTGATAAAGGAATTATACATTCACTGTAACACCATTCACGGATTGTAGGATTGAAAGTTGTTCTCCAACTTTCTATTTTACTTGGGTAGCACTGATGTGTGACTAGGCACCGCTCTTTGCTTGTGAAGTCATAAGTGTTATGGACTTTCACTGCCAACGTGAAAAGGACCTATAGGGTCACACACATAGGATTTAACCTGGAAGAGGAGTTTTGTCCACAAACAATGTTTAGATTGATTACTAAAGGAGTTTAGTAGTTCAATTAAACACTCAATTAATTGATAGCTCAATTTCATAATGTTCAAGGTGTTGGATTGATTTATTAGAGTATCAGATTGATTGAAACCACAATTGACTGATTCTGCACAATCTGCACACCCAACCGATCGGCTCATGAGATGAACCGATCAGCTCAGCTTGGTGAACCGATCGGCTCAGGTGGTGAGTCGATCGGCTCATGATCAGGGTGAAATGATTGCTTCAAGTGTTGAAACGATCGGTTTAACTGGTGTAACCGAGCAAGTTGGGAAAGTAGGATTGGTGAGAATTTTCCTTTCGTTTCACTTGTCCAATTTGATTGGAACAAGGATTGGTATTTGATACCAATTAGAAATGAAAGATAGAAAGTAAATCGAGAACTGATCAGGACCATTAACCGATCGGTTCACATGTGAACCGACCGTCTCATGGGTCCCAACCGATCAGTTGAGGTGTCAATCGACCGGATTAGGGCCCCAACCGACCATTTCAGAAATGAAATGATCAGTTCAGGTTGCGAGTTGGTTGTTTTTTGTAGAAAATCTCGAACCCTTCTACTCTTGCTTTAGTCCCATATTGCCCGGGATGGAGAACCCTGTCCCATGACCCTCCTATATATATAGGGGTATTGGGGGCTTCTCAAAGTACAACTCAGTGCAACCAGTTTCTCTGTGAATTTGTCATTCTCTCTGGTTGTGGTAACTGAGAGAGAGCCCGAGCAAGTGCTACCCGATAAGGGAGGTACACCAAGGGAAAGACAACTGCAGAAAGCAATTGGTGGCAGGAGAGTGTGTCGGCAACTAGTACGCTAACAAGAGGGTGTGACTCCTTCCAATTCCTTGTGGGACAAGGAGATTGGAGTTTCAGGTGGTTTGTGTGGACTACTTCAGAGGCGGGAGGTTTCTGCCACTAGGAGGACAACCTTCAATCCTGTCAGTCCCGGTGCGACCAGGAGCTGCACAGACACTGTCCAAGATAGGAGGTGAAGACCGTGTAAGGCGCGAGGTATTGTCGCCGAGCAAGCCTCGGGACAAGGTATGATTCCACAAACCATCCTTTCCTATTGTATAGACGTTGGCACGTTTCCTTGTTCTGGGTTTGGGGAGGAAAATTTTTGTTTCCGCTGCCTTCTCTGCCTCCCCTAAAACCCAACAGTGGTATCAGAGCCACGTCAACTGCTCTATACTTTAGGATTATCAATATGATCAATTTTGGTTTGTCGCCTTTATTTATTGCATACGATGCGAATAAAATTGGCTTTATGCATGTCCAATCCTAAATCCACAAATCCCAATTTACATATATGATATGTATTATGAATGCACTCAATACGCGTCGCCCTTAAACGAGTTTTGTGGTGGATGTATAGTGTGGTTATGGCCAATAAATCCTATCTGTGTATGGTTGTATGTGGTTGCTTGCATCTCGGTCTTCTCACCGATCTTCCTTCTCCTATTCCTAATGTAACTCGAAATAATTCGAGATTTCTTTCCTACCTTTGCTCCCCCTGAATGTAACTCGGGGTTTCTCTTTTTATAATGTAAAATAGGATAGATTTTATTTCCTGTTATGTCAAAGAACGGAGGACATCCTAACAACAGCTGAGATGATCAGTTCAAGGTGTGAACCGATCGGTTGACATTCCAGACGATCGGTTCAAGGAGTGAGCTGATTGGTTGATGACCAGTTCGAGGAGCGAGACGAGCGGGTAGCGGCCATGAAGAGATGCACGACGACCAAGCAAACTGATTGGTTGGAGGAGCCAACCGATCGGCTGGTGGCACCCAGCTGACCAGTCTGATGGCGAGCCGATCATTCATGTGATGAGTTGATCAAACCCAGAAAGGAAAAGCACATAGTTCATCTTGTACAAGTTGCATGTGATGTAGACCTAGATGACTGTGATTCCTCTTGGCTTGAGGAATCACATTAGGATGGCCATAATCATCACTTTTATCATTTTGCATGTTTTCTGTGGGATATAGCATGTATATGATACATACTATGTATTGTGGTGATTGGATATGTATATGTATATAAAACCAAATCCCTCATTAAATATTAACTCTTATATGCCTTCCATTAGCGGCACACATGAAAAACTCGATCGACCAAGCGTAGGTTACGCCTAAGCGTGGTGCGCCGTCTATCTTGTGGAAGTGTGAAGGGTAGACATGTAGGTTCTTCCAAAGCAGGGTGCATGTCTATCGTGTTGGCTTTTGGGTTAGAATTAACTAGTGATTCTTAGAGAGTCTAAGCCTAGAGGCAAGGAATGTTCATGGCAAGGTGTTGCACATGTTCATTTATCAAGAGTTACATATGATGCAATTGGCAAAAGTTGCCTACCTGAGAGATCTAAGTTGTGGGTGACAGCCCTAGCTGGTCCATGATTTAGAGGATTTCAGGATCTTGCCCACTAGAAGGTTGTACGCTGCAATCTTTCAAATTGATGGTGAGGGCTATCAATTTGAACTAAAATAGTGGGAGCGATAATTAATTAAAGGCCTAATTTTATCGTCAACTTTTCAAATCAATCAAACAAGTCAAAATGAGTTTTTGAACTAAAATTGCATATATTTCCTTTTGTTAAAATAAATGGTTAATCAACAATAATCACTTTATTTGCGATCGGTCTTTGATACCAACAAATTAAATGGGAATAATTCCACGACTGGTTAGGATGATGAGAAGTGTTCTCAATCGTAGAGCGAAAGCTCTAAGTCCTAGTTATACCAAGACCAGATGAACTCGATCCCACCACATCAATGGTTGAAAGTATGCTTATGGAAGCATACTGAGGATGACATTGATGAGGAGTGCTTGATGTTGTGTTCTCTGAACTATGAGTTGCAGAGATAACATGAGACATATGATGTCTCAAGGACACTGTCCTAGTATGTCATGACAGAAGGAGATCCAGTAAGGTATTCACACACTCAATGTGATTGGGTATGTGGAAAACCTGACTAAGAAGGATTCCCTCTAAGCCAAGAGTTGGCTATTGGTATGATACTACAAATGTTGCGAGGATCATACAATTCATGATAAGCTACAACATGAACAACTTTGACAAGCGTTGACAGAGTTGTTGGACATGTTGAGGATAGTAGAGGCAAAGATGAAGAAAGTCAAACCATAATCTTTGATGTGATCAAAGAAAAAGGTAATTCTTAAGGGCAAGGATAAGGGCAAAGCAAAGAAGTGTTCTGATGCTAGCCAGCAATCCAAGCCGTCTTCAACCTCAAGGCACATGGGGAAGGGTGTATGAGGGAATTGCCCTCTATATCTGGAAGAACAAAAGAAGATGAAGGAGGGGATGGAGATCTCCACCTAAGGTATCATGAAATGAACTGCTTCTTTATCTGAGGCATATGATACCAAGATATGGATCTATCATATATGATATGCAAGATCCGCAAAGAAGTGATGGCCTTTGTGAAAGGACCAAGAAAGAAGTACCCATCATTGGAGCAAGTGTTGTTGCCATAGATAGGAGTATCTTTCAGTTTATTTCAGCCTAAAGGGCACAAAATAGAGTTGAGAACTGCTATTTCATATATTGCCAATAGATAGAAACACTTTATTATTGCATATTGTATGACAATGATGGCAATTAATAAAGTTGATGTTTCAATATTAAAGATATGATCTTTGTGGCAATGCCTTGTTTATCTTTTGATACATGGTATGCATAAGATAAAATGATACCTAAAGTTATAGATAACTCAAACAATCAAATTAGCATCAATCATGAGAAATTCATTTCTAGTTTCCATGTGATTGATAAATCTAGACTCTTTTGGTTAGAGAACCAGTAAGAGACGTGAATATCTTGAACATGATTAATCAATCTTCACTAATGATAGTGGGAGAATGATTATCCTATTAGGTATAATACATGTGATGTATTTACATACCTATTGGAACAAATGCTAATACTTCAAATGGTGTTTAGAGAAATACCAATATGAATATCTTGAAGTGTTCAAGATTATCATAAATGAAGTGCAAATTTGGTGATGTGTTAATTCTTGATGAGATCAATGAATGAAATACTTGGACCAAATGTTTGAGATCCTTATGAGTGATTATGATAGTGTATCATAGTGAACTCATGATTAAGGCAGGGTGATGTCTAAATCAAGAAGGAATCATACTCTAAGGAGTTAGAGAATGATTATCAAATAACTGAATTCTTCTTAATAAAAGAATACCCTACACTAATAAAGGACATTAAGAATCACAAGGAGTTGTGAGTTCTTATATCCTTAACAGACACACCTCAATTATCTATGTGATGAGTTGTTCATGTGATGAGTCAACTATCCAGATGAATATGAGAAACCGAATTGAGTTATGGTTTATGACCATTACATCCTAAATGACATCCATTTGAACCATAAGGTATGACCTTGATGGTAGCACTCATTGGATGAAATCCATAAGTGCAAATGAGTCTTAAGTGTTAATACACATGGATAACATTTTGAGAAGGATGATTCTTGTTGATTGTAACTTGATGACTAAGACATTTGGCATGTGGATACTAAAACTGCATTCCTATGAGGAATAAAACAAGGATGTGTACGTGACACAACCTATAAGGTTTATGAATCCACTAATGCAAATGAAGTCTATCAGTTACAATGGACTAATCAATGTGATTGATTGAGTACAAGCAACTCAGAATTGGATCTTTACTTTGATGATATAGTCAAAGGGTTTGACTGATATGTCAAAGATAAAGAAGGGATCTCTGATTTAGTGGGAACGTATTCACATTCCACATATTGATGTGAAATGGAAATGTTCTAGAATGGAAATCCAAAGTGGAAATTATCTTTAAGGAAGAAAGAGATGTTTCCTATGAGATAGGAATAGAGATCTATAGAGATAGTTCTCGAAAACCTCTTGACCTGGAAAAGAGAGAGCATACATTGGCAATCTGTACTGAAGGGTTCAGTGTGCATAGATTCAGTGGGAGAAAACCTGTCCATATTACATGGAGTTAGTATCCCAAGGCCAAGTGTCCAATTCTTATGAAGAATGGGAACACTAAGAATAGATATGGGTCTATCATGTATGTAATCATCCCTTTATCTTGCATGTATGGACATGGCAAGAACAAAATGCATTCATCATATTGTATGTAGGACATGACAATTTGATGTGCTCATCCTGATAACTCGTATGTGGGACATGACGAGTGGATGTCTGTCTACTTCCAGTAAGGGTTGCTGGAAACCATAAGAACTTGATAAGTACTTGAGAAGTACTAGTTCTATGGAGACAAGGAAGAGTTCGATGTAAAGAGTTACATTGATGCAAACTTCCGAAAAAGGATAGAAAATTAATCGCAAAATATATATAGGATATATAAAAGTGAAAGTTTGTTGATAATTGGAAGTGTTCCAATGAAACCATTTAAAAGGAAATGCTGAGTATCCGTGTGTTAGAGAACAACAGTGGATACTACATGGATCTGGAAGTTCATGAGATGAACTTATAGATATTCCGCTCATTGATGACAAGTATGGAATCCTTGATCATGCAATGTGGCTAAAGGTTAGCAAAGGAATACTAGATCGCATATTACGGCAACTCCATCTCATACGCATGACGTACAATGAAGAGATGAGAGACATGCAATTTATACTGACTTTGGCAAGGTGTTGCCATAACTCACTATGTTCTCACTAGAGCACAATAACATGTGGGACATGTTTGAAGATCACTATGAATATGATTCAAGGGTGATTGGCTCGCAGTGCAAGTGGGAGTCTATTGGTATGTATGCCCTGAGAGCTAATCATGGGATGATTGGTGGGTACATTAAGATTGATTTGATAAACATCAAAGGCAAGCTTCCAATTCTTTCTGGTTCAGTCATATGAGATAGTGATAGAACAGACTGAATGTCTAGAGAATGACAGTACTCAATGACGTATGCTTTCAAGTTGAGGACTTGAACGATGAGATCATACGGATGCTAAGAGTTTGTACATTCTTGTTATGTCCCTAGTCAGATGTCATTGTGGAAGGTAGATATACAACAATGACACATAAGACTAGATTGTGGTGTTGGTTGATGACAGAATCTCATTAGTCATGATATAGAGATATCAAACCAAACACATAGGTACTTGTTAGAGAACAAGTGTACCAGACACATAGGTACTTGTTAGAGAACAAGTGTACCTTAGTGAACCGGTCAGCTCAGGTGGTGAGTCGATCGGCTCATGACCAAGGTGAAATGATTGCTTCAAGTGTTGAAATGATCAGTTTAACTGGTGCAACCAAGCAAGTTGGGAAAGTAGGATTGGTGAGAATTTTTCTTTCGTTTCACTTGTCCAATTTGATTGGAACAAGGATTGGTATTTGATACCAATTAGAAACAAAAGATGGAAAGTCAATCGGGAACTGATCAGGACCACGAACTGACCAGTTCACATGTGAACTGACCGGCTCATGGGTCCCAACTGATCGGTTGAGGTGTCAACCGACCGACTCAGGTCCCCAACCAACCGTTTCAGGTTGTGAGTTGGTTGTTTTTTGTGGAAAATCTCAAACCCTTCTACTCCTATTTTAGTCCCATATTGCCCGGGATGGAGAACCCTCTCCCATGACCCTCCTATATATATAGGGGTATTGGGGGAGGCTAACTTACCCTGAGTCACCTATAAGGGTACGAGATACCAAGGTGAGAGAGAGATCAGGAGTAAAGAATATAAGATGATAAAGGTTCTTTGGAAGCACCATGGGGAGGATGAAGCCACATGGGAGCCAATAACGGATATGGAAAAGTCTTATCCTAAATTGTTTATATGTTTGGTGGAATTTTGAGGGCAAAATTCCTATAAGAGGGGAAGGATGTTACAACCTCAATTTTGCATATGTTATCATAATTGAAATGTAATGTTTTTATGAATATGGACTTAATTGAAAAGGTTGTATGCTTTACTTCAAAGAAGGGATTTCTTTGCAAATCTCCCTTTTGATAGGAATTTCGTGGTTCCTATTATTATATTAATTCAATAATGGATATAAAAGAGAAGAAATGAAGAAAAATACAAATATTAGAAAAAATACAAGATGATGAATATTAAGCAAAGTATTTATGAGAATTATATAGAAATCTCTAGAAGGCAGCATTAATGGCCACAATTGAGTAAATTTTGTTTATATGTGATTTCTAATGAAAGAAATAGGAAATAAAAGGTAAAGAGAAATCCTTGAAAAGAAATCTTTTAGTAAATAAATAAGTAAGATAAAGAGAAATGATGGATGTATATGCTGCTAGAAGGATAATGAGCACCCTTCAAAAAGGATTTTGAAATCTAAGAATTTCTTGGGGTCCAAGGAGTCCCAATGGATAAGAAGAAAGAGAAAATTCAAATAATACAAAATAAGAGGATAATGTGATACATAATTGATGAATTTTTGGTATTATCAAAAGAGGTACTTTCTACTATAAGGAAGTATATTTTCGTGGCCAATGGATTAAAAGACAAGCACAAAGATGATAAGAGAGATGATTTTCGAATTTCTAATATCTAAAGAATAAAGATTATCAAGGAGATAAATAAGAGAGAGAGAATACTTCTGAATTGAGAAAAGATGGTTTCCTATGGGAAAAGACTTCGTTTTCTTCATGGGAAAGCATGTTAAGGCATTGCTACCCTCCCCTATATAAGGGGTAGAACCCTTGGCCCAGGTCTAAGAGGATCCCATGCATCCTTCTCTCTCCTTCTTCTTGTTTTCTCTCAAAACCCTAACCAAAAGGGTATAGAGCAATATCAGGGGCAACAAGTAGCTGTGATGGGATCTCAATGGAGGCACAAAGCTCCCACAACAACCTAAGATGATCATCTATCATCCTCGTGCTCTCGACCTCACACAACCACCTACAGCAGACCTACATGACCAGCCAAACACCGCAGGACGTCGTGCTTGAAACTAGCCACCTCAGTCGCATCAGGGGGCTTCTTCAGGTATGGAGGAGGGTGGCCAAAGTAAAGGGACCCTCGTCGGTGCCCTTTGGGTCCAAGGAAGGGGAGGAGGAGACCCCTATGAGCTGTTGCCGTCGGCAGCGCTAGGTCTTCATGAGGAGGATGAAGACCAGGCGGCTTTTGATAGATCTGCCCCTCCATGTGTACAAAACCAAGGCACCACATAGGAGTATAAGAGTAAATCAGTTATATTCTCGGCCGGCTACATGGTGCATGGGAAAGGCTGACGTGGCAGCCTCCCATTGGTCCAAGTAAGTGATTTTTGTAAAAATCGTATCTAATTAATGGTAGCTTGGATGGATACATATAATATATGAATTTTTCTCTGAAAAGATGTGAGGAATACATTAAAAATAGATTTAGATCGTAATTCCTCTTACAATTTGAAAAGTAGTTGAAGTTATCAACTTTAATGCATTGATGCTTAAGAAACCCTAATCTATGATGATTAATAATTGGGAAGGGTTATATGGATGTTTAAAGTTGATATTAACCTACTAATTATAAAAGGATGCATTATATCCAAAAGGATAATGATTATGCATAGTTTAATTAATTTAAGGTTCCATATACATGAATATGCTTTAATGGACCTTGAAACCCTAATTGAGCATATTGGTTGAGTTCATGTTACTTAATTATTGAAATTTAGCAATTGCAACCTGTTGAACGGCTAATGATGAACTTGAACCTGATCTAGATGTTTCCTTGAATGATTTAGGGTTTTACACCATATATGAAGGATTAAGCACTTAGAAACCCTAATTTAGGAAAAAGGGGAAAATATCACTTTTAATTTGATATACATGATAATATGTTGTTGTAAGATGATCTTAATCCTATTGAACGAAATAGGTTAGAATCATTAGGGTTTAAGAGCAATTTTTCTTAACTAGGGTTTGCAGTGATAAAAGTACAAGAAAAACCCTAACTGCAATGGAAACCCTAAAAGTGGACTAGAAACCCTAGGAAGCAAGCTAGGTTTAATAGATCTTGATGACATGATTTATGATAGGAAATTATATGCATATTTGAGTATCTCTTTGTGTGCTTGCTTGCCTATTGGATTTCTTACTTTGATTGGATTATTTCTGTACTGAAATCAGCCTAACAGATATGTGGTTACGCTTATGAATATCTCGAACTAGTTATTCGAGGATTTTTGAAGTTTTCATCGGTTTCTTGAATTAAACTGTTGGATGAATTTAATTCATGCATACTATAATGTGTATATGACTATCACCTAAGATATATGCCTACTAGCTCGGATCCTAGTCCCCTCTGTAGCTTGATAGGTTGACCTAGTACATGGCTACCTATGGGGTAGGTCCATCAGGTCATTGGATGACTTAGTACATGGCTACCTATGGGGTAGGTCAATCAAGTCACCATGAGTCAGAGATTGGGCTACCTTTGGGTAGGGCCATGCGACTCCACAACCCTAAGTAATGGCTACCTGTGAGGTAGGACTATGGGGGTAAGGATCTACCATATGAGAGAGGTAGTATCCAAGTCCACTGTAGGGACAACATAGAGATAGGGGATAGGTATGGATTGAGTAGTATTGCTTAAAACATAACCTTGATTGTTAAATGATATTTGGTTACTTACATTGTTACCATAGTTGCACAATTATTGTTTCCCCCACATACCTGCATATTCATTTATGTTGACCGAAGTTTTGTTTGTCGGCGTTTTAGGTACGACATGGAAAAGGACAAACATTAAAGTGTTACATTGTGAATTTATGAATTAAAGTGCAAGGAGGATCAGTTAGAATAGACTGTTGTTGTGGGTAGAAGTTAGATATCCAAGTTTTTAAAAAGGTATGCAAAGATTTATTTTATTACAACTTTTCAGTATAGTATGGTAGCATTTAGTAATTATTATTGATTATTTGTTGAACCTTTGATCCAAAATTTGGGATAACGGATCTGACCTCTTAGTCTCCCTTAATTGGGGGTTACCAGGAGGTGGGGTCGTTACACATTTCAATTCACCAAGGAGGAGGACTACACTTACCAAACAATGATCACCCATAGGGTCTTGCCTACACACTTTGCTTGTGAAGAGACATTAGAGGTGCTTGTCTTCAGGGATGAAGTCTTGGAACTGCTCAAAGAACTAGGGCTCAAGTATACATGATGCACTATAAGCCCTACCTATCCAAAACTAACTTATGAATTTCTAACTACTTCGCATGCTGAGGATGACCCTAAGAACCCAGACAAACCATTTGATATTATTAGTTTCTGACTTCTTGGGTGCAACTATAAGATTTCTTTCAAGCATATATATATATATATATATATATATATATATATATATATATATATATAGAGAGAGAGAGAGAGAGAGAGAGAGAGAGAGAGAGTCAAGCTAGTGTACACTCAAGTGTACCAGAGGCACTATACACCTCAGTCATTTTTAAAGTTGAGGTAAATATTTAAAAAATCTAAACCGTTGATCTTCTTAAGTATCTTAAGAACATACTATATAATACATTTTAGTTCATTTGGACATTTATAGGTCTTGCATCTAAAGAAAGCAAAAAATATGCATTTGAAATTAGTTTTGTGCGTCGATATTGTTTTCCTTGGATGAGTGACTTACACTCATCCAAATGGGCTCAAATTTCCAGTGTTGCCTATTATTATTGTAACCATGAGGATCAATGGATTATATCTTGGAAAAACATGGTCTAGATAGGAAAACACCATTGGGGTGTACAATGTGATCTATACACCTGAGTGTATTCTAGCCTGACTCTCTCTCTCTCTCTCTCTATATATATATATATATATATATCAGAATTAGGTAAAAATATACATATATTCCAACATTAGTTATGTGATGCCTTTCAATGCCACTATTGAGGGGCAATGTCATACCCATATCAATGTAGAAGCAGCTATTTTTGGAGAGAAATCACCAAGGATGACATACATGATGTTTCACAAGCTTGAGCATCACATATCCACAACCCTATATTCTGTTATATACATATGATCCTTAGAACTTATCTATTTTTCTTGTGTGCAATGCTTCACAGTTTTAAAATTGATGTTGTTATTATATCCTCTTTTGGTTCTATGAAATTGAAAGGAAGAAATCTGGTGACATTATGATTGAAGGACTAATAACTCACATTGCTCGTAAAGTTGATGTTGAGCTGACTGGTTTGGAAATTTCTCCTGGGAGGAACACAATTGATATCAAATTTCTCATATCCTTTGGCCTGATTACAAGGGACCCCTTTGATGATAAAAAAAAATTCAAGAAATATTTGTCGATCATAAGGGGTACATTGAGCTCACTAATTTAGAAGCAGTTACCTTCACAGTCAGAGACAATTGGAAATTCAATTTTGATGAGGAGAATGACTCTAGTGACCAAGCTAGGTTTTCCAATTTTGCAACAACATCATCTCTACCACCCTCTACTAGCACACATACAAAGTACAACTGAGATATTCCCAACGTCTAACATCTTTATGGCTATGTTTAAACATCATTTTGATCAACAATACTCCCACTTTGATGTGATGAGTCATTAGTATTCTGACATGCATAACATGATATAAAGGATGGATACATGACATATCTCTCAAGGCCACTATACCATGCCTCCACCATAGCATGAGTTGACTTCTACAAACATTCCTGACAATGATCTTCTGAGCCAACATTTTACAACTCAAGATGTAGACACTAGCCCTTTATTTTGATTCACCATGGTAGGTACTCTATTGATATCTATTTAAGTTTGATTGATGCAGTGAGGACGCTGCATGTTTCAAGCTTAGGGGGGAGCAATTAGCCAATAATGTAATTGTAGTTTTTTTTCATCATCTTATTCCATGTTTTTGTTCTAGTTTATATTTTAGTTGTAGAAAATCTAGTCTGATATGATGCCCTTTTATTTTTGTTTGGTTTGATGTTCCTTTAAGATCAACGGTGTGTCCTATTTTGATTTGAGAAATACAAGTCATGCACCAATTAAATGAAATCCTTGACCAATAACTAGCACGTAATGTTGGTTTATGCTTCTAACCTAAATTCTCAATGATCACACTCTTGATTGTCAAATATATGTAATAATTTAGTATTTTTAGATTGATCAACACTACAACATTACTTAGCATTCTACATGCCTTTTCCAAGATTATAGTGCATTTTCAACAAACCTCTCAATGATTTTTTTAAATAAATGCATGAAATCCAATTGATTGAGCAATTGAGTTAACTCTTGTATGTTTTGGATAGCATTTGTGGTTATGCCGTTTGGGCTAACCAATGCACCTACATATTTTATGGATCTAATGAATAGGGTGTTTAGACCTTATCTTGATCAGTGTGTGGTTGTGTTCATAGATGATATCTTGATATACTCCAAGGACAGTCAACAACATGAGCAACACCTTCGCCAGGCATTGACTTTCTTGAGGCAGCATCGACTATATGCTAAGTTCAGCAAGTGTAAATTCTGGTTATCTGAAGTGTCTTTTCTAAGCCATGTTATATCTGCAAAAGGCATTTGTGTTGATCCCAAGAAAGTGGAATTTGTACTAGAATGGGAACAACCAAAGACACCGATAGAGATTCGTAGTTTCCTAGGTCTGGCAGGTTACTACAGGAGATTCATCAAAGACTTCAGTTCTATAGCATTACCCCTAACTAGGTTAACCAGGAAGGATGTTCCTTTTGCTGGGAATGCCAAGTGTTAACGTTATTTCCAGCTTTTGAAAGAAAAGTTGACTAGTGCACCGATGTTAGTACTGCCAGAGCAAGGGAAAGGCTATATTGTCTTTTGTGATGCTTCAAAGAATGGGTTGGGATGCGTGTTGATGCAGGCTAAAAATGTGATTTCTTTTACTTCGCGACAACTTAAGAAACATGAGGAGAATTACCCAACACATGATCTGGAGCTTGTAGTGGTGGTCCATGCCTTAAAGATTTGGAGACATTATCTTTATGGAGAAAAGTGTCAGATCTTCACTGACCACAAGAATCTACAATATATCTCTCAAAATAGGAGTTAAATATGAGGCAGAGGAGATGGATGGAGTTGATTAAGGATTATGATTGCATAATAGATTACCATCTAGGGAAAGATAATGTGGTAGCTGATGCAATGAGTAAAAAGTCATCTTCATCGTCAATGGTAGATAATTCACAATTAAATTTCTTGATGTGCCATAAGAGAGATATGCTAGTGTCTCTTTTCTAGATGAATGTACATCTAGAAGTTTCCTTACTGGAAGGATTGTTGGCATAGTTACAAGTGAAACCTACCTTGAGACAGTAAATTCATGATGCACAACAGAATGATATTGTGATACAGAATATCCGATCAGGGATTGGCAGTGAAAAGTGTGATGGCTTTCATGAGTTACCACAATACATGATGATGGTACAATTTGTTACCACTATAGGACAGTAGTTTCTGATGTTGATGGGTTGAGGAAGATGGTACTTGAGGAGGCTCACTCCTCCATGTATTCAATGCATCATGGAAGTACCAAGATGTACCAAAACTTGAAAGACATGTATTGGTGGCCAAGTCTAAAGCGTGATGTGGCATAGTTCATTGCCAAATGTCCAATTTTTCAGCAGGTGAAGGCTGAGCACTAGAATCCTACAGGGACACTACAACCCTTGACAATACCACAGTGGAAATGGGATCATATTACTATAGAATTTGTGGTTGATCTTCCTTGGACAGCCAAGGGTCATGATTCCATATGGGTGATAGTAGATAGATTGACTAATTCAGCTCATTTTCTACCAATTAAGATGACGTTTATAGTAGAGAAATTGGCACAAATATATGTTGATGAGATAGTCCATCTGCATGTCATTCCAGTGACTATTATTTCTGACAGAGGTCCACAGTTTACAAGTCATTTTTGGGAGCGTATGCATTCAATAATGGGAACATAGCTAAGATTTAACACAACTTTTCATCCACAGACCGATGGCCGGTCTGAAAGAACTATTCAGACTTCAGAGGATCTCTTGAGGGCATGTGTGCTGTAATTTCTTGGTAGTTGGGATGTACATCTGACTCTGATAGAGTTTGTGTACAACAATAGCTATCAAAGAAGCATAGATATGGCTCCTTATGAGGCTCTGTATGGGAGACGATGCCAGTCTCCTCTTTACTGGTATGAGACAGGTGAATATCAACTTTTGGGTCCTAAGCTAGTACAACAGACTATAGAAAAGATTAAAGTGATACAACAATAGTTGAAAGCATCCCAGGACATACATAAATCTTATGCAGATAACTGACGCAGAGCACTTGAGTTCCAAGTGGGAGATAGAGTATATCTTAAGGTTTCTCCTTGGAAAGGTGTGCTTAGGTTTGGAAAGAAGGGTAAGTTGGCTCCTAGATTTATGGGACCATACCCTGTCCTAGCTCATGTTGGAAAGGTAGCATATAAGTTGGAGCTACCACCAGATCTACATAGATTGCATAATGTCTTTCACATCTCTATGTTGAGGAAATGCCATCCAGATACTGACTAGACAATCCAACCAGTAGAGGTTGAGTTAGATGAGGATATCTCCTATGTTGAGGGTCCTGTGTTGATCCTGGATAGAAGGGTGAAAAAGTTGAAAAGAAGATATAATACTAGTGAAAGTTTTGTGGAATCATCATGGCATATAGGAAGCCACATGGGAACTATAGAATGAGATGCGTACAAATTACCCATCTCTTTTTGCGTAGGATTTCGGGGGAAAATCCTTGTTAGGAGTTTATAGTTGTAAGGCCTTTGAACCTGCTTAATGAGTTGAATGAGATTAATTACCATAATTGAATGATTAGAACCCTAATATAACCTTTTTATATGTTAAATCATATGACAAGCTTAAGTTTCAAATTTGGTCCAATTTGGACATTGTTTGAGCAAGTTATGTGATTTTCTGTATATTTTGGACTTTTCTACAATTTACCCAATTGAGGGGTTTTCTTTGCAATTTGTCACATACATTATGTTCCTTAGATTTTATATTATCATTATTGAGTGTTTTGATCCATGGGGCTCCTAGTTGAGCCATGGTTTGAAGGTGTTTTCATCAAGGGTATTTTAGGGTTTACCCCTTCATGGATGAGCTACCTTTAGTAGCTATCAACTAATGAATTATGTGATTGGCTGGGAAATTAGACAAAGGAAATCTAAGAATGTCTGTACAGATAGTGGGAGAGCTGCTTGTGTGTGTTCTTGTATATTCTTAATAATTTAAGGCCATGGACACATGGATAGATACTAGAACTTCACCTTTTTCTTTTTGCTTTATCTTAAAGTTCATATACTTATCCCCAAGAACCAAAATGAGCCATTTTATCTCCACCATGGTGTGCTCCCGCTAGAGGCTTGCAACAAGTGCAATCCACGAGGTCGGGAGGCACGGGAGAGATGTGATCTTTGCTTTCGATATTTGTATGGTCCCACACTAACTACCTACGTCTACTAAGACACTACACCCGCAAGCGCACGGGGTCGTATCGTAGTATAGGTGAGGCAGAAAGTACGGGGTCGATCCGCGGAGATAGAGGGGGCACTAGAGTTAGATAGTGTGAGCTACGTTCCTAGTGCGGAGAGTAAGGTTTTTAGGGTTTTAAGGTTGATTGGTTGATTACACTAATGAGAAAGTAAGAGATGCGAAAAGAAAACTAAATTATGGAAGAGCAAGCAAATTAGTAAACTAAGTTATCAAACTAACTAAGCAGGAACAAGAAGGGCTACACTACTCTAGCAAGGCAAGAAGCAAAAAAGAACTAGACTAACCACTAGTAAGAGCAAGAGCCTAAGTTAACACTGAAGAGGAAAACTAAGCAATGGACTAAGTTAGACTTGAAGAAATTGGACTAAGCTAACATTAACAAGCAAACTAAGCGATTAGGGTTTTAAGCAAGGTGATTAAGGTGGGTGGGCCGTTTGGGTAATGTCACTTTGATTTTAGTTGGGGGAGTTCATTAAACATGCATGGTGCTCAATTCATATCTAGATTACCAAACCAAACAACAAGGGTAATGCCATTAGAACATACCCTATACTACTAGTAGAAGACTAGGGTTAGGTGTAGTTCTAGTGAGATTGGCCAAATCTAGGTTTCTAGGGTAAGTGATAGTGGACAATTGAGGGTTGAGGGTAGAGATGGGAGTGGAGATGAAGGGGTTTACCCTCATGCCACTAGCCACTCTAGCCTTTAGAAGGCCCTAGGCAATTGCATCACTCTCACTTACACTAGCCACTTAAATCTCACACTCATTTATAGGGGGAGGGATGTGTATGTAGGAACAAAGGGGGCTAGATAGGGATCCACTAATTGGACCTAGGAGCCATTCCTAAGATTTCCACATACACCCCAATTCCTCCTAGAAATGAAGTGTCATCAAAAACCTCAAAACAAGCAATTCATACAAGAAGCACAAACCACATGCAATAAGATAGGAAAAGAGATGGAAGCAAGAAGTAATCATCATAAATATGAATCAAGTTCATTATAAGAATTTATCCCCCAACATGGTATCAAAGTAACATTTTAATCCCAAACAACCCACCACAAGGGGGCTTAGCTAGACATAATCATGAAAACAGGAAAAGAAAGGGGTAGAAGAAGTAGGGACTCCGTGAAGCTTGATGTAGAAGCCTCCTGCTTCACCTCCAAGCTTGCTGTAGACGTCCTCCTCCCTCCAAGTATGCAAGGGTGCATGAAAATGGTGGAATGGATGGATAGAAACCTAGAGAATCTAGGGTTCTATGGTGGAAATGAGTGGAAAGTGGGTGGAAATGGGGTTGAATGCAAGGAAGAAGGTGGATGGGGGTAGTGGATGTAAGGGAGCATCTAGATTGCGGCTAGGGGGTGCTCTCTCCCGAGCCCTAGAAGCAACTAGTGCTTATATAGGAGCTAGGGCTAAGTGGGGGCAAAATAGGAAAAATAGTGGAAAGTTGTATAGGGTAGGTGATCACCACGGTCGTGGTGGGTGTACCACGGCCATGGTGTGGGTAGTGGGGGATGACCATGGGGTGGTGAACACGGTCGTGGGGTGAAGGAAGTGGTGAGATGGTGGTGGCCACGGCCGTGGTGGAGTGCAACGGTCGTGGTGGGTAGCATGCACCACGACCGTGTTGGGTAAAATGATCGTTTTGGAGGGGTTGGAACTGACCGTGGGGAGGGGCCACGGCCGTCTTGATCAGCATCGGCCACGGTCGTGGTCAGTGAGGCCAAATCCCTGTTGCAACCTGACTTCTTGCAAATTAATTCCCACGACCGTGGCAGGGTGCCACAGCCGTGTTGTCTTCAGTGGCCACGGTCGTGGCTGGGAGGCCACGGTCGTGGGCGATCTATGGATTTCCCTGTTGCAACCTGTTGGTTTGGCACAAAAAAGCCACGATCGTGGCATTGTGGCCACGGCCGTGGTGAGGTTCGACTTCTTGATTTCTCTTCTAACTTTGTCATTTTCGGATGTCTTTGATCTAGGATGACTCTTGGCCACTGGAGGTAGGTTGAGGGAGACTTTGGGGCCTTCTCTGGGTCCCTCCTTCTCTCTCTTCCATCTAAGCATGGTCCAAGTACCTGAAAAATAGTGCAAAGACCATCCATAAGCATATTTGCAATGATAATCATATTGGGGAGAATAACATGTAATTCTAGTGCATTTGAATGTGATAAAAGTACAAAATGACACAAGATACATCCCTAGAATAGGGTTGGATCACCACCCCAAACTTGAAACATACTTGTCCTCAAGTATGCTCCAACTCAATCTCTTTTCCATTTTCCACAATAAAAAGATATGACAAATACAATATGATGGGCGACAAGTGCTAAATGGGATCAAAGGTGACTAGGTACATGCAAATCACTTCCCTTCTCTTCTGCTTTCACAAACCAACCATGAAGAGAGCACAGAGCACATGAACTTCACATATAATGCATGGATTGCACAAGTCGTCAATATCTCATTCATAAGATTCCGGGTAGACCATTTCATGATGATGTTAATCGCCGATGACTAGGAGTGTTGTTTCACTTTCATGCGTTCAACCTTATGCTTCAAGTTATGCCAAGTGACCCACATGGCTGTGGAAAAGGGATAAAGTGAGATAGGTTTGAAGTTTCCTAGATCAATGGGTATAAAAGTGGAAGAAAGGGATGCAGTAAGATTTTTGGAGTGTTTTTACACACTCATCTTTTCTTTATTTGAATGCTCTTAAACAGGAGCATCCTTTTATTTTGTTTTGTTTTTCTTTTTCTTTTCTTTTCTTTTTTTCTTGCCCCTGGTGTAGATAGGGCATATGGTGGATAGAGTGAAGCGGGGAGATAAAGATGTGGCCACCCCAAACTTTTGGAGGTGGCCACGGCTAATATGTGCGCTTTGGCATCTTTTTATGAGGCGGAGAGGTATGAAGATGATGAAAGAGTGGTCGGGTCAAAGAGGGGTCACTTGGCATACTCTTCCACATAAGGTCTCCTGCATGAAAACTAGTCCAACACTTCACCATAGATATCACATCACATGAATGAACCAAATGAAATCCATATATCAAACCAGTAACTCCACAAACATTAAACGTTCTATGCTTGCTCGGATCATAATTCAATCAAACCAACACATTCCCAAGGGAGGTGATGAGCATGTAAGAAGTCACTCGTTGATACCACATAGCACTTCATCACATCATATCATCTTGTATTTGTCAAAGATAAGCAATTTCATTCAATATGGTAAAGATTGAGTCAAAACAAGCTTTTTGGACAAGAAACATCAAATCTGGGCAAAATTGGCCAGAAAGGTGCCACATTGCACTAAATCACATTCAATCACAACTTTAGGTAAAAAGCAAGTAAATCCTAGCTAAAACATGCAGAAATTAGCAAAAACTACATGATATGCAATGCATGGCTGAAAAAGCAAAAATTTTGAAAAATTACTCAAAAATGCAGAAATCAACTACATGTTATGCAAAGATGCAATGAAAAGAACAAAAATAGTAAAACTAAACTAGATGGCAGGGTGATATCAAAATGACCAAAACTAGAGAGATAGGATGATGCGTACCACCCTACCCACCCCAAACTTTAGAATCATGCTGTCCTCAGCATGAAACTATAGCTTAGGGGAGATAGGGGAAGTGTCATGGCTGCGGTGGCTGGTCTGGCATGCTCGGAGGATATGGAGGAAGAGCCGAGTCTGGAGCTGAGCTTGACGGAGGATGCTGGTAATAGTGACCCCAGTAGTCATCCTGGGGTGGAGGATACGCCTGTGGGTGTCCAGCTATACCACCCCAAAAGTCTGCACCCCATTCGGGGTTTCGTGCTGCTTGGGCATGTTGGTATTGGTACAAGTGGTTGATCTGATAGTGCATCTGTTGTTGATCTTGCCACATGTACTGCTAGACAAGCTGCATGTCACCTTGAGTTTTCTGAATACTCTCAAGGTGTGCCTGGATGGTAGCCATGTCATAGGCGTTCCCTGAGGGAGGCTGCAGCTGGGATGTCCCCTCATCCCTCCTTCTAATTCTTCGGGGCTGCCGTTCTTCTTCTGCTTCATGCTCCTACCCTTGTACATTAGATTCAGCGATTTCTTCATGTACAGCAGTGGCTCCCCTTGTATACGTCTCTCGTGGGTGTTCTTGCTGCCATTTGAAAAGTTTTTCTTTCAGATTGAAATTAATTCCCAACGTGGAAAGAAGAGGTACCGCGTGGTATGGCAGCTCGAGCTCGAAGTCCGGCACACTAGTAGTAAGATAGATCATCTTCTTTTCCTTTATCTTTATAGTGTGCGAGCACACCAAGTAGTTGAGGTCCAAAAACTCTGCCTCAAGTGCGTCCTGTAACCCCGAGAGATCGTATCCCAGCGCTAGTGCAATCGAAGTCACAAACCCACCCATGACAAAGGGTTTTGTGCTCTTGTAGGGTATGGACTTCATATGATCAATCAATAGAACACCAAGGTCGAGGTGCTTCTTGAGGTACATTGATATCACGACAAACATATCTTTTTGTGAGATGGAGCCTTGATTAGTATACCTCCCTACAATTGTGTTTGCCACGACCTTTTGCACATAGCGCATCATTGGATTGCTTATGGTGGCTGTCTTTGATCTTCCTGCATCGTACACGCCGCTGCCTGTGATTGTCTCCCAGAAATAGGCATAATCCAATTCTTTCACCTTCTCTAGCAAGTCGTCATCCATCTTGATGGCCTCTTCAGGACTTGCAGCAAATATCCCATTCATCTCAGTGGAAGTGAGGGTGTGCACATTGCCCATTATGGCAAATTTGATTGCGTCACAACCCCTCACTTTAGTCCTTTCAAGAGTAGCGAAGAATTCTTGGGTCAAGGCGACGTAGGTTGGCTGCGGTGTGAAAAGGATATCCCATAACCCTATTCTCTTTAAGTTCCTTTCCAATGCCTCCTTGATCCCTAGATCCTCGATCACTTTCTGAGACCCGTACTTGGTGGCGATGACTCGCCTCGTCATGCACTCGGGGTAGATAAGATCAACTTTCTTTTTCCTGTGTCCTCTACCATAGGATACCCCCGCCGGTGCTTTGCCTAGGGTCTTCTCTCTGTCTGCCTCCAAAAATGTCATAACATCTTCTCCTTCCGGCTCCGGCTCCACCTCTTCCTCCTCGCTATCTTGTTCTTCCTCCATCGCATAGGATTGCGACCCCGAGCTGGTATCAAAACTGTACCAGTGGGCCGACTGCTCCTCGTCGTGCTACAATTGCCGCGAGGGTTGAGGCTGCACGTCACGTCTCGCCGCCGCACTGGATGTCGAGTGGCGGGGTGGTGCGGGCTTCGGAGGCAGCCTGGATGAGGACGCCGCCGCTTTGGATCTCTGGTTTCTTTTTGCGGTCGCCGGCTCAATCTCATCAATGAGGTTGTCCATGTCGACCCCCATGGACTCCTCCTCTTCTTCGTCTTCTCCCTCGTAGGTAGCGTCTGTGATGTGGTGACTATCGGATGAGCGGGAGTGTGATCCGCTCACCGATTGCGACCAGCGGAGGGAATGGTGGGCGGAAGCGGTAGGTGATGGGGTGTGGGATGGAACAGACACATCGGAGGAGGCGTTTTTAGAACGCCGTTTCCCTCCGGTGAGGATGTTCGTCCCCTTTGTGATAGCCTTCCCAATCTTCTTCATTGCGGAAATGGAGGTGAAAGTGGTGTAGGAGGGAGATTTTCAGATTTGATGGAGAAGGTGGTGTGGGTGTGGTTTTATGGGTGGAATGGAAGGATAGTGATATATGGATGGTGGTTATATGATTAGTGGTGGATTTGGGCAAGAATGGAAGGGTTTTTGTGGAGGTTTTGTGTAGGGGAGTTGCTGGGCGGAATGGAGATGGAAATGGAGATGGAGATGCGATTGGGAGAGATTGGACGGTAGGAATGGGAGAGGGAAGGCTGGGGATCGATTTGGGATGGATTAGGGATCAAAAGGAGGTGGATTGTGGTGGATTTGGTGGTGAATGGGGGAGCACGAACACGTTATTTGCCACCACGGTCGTTTTCTGGAGGTGGAAGACGAAAGAATGAGGGGGAGGGTCATTTTTGGACGCTTAAAAGTATATATTTTTTTCCTGAACCGGGTTCGGCCACAGTCGTGGCAGCGGGCCACGGTCGTGGCTAGGGTTGGGTAGCACGGACGTGGCGGGTGCCACAGTCGTGTTGTTGATGAAGAGAACCCTGGTATGACCTCGCCACGGTCGTGGCGTCCAACTACGGTCGTGGCCTTGTCCTCATGCCACAGTCGTGGTCGAATCGCCACGGTCGTGGCCGATCTTCAAAACAACTTGTAACTTTGGCCAATTTGCAGCAATAATTCCCACGGCCGTGGCGAAGGGCCACAGCCGTGTTTGGCCAAGAACACCACGGACGTGGTTGACTCACCACGGTCGTGGCCGATCTTCAAAACAACCTGTAACTTTGGCCAATTTGTAGCAATAATTCCCACGGCCGTGGCGAAGGGCCACGACCGTGTTTGGCCAAGAACACCACGGTTGTGGTCTGTCTCCACGGTCGTGTTGGGGTTGTCTCTTTAGTTTTCAAACTTTAAAACTTGAGCTTTCAATTTTATTTGTTCTTTTTGCCACAACCATGACTGAATGACCACAATTAACTTCTAGATCCTCTCTCTCTAATGTCTATCACCTGCCATCATCAAAACTCAAACAAAAACTGTAAAGCACAAGTGTGCGTGTGTGTATTTGTGTAAAACAAAACTAAAGTATCAAAAGAAGGGTTCGAGAATCTCAAACCACGTGGGTTGCCTCCCACTAGCACTAAATTTAATGCCTTCAGCCAGGCTTATTGATTGTTGGACTTTTTTCACTTTTTGGGAATCTTCAAAAGATCCTTGTAGTAAATCCCTTTCTCATCCTCGTCCAAGCATTCTTCTTCCTCAGATTCTTCTTCTATAAGCATGACAATATCGAAATCTTGGTTGGCCTTGTCTGGGCCGACCTTAACAATAGATTTTAGCCTTTGCCCATTAACATCGAATTCCTTAGCTCCTTCTTTTGCACAAATGATCACTGCCCCGAATGGGTACACCTTCTTGACAAGGTAAGGACCTTCCCATCTAGAACGAAGCTTTCCGGGGAAGAACTTCATCCTTGAATTGTATAGCCATACCCATTTGCCGGGCTCAAACTCTTTCTTCTTTATGATCTTGTCATGTAGAAACTTGGTTCTTTCCTTGTAGTTCTTTGACATTTCGTATGCTTCATGCTGCATTTCTTCTAGTTCATGCAGTTGAAACTTTGTTTTCATTCCGGCTTTCTCTTCATCGAAGTCCATCATCTTCAAGGCCCACAATGCCTTGTGCTGCATCTCAACCGGCAAATGGAAACTCTTACCATAGACAAGCTTGAACGGTGTAGTGCCAATCGGGGCTTTGTATGCATTCCTATATGCCCATAAAGCTTCATTGAGGCGAAGTGACCAATCCTTACGGTCCGGTCGCACCGTCTTCTCCAAAATGAGCTTTATCTCCCGATTTGCCAACTCAACTTGACCACTCGTTTGAGGGTGGTAAGGGGTAGCTACACGATGGTTAACTCCATGTCTCTTTAGCAGCCCTTCGAAGGTGCGGTGGATGAAATGACTCCCGCCATCACTAATCATATCCCTTGGAACACCAAAACGGCTAAAGATGTTGGATTTCATGAAATCACATACTACCTTATGATCATTTGTCCTTGATGCCACAACCTCAATCCATTTTGATACATAGTCTACGGCGACCAAGATGCAGACATACCCGAAAGAAGGAGGGAAAGGACCCATAAAGTCAATCCCCCAAACATCAAACACTTCTACCAAAAGAATAGATGATAGAGGCATCATGTCCCTCTTTAAGATAGTGCCCACTTTTTGACACTTGAAGCAACCTTTGCAAAAGTCATGAGCATCTTTGAACAAAGTCAGCCAGTAGAATCCACATTGAAGAACTTTGGCGGCCGTGCGTTTCCCTCCAAAATGGCCTCCGCACACTCCGGAATGGCACATAGATAAGACTTCTTGCTGCTTCATCTCTAGAATGCACCTCCTAATGAGTTGGTCCGGGCAATACTTAAAGAGGTGAGGGTCATCCCAAATGTAGTTCTTTACCATAGCAAACAATCTCTTACTTTCCTCTCTTGTCCACATGCTCGGTATCCTCCCACTGGCTAGGAAATTCGCTATGTGCTTGTACCATGGCTTTTGGACAGATGAGACTAGGAGGAGTTGTTCATGCGGCATTGTCTCTTTGATTGGACTTGTCATATCAAAAGGTCCATCAAGGCGGGAGAGATGATCTGCAACACCATTTTCTATTCCTTTCTTATCTACAATTTCTATATCAAATTCTTGGAGCAACAAAATCCATCGGATCAACCTTGGCTTTGAGTCTTTCTTGGACATGAGATACTTCAACGCAGCATGGTCCGTGTAGATTTTCACTTTGTTTTGCAAGAGATACGGCCGGAACTTGTCAAGAGTGAAGATCACCGCAAGCAACTCCTTCTCAGTAATCATATAGTTTCGTTGAGCATCGTCTAATGTTTTGCTTGCATAATAGATAGCATGAGGAATTCGTCCAATGCGTTGACCCAGCACAGCCCCCACCGCCATATCGGATGCATCTATCATGATCTCAAATGGCAAAGAGAAATCCGGGGGCTGCATGATAGGAGCAGAAATAAGCCTCTCTTTCAAATGATTGAAGACTTCAACACATTTGTCATCAAACTGAAATTCGACATCTTTCTCAAGTAACCGACAAAGTGGTCTTGAGATTTTTCTAAAGTCCTTGATAAAGCGACGGTAGAAACCTACATGTCCCAAGAAAGATCGAACATGTCTTACGGTGGAAGGAAGGTCGAGTGTAGAATTAAGGCCCACCTTGGCCTTGTCAACTTCAATCCCATCTTTAGAAACTCAGTGTCCCAGAACTATACCCTCAGGTACCATGAAATGGCTCTTTTCCTAAGATAGAACTAAGCGAACTTTCACACATCTTTCCAGTACCGCAGCTAGATGTAGCAAGTACTCATCAAAGGTTTTACCAAAAACTGAAAAATCATCCATGAAAACTTTAAGTGACGAATCAAGCATGTCAGCAAAGATTGAGGTTACACATCTCTGGAAAGTGGAAGGGGCATTGCACAATCCAAATGGCATTCTCCGATAGGCAAATGTACCACTTGGACAAGTGAATGTCATCTTTTCCTGGTCCGCCGGATGTATAGCAATATGAAAATATCCCGAGTACCCATCAAGAAAATAGTAGAAGCTCTGCCCAGCCAATCTCTCTAAAATATGATTAAGAAACGGAAGTGGGTAGTGATCCTTCTTTGTCTTTTCGTTGAGCTTCCGGTAATCCACGCACATTCTCCACTTGGATTGCTCTCTCACCGGCATAAGCTCACCATCGACATTTTCTGCAACCATAATCCCGCCCTTCTTGGGCACAACTTGGATGGGACTCACCCACGTACTGTCAGAAATGGGGTAGATGATCCCTGCATCAAGCAACTTAACAACCTCTTGAGTTACAACGTCCTTCAACTTTGGATTTAGCCTTCTTTGCATTTGACGGGTCGGCCTCGCACCTTCTTCCAAGTATATCTGATGCACACAGATAGAGGGGTCAATCCCTCTCAAGTCAGCAATAGACCATCCAATGGCTTGGATGTTCTTCCTCAAGACTTCCATCAAGGCATCTTCTTACTCAGGAGAGAGGATAGAGGAAATGATCACCGGGAGGGTGTCATTTGAGCCAAGGAAAGCGTACTTCAATCCTTCAGGAAGTTTTTTCAACTCAAGAACGGGGCGGGGGGTGCTTCAAGGGAGTTCTTTAAAGGTGCAGAAATAGAAGGGAGGTCCTGACTTGCGGCCACTAAGGCTAGCTCACACTCTTCATCATCTTCATCATCGTCGTCAGGGAACTCAACAATTGGCTCAAGACCTCTACCTTGAGTGGCAGTCTCAATCCACGCAGGTAGGAACTCTTCAACAATCTCATCTAGGCATTCCACCAAATAACAATCTTCCTCGGTGGCTCCTATCACTTCAGCTATAGTAGAAGACTTGAAGATGTTCAACCTGATCTTCATGTGCATGAATGTAAAATACATGGTCCCAGTTCTCACATGGATCATAGCATCATCTGTGGCTAAGAAAGGTCTCCCCAAGATGATTGTCACCTTTCTAGCTTCCTTTTCCATATCAAGAATGATGAAATCGGCTGGGAAGAAGGCAGAAGTATCCTCATCAAGATGGACCAGCACATCATCCACATGCCCTCTAGGCATCTTTACAGATCGGTCAGCCAACTGTAGAGTGCAATGGGCTGGCCTCAACTCCCCCATTTGGAGCTCAGCAAACAGATCATACGACATCAAGTTTACGCTAGACCCTAAGTCAAGAAGAGCCTGGTCTATGCGATGTGCCCCGATGTAGCATGAGATGATGGGAGCACCGGGGTCTTTTCTTTTCCGGGGGATGGTGTGTTAGAGAATAGAGCTCACTTGCTCAGTGAGCTTGATCTTCTTAGGCGTCCTCCCTGTTGTCTTTCTTTTGAAGGTGTACAATTCTTTAAGAAATTTTGCATAGGACGAAATTTGCTTGACTGCATCTATAAGAGGTACATTGATTTTCACTTGCTTGAAGATCTCCAAAATATCATCCGCATGCTTCTTCTTTTTCTTTGCAACAGAAGGCTCCTCGAGTGCATCAGGATATGGAGGGAGTTGGGAACCCAATCGGTCCAAATCAACATTATCATCCACTGGTATCACTAGAATCACGGTATCACGGCTCGGTATCACAGTATCACTGCTCGGCATCACGGTATCAACACTGCCTCTTATCACAGTGTCATCAATCTGCATTTCAGTATCAACCTGCTCTGCCTCAGTGTCATCTCTGCCAACAACTGTACCATGGGGCCTCTCCAAGGTCCTGCCACTCCTCAACGTAGTCACAACCTTCACATGCTCATGGGTGGTAGAAGAGGGAGCTTGTGGAGGTGGTTGTGGCTGTTGGGGTGGTGGAGGCCTTTGGTGAGGGGAGTTGGGATTTTGAAGGATGAATTGGGGTTGTGGTTGTTGTTGTGGTGGGGGTGATATTGTGCAGGTGGTTATTGGTAAGTGTGAGGTGGAGGTGGAGCATATTGATAATTGAGCGACGCTTGAGGAGGTGGAGGAGCATAGGGGTTTGGTGGGGCTTGGTAAGATGGTGGAACATAAGCACTCAAAGTGTTCCCTAGAAAAACCCCATCATTGTTTGGATTTGGCAGTGGTTGAGACGGAAGTCTACCTTCTTCCCTTCTAGCCAAAGAGAGAGAAATTTGGTCCAACCTCTGCTCAAGACGGTTTATAGACTGCCCATGTGCATTGACATCTTTTTTCACTTCATCTAGGCTCCTTAGCCTTTCTAGAACCTCGTCCTCAAACTTGGAGCTATAGCGTGGCTTATGCTGCCCATCCTCATTCTGTTGTTTCCAAGAGAAATTTGGGTGGTTCCTCCACTCGGGGGTGTAGGATTGGGACATTGGGCCCTGGTTGTTGCGGCCACCAAAGGAATGTAAAGCGTTAAATTCCTCGTCTACAGTGTCCACAACCATTGCGAGTTGGCTAGAAGAGCCACCCACTTGATTCTTCATCATTCACATCATATCAGCCATCATTTTCATCATATCAGGGTCGGTGGCATTGTGTGTGGGAGCCACGGAGGAAGGGGGAGGGGTGTAGTTCCGGACGCAATGCCCCCCTTTAGTGGAAGCTCGGTGGCGTGAATTCTTGGCGAGATGCTCAAACAGCGGCCATGATTCCTCGGGCGGATTTGCCATGAACGTGCCCCCGCAAGAGGAATCTACATTGTTTTGGCTTTTCTCCTCAAGCCCGGTGTAGAAGGCCTGAACTAGCTGCCAAAGCGGAACCTCATGATGAGGGCAGTCACAAAGCAGATTCTGGAACCTCTCCCACACCTCGTGGAAGGGCTCGTTGTCTTTCTGGGCAAACGATGTGATGCATCTTCTCATGTAGGATAACTTGGCGATGGGGAAGAACTTCTTGAGAAACTCATTCTTCACCTCATTCCAAGTGACCAACTCTGGCCTCGAGACGTACCACTCCTTGGCCTTCTCTTTGAGGGAGAAAGGAAAGAGCGTCCACCTGATTGAGTCGTTGGTGGCGGCAGGCGTGCGGAAGGTTGAGTATGTTTCAAGGAACGCGTCTATGTGGTGGTAGGGGTTCTCATTCTCCATACCGAAGTATGTAGGGAGAAGCCCCAAGAGTGCCGGTGGGATGGAGAATTGTTGACCTGGCATCTGGTCAACTAGAGTGGCGATGGGGGAGTTGTAGTTCCCCGGCATGAAGTACTTGTGAAGAGGGTGATGTGATGGTGGAACCTCCAGTGGTGGGTCGTTCTGTGCCATCTCGGCCTCTCGATGTAGGTTGTGGCGAGTTTGACGCCTTCTTCTTCCAATCTCGGGGTCGTAAACCACCAAGTCAGTGCAAGTCGAACACGTGCTACGCATGCACAACTGTCACCTACGCAAGTCACGAACAAACAACAAGGAGCCAAGTTAGCGAACCAATATGCAAGAGTAACACAAAGAATAAATAATAGCAATGGTGAGGGCAAAAGGAAAGGCTAAGCTACACTATCTAACTAGGTCGAGTGCCTCTATCCCCGGCAACGGCGTCAGAAAGCTTGGTGCGCTCCCGCTAGAGGCTTGCAACAAGTGCAATCCACGAGGTCGGGAGGCACGGGAGAGATGGGATCTTTGCTTTTGATATTTGTATGGTCCCACACTAACTACCTATGTCTACTAAGACACTACACCCGCAAACGCACGGGGTCGTGTCGTAGTATAGGTGAGGCGGCAAGTACGGGGTCGATCCGCGGAGATAGAGGGGGCACTAGAGTTAGATAGTGTGAGCTGCGTTCCTAGTGCGGAGAGTAAGGTTTTTAGGGTTTTAAGGTTGATTGGTTGATTACACTAATGAGAAAGTAAGAGATGCGAAAAGAAAACTAAATTATGGAAGAGCAAGCAAATTAGTAAACTAAGTTATCAAACTAACTAAGCAGGAACAAGAAGGGCTACACTACTCTAGCAAGGCAAGAAGCAAAAAAGAACTAGACTAACCACTAGAAAGAGCAAGAGCCTAAGTTAACACTGAAGAGGAAAACTAAGCAATGGACTAAGTTAGACTTGAAGAAATTGGACTAAGCTAACATTAACAAGCAAACTAAGCGATTAGGGTTTTAAGCAAGGTGATTAAGGTGGGTGGGCCGTTTGGGGAATGTCACTTTGATTTTAGTTGGGGGAGTTCATTAAACATGCATGGTGCTCAATTCATATCTAGATTACCAAACCAAACAACAAGGGCAATGCCATTAGAACATACCCTATACTACTAGTAGAAGACTAGGGTTAGGTGTAGTTCTAGTGAGATTGGCCAAATCTAGGTTTCTAGGGTAAGTGATAGTGGACAATTGAGGGTTGAGGGTAGAGATGGGAGTGGAGATGAAGGGGTTTACCCTCATGCCACTAGCCACTCTAGCCTTTAGAAGGCCCTAGGCAATTGCATCACTCTCACTTACACTAGCCACTTAAATCTCACACTCATTTGTAGGGGGAGGGATGTGTATGTAGGAACAAAGGGGGCTAGCTAGGGATCCACTAATTGGACCTAGGAGCCATTCCTAAGATTGCCACATACACCCCAATTCCTCCTAGAAATGAAGTGTCATCAAAAACCTCAAAACAAGCAATTCATACAAGAAGCACAAACCACATGCAATAAGATAGGAAAAGAGATGGAAGCAAGAAGTAATCATCATAAATATGAATCAAGTTCATTACAAGAATTTATCCCCCAACATGGTATCAAAGTAACATTTTAATCCCAAACAACCCACCACAAGGGGGCATAGCTAGACATAATCATGAAAACAGGAAAAGAAAGGGGTAGAAGAAGTAGGGACTCCATGAAGCTTGATGTAGAAGCCTCCTTCTTCACCTCCAAGCTTTCTGTAGACATCCTCCTCCCTCCAAGGATGCAAGGGTGCATGAAAATGGTTGAATGGATGGATAGAAACCTAGAGAATCTAGGGTTCTATGGTGGAAATGAGTGGAAAGTGGGTGGAAATGGGGTTGAATGCAAGGAAGAAGGTGGATGGGGGTAGTGGATGTAAGGGAGCAGCTAGATTGCGGCTAGGGGGTGCTCTCTCCCAATCCCTAGAAGCAACTAGTGCTTATATAGGAGCTAGGGCTAAGTGGGGGAAAAATAGGAAAAATAGTGGAAAGTTGTATAGGGTAGGTGATCACCACGGTCGTGGTGGGTGTACCACGGCCGTGGTGTGGGTAGTGGGGGACGACCGTGGGGTGGTGAACATAGTCGTGGGGTGAAGGAAGTGGTGAGATGGTGGTGGCCACGGCCGTGGCGGAGTTCCACGGTCGTGGTGGGTAGCATGCACCACGGCCGTGTTGGGTAACACGACCGTTTTGGAGGGGTTGGAGCTAACCATGGGGAGGGGCCACGGCCGTCTTGATCAGCATCGACCACGGTTGTGGCGACTTGGCCACGGTCGTGGTCAGTGAGGCCAAATCCCTATTGCAACCTGACTTCTTGCAAATTAATTCCCACGGCCGTGGCAGGGTGCCACGACCGTGTTGTCTTCAGTGGCCACAGTCGTGGCTGGGAGGCCACGGTTGTGGGTGATCTATGGATTTCCCTGTTGCAACCTGTTGGTTTGGCACAAAAAAGCCACGACCGTGGTGAGGTTCGACTTCTTGATTTCTCTTCTAACTTTGTCATTTTCGGATGTCTTTGCTCTAGGATGACTCTTGGCCAGTGGAGGTAGGTTGAGGGAGACTTTGGGGCCTTTTCTGGGTCCCTCCTTCTCTCTCTTCCATCTAAGCATGGTACAAGTACCTGAAAAATAGTGCAAAGACCATCCATAAGCATATTTGCAATGATAATCATATTGGGGAGAATAACATGTAATTCTAGTGCATTTGAATGTGATAAAAGTACAAAATGACACAAGATACAGCCCTAGAATAGGGTTGGATCACACCACTTCCCTCCTTCTCTGACCTTTGTTCTCCCTCTGTGCTTCTGCAAATTGCCTACCCAAGGAAGAAGAAAGTGGGGATCTTCTTGGAAAAAAATTCTAGGGTTGCAATTGATTTCCTTTTTGGGTCTAAAAAGCTTCCTCCTAGTGATCTTGACCTAAAAGTGTAAGTTTTACCTTATTTCCTCCATTTATTTATTTTTCTCTTCTTCCTCCTATATTTCTCTAGGTCAAAACCCTATTGTTCCATGGTGAAAGTGGATCTAGAACTCAAAAATCTATCCTTCTTGTTTCTTTTTCTAAGATTTTGCTTCTTTGTGGAGAGAAGTACCTATTTGGCCAAGTTCAGAACTAAATCCAAGGTTTTCTTGCCCTATTTGCTCGAGATTCTTGCTTTTGGGTTCTCACCTACTATATAAAGGCGAGTTATATAACATTATTCACTTATATTTCTAGTTAGAAGCTTGCTAGTTCATGTTTATGCTTTAATGTGATGAATTAAGCATAGAGAAACCATGCTTGTTTAGAATTACAAATTTTTGTGGTGTTCTGTATTTTTTCCAGTTCTATATGAGCTTGTAAACATGTGTACAGCCTTTTTAAGTCTTAACATGATCTGGGATAGGTTGATAGAAACCTAAGCACAAAACAATTGATGGTTCAAATTAGGGTTGTCAAGCTATATCCTTCCCTATCACACAACTGATGGTCATACCATTCAACAACCAATGGTGTTGCTATCTTGGCAACTGATGTTCGTGATCAAGGGTGTCAAATTTATGGTGACAACCTATGGTCACCCCTTAGGTCAAGTTTTGGCTCAATTAGACATTTAATTATCTACCACTAAGTATTCTAACGATGTTATCAATCAATGATGACATTAGCTTAATATTTGATGGTGTTAACTGAATGTATTACTGATCTAACAACAAATGGTGATCTAATGATCACAATTAATGGTAGATCAGGTCATCGCCATATATGATGAGTTAAGAATGTAATTGTAGATTTGATTAAACCTTGAACCAATGGTTCCTTGGTTCAATTGATCTAATGGTTAGACCTATACTTCAATTGATAACCTTGAACAATGAACCTGATCCAATGAATAATATTGGATGCTTTGACATCCAATGGATTAGAATAAATCACATGGTATTATATTGGGTCCTAGTGATGATAATTTGATGGTTCAATACCATTAATTTGTAGTCTTACCTTTTCCATTATATAGTTATATTGGATAAATCACTATAATAAGTGGATGTGTAACTCCCACGTGATCTAGCTTGTTATACCTAACCTTAATGTAATTATATGATGTTGATTGGTTATAATCATACCTCTTGAATGATTAATGTGATAATGAATTATACTGTTCTTGTGTTGAAACCACAATGTAGTACTATTTGAATATCATAGTGCCTTGTCATGTTAATATCTATGGACATATATGTGATAATGAACTTTTGAGCCTTGTTTAAGGCATGGAATGATGATGATAACCTTAATATGAATAATGAGATGGTCTTAACGACCTTTGGGCATGTTTGAAGCATTTAGCATGATGAGGTGTCACAATCTTTATGTAAAGAAGGACAATGAAATCTATATCAGACTGGATCAATGGTTTCATCCCTACCAAAATGAGCTACACGACCTCCAACATGTAATTACCAGACAAGGAAGTCATGATGAGAGGTGTTAGGAAAAAAAGTGGGTAGCTTGAAGAAAATCCATCATAGAGTATAGAATCAGAAGAGGGAGAGGACAAGATCTTGAGAAGTTCTCAGTACATTATGCCAATTCCTAAACATGAAGGACAAGGCTCCTTTAGGTGGTCAAATCCAACAACTAAAACACTCATTGAATGAAGTGTGGACATACAACGACTCAAAGAATTGGATGTTGTGTTTTCAACACCTGAGAAATGTTTGAGAACAAAGGTGCATCCATAGATAAAATCACACCACTTCGTGTGGTAGGTATTCAATCTATTCTAGGAGTTCAATAAGTGAAGATTTTGATTAATAACTATAGAAAAAAAATCATGGTTCTATGGTTTTTCCCACCAATGATGCAATGACTTTACTACCACATGAACTTACTTGTCATATGTTGAATACTTGCATTTAACATCATTAGGTTTATCACTAAAGAAGGCAATTTGGTGGCCTTCCTGGCTCAACGCACCACTAATTCCAACACCTAAAGCATCACAATAAACCTGGAAAGGGGTAGAAAAATCTAGAAGGCAAAGAACCAATGCTTCCATTATCTTCTTTTTTATTTATACAAAGTCATGTGTTGCATATATCAGCCACATCAATTTTTCATGTTTAAGAAGCTTAGTGAGTGGAGTCATGATTGATCTGAAACCTCAAACAAAGTGGCAATAGAAGGTAGTGATCCCATGGAAACTATAAAGATTAGAGATGTTGGCTCATGCCACTTTGTGATGGATCTAAGCTTTTTTGGGTTAGCAGCATTGGCACAAGCGGATATAATGAGCCAAAGGACAACAACCTTGATTTGGAGGAATGGACACTTCTTTAAATTGATGTACATTTTCTCCAAATGATGTGTCAAAGAAAAGGAAAATGTTTTTCTTGGTCTTTCTGAAGAGAAAGATGAGATCAAAGTAAACTGCCAATTTTTTTCGCATGAATGGTTACATGACATTGTTCATGACCCTCAAGAAAGTGCTCAATGGGTTGGGCAGATGAAAGGGAATAACCAACCTTTTATATGATCCATCAGGAGTCTTAAAATTTGTCTTCCATTCATGCATCTCCTTGATACAGATCTAGTGGTATCCGTTATTTAAGTCAATCTTAGAGAACCATCATATCTTGTCAATGAATCCATAATGTCATCAAGTCTACATATGAGAAGCAGTAATTGATGGTGATTTTGTTGATATGGAAAAAATCTAAGAACATTCTTCAACTTCCATACTTTTTTGGAGCAAGGAGATTCGTAACTGCACAAGGGCTCTTCTCTCACAAATGAACCCTTTCAGAAGGATGACACCAACTTGATGTTTCAATTTTGTGTGTACGGTTGGGTTCATTCAGTAATGTTGGAAATTGGGGAGTGAGGAACAAATCAATTCATTTTTGTGTTGCATGACATGTGATGTTGGGAGTTCATCAGAGAGTTCCTTAAGAGTCATGTCTATAATTTCATCCAAGAGTTTGACATACTCCTTTATGGGACGTAGAGTTTTGGGACAAGTAACGTCCTATTTGATATGTAAAACATACATGCTTCCTGATTCATGGCTAGTATCCTCCACTTCTCTATGAGTGACCAAATGTAGAGAATGACATGGCATGGAAGAAGGTGGTGGTAACATTGGGCTCATTGCAAAATGATCTAATAGGGTTTTTGGAATGTTGACTTTCCCCACAAACCACTACTAGCCTCATCCTCGCATTTTGTCCTTAGTCACGCACAATCTGAGATCAACTTCTTGACATGTCATTCACCCTAGTACTACTCTGAGCTGAGCATGCTTAACCATAGAGCTCTTAGTGATAGGATCTCTAAAAAGGAGGTGCACCTTGGTGATATGGGTAGTTCAATCATTCCTTTTAATATCATTTTATCTAAGACCTCAAGACCTGGGACGTCACAATATCCCTCACTTAGACTATTGACGTCCTTGTCAAGGCTAAACTATAAACCCTCATAATCATCCTGCATTTCAAATTAGACCCAGAATGACCCATGTACACTTAGCTCCCGATCACGACTACTAGCGCAAGGGTGGCTACATCACCACAGATAGCCCTATACAACATACCTAGACCGCATGACTCAAGAGTGGCATGTCATATACCCATGTGTCCCCCAAGTGGAGGGGTTTTGATTGTAATACCATTTGTAATACATGCAGATACTGCCCAAGGCTCTAGTAGAGTTTTAGGAATGATGATTGGCCCCACGAACCACCACCGGCCTTAACTGTGTGCTTTGACCTCAGTCATGCATAAGTCAGAATCAATTTCTCAACTGGTCAACCACCCTAATACTACTCTGGGATGAACATGATTAACCGATGAGTTCTTAGAGATGGGTTCCCTAAAAAAGAGGTGCACCTTGGTGATATAGGTAGCCAAATCATTCCTTTTGAGATCATCTTATCTGAGGCCTCAAGACTATTGGACTACTCATATCACCAAGGTGCACCTCCTTTTCAAGGTATCCATCACTAGGAACTTTACAATTAAGTGTTCTTAGACCAGATTAGTACTAGGATTAGTGAACTATCAGGAAGTTGCTCTTGTCTTGTGAGTGAGCGAGGACAAAGCACTTAGTCAAGGATAGTGGTTGTATGTGGGGCTGGTCGTCATTCATGAAACTCTATCAGAGCCTTGGGCAATGGGACCAACATTACAAATGGTATGAGAGAAAAATCTCCTCCAGTAGGTGGGGTCCACATGGTCGCATGCCATACCAACCTTGAGTCGTGCCATCTAGGAATGTTGGAAAGGACTACCCATGGATATGTATCCACCTTTGTGTTATCGAGAGTTGGGTGCTCATGGGTCATTCTTGGTATCCCCTGGAATGGGGAATGATTATGAGGCCTTATAGTTGAGTCTTACTGAGGACGTAAAGAGTCTAAGTGGGGGAGATTCTAATGTCCTTGGTCTTGATGCCTTCAATAAATGATCTTAAAAGGAATGACTGGAATACCCATATCACCAAAGCAGACCTCCTTTTCAGGGAGCCTATCACTAAGAACTATGTGGTTAAGCATGCTCAGCCCATAGTAGTACTAGGATGGGTGACCAGTCAGGAAGTTGATTCCAGCTTATGCGTGAGTGAGGACAAAGTGCACAATTAAGGCCAAAGGTGGTGTATGGGGCCAGTTGTCATTCCAAAAACTCTACTAGAGCCTTGGGTAATGGGCCTTGGGCATTATAGTGGTGCAGGAGGATTATCTTTTTGAGTTTGGGATTGAAACATGTAGGCAAAAGATTGACTTTTTACCCCTATATTGGAGATGTAAATGTTGGAATAGTCCTCATTGCAAGCGTCCACAACAAAACCCAAGTGCCTTCCAAAATGACGTGTCCCACTTCCATGGGAATAACATTACACCACAATTCATCAAAGTGTGAACCCAAAGTAAGAGGCACCAAGCAATTTCAGGTGACAAGTAGACTCATATGATTCACCGATTGAACTCTGTGAGCTTGAAGATGGGGTTCTAGATTAAGATTCAGGTGTTCAAGTCCTTGAGGATAATTGATGTTTTATCATAAAGTAAAAGTTTACAATGCTTGCCTACATGTTTGAAGACAAAAGGAGTGATTTGCTTCCATTTATCACCATCAGAGGGATTGGAAAGAAAACACAAAACTTGTAAGTAAGTTTTTTAGTTATGATAGTATGTTCATCATCAAAGGGGTCTAAGGTAGGGAAAACATCTTGTACTCTATGTCATCCTCTAGAGTAGGGACATAAGAGTCATATGACACAAGGAGAGAACATCATGGGCATTGTGCAATTAGATGAGTTGTGATGTGGTAGTGAAAGTATTCATGACCATGACATGGGGTATGTGAAGTGGTTCCCATTGCATCCTTTCCTTTGCTAGAAGATGGAGTATATGGTTGAGAAGTTGAAGGAGGTTGTGGTAGGTTGGGGAAGGTCTGATAGTGGAATGACTATGTTTCCAAAAACAAGATAAGGATGAGCCATGTGATGTGGAAGAAATATATGTATCAATATTTTGAACATATTGAAAAGTGGTCTAAAATCACATTATTGATCACTTCAAATATCACATTTTAGAAAATTCACAAAGCGAGTAGACATTTTGCAACATGATTCATTGTGAATACCTTGGTTCTTTTCTTCCTCAAAACCTTCATGTATTCTTGGATCTGTATGGGTCCCTAGCTAAGTTTCATCCAATCAGAAAGGAGTTGGTGTTGATATTGGGTAGGGATGTAGTGCTCACACAACTTGGTTTTTATCTCATATTAAGGAGGATGAGATATAGACTGAGGCGCTCTACGTCACGCTAGACACATTGCCAATAATGCTTGGCTGAAACTTCTAGTTTCATTTTGGAAAACCAAATCCATTGATGATCTATCAAGGAATACCATTTGAAGTAATCTGTAAGGAGTGGGATCCCAAAGGGGATCTACTCCCTACTAAAATAAAAAGGCAAAATCCCTTATAACCAAACACCATCACAATTTTTTCACGGAAGGGATGATAACCATTTCATTCAACATGTATGTATCATAATACTAAAGGATGAAGTGGAATTTATAGAATATCTAACCATTATAAGCTTGTTTTCATCAATATTATTCACCATGCAGGGTGAGATAAAAGAAAAACTAACTAAACATAGGACTAGATGAGGATCACCTAATCACTTCAAGAAAGTGTCCCACAAGGTTTCAGTTAAACTTGATGAGGTCCTGAACTTGGTTGTCTCCTCCTTTACCTATACATGGGGATGGAAGCATACCCCACAAAAGGAAAAGAGAATATGACATCAACAAAAGGTTGTATGTGCATACTAAAATTGAGATTGAGCAATATATTGAGTAAAGGACATCAAGTAAGTGATGATTCCCATAGAAAAGTAAAGGAATACCCAGTGGGCATCAAGAGAGATGAATTGCAAACATATGATAACAAAAAAGGTACTTTCCATAAATAAAACGATACAGTTGTGCCACATAAGAACATATCATGAAATTAGGGAACAAAACCCACCATCAGTAACATCAACCTGCATACATGTGAGATAGCATAGAACTAGAACAATATAAAGACAATGGTGGCCAAGCCTCATAAACTTGAAACCTGGTAGACATTGGCACATAACCAAACTCCCCACTCTATGAAGTGTGGGCACAAAACCCGGGTATGGGGCACATAGCCTCCATCCACAAAATATAATAAGGGCACATAATCCAAAAACCAAAGCAATTACACTACTCTAGGGCTACTGAATCACATAACATGCTTAATTTAGAGGCAAGTAAAAAGTATAGTCACAATAAACAAGATTGCCATCACATAAATGGATAATATAAACATCCAACACATAAGTGAAAAAATTAGGGTTTCTTTAAGAGTAAAGTATAAGTTGGAGTCAAAAGAAACTCCAAAAAATAGGATGTTCATAATATCAAAACAAGTAGAATATTTCACATGGAATAAATTCTCAAAGAGAGATATTGTGTGGGCTATCAAAATAATGATAATTTAGGATGATTTCTCAACATAGAATAACTGGGGATGCAAACATATGTTAAACCCGAGTCCTAGAACCACTCTTCATCAATCTAGTTGTTTCCATGATCACCTTTTTCGAATTAAAATTTATTCACATGTATTAGGGTTTTATAAAGTAAAATGTGTAAAGAATCCTAATTTTGACATATTAGGAAAACCTTAAATTTTGATCACAAAAACTAAACTAGATGATTAGTTATGTTTTTCTGATCAAGAAAACATATTTATTTACTTTATTTAGAGTTCATACGAATTATTTACAATTTTTAGGGCTTTTATATAATTTATTAGATCCTTAAGAATCAATCATCAAAAATATGAAAATAAGATTCTAAAACTATTTTTATTAGAAAGATCACATTTTTTTTATTCCAAAACATATTTATATAAAAAAATTTGGACAACCAGAGAAAAATATATTATTTTTACAAAACTGACCAATCAAGAAATTCCAATAAGCCATGTAAGCGAAGAAATTGACAGATAGAGGGAGCAAGAGTGGGGTCGACCCACTGACTTGGCCCAATTAGGGGCGGACAAGTCACGAGGTCAAATGCTCAATTTTGACTCATCCAAAACAAAGAAAACAGAGGGTGAAAAGATGTTATTGCCCCTTGAAAAAAACAAAGGAAAGAAGGATGGAGTGGCAAGATTGGGAATTCACAAGGGGCATTCATCCCCTCCCCTGTCTTGCACCATGGATGACGAGTAGCTTGACTGAGATTTGGGCAATTTCATAATACGCAACGATTTAACGAAGTGAAGATGCAAAAACAAAGACCAAGGTCCATATCACTCACAGCTATGTGTGATTGGGATAAGACGAACTGGGGAAGGAGGAACTAAAGATAAAAATGCTCAAGGAATCCATGAACTCTAACAACAGTACATATAAGCAATGCAACAATTAGAATGAGAGAAAGTTCACAAGGTTTCTAAGGAAGACTGGTGTTGTGGTATTTATAGGTGGGGGTCCAAGAAACAGAGAGTAGATAGGTCAGCCAAGATACTTTGTGCCCAAGAATTGGGTATCTCTTGAATACTCGACAATATTCTATGAGTTAGGGCTCAAACAATGTAGAATTCAATTTAAAACACATTGGTGAAAGAACCATGCAAAACAATTAAGAAACGAGTGAGATATTCGCAAAATAAAATAGCCAAATCGGCGGCATGTTTCCTTCTTTGGACCGAGCTTGATGATGACTCATGATCTGTCTAATCAAGATCCAACGACTGATGGTCCACATGACACATTAAATCAGAAATCCTTATCCAAATCGAAATCAAATAAAGTGATGCATTAAATTTATTTCTCTTTTTTTCTTTCCTCATTTCAGGGTTCAAACAAACTACAAATTAAATGAAATTTGGCACCTATCCTAATTAGGACGTTTAGAATCCCATTCAGACATTATTTTTCACATTCAAGATATTTTAATATTTTGTTTAATTCTTTTTATGTAAATCATATTTTCCCTTTTCTAATGCATTAGAGACTTCTATAATTACCCAATTTTGATGAAACTTCACCCTCAAGCAAACTTAAGAATGTTGGACACAAATTTGCCATAAATTTTCTCTTCTGATATTATTTAACATATTATTTAATATTTTTGGGCTTTATCTACATTTTCTCTCTCTTAAACACATTAGAACATTTAAAATTATCTAAATTAGTTGAAAATTCACAAACATGCTTATTTTAGTATGTATATTATGAATTTGAGATTTATTTCTACTTTTGGAGTCATCAAATGGTTTATTTGATATTTTCAAGAAAAACTCATATTTCCTTTCCTGAAAGAAATTAAGATAATTATTATTGTGCAAATAAGGTGGAACTTGGCTCCCAAGGAAATTGGGACCCAAGGAACACAATTTTCACATTAGATTTCATTTTTAAGATTTCTTTTAATGAGTTATGAAAAATTAATATTTGTGGCCTATTATTATTTTAGTTATCGTATTATTTCATCATTATTACTATTATTCATCGAATCATGTCCCATATCCTCTTATTACAATCAAAAGAGTTATATATCATTATTTTGCATGAAATCCCATACATTCATCATTTATCTCATTAAAATATTAATTCCATATATATTTGGATAATGTAACATTATTAATATTTATAGACATGAATTCACCATTTATTACCTAAAGTATATTATTTATTTTTATTTAGCCATTCTATTAGTAATGAAAATATATGTAATATATTGCACGATTTCATGTACGTGTTTCCAACTAATTAAATTATTATGTAAATGTTTTCTAATTTTTCGCCCTTGTTTGGTCACAAACCTAACTAGGTTTCTAATCAGGGGATAGGGTAGGATTCTAAGTTCTGGTTCGTTACAACACTCCACCCTATAAATGGTTTCATCCTCGAAATCTAATCATCCAACATATATAAACACCTATACTCCACCCCTTCAAAAGGTTTTTCCCTACTAAGTCACACAACACTATAGGTTAAAAGAAAGTCTTTCCAAACTCATGTATGACATCACTTTCATCTTCAAGGTACTCATGTAAAATAGAAAACATATCCTTAAAGTCAAGCTAAGAGATTATGGGTTACCTTCGATATGGCCTTCTTCATTAACTTCTTGGCCATCTAAAGAAAAGATTCTTCCAGCGCGTCTCTCAGCGGGTCTTCCTTTATTATTGTTGCCATTATTCTAAGGAGGTACCTGGGGTTGTTGTTGTTGAGCTGGTGCATGTCCACTATGAAGTTGGGGGCATCTAGGGCAAATATGTCTAGGTTCATTGCAATGATGGCATGCAACTCAGAAGTCGGGTCGATATCTTGCTTGATTCCTACTCAAGAGCATTTCCCTAGAGGATGATATCCACCACATCTAGAAAACATATCCTTCTTCTAATATTCACACGATAACTTCCTCTTCTTGTCAAGCTCCCTTGGTTGAAACCATGGGTAAGACTCTACAACCAAAGATTTATCAACCATCTATTGAAAGGTCAGGGGAAGTTGTGGGATAAGAGCATAACCCACATTGTAGTTAAGTCCTTGTAGGTATAGGTCAGCTCTACGATCTTCACTGGTTCTATAAGGACCCTGACCTGCGTTTAGGGTTTACCCTGTTTGTTTTGCTTGATCTTGGTGCTTTGGTGCTTGCTAATCACCTTTGGTGGTGATTAGGGTTTTTTTGTGCTTTGTTGAGGGTTGGAGGGGATACTTGCAAATAACCCAAGTTTAAGGTTTTGTGTGCAAGTATGCCATCTTGTGAGATGTTTTCCCCTCTTTGCTTCCTCTAGGGTTGAGAGGAAGGCTTGGGCCTTGGTTGAGCTTGTTTGGGCCTTGGTTGAGCTTGTTTGGGCCTTGAGGTGCCTTGTTTGGGCTTGCTTGAGCCTTGTGTCGGCCAAGTGAAGCTTGTGTCACCCAAGGAGGAGTGTGTGTCGGACTAGGATGGGTTGTGTCGCCCAACATGGTGGTGTGTCGCCCAGTGGAGCTGATGCATGTGTCGCCCATGTTGCTTGGTCTTGGTTGGTGGACACTTGGTGCATATCTTGGACAAGTGTCTCTCGGTGTGCTAGTGTGTTGGTTTGAACCCTAGGACAAGTGTCCCTTGGGTGGACGACACATAGCATAGATCTACCTTGGTTTCTCCTCCCCTTATTTCTATATAGGTAGCTCTTTCCCTTGCCTTAGCTTCCTTTTCTCTTTTGGTCTCTCCTCCACCTTGAGTGCACGACACTCCTCTCCTTCTTGCTTGTGTTGGCCGATACACCCTCTTGGAGAAGCTTGGTGTACGATATCCCTTGGACCTTGGAGTGCTTCTTCTCCCTTGGAGCTTGGAGCTTAAGGCGGGTTGCATAGCTTCTAACCCTAACTCCTTTACCTCTTGTTATAATCTTGTTCTTATGTTAGTAGCTTATAGCTTCTAACCCTAACTCCTTTACCTCTTGTTATAATCTTGTTCTTAAGGAATTTCCTGGTGTTCCTCAACCCCGAGAGATTGATTTCGAGATCAATCTAGTTCCTGGAACACAACCTATTGCACAGTCAGCATATAGGATGGCTCCAACAGAGATGGCAGAGTTGAAGAAGCAGTTGCAAGAGTTGTTGGAGAAAGGTTTTATCCGACCGAGTACGTCTCCGTGGGGTGCTCCCGTGTTGTTTGTTAAGAAGAAGGATGGTTTTATGCGGTTGTGTATAGATTACCGGTAGTTGAACAAAGTCACGATCAAGAATAAGTACCTGTTTCCGAGGATAGATGATCTGTTTGATCAGTCGCGTGGTGCTACAATGTTTTCGAAGATCGATCTACGATCTGGATATCATCAGTTGAGAATAAAGGCAGATGACATACCAAAGTCAGCTTTCAGGACGAGGTATGGTCATTTTGAGTTTGTTGTTATGCCATTTGGGTTAACCAATGCGCCTGCAGCTTTCATGGACCTAATGAACAGAGTGTTCCGTCCGTTCTTAGATTAGTTTGTTGTAGTCTTTATAGATGACATCTTGATCTATAGTCGGGACAGGCTAGAGCATGAACAACATCTTCGTCGAGCGTTGACTCTTCTTCGTCAACATCAGTTGTATGCCAAGTTCAGTAAGTGTGAGTTCTGGTTGGATGAAGTGACTTTCTTGGGTCACGTGATATCTGCTGAAGGAGTCAAAGTAGATCCAAAGAAGGTGGAATCCGTTGCGGATTGGGAACAATCGAAGACGTCGATAGAAGTTTGTAGTTTCCTTGGTTTGGCAGGATACTACTGGAGGTTTATCAAGGACTTCAGTGCGATCGCGTTGCCAATGACGAAGTTGACCAGGAAGGATGTACCTTTTGTTTGGGATGATCGATGTCAGCAAGCTTTCCAGAGTTTGAAGGAGAAGCTGACCAGTGCTCCAGTGTTGATCTTGCCAGAGCCTGGGAAAGGCTATGTTGTTTTATGTGATGCTTCCAAGAAAGGTTTAGGTTGTGTGTTGATGCAGGAAGATCATGTGGTTTCTTTTGCCTCGCAAAAGCTCAAGAAACATGAGGAGAACTATCCGACTCATGACTTGGAGTTGGCAGTAGTGGTTCATGCGTTAAAGATTTGGAGACACTATCTATATGGGGAAGTATGTCAGATCTTTACGGATCATAAGAATCTGAAGTATATCTTTACACAACAAGAGTTGAACATGCGACAACGACGATGGATGGAGTTGATCAATGATTACGACTGCACGATCGAGTATCATCCTGGTAAGGTGAACGTGGTAGCTGATGCGCTTAGCAAAAAGTCTTATTCTCTTTCTTCAAAGAAGGCACAATTGAGTTGTCTGGTATGTCATAAGCGAGATATGTTTGTTTCTCTTCGACAGATGAATGTGCAGATGGTAGTTTCTTTGTTGTCTGGTCTTTTCGCACAGATGCAAGTTAAGCCTACGTTGAGGTAGCAGATCAAGGATGCTCAACAGACAGATGATGTTGTACAGTTGATCAGATCAGAGTTCGGCAGCGACAAGCGTGATGGGTTTCATGAGTCCGAGGATGGACTAGTTTGCTATCGTGATAGGATGGTGGTTCCAGATGCTGATGATCTGAGGAAGTTAGTGCTTGAGGAAGCACATACGTCGATGTATACTATGCATCCAGGTGTCACCAAGATGTACCATAGTCTAAAGGACTTGTATTGGTGGCCTGGTTTGAAAAGAGATGTAGCCGAGTTCGTGGCAAGATGTGCGGTGTGTCAGCAAGTGAAGGCTGAACATCAGAAGCCGGCAGGTACGTTGCAACCTTTGCCGATACCGCAGTGGAAATGGGATCATATAAGCATGGATTTCATAGTTGGTCTACCCCGGACAACTAGGAATCATGATTCCATTTGGGTGATAGTGGACAGATTGATTAAGTCTGCCCATTTTCTACCAGTGAAGACGGCGTATACAGCTGAGAAACTTGCTCAAGTATATGTGGATGAGATAGTACGTTTGCATGGTGTGCCAGCAACAATAGTTTCCGACAGAGGTCCTCAGTTTACGATTCGTTTTTGGGAACAGTTGCACAGAGCATTGGGAATGCAGTTGAGGTTCAGTACAACTTTTCACCCGCAGACAGATGGACAGTCTGAGAGGACTATTCATATTTTAGAAGACCTCCTTCGAGCTTGTGTTTTGTAGTTTCTAGGCAACTGGGATGTACATCTGAGTTTGATAGAGTTTGCCTACAACAACAGTTATCAGCGGAGCATTGACATGGCTCCTTATGAGGCTTTGTATGGAAGGAAGTGCAGATCTCCTTTGTGTTGGTATGAGTCTGGTGAGTATCAGCTTTTGGGTCCTGAGTTAGTACAACAGACATCGGATAAGATCAAAGTGATACAACAATAGTTGAAAGTGGCACAGGACAGGCAGAAGTCTTATGCAGACAATCGCCAACGACCTTTGGAGTTCCAGGTAGGAGACAAAGTGTATCTCAAAGTCTCGTCATGGAAAGGTGTGCTAAGGTTTGGATGGAAGGGTAAGTTGGCACCCAGGTATAGGGGGCCTTACTCAGTCAGAGCACGTGTTGGCAAGGTAGCTTATGAGTTAGAGTTGCCTCCATAGTTGCACAGGTTGCATCCAGTGTTTCATGTCAGTATGTTGAAGAAAAGTCATCCGGATTCAGGTACAGTGATACAGCCAGTTGAGGTTGAGCTTGATGAAGATGTGACCTACGAGGAGGGTCCTGTGGCGATCCTTGACAGAAGGATCAAGAAGCTAAAGAGGAAGGACCTGGCACTTGTGAAGGTTCTTTGGCAGCGTCGTGGTGTTGAGGAAGCCACGTGGGAGCTTGAGGAAGAGATGAGGAGAAAGTATCCCTCGCTTTTCTCTTCGGATTTCGGGGATGAAATCCCTTAAAGGGGGTTAGCTTGTAAGGACCCTGACCTGCGTTTACCCTATTTGTTTTGCTTGATCTTGGTGCTTTGGTGCTTGCTAATCACCTTTGGTGGTGATTAGGGTTTTGTTGTGCTTTGTTGAGGGTTGGAGGGGCTACTTGCAAATAACCCAAGTTTAAGGTTTTGTGTGCAAGTATGCCATCTTGTGAGATGTTTTCCCCTCTTTGCTTCCTCTAGGGTTGAGAGGAAGGCTTGGGCTTGTTGCTTGAGTTCTTTGGGCCTTAGTTGAGCTTGTTTGGGCCTTGAGGTGCCTTGTCTAGGCTTGCTTGAGCCTTGTGTCGGCCAAGTGAAGCTTGTGTCGCCCAAGGAGGAGTGTGTGTCGTCCTAGGATGGGTTGTGTCACCCAACATGGTGGTGTGTCGCCCAGGTGCCTTGGTGTGTTGCCCAGTGGAGCTGATGCATGTGTCGCCCATGTTGCTTGGTCTTGGTTGGTGGACACTTGGTGCATATATTGGACAAGTGTCTCTTGGTGTGCTAGTGTGTTGGTTTGAACCCTAGGACAAGTGTCCCTTGGGTGGACGACACATAGCATAGATCTACCTTGGCCTCTCCTCCCCTTCTTTCTATATAGGTAGCTCTTTCCCTTGCCTTAGCTTCCTTTGCTCTTTTGGTCTCTCCTCCACCTTGAGTGCATGACACTCCTCTCCTTCTTGCTTATGTTGGCCGATACACCCTCTTGGAGAAGCTTGGTGGACGATATCCCTTGGACCTTGGAGTGCTTCTTCTCCCTTGGAGCTTGAAGCTTAAGGCGGGTTGCATAGCTTCTAACCCTAACTCTTTTACCTCTTGTTATAATCTTGTTCTTATGTTAGTAGCTTAGCTTAGTTCCTTGCTTTTGTACCTTTTCTTATGTACCTTTGGTGGCCGATCCTCCTTAGGGTTTAGGGTTTCCTTGTGACCTAGTATACCTGGTGATCTAGGGTTTGTGCTCCCTTGAGTTGGAGGTTGAAGATGACTTAGGTTGAGCGATACCCCTTCCTTGTTTGGTGTGTTGGATGATACCCACCTTTGTCTTGTGATGGACGACATGGTACCCTTATGATGGACGACATGATGAGGTGCCCTTGAGTTGGATGATACCCTTGCCCTTGTGTTGGGCGATAGGTGGTGCTAGGATGAGTGTTGGCCGATATACCTCTTGTTGGACAATATGGTCTCCTTGTGCTGAACGATATCTTCTTGTGATGGACGATAGACCATGGGCGTCGTGGTGATCTTTGTAGTGGTCCTTGTGGTGGATGACAGGGCCAAGTATGGATATGTTTGGGGTTGGATGATAGGCACATATGGTGTGTTGGCCGATAGATGTTGTTGTGTATCGGGCGATACACCTTCTTGTTGTGACGACCGACAGGGTTGGGTTGTGACGGGCGTCACACCCTTTTTCTTTGGTGTATGCTGGCTGTTAGGCCTTGAGTTGTTGTTGCACGTTTTGTGGGAGTTCTTCTCTCTCTCTTTCCCTCTCTCTCCTGGTGGTTGAGGTGAGGTGTGAGCTGGACGATAGCCCTAGCATATCGGGCGTTATGGTTGAGTTGTGACGGGCGTCACACTTTGAAGTGTGTCGGCCGACAGGGTGCAACGGGCGTTGCCCGATGGCACTAATGCGCGACACCCCCCCTCCCCCCTTATGACGATGTGTCGCGGGGTAGGGTGCAACGCAGCATTGCTACAACTCTTGTGCTTGTCGTTGATAGCTGAGTTTGAGTGAGGGTTAAGATGGGTTTTAGTGAGGGTTATGTGGTTTTCTAATGAAGGTCTCATGTGTTATGGAAGTGAACGTTTATGCACAATGTTAATGATAAAAATAACGATGTTAATGTTGGTAATGATGATGCTAAGTGACAGTTACACTAATGGCTTGCTTAATGACATAACAATAATGTTAATAGTGCTAACAATAGCATTGATGTTAATAATAATAATAAGTGATGATAATAATGGTAGTAATGATGCTGATGGTAATATATGATGATGATAAGGAAGGTAGTGGTAATGAGATACATGAAGTAATCCTTATGCTTATTTGTTAATGGCAATAGTAATTGGTAGTTACATTAATGGTTGCTTAATGATAAAGATAATAATGATGATAGTGGATGGTGACAGCAATGACATTGGTAATAATAGTGTTTGCTCTGTATTCTCAATATGACATCTTGCTTGATGTGAGCATCTTGTTTATTCATATAAATCCTGAGATAAGGGTAAGCATGAATATGGTTTGTTAATGATGTGTTTATAATACACTTGATCACCAAATAGTGTAAGAATGATAAGTAGAGTATCTTGAATGATCTTTCATGATAGTGAGCATATCCCTTATGTTGGAACTATGATTATTGTGTATCCTAACCATGCAGGTGATGATTAGCCATGAAAAGGCTATGAGACATATGTGATGAGTAACATCACTTTGATAATTATCCTATGAGGTTATATAAATGATGTGTCTGTCCCATGATGTTGATATGAGCCTTGAAGAGGTAGTGATAGTACATGATGAGGGATTGAGATCCCATGATACGTGATGATCCTTTAGATGGATCTGGATGGTTGGAAAGAGGCCAAGTAGTAACATATGATGCAGATCCTTGAGATGGATCAGGTTGATGTGTTTCCATAATAATATAATGTTATTTACTTTCTGTTATATCTTGCATGTTATACAACTTGATTGAATCTTGCAATCAATCTAAAAGATACTAATTAATCACAGTGAAATATATCATGTAGTTTTCCCTAGCCATAGATCCATCATCGTCAGGACTTGGTGATGGTGAAACAGGTTCTCCTAAGGGTTAACCTGGAAGCACATATTGTTGAATATGTGTAGGTTGCTCCTAGCCTAAAAATGAGGAGGTAAGAGTGTAACTTTGGTTGCAGACTCAGATACGTATATAGAGCATGGTGAACAAGCCCATGGCTCAGGATATGTGATGTGAAGAGCATGAATGTGTTCATGGCTCAGAGCACGGTGAATAGGCCCGTGGCTCAATTTTACTAGCGCCGAGACCTGTACTAAGGTGGGCTAGAGTAAGGGTAGCCTATGGAGCTGACCCTGTGGCTTAGACCACTTCAGCATGTGACTACGGTCCTGCTTATGTTGTACTCGTGTACTGACCACGAGGTGGGAGGTCGTGGAGTCCGACTCTTCCATTGACCTTGTATGGCACCAGCTTGGGTTTCGTAACCGAAGGTTGGATTTGAACGGTACGGTCCAAATCCTCAAGGCATAACAATACGTAATGCAACCGTTTAGTATTTGCTGCTTAAGATGAACACAAAACATTGATTGAGGCCTTGTTTGTGTAGTTAATCCTGTTATATCTTGCAGTTACTTCTATATTCATTAGGTATGTGATAATATGTAATATCTTGATAATCCAGTTATGTGGTAATATGCCTTGTTCTGATGATCATGTTACATAGTGATATATCTTATCTTGTCAATCATGTTCCATTGAGAAATATCTGGTATATGCTTTGTACAGCTGGTAAGCTTGTCGGTAAGAATAGCTTTGCTTTATATAGACTGCTCTTGATTACACCTGTTTCCAGTTATCTGTTGTTATAGTTTATCTTGATGAGGTTCTGTAGTTGCGGTGGGGAGTTATGTTTCCCGCTGGGACAATTGTTCAATTGTCTCACCCCACTGGTTTAACCCCTTTTTTAGGTGGTCGAGGTAGACGTGGTCGTGGTCGTGGTGTTGCGGCCGAGCAGCTTGACGAGCAGTAGAAGGTAAGCGATGAATATGCTGCTGTTTTGGATGTTTTGCAGTAGAGTCTAGCGTCATCCCTGTACTCTCAGGTCCTTGTTAGTGTTTTGAGGATGTTTCACGATGAACGATCGATGACGTTTGTATATCCTGCTGTTGGCCGGATGCGGGCCTTTATGTATATGAACAGGTGGTGAACTCATGTGATGGATGAAAAGCTATTTCTGTAAGCTGTAGACACGTATCAGATCTCGTGTATGTATATATATGACATGTTTCTGTGCAGGATGAGGTTTGGAAAGTAATAGTTTCATAGTTTATCAGTTTTCCACAATCGGTTTTAATTAACATGTATTTTTATAATTAGTGGTTATGGTAATTTCCGCACATTTTCGCGTAACACCTCGTTATCTGTATGATAATGGGATGTGTTGCCACAGATTCTAAATGCATAGTGTTCAAGCAACAAAAACTTTTGCACATAAGTAGATACAGATAGGGAACCTTGCTTCAAACTATATAATTATGCTTCCTTCTTATTTAGGGCAGCAATGCATATGTACTTTCCATGAAAAGGCATCAAAAACCTACTCCCAGGTCATGGTAGAGATATCACGAGTCCTTGCTATCCTGGTCCACCAAACTCGAGCTGGTCCATCTAGTAGATATGAAGCAAACCTAACCTTCTAGTGTGGAGAATATGCCATACCATCAAATGTCCTCTCTATAGCTAACAACCATTCATCAACTTTATCGACCATCTCTAGTTCACCTTCACCCTTTATGTAGGGTGGTTGCAACTTCATGAATTTCATTATTGAGTACTCCTTATGCTTATCAGGCACATATGGGTTGTTTAGCTTCCCTACCATAGATGTGGTAATAAGCTGTCAAAGCATGGTTAACTCTTACTCTGGAGAGATGACTATGCCTAAATTAGAAGCAACAGAGGTTCGGGTTTCCTGACCTACTAATGGTCTACTTCAAGTTGGAAGAGTAACTTGGGTCACTAGAGGGGTAAAGGGAGGATCCATCCTTAGCATCCCAAACCTAGGTTTCTGCGGTGTTTCATAACTAGATAGGTTGTCAATAGATGAGTTTTCTTCCGCTATACAAATTTTTCTACACAAGGAAAGGGTACTAGGTATAAGAAACCTAGGAAAAAGGTAAACATCCTAAGGGAGACAAGATTGAAACAGTCAGATAATCGACAACCACTAGCTCTGACCATGTTGTAAGGAGTGGGATACCATAAGGGATCCACTCCCTACTAAAATAAAAGGGAACATCCCTTATAACCAAACACCATCACAAATTCTTCACAAAAGGGATGATAACCATTTCATTAAATGTGTATGTATCATAACACCAAAAGTAGCAGTGGAATTTATAGAGTATATAACCATTACAAGATTGTTATCATCACTATTCTTCAGCATGTAGGGTGAGATAAAAGAAAAACTAACTAAACATAGGACTAGATGAGGATCACCTAACCACTTCAAGAAAGTGTCCCTTAAGGTTTCAGTTAAACTTGATGAGGTCTTGGTCCAACTTGGTTGTCTCCTCCTTGACCTATACCTGGGGATGGAAACATACCCCACAATGGGAAAGGAGAAGATGACATCAGCAAAAAGTTGGTATGTGCATGCTAAATTGGGATAGAGCAATATATGGAGTAAGGGACATCATGTAAGCAATTCTCCCATAAAAAAGTAAGGACTACCCAAGTGGGCATCAAGAGCGATCAATTGCAAACATATGATAATAGAAGAGATACTTGTCATAAATAAAACAATAAAGTTGTGCCAGATAAGCACATATCATGAAATTAGGGCACATAACCCACCATCAATAACATCAACCTGCATGCATGTGATATAAGCATAGTACTAGAACAATATAAATACAATGGAGGCCGAGCCTCACAAACTTGAAACCTGGTAGAGCATGACACATAACCAAACTCCCCAATATATAAAGTGTGGGCACAAAACCTGGGTATGGGGCACATAACCTTCATCTCAAAAATATAATAAGGGCATGTAACCCAAAAACCAAAGAAATTACACTACTCTAGGGCTACTGAATCACATAGCATGCTTAATGTAGAGGCAAGTAAAAAGTATAGTCGAAATAAACAAGATTGCCATCACATAAATGGACAATATAAACATCCACCACATAAGTGGCAAAATTAGGGCTTCTTAAAGAATAAATTATATGTTGGAGTCAAAAGAAAGTCCAACAAAATAGGATATTCATAATATCATAGTCAAGTAGAATATTTAGCATGGAATAAATTTTCAAAGAGAGGTATTTGTGGGATATCAAATGAATGATAATTTAGGATGATTTCTCAATACAAAATAATTGGGGATGCAAAGATACCTTAAACCAGAGTCCTAGAAACACTCTTCACCATCTAGTTGTTTACAAGATCACCTTTGACTAATTACAATGTATTCACATGTATTAGGGTTTTGTAAAGTATAATGTGTAAAGAGCCCTAATTTTTGACCTATTATGAAAACCTTGGATTTTGGTCATAAAACTAAACCAAACGATTAGTTATGTTTTTCTGATCAAGAAAACATATTTATTTACTTTATTTGGACTTCATATGAATTAGTTTCAATTTTTAGGGCTTTTTATATAATTGATTAGATCGTTAAGAATCAATCATTGAAAACATGGAAATCAGATTCTCAAACTATTTTTATTAGAAAGATCACATTTTTTCGATTCCTAAAATTTTGTATGAAATTTTTGGACAATCAGAGAAAAAGATATGAGTTTTATAAAACCGACCAATTAGGAAATTACAATAAGACACGTAAGCAAAGAAATTGTGAGAGAGAGGGAGAAAGAGTGGGGTTGACCCACTGACTTGGCCCAATCAGGGGCGGCCATGTCACGGGGACAAAGGCTCGATTTTGACTCATCCAAAACAAAGAAAATAGAGGGCGAAAAGATGTTATTGTCCATAGGCAAAAAGCAAAGGAAAGAAGGATAAAGGGGGAAATATCGAGAATTCATGAGGGGGATTCATCCCCTCCCCTGTCATGTGCCATGACTGACGAGAAGCTTGGCTGAGATTTGGGCAATTTCGCAATACTTGATGATTCAATGAAGTGTAGATGCGAAAATGAAGACAAAGGACCATAGTACTCCACTACATGCACTTGGGACGAGACCAACTGGGAAAGGAGGAACTAACACCAACAATGCTTGAGGAATCCACAACCTCCAACAGCAGTATGCACAAGCAACGAAGCAATTGGAATGAGATAAAGTTAGCAAGGTTGCCAAGTAAGACTGATGTTGTAGTATTTATAGGTGGGGGTCCAAAAAATATAGAGTAGATAGGTAGGCCAAGATGCTTGGTTCCCAAGAATTGGGAATTTCTCGAATACTTGACAATGTTCTATGAGTTAGGGATCAAACATTATGGAATTCAACTAAAACACATTGGCGAAAGAATCGTGCAAACGATTAAGAAACGAGTGAGATATTTACAAAATAAAAATAGCCAACTTGGCGGCATGTTTCCTTCTTTGGACCGAGCTTTATGATGACTCATGAGGCACCTGATCAAGATCCGACGGATGATGATCTGTAATACGCATTAAATTAGAATTCCTTATCCAAATAGAAATCAAGTAAAGTGATGCATTAAATTTATTTATCTTTTTCTCTCTCCTTATTTGAGGGTGCAAACAAACTCCAAATTAAATGAAATTTGGCACGTAGCATAGTTAGGATTTATAGAATGCAATTTTGACATTAGTTTTCACTTTTGAGGGCTTCAATATTTTATTTAATTCTTTTAAATTAAATCATATTTTCTCTTTTCTAATGCATTAGAGACTTCTAGAATTACCAAATTTTGGTGAAACTTCACCCTCAAGCAATTTAAACATGTTGGAATGAATTTGTCATTAATTTTATCTTTTGAGATTATTTAACACATTATTTAATATGTTGGTCTTGATCTAAACACTCTCTCTCTTAAACACATTACAACATTAAAGATTATCCAAATTAGTTGAAAATTCACACATAGGCTTATTTTAGTATGTAGATTATGAATTTGAGATTTATTTCCACTTTTGGAGTCATCAAATTATGTGTATAATATTTTAGAGACAAACTCATGTTTCCTTTCCTAAAAGAAATTAAGATAGTTATTATTGTGCAAATAAGGTGAAACTTGGCTCCTAAGGAAATTGGGATCTGAGGAACATGATTTTCACATTAGTTTTCATTTTAAGATTTCTTTTCATGAATTATGCAAAATTAATATTTGTGGCCCATTATTATTTTAGTTATCATATTATTGCATTATTATTACTATTGTTCATCAAATTACGTCCCATATCCTCTTATTACAACCAAAAGAGTTATATATCCTTATTGTGCACAAAATCTTATATATTTATCATTTATCTCATTAAATTTATTAATTCCCTATTTATTTGGATATTGTAACATTATTAATATTTATGAACATGAATTCACCATTCGTTACCCAAAGCATATTATTTATTTCTATTTAGCCATTATGTTAGTAAAGAAAATATATGTAATATATTGCACGATTCATTCACATGTTGCCAACTAATTAAATTATTATGTAAATGTTTTCTAAATTTTAGTCCTTGTTTGGTCACAAACCGAACTAGGTTTCTAATCAGGGGATAGGGTAGGATTGTAAGTTCTAGTTCTTTACATCATCTTACATACCAAATATCCAAACTGAGAAGGCTTAAGGGTCAAAGTTTTCATCAAAAGTTGGAGTGTCCACTTTGACTTTACGTCAATGTCATCATGTTGTAGTGGACATTGGCCAGGGTAGTAATGTACATGATGATTGTGAGATAAGGTTGGGCCGTAAGGTTCGAATTGATTATTGTCACGATGAGGAGAGTCAGATGGAGGTTGGGGGTACATGGAGAAGGCCGCCAGGATTAGGAGGAATGTGTCCAACCAGATGGTACCAATGAGCATAAGGTGTAACATCAAGAGGATGTCCCTATGAGGGTGGGTTTCTTTCTAAGGAGGAGGTCCATAGTGTAGGGTTTTAGGGAAGGGGGCACGTAATAACATTTTTCTGCTTCCCTTTATACCGTAGTCGTCAAATCCATCGTAGCTATAAAATGCCAGTAAACAAAAGATGTAGAAAGGATAAGGATTATACTTTTATGCACACTAGTTTTCCAACATGTAGACATGTATTTATTGGTGAAGAAATCAAACTCTCAAATCTAGATCAAAATCGGTCACTAGGAAACCTGGATTTTCTACCAAGGACTCTAGATTGACCACCAAGTTCTTGCACAGTTTTCTTTGCAACACCTTGTTGTTGTCTTGTAGAATAGGTTCTCGAATCCTTCAGACATGTGCCTCATTCTCTAGTTTGTCCACATGGATAAGGGAGTACATGTTGTACCACATTGTCCATCAAGTTGAAGTGGAATAGGAGAGTTCACATGCTAGTTGTCTTGAAACTCCCTTTCTTCTCCTGTCCTAGGTGACCGTCCTTAGAGAAACTTCTCTCTCTTCAAGAGATAAATATGGAAACCAAATTATCTCAAAAGTTTTCTAAAGAGTTTTCTTCATCCTTTGGGACATTCCCCTTTATATAAGAGACTCATGGGCTTAGAAAACCCTAACTCTAGTCACTTTCCTAATTGAAATGATACAACCTTAATGCCAAAAATTCATATTAGAATTATAATTATCTGGTTGGGTTACTCACTCTGCTGACTGGGTTTCTTTTGGGACTAGAAGGCATTCCTATTGACCGGTTGGGATTCCCAATTGGCTGACTGGATCAGTTTAGATCTAGATTTGAATTGATATCCAATTTGAGACCTTCCTTGTTGAATTCCAATATGAGGATCGGGTTTCCCAATCTACTAACTGGGTCAGTCCAGTGTAAAATCTAGTCAACCAATTTACAATCAATTGGTCCATTGACCCAACCAATCCAATCGGATGACTAGGCATTACAATCTCTACATTGGATAGAAAATCATCCTTTCTATGATTCCAAACCACTTTAATTATATGTTTTATTGTAAACTTCAATTCCCTTATGCATTCTTATGTGTGTAACCTAGTAGATTCCTCATTACATTTATACTGATGTTCAAAACCTCATAAGAAAAGATTGTTTTCTAGCACACATCATTGCCACCCAAGTAATAGAAATGAGTTGGAGAATAACCACAACATATAATGTGTTCAGTCTTACCATGACCATGAAGTCCCTTTGTGACAAATATCTAGATTAAAATTGAGGTATGGAATGTCATTCCTTAACATTCAATCTATGTTCCATGAATTAGAGAAGACTATTCAAGATATTGTGAGCTCAATATCATATATTGACTCACATGAGTATGTCCATGCATTTCATAGTATCTCTTATCAAGTGGTTAGGATATCACTCCAAAGAAGGTAAAAATTCCATCTAAATCACTCATAGTCATCCTTGTGTGTCAAAGTGCACCAAATCACTACCTTTCTGGAAACTCTATTCAGATCACATTGAACTAGTGGTCAAAACACACAAAACAACATGTTATTACTATAGTGACTTATGGCCTAAGGATGACAATCACCACTTTCACATTTAGATATGACTCTGACATATTATGACAATAATTCCATGTGTCATTCTTAAGGTGTGTCTATCTACTACAATGAGTTCTCTAATAAGTACATATGTATCTGAGTTGATATCAAATATCATGATTAAAGAGGCATAGTATCATCACTCGTCATACATGCTAGTTTTGTGTATTATTATTGTCTTAGAATATCTACAATTATAACTAACAAGGTGCATATTAAGAATGAATACTCTTCTTCAAGTCCTTAGCCAAATCATAGGTCATTTAGTTAAAAGATTCTTAGGACATTATTAGGTTTATTTATTATCTCAATATTGTAATATACATAATAAGTGGAATTTACCTTAATTTATAATCAAACCAAATATAGATTAAACTTTTTTAAAATCATCACATAACCAATAGTATCCCACTTGTACTAGATCCAATCTCTAGTGCACCTTAAGTCCAAGTGATATAACATGAGCTTTATGTTTTTTTTGTGAAAGTGTATTTGTCAAGGGATCAACAATGTTGCTTTCAGTTGGTACTATTCAAATCTTAATATTTCCTCATTGTATGATCTCACTTATGAGATGGTAATGCCTAAACATGTTCTTAGAATGTTGGTGATATGAATTCCCTAGCTTGTGTAATAGCTCCATTGTTGTCACAATAAATCTCTAGTTATTCTTCAATGGTTAGAACCAGTCAGAGTTCATTAATGAAATTATTGACCCATACTACTTCCTTTGTTGCATTGGATGAGCCAATTTACTTGGCCTCTAATGTAGAATCAACCACTTTCTCTTGTTTGGAACTTTTCCATCTTATATCTCCACCTTTAAGAAAAATACAAATCTTGATTATGATTACTAATCGCCCTTGTCGAATTAGAAGCTTGCATTAGTGTAACCATTTGAAACTAACTCTTCCTCACCTATTTCAATTAAAAAATTAGCCCCTAGTTCTTCTCAAGTACTTAAGGATGTTCTTTACTTCTATCCAATGACCATCATCGAGATCTTACTAGTACATGTTCGTCATGCTCAAAGCATACAAGACATTTGGGTGTGTACATGTCTTTGCATACATGATATATTTAATTGACTAGGCATATGAGATATTACTCAGGTGTGCTCATTTTCCAAAGAGCCGAGATATTGAGAATTTAGAGAGACTTATTCCATGTAACATGGGTAAGTTTCCTCACTTATAATATTGCATGCTAAACCTCTTTAGCATTTTGCCAATGTATTTACTTTGGTTTAGGTCAAGAATCCTTCTAAATCTACCTCTGTAGATCTATATTATTAGTATAATGGATGCTTCACCTAAGTCCTTCATGAAGAAGATTGAATAATGCTTATTCATCACTTTTGCATTGTGGGTTGTTTCCTAGTTTACTCATTTTGCTTGCTAATTGCATCATGATTTGCTTAGTTTCATCAATTTTGTCTTTGTTCCTAAATATTAAGATTTTGACTAATTTCCTTGCTCTGCATATGAAAACACACATCAATGCCAAATCATTCAAAAGTTCATTCCCCATTCTCTAGTTCAAGATCCGTGAGCAAATTCACATCAAATTGGAGTTTAACAACACTTTCAAGCATGTTGATTGGGTGATTAGATCTTCTAGTCAAACAACCAACTTGCCCATCCCAAAGAACTCCTAGGATGACCCCTAGACTAGGAAATATGCCTCACTGATCATCTTAGCAAAAGGTCACCCAAAGTGACAAAGACTTTGATATTTTTCAAAATCAAGTGATTAGGAGGCCCATCATCCAGGTCTACCGATCCACCTGTAGCATAATGTCTCAAAAGATTCTAAGATTGACCAACATCTCTTGTTGATCATCTAGCCAATTAAATTCCCAAATTTCTCTGTCAGTTTCTTCAATGGTTCTTAAAGGACATCTAGTTGACGGATTCCACATGATGATCGATCAACTGGCCACGATTCCTTCCAAGTCAGAAATTCACACAACTCCAATTTTCTAACAAACCGGGCAATCCCCTCATGGGATCGATCGACCAAAAGATCCTCTAGAAGCATCGTTAGTAAGAAGATTGTCCAATTAGTTAGTATGGTCAGGTGACCATAACGTCAACGTCACATTACCATGTAAGTGATCAGATGACCAAACCACCTGGTCGGTCGATCATCATGATAGATAGAGCGACTTTCCCAGTCACCAACTGGATCTATTTTCTAAATAAAAAGAAAATGTGATTAATTGTCAAGAATTCTATTCTCTCTCACACCAGAGCATGTTATAGAGCAAGGATCTGAGAAGGCGACAAGGTGGGAGAATATCCTAATAGAGTTTTATTTGTTCATTGAAGCCAAATTAGACTGCAGTACTTAGAGACCTTTGGGTGCTTCTCTCTTCTCCATAAGTGACTCAACTTCTCCTCTCTCCCTCTCTCTATTTGTATATGCATTATTTCTTTGAACATGAGTGAGTATACATGTAGAGTATCCACATAGAACATACTCCATCTTGGTTGTTATGATTAACTATTTTCCATTTATTTTGTCCTTACTTTTTGATTTAATCGCTCATCAAGCATGTTTGATACAAGCGTAAGTGTAGAGACCATGAAACTAGGTTTAGATTGTCGAACGGGAATGTAGAAATTTAGATGTGATCACATAAATGATCCTATAGAATGACTAAATCATGAACTATGGGTAACAAGGCCTCGATCCCATGGGGGATTTAGTCCTAATTTGATCCATTTTCTAAAAGGAGTGGATTCATTGGTCCTATTTTAATTGTTGAGGCATTATTGAGTTGTAACAATTGAGATAGGCATGTAGGTGATGGTGGTGAAACCCATACGTCCCAACATCTTTCTATGTTGATTTCAACCCTATTTTTATTTGTTCTTCTCTCACAATATTTAACTTGGTCATTGATTGTAATCATTATAAAAAAATTAGATTTAAACATTCTTCTCAACAACTAGTTTGATGTGATTTCTTAAAACATTTTCCTTCAGTATTTGACCTTTTATTATACTACAATCGATCTGTTTCACTTGCCCGCAAGTTAGTTGTGTTTGTGTTAAAGGTTATAAAAATGAGGATAGTCCTTCTTAGGGAATTTTTGTGTGCAAATAACTTGCATCAAAGGTATTTCCTAACCATGTCTTAACCAACTATAGAGTAGGAACGTCATTTCCTATTAATACTATGTCATCTACATACAATATAAGAAACACAATCATACTCCAACTAACCTTCTTGTAAACACAAGGTTCATATTCATTTTGAATAAAGCCAAATTATTTGACTATCTCATCAAGATACACATTCCAACTCTGAAATGCTTCTTTCGATCCATAGATTGACCTATATAGCTTACATACTTTTCCAACATCATTTGGAGAAATAAAACCCTCAAATTGTGTGATATACTCAACCTCAAGAAGAGTCCCATTAAGGAATGCAGTTTTAACATCCATTTTCCAGATTTCATTATTGTGATAAGCTTAATGGAAAGCATGATAATGATCAATATAACCATGGCAACTAGTGAAAAAGTGTCATCATAGTTAACACATTGAACTTGTTTGAAACCTTTTTCTAACAATCTACCTTTGTAGATTTTTACATTACCATCCATGACAATCTTCATCTTGAAGGCCCATTTGCATCCTATGGGTTTTACCCTTTCAAGTGGATCCACCAAGGTATGTACCTTGTTGGTATACGTGGAGTCCATCTTATATATCATGGTTTCAAGCCATTTCTCAAAATCTAGTCTCTTAATAACCTCATTGAACTTTGTTGGGTTATCATCATCATTATAGACCAACACATCGTCTTGTTGAGTCATGTGAAATCCATATCTCTTGTCTCAAGATTTTTCCTATAGATCTTTGAGGTTCTTGTGCTACAATAGGGAATTGAGCTCCAACAATAGTTTTTGGATCTACTTGTTCCTTATAAACCTCCATAGGTTCAATGTTATTTTATTGGTCTTGAACTTCTTCAAGTTATTTTTTCCTCCCACTGGCTCCTCTAGAAATGAATTCCTTTTCAAGGAATATAATATATCTGGCAACAAAAACTTTGTTGTCAGATGGAACATAGAAGTGCTAACCCTTTGTTTTCTTAGTTTATCCAACAAAGAAACATTTATCCGATTTGGGTCCAAGCTTTTCACAGAAGTGATTCTTGACATAAGCTTCACAAACTAGAACCTTCATGAAATATACATTGGGGTGTTTCTCATTCCATAACTCATATGGTTACTTTTCAAGGTATATAGGGCAATTTCTCTTCCAATGTCCAACCTGGTGACAATTGTGATAATTGCCTCCCTTACCCATCCTCCTTTTTCCTTATTCATAAGACTTTTGGCCATCTTTAGAACCTCTCTTAGCTTTGGCTTTTCCCTTAGAATTTACATTTCCTTTGTTGATCATCAACACAAAATTTGGGCTTGTCTTTCAGTTGCCCCTCAACTGTTCTCAACATGTCGCTCTGTTAACGGGTTAACAAAATTGTCCGTGATGTAACTCATAACAATTTTTTTGTATGAATCTGAAAATAATTGTAGGATCACATACATGGAAAACTCTTGGCCCAAGAAAATCCTATCTTACAAGACTTTCCACATATCCAATTAATGTGGGTACATGGGGTACAATTGGATCACCTTCCGACACCTTGCACTTAGGAAATGCCTTGGAGATATCATACCTCTCTTTCTTTTCTTATGCTTGATACATGTTCTTGAGATGTGTTATTATATCAAAAACATACATATTCTCATGTTTCTTCTGAAGCTTATGATTCATGGAGCATAGGAAGAGGCACTTGATGTCCATGGCCTCATCAGATTGCTTCTTATGTGAACCCTTTTCCACCCTGGGCACTCTCAGATTTTGTTCATTAAATATTGGTGTGTCTAGTACATAGAGCTTATGCTCATGTGTGAGAACAATCCTTAGCATCTTGAACTAGTCTTTGAAATTATCCATTTATTTTTCCTTTCCCAATGACCAATCACTATGAAAAAGGATTATTGATTATGTCCACCATTGATCTACATAGAGGATATTTTTCACGAGTCAACAAATTGATTGAAAATTAATTTTGATTTCGAAAATATGATTTGATGTAATTTATTTGGTCTTTGATTAATTTTTCTCCCTCTATTTTACTCAAATCAACAATGCTCACTATTAACTCAAAGATTACAATGAGAAATCTTCTAATAAGCCAAGATCTAAACTAAAATACATTACATCACGAGTCAACTATAGTTGGTTGCTCACAACTTAACTATTAATGCATGTAAAAGTTATCAATTACATCATATAGAATTCTTGGATAGAGTGTTGCACAACTCTGTGTTAATAAATTATCATATGAAATATATGCCATCTTTATGCCTCTAGGTGCTTACATCCATTAAGATCATCTAGTTAAGTCCAACCCAAGGCCTATATAATAAGATATGTACCATGTCGAGGAGACCCACATACATATTATCACACTTCCCTAAGGTATACGACGCACCATGTTTGGGGTGCCCACACTTAGTTGAACAAGGTTTTCACTTGTACTGTACTTGGAAGGCATCTTCAAGATTGCTATTATGCTTATATATATTTGTTTGTGTGTGTGTCTATATATATATATATATATATATATATATATATAAAGTGTGTGTGAGTGTGTGTGTGTCTATATGTATCCTTATGTATCCACTCACTATTACATATACATTAGTATACACATCATATACCATAACAATCACCACATGTGATAAAATATGATATGACAACTAGTACAACAACTTGAGCCAACAAGTTTTGTAGAAAAACAACCAAGAGTTCAAATCTAATGTAACCCTAAATCTTTCCTTTTAGGGGTTCCAGTCTCCTAAACAGACAAACCAACCAGCTGAATGGAATTCCCTATTTTGGGACAGATGCTTTACATGGTTCCAAGTCACTCACCTGGGCAAGCTAGTTGATGAACCGGTAGTCCATATTTTGGGCAGTTCTTTTGTCATTGGTTGATTAGCCATCTTGTCTTGATCACTAACCCTCCAAGGACCATCCTTTTAAGTGTGGGTGTGTAACATTCCAAAATTTCTAGAGTAATTTAAAATTTAGAATGTAGTTTTTCTTAAATAAGAAATAGATGAGGGTCTTAATGCAAAAAGACTGTGAAATAAAATTTCTTAAAAGGTAATGAAGTGAGGGGAATAAAATGAGACCCAAGATACATTTTATTTCATATTTACATTATGTGTTACAATTAACTCAGAGATATAAATATTGGTTTTCCTTTTCTCTCTCCTATTCTTGGAAATGCTTAAAAGAAATAAAAGACAAACGGAAAAGAATTGGAATTTGAAAAATATAAATGTGAAATAGATTGCTTGCACAAAAACTTTTCCTTTTTCCATTTTATAGTTTTAATATATGGAGAAAGTACAACTACTCTATTTTTCTCTCTCCTTCCACGAAAGTTGTTCAAAATAGCATAGAATATATATGGCATGGGTAATAACTTATTATCTAGAATTTTGGCTCTAGAAATCACAAAGGAAAGTCATTTTCACAATATCTAATCAATTAATGCATTAAAGTTAAAGTTAAATGACTAATAGGGAATTGTGTGGATATCTCTAGAAAAATAGGTTGAGAGTAACCAATGGGCATAATTTGATCCTAACTTGCACCCAAAAGAAATAATATAACTAAATAAAACTACTTGTCAAGTTTGAATGGAAAAAAGATTATTATATACATTAAATGAATCAAATAAGGAAATTACTTAAGAGGCAAGAAAAGGGTGTCACCTTTCGATTTTGGCCCCAAATCATGCCCACAAATATATTTAGACACTAAGATCTTTCCTATAAAATTAGGGACCAATTGGAACTAAGGAGAAGGAGATATGAATTTAACAGGTTTTCATAAAGTGAGAAGGAATAAGGAAATACATTAAATGTCATTGGTATTAATCCAAATAGGAAACTAGGGCCCAACCCTTACTTTTGTCATGTGGCCTTGTGACCGTTGGATCAAGATCTTATGACATCTAAGTTGTCTCCCACCTTCATTCATAAAAGGAAACAAGGAACATTTGTTCCTTTTTTATTTCTCAACTTCTCTCTCTCTCTGTGTGTGTGTGTGTTTGTTGTGCATGCCTAAAAATACTCCCAATGAGTCATGTAGGAGATTTCACATCATACTACCCAAGGTTCTAGCCCCTTTAGAAGGCTATCGAGATTTTCCCAAATCGACAGACCCCTCGACGACCCTCTCAAAGGCCCTAGGCTATATATAGGATAGATAACCCCCCTGTGATGATTCTTTTTCCTTCAAGAGACCCTTCTTGACGTCTTGGTCCTCTCCCTATCCTCAATTTCTATCACAGAACTAGAATCCCAGTCCCATGAACCAAACGAATATCAAAGACAACATGTGGAAGCATGAAATGCTTAGCATACATGAACAGATAACAAGATAAAGGCACAATTCATAATCTCAACAATCAACAATATATATTAAGAAACATTGTTTATTACAAGCTTTCAATTACAAATTCAAGAGTAAAATTTTACCAGTCTGCTCATGTATACTAGGGATCCTACAACAAAAACACCTAACATAGATCATCAAGACAATCAACTTCTAGCCATATCTAAACCTATAAAATATGTGAACAAGGCGAGTCAAGCACATGAGGTACCGAGTACAGGGCTAAAAGATACATATACATACACTTTGCAAAATTTGAAAAGATTTGTAGAAGTAGAATAAGAAATGAACAATTTAAGTATTTAGCAAAATGATAGCTCATGTTTTATGTTATTTCCTCCAATTATACCATCATTTCATGCGTTCATCAATATCATGTATTCGTAAGGACTTTTATGGACAACTTCTCACTAGAAGAGTCTATGAGGGTGCTTAAGATTAGCTAAACCTTTTATCAATGATCTGCCCTATTTTGATAACTCAAGTAGGATGCCCATCCTCATGTCCTTACCCCAAAACTTCAGGAAGGTGCATGAGGTTTGTATAATTGAGTTTCTATATTATGTTTGTAAGTTATAAAACACAACTCAAGACAAACATCGAGTACAATACTAGAGTACCACATGGAAATATTTAAGCAAGTAAACAAGCATACTGATGTATCATAGTTCAAGCAAGAAATCCATAGTGATATAATTATTAAATCCCGTACATGATTTAGAGACTCATAACTTAACTTATCCTTGATCATCTAGCCATAAGCAACACCTGATTAACAACAATATTACATGCATGCACTAGATTATTGGCATTAACCATAACTAGATTCATTTTAGGGTTTTGACCAAGTTAGGTTCATAGTTGATCAATTACTTATTGGATCCTCTTCTAGTGAATTAGATCTCTTCATTAAGGCACAGTCTAAGTTTCATATCATTATGAGGTTCCATGCACTTTATATGCTCATTACAAGGTTCAAGTCACTTATGTACAATTTTTAGTCAAAAGACTAATACAAGGGTAATCAAGATGAAGGTTCATCAAGTCAGGAGATAGAGACATGATATGAGATCAGATCCACAATATGGGACATATAGACTTGTTCACATTCGTGTCTCTAGAGTCCAAACATCATTGTCTCACTTTGGTAACAACACATCAACTCATGTGCACTATTAACCATACACGACTTATATCATTAGGGTCCATCATGACCCAAGTGGGACATCCACACCAAAGGAGTCATAAGGTACTAAGAAACTTTGATTTGATATAGGATATCATAATAAAAAAGGTTTGCATCAACATTGGGGAAAAAGGAAAATAATCAAGCAATATGTGTCACACTAGGTCACCAATAGTGGAACTAGGATTCTGAACATCATCATAGCACAAGGGGTTGATCATAGTCATTTAACTCACAACACATCACGAAATTTACAAATTTTTAGAGATATAATAGAGTTGGATGCATAGGTTAGGTCAAACCCCACATTAGTTCCAAGTTATAATTGAACACTCACAAAAATGGGCATGTTCATGCATTAAGTGTCAAAAGAGTCAACCATAGAAATAGTGATATAAGGGGCTGATATTAAGGTTGAGGAGAAACATATATTACTAATTTGAGGCTGATTAGGCATTATCCATCATTAAGTAGCAAGCTTATCATATTAGGGCAAGTTGTATCACTAAAGGTCCAAAACAAGGCATAAATGCACAATAGAGTCATTATGAGCCATAAGGATGATTAGGACTCCCATTTAATTCAAATATGAACAAAAGTTACTTATTTCACAATTTGGAGGGTGAAAGGTGATTAAGGTCCCAAACTTGATCATGAAAGATCATTACATGTGAATAATATGACTAAAAATAGCATTTTGAGAATAACAGTAAACAAGTAGTAAAATTAGGGTCTGAAACTAGGTCCATAATGTAGATCTTTTTGATAGGATTGATTTGGTATATAGTTTCATATATTTTGGCCTTAGAATGTAGCAGTTATGCATTATAGAAGGGTTTAGGGAGAAACTATAGGGAAAAGAGTTATGGGTGTTACATTAATTTATCATGCAATTTGGACCGTATATCTTCAATCCATCACACAAAATAGGGGTGCACCCCACAACACCCATGTGAATGATGCTATCCTCTCTCTAATGTTGTGGACCTCTCTCTTTCGCTACAAATTTCTCACAGTCGCTCCTAACCACTCACCCTCCTGTGGGAGGCGACTAGTATGGTCTGCCCATCGCCTCGTGTGGTCAGCAGCTATGCATGGATCCCCCGGGGCAATTCCTATGTTCCTCTGCTCGAAACAAGGGACGAATAGGGTAGCATCCCCTCCTCTTTTCCGATGGTCGTTGTGCCAGCAGTAGCTCAACGGGAGTTTTCTCAGGACAGCCAGAATCCACAATGCGACGACCATAACCCTGCATCCCCTTGCCATCAGTCTCCACGTCATTCCAGGTTGCAAGGAAGGGTGGTGGCACCGAGCAACAACCTACTAGCCATGGAAGAGCAAGGTAGGAGAGGGGAACAACTTGGAACAAAGCAGATAGGGAAACACAAAGTGAAGGAAAGAGGAACAGATAGAAGAAAGGAGGGGTCAAAGGGGTTGTTGTGGGTGCCTTCTCTATAGCGACATACAACAGACGCTGAAGAAGAAGAAAAGGAGAAGAAGGCTAGTGGCTGAACATGGGTGGAAAAGAAGAAAAGGAGTCAATACAGTGTGAGGGCATGGGTTTAGGGTTCTTTTGCAACCATCGTGGGGTGTTCCATTATATCCTAGGGTCTTAGTTCACATCTTCCTGATTTGGGTGTAGATGCTAGAGGAATAGTAAAGATCCATTGTGCCTTACCCAAAGAGGAAGGGAAGGAGGCGATAGACCATGCATATGTCTCTATTGGGATTTGCCCATCAGTGGGCCTAGGGGGTCTAACCCAAATCTCACTTAAAAGGGACAAAAAGAACTAGAAATAAGATAAATCAATACCTCTTCATATATTCATAACTTTTGATTCTAAAGTCTGATCAAGATAATTTTTGTGTCGTCGGATTCATAATAAAAAACTCTATAGTTTGACATATATTGGTGTGTGAAAGAAAATTATTGACAATATATAGGTGTAAAATTAGTTGCAAGTTGGTGATATGTTAAAATGTGTCATTGTATTCAATGTTACTACAGGATGACTACAAATAAAAGTGTGGCTCCTATTTCATTTCTCAAATTAAAGTTACATATTGGGAAACTGGTCTTTGATTTAACAAAATCGAGGCATCTCTACATTCCAACCATGGAATTGACATAAAGTTGAGTAATATGACACTTGATAATAGAGAAAGTCTATAATGGAGGAGTGAGAAAAAGTCAAGTCGTCACATACTTCCCTCCTTGAGATAAATTTCATCCTCAAAATTCATCCAATATCATAGTTGAAGGTTGAAATCCATATTCATCATGTATTGGGTAACAAAATCATGTGTTAAAGCATATGCCACTATGGGGTGCATACTTAGGTTTTCTTTGTCGAGAGTGTACCCATCCCCATCATATACATGTTACTATGTGTTTATCACGATATTACATTGTCTTTGACATTAGGGTTCCATAATCCTTATCCTTATTGCATTAGGATTTTTGTACAAGTTTTCTTATGAGTTTCAAGGTGTGATATCAAATCTATGTCATCGTTTCTCAATCGAACATGTTCATCATCATAATTTTCAACTGTATTATCATTGAACATGTATTTCATCATTATACTAGATTGCATGCATGTTTAGCTTTTCCCTAAAAAATCCTAGAACTTCCCCCATTTATGTTCGCCATTTCTCATTATGGATCTAAAACTAAGCAATTTATTCATCATTCTTATTTGATTTAAGACTCCAAGAGCATTGTCATATTGATGTAATCATCATTTTTTTCTAGGTATGAGATTAGGCATGTTTCCCCTTATTATTCAAGCTAAGATATCTAGGCATAATCATATTGAGTTCATGATTTCAAAGCTACATCATCCATGTATGATATGATTTCATATTAGGTATAGCTTATGAGAACGACTTGTCGTACATATATCAAATTTTAACGTAAGTGAGATTATCTTCTTACATCATGCATTATCTTAAGAAACAACACTATTATCAACATCCAAGTTTTATAGTCATCTCACTTGTTTCTGAATGGATCTCTACAAGCTCAAGACACTCAAGCTACGACCTACCTATGTCCAACAAGACATGCTAACCACAACCATCTATCCATAACAAACTTTTCTTTTTACCCAACTCTCAAGAAATAAGGGCAACCACTAGATTCCTTTGCCTACAACCACTTACCCAAGTATGAGGCTCATCATGGATATCACATATCATGTACACAATACTACAGGAAATGTTTTTTAAAATAGTTCATTTTTCCATTTTACAACAGGTGTTAACCATTGTATTAGATCGCGTGGTCTTATGGGGGGTGCTTTATACAACATGTGATCGCATGTTGTAATACATATATTTTATACAATAGTTAAAACATGTTGTCTTTTGATGAATGGCCTATTGTAATATGGGTATTTTACACAACATCTGGTGCACCCGTTGTAATATATATTATACAATAGTTGAACCACGTTGTCTTTTGCTAAACACACCCATTAAAAAACATGCGATTCTCCCATTGTAATATATATTATACAACAGTTGAAGCATGTTGTCTTTCACTAAACACACCCGTTGTAATTAGTAGGTTTATTACAACATATTGTGCACTTGTTGTAATATACATGTTTATACAATAGTTGAAGCATGTTGTCTTTCCATACATTCAACCATTGTAATAGGATTGTTAATACAACATGGTGTGTCTGTTGTAATATACACATTTTATACAACATGTTATGCATGTTGTAGTTCACTAGAAACACCTGTTGTAATAGGTGTCTTTTTTTCGAACACGCCTGTTGTAATAGGTGTGGATAACACAACATGTATTGTTTGTTGTATAATCATACATTTTACAATATATTATTAATTGTTGTATTTTATTAGAGTTTGATAGGTCATATATATATATAATTATATATATATATATATATAATATCAAGAATATGTGTAAAAACTATGGGGTTTTATTCATCTTATCCCTAATAAGGCAAATTCAAATATAGGAAAAATTGTCATACAACATTGGGTAAGCTTACAAATATGGATACAAATGAGAATTCAGCGATTCTTGACCTCTAACAACACAATTTGGGCATCATCAAAGTTTTAAATAAAATTGTGTACAACAAATACCAATGACAAATTCTTTGAGGTATAAGACACAATTAGATCTCTTCAAGACATTCATACGAGCAAGGTCCATGTTGTCTTGTATGATTCTGGCTTCCCTTGTTGGCATCACCGTTGGACAATTTCCCATCGTAGGACAATTATTATCATGTAGTTTCTTCTCAACATGAAGATCTGATCACTTGCCAATGAATGAGTTCTTCTATCTCCTTACTGAACCATAAAGTTTTATAAAATACCTGAAAAGGATTTCAACGTCACATTAAAAGTTGTGAACATACTCTTAATATTAGGTATGCATGCATATGAATCATCCAAAGAAAGTGAATATTCAATTTTAACATGTACAGACTTAAATTGGCGTGCTTCTCATCGGAAAGAAAAGATATAGTCAGGTTGATAAACAAATGTGCAACGTGAATTGTGAGTATTAATATTAAAATACAATGTTATACTTAATGGATCTACGTAATCATCCTCTATTTTCCAATCAATAATTGAAGATTATAGTATATAAGACTGTTTGTATCCAATCACCAAAAATGAAAAGAAACGGAAATGCAAGCAATTTTACTAATATTAAGCTCTTCGTACAGTTTCCTTCCATAAATATGAATCATATACAAATATTAAATAAACAATTAATGGTTATTTTCATGTTTCCGAAGGAGTCAGGAGGCTATGTTGTATACTCCACCCTCCCCTACAAGTCTCCAGAAAAGGACAAAACTTACAACAAGCCTAATATAAATATTTTATATCCACGCCATGATCCCTATAATACTAGGGAGGAATTTCTATATCCATTACATAGTCTTGCACGTGTTAAAAGGACTAACCCATCAACACCCTTTTGGCCTATCATGTGTTAATAGAAAGTAACTGTAAGATCTGAATTCAATAGCCTATTAATTCAAACAAAACTGCTCAATTTGATAAAATGTTCATAACTCAGATTAGTAGAGGAAGAAACTGATGGACAACAACTTTTAAGATTATAATATCTAGTTTATATAAACACAGCAAAACAGACAACCTGCACAAAGAGGGAAAATGTGTTAAGAAATATTTCTTTCCTTATAGATACACACATTTAAGAAAACATTAAATACCGTTGAATTATATTGTCTGAAAAGCCTATGTTACAGATGACTATGCATAGGGCTAGTCTAATACTAGGTTTATTAAAAAAGGGTTGCTAATATAAACAATATATGCACCATTCAGTTATTAGATAGATCATAATGAGAAATGATTAGTAGGTAGATATATTTCACTACAACAGTCACTACGACATCATATATTTAGATACACAATTTGGTGAGTTCCATATTTTTTATATTTAAAGACTCAGTTTTTAAACTATCATGTATTCACATAGTCATGTTTATAACAAAAAGAACTAGAAAAACGAGCCTAGAAACTTACTGTACATTGTCCTCGAGATATGATGTCAGAAGACATGTCATTTTTTCATATCTTCCTCAGCTTGAAAGATTTTAGCTAACTATAAGTTCAAATGATGGTTTAGGGAATCACATCATCACCAGCCAATGTCGACTCTTTTATTGATTACCCAAGATTAATTGAAACATAAGTAAAAGATCAATTTGATTTCTAGAGCAAATCATATATGTTTTGTTATAAAGAGTGCATGTTATAAGAATAACATGTCTCACAAAAAAGCAGTAGACAAATGTGTATTCTCTCTATCTTTTAGAATGACAACTGCACCTAAAGCAACCTACCAAATAGGTTGGCTCACACTTCACAACCAACACAATAGAAGAGACCAACAAAGAATTAGCAAGAGTAACAACCAAGAACATGTAGAGTATCACCAAATTTAAATCTAATTTAAGATGCACAATAATTTATTTACAACAGTGGTTATTATAAAATTGTCATGATGTGTACTTTATTTTATGGGCCTTAATTCATTGTTATATATTTCACGTTCTAGGTTAGATGCATTTATTCTATAAACTAGAATGATTACATTCTAGATGTTGGGAACTCACCAAACGGTGCAATGATTCAAGAAAAGAAATAAATTAGAGGAATCTTGGCTTGAAACATACTTGATAAAATAAAATCAGTATTTTACCCAATGATTACTGTTATGAGCCACGTTGAGGTTAGCCAGTAAATACCTCAATTAGCATGAAACACCTTGATTAGTGTTGAGTATATTATTAAATAGCATGGTTAATCAAGATAAGCTATGTCATGAATCAATAGTTGAGATTTACTCATATGAGATAATTGATGATGATAGCAATGTTGATTATTAAGTTCATTAAGTTGAATTAAGTACTTGCTGATGCGTTGAGTTCTTTGATCAAGTGAGACAGTACAATTAGCATGATTATTTGCTTTGAGATTGTAGTGGATTCCGTGCTTGGCAGTTTGCAAGAGAAATCACTCGAATCGGACATTCGAGGCAAATGTTATGACTGTTTCAAGGATTTTGGACCTGGCTGCAATTTTTCCCAGTAATTGATTTATTTTTTTTCCTTTAAGAGGGTCGGCTACCCCCTCTTCTTCCTTATTTCTTTCTGATATATAAGTAGCGAGGGCGGCGCCCAGCGCTTGAGCATAGCGGACAGGGGGGATCGCATGGGCGATTTGAGCGCCCATATCCCCGATCCTGCAGCGCCAACTCCTTCTTCTCCTCCGTTCACCCTCCTTCTTCCTCTTCCTTTCCTTCCTTCCTTCTCCTTCACCCCGCCCTAGCAGGCGCCGACCTGCAAAGCTGTAGCTGTGCTACTGCACGGCTCTGGTTAGAGGCCCTTGGGTGCACGAAATAGCAAGTATGGGCCAGCTCCGAGCTCGGCTAAGAGGAAGGAGTAGGAATCCGCAGCCACCCGCCCACCTAAGCTAGCCGCCTAGCAACCTTGACCACCGGCAAGCAGCAGCAGGTTGCGGCTACCGAGCTTGGCCTGGAGGGGGCGATCTTGGTGTGCCTGAGCAAGGAAATCCTCCCTTGAGCTCCGAATTTGAGAACACAACAAAGGTGCGCAATTCCTAGCCACCAGTCAGCCATTGATTTAGCCTGTATTCAATCAATACGTGAAGGAGTTCTCTGACAGGTTGCTGGAATGTGAATAGAGCAATTAAAGGTTGAAGACAACCTAGAATCGCCCAGAATCAGGCCTTGGACGCATTTCCGGATGAATCCGGATAGTCCAAATGAATGTGAGTAGGGTTTCATTTATTTATCATTAATAAACTCAGACATTTGAATATTTTCTGTTTTGGGCGCGAATTACGCTGATAGCAGGCGTTATCAGGCGTCGGGCAGTATTTGGCGTCGCCCGACCTTTTTAGTTCATAAAATGCTTCTAGACACTGTTAGATGATTAAATTTAGCATTTGAAAAGTATGGATTGAATCAGTAGATTTATATGGTTCATTGGAACCTAAATTGCTCATTTGAATGTTGATATTAGAAATTCATGTCTGAAAATGGTATGATTTGGGTATGAACCCAGACAATGAAGATTTCTGATAAATTATCAGATGTACGATTTCAAAGTTGATATGAATAAATAAAATATGCATGAAAACCCTAATTGCATATATCTTTTGACGTTAATGTGTAAATTGATATTTACATGAAATGGCACATTTCTCTGAAATATCACCAGAAATTCTCAAGTATTGTTATTAAATTGTATTGTGATATGTAATTAACTCTTAATTGAGTTAAGTGATGCACAAACCAGGATTTGGGTTAATGTGCACGTTTTTTGAGAATTTTAGAGAATTGATAATTGTTGAGTATGATTCTCATATGTGAAGTAAATTTCTTTAATTTGTGCAATAAGATGTTCCATTGCGTAAATTCGCTATGTATGTGCCAAATTGAAATAAGTTGGGTTATTTATGTATTTCTAATTTTCCTGAATGCATGGTATGAGAATTTCTCAGAAATTACAATGATTTGAAATATATTGCTCTGTCGGTTTAGAATGACAGTGTATTGTGATCTGATATGAAATCAGTAAATGTGATATTCCTGTTTAAATGTTTATATGTTAATCAGTTAATAGACTTAGGTGCCCTAACACCGTAGAACCCCTTTGAGAGGTCTGCTTCTTAGGGGTGAAACTCGTGTTCAACAATAATCTATGTGGAGTCACGGTGGCACGAGGACAGAGAGGCAGTGTTCAACAATAATCCGTGCGGAGTCACGGTGGCACTGGAGTAAATAGGGGTTATTCAACAATAATCCGTGCGGAGTCATGGTGGTAACCCAGTGAGACTCTCCGCCTATGTGCTCAGGTTAGAGGAGGAGTCTAGAGCACTCAGAGTTAGTGCAATGAGGCCGGAGAGCCTGTAGGCCAGAGAGCCTGTGGTCCTGTAGCAGAACAGGGCTGGCAGTCAGACTTAGCATTTCCCGGGTGTGTCGCTAAGTCTTGTATGGTGGGATCGTAGTTCGCTACAGATCTTTGTATGCAGAGTACACTGCATATGATTAGGGCATAATAATATAAAAAAATGTAATCATATAGGATCACAGTAAACTTAATATGTTGAGAGATTTGAATTTTTGTGCCAATTCTCTATAATTGTTTATTTGTTTAAAATATCTGATGTTGCATAGAAATGAAATTGTTATCTGTAAATCTGCTATGTCATTAGAACTGCCCTGCTTAGTACTGCACTTATCTTTATTTCAATTTTATATATCTGATGAGTTGTTTAGTGATAGCTAAATGAAATGCTATTCACTGAGCGAGTAGGCTCATCCCTCTACTTGAACATTTTCAGGTCAGCGACAGTTCCAGAAATCTGAAAGATCTTACTACCCTAGTCAGTAGAAGGTATATGTAGTTAGTTAAATAGTGGTCTCTTAGTCCTTTCCCCTCGGTCCTTGGGGCATGGTGTGGGTAAGAGAGAGTATGTATGGCGAATGTGTAAAAGATGTAAATTAACTGTTATGTTTACTTTCTGTTAAACAATGTTACATGTTGTAAACTATGTTTATGTTCTCTAGCCAGATTAATTGAAATGCTTCCGCAATAGTTTATTATGTTTTAGTTTACAGCAATAATCCGGATATCATTACGAGGTTTTAAAAGAAAAAAAGTTCTCAGTGATTTGTTTATGTGATAATCCCTCTGTCGCGCCCTAATCTCGTGATTAGTGGTTAGTGTGAGATCGGGGTGTGACATCTTGATATCAGAGCATAGGTTGAGTATATGAATACTCTAAGTCAAGGTCAGGGGACGATAAGAGACCAATAGGATTAGGACTTAAGTGTCTTCCTTCTAACTGTAATTTTCTAATAGGAAGTGTTCTGTTATACTATTGCAGATGGCAGGAAGAGGATGTGGTCACGAGAACCAAGTAGAGAGCTTAGGCTGAGTCATCAGGGATCATTAGGATCAAAAGATAAAGTTATAAGTGAGGAAAATAAGAAGTGATATGTCTTTAGCTCTGGGAGGTCTGAGTGTTTAGATACCCTGGCCAGGTGTCTGAATACTTAGATTGACCAGTATCAAGCTACTCTGTCTATTCTTCTCTGGATGCCCTGGCCAGGTATGCAGAGGAAGGATAGGCTAGAGAGAAACCCTAGAAATCTTAGGGTTAAGAAACTAGAAATTTATGCAGGAGTAAGAGATTAAACATAGGATGTGATGCAACTCTTGCTTTATATTGCTTATTTGATTGGAAATCATTAGAAATGCTCTTATATGTATGGATTTAGATTTTCAGTTTATAGAATAAATATGCTTCTTTTATATTGTTGTGTGTCATGAAGTGATTTAGTTATTGTTTATATTCTTTGTATTAAGTATACCGGAAGTTATGTTTAAATGAGTTTGCCCTAAGTGGATATTCTTTCCACATGTTTGAGATTAATAGGAGTTGGTTAATCCTGAGTAGCTCTTGGCTTCAGGACTACAGGTTCGGCCTGGTCCGGCTGGCAGGATGCATTACTGAGATCTAATGACTCCTATTAATAATATAATAAAAGTAGATTCTGGATAATTTAGACCTGAATCATGGTGAAAAATGTATATACACTAAGATGTTGAGATATAAGAGAAAGATTAGAACAACTCAGAATTAGTTGGAACTGATATCGGAGACCCAACATTGGGACCTCATATGAGCAATCCTTAATTAGAAATAAAGGAACACAATAAGGGTCAGATTAAATTTAATGATTAGGTGAGAAATACCCTTAATGGTACTAATCAATAATGCATAACAAATGCATGGATCCAATACATGATTAGTAAACCCTAGTGGAGGGTGTATCATTGTGAACCCTGGTTGAGGGTGTATCCTTGTGAACCCTGGTTGAGGGTGTATCCTTTTGAAACCCTAGTTGAGGGTGTATCATTGCGATTATTTATAGGCAACTTTATAAGTTATGCCTTAAACTAAGATAAGTCCATATCATGTGAGATAGCTGGACAATTCTAATGTGTGGCCTATGCATTATATGCTAAGGATGAGTATTCTGTGATGGAATGCATTAAGAGGGGAAATACCTTAATACAAGATAAAGTTGGTTAACTCAAGAGGGTCTGAATTAATGAGAAATGGGGAACCCTAACCCTAATTTGGGGAAAAGGGAATGATAAGCCATGTTTGATAGTGAACCCTAATTCCTGGTTAAGGAATGATGGTATTACTATTGTATCACATGATGTGATGAATATCTTGTATGACTGTTATCATGCCTAATAACCATGTAGGTATGATGAGGTGATGAATATAGCCAAGTTTGGGTTGTGACATTTATATAATAAATGATTGATTGGTTTTTGTGTGTGTTGATGTTGTTGTTTCTTAATAAAAGTAATAATGTGTACGGATTTTATGAGCCATGTGAATAAGTTGTTGCCTAGTGAGAGGTGACAAGATGTGAATGGCCTTGTGAGCCATGTGAATAAGTTGTTGCCTAGTGAGAGATGACAAGATATGAATGGCCCTGTGAGCCATGTGTGATGCTTGGGTAACAAGTATCATGTTTATTTGTAGCATTTGTGTTAATAAGTTATGCTAGAGAACTTCGCTGATGTTACATTTATGTTATATATCTATAGTTCGTTGATGATTATTCATATCTGTTGTATTCATTACAAGTAGATGGATGAACTTATGAGATCTAAAGTTTGATTTCAAAATAAGGAAGCAAGGTCACATCACTATAATGCTATGTTACTGATAAGGACCAAACCCTAGAATGTTTAGAGTTGAAGTAGTTCAAGGGATGTCGCTAGTGATTTGACCTTGAATACTAGAATCTCTATAAAACAAGATCATGAGATTTGCACTATGAAAGGTAACCTAGCACTAATAAAATCCAGGGTTTAAAGTTAGCTAATCTGGAAGGTAGATACACAATATGAAAATGACTCAGAGAAAAGAGTAAGATATAATTTTGAAATAAATTCTTACAGTGGTAATAATAAGTAGTAGCATAGAATGAGTAGTACTACGCGATACATGATCTGAAGTTAGTTGTTGTAGTTCATGCTCTTATGACACAGCGTCACTATCTTTATGATGTGATGATAGATTATCATCCTGGAAAGGTGAATGTAGTAGCTGATGCCCTCAGCAGAAAGTTAAGTTCAACAACTGATGCGTTCTCTATGGCATGTTTCGAGAGAGACATGCTAGTAGAAATGTGAAAGTTGAACTTAGACTTAAGGGTGACATAACATAGTGGTTTGATTGCATAGATGCAAGTCAAGCCTACTTTTTATGATCAGATCAAGGAACTACAGTAGGGTGACAGTGGGTTGCAGCAGATCGTACATGACATGACAGGGGGAAAAGACCAAAGTTTAGGTTTTTAGATGATGGTGTGTTGTATTAGCCTGATATGTTGTGTACCTCGAGATAGTGATTTGAAAGAAAAGATTCTTGAGGAAGCACATGCATCGATGTACGCTATGCATCCACGTAACACTAAGGTGTACATGAATCTCAAGGAGTTGTACTGGTCGTCAGGTATGAAAAAGGATGTAGCTGAGTACGTGGCTAGATGTAGTGTGTGCCAGCAAGTTAAGGCTGAGCATCAGAAACCTGCAGGTACCTTGCAATCTCTTCCTATACCAAAGTGGAAGTGGGAACATACCACAATGGATTTTGTGATAGGGTTGTCCAGGACACCCAAAGGTTGTGACTCGATATGGTGATTGTGGATAGACTGACTAAGTCTGCTCACTTTCTTCATGTTAAAGTCAACCTTTGATGTCCTAAAGTTGGCTAAGATATACGTGGATAAGATAGTCAGGTTGCATGGTATTCCAGTTTCAATTATATCAGGTAGAGATCCTAAGCTCACATCCAGGTTTTGGAATCAGTTGCTTTGTGCTTTGGGCATAAAAATTAAGATTCAGTACAACTTATCACCCACAAATGGATGGTCAGTCTGAGAAGACCACTCAGACTCTTGAGGACATGCAGAGAGTAGTTGAAAGCTACACATGATAGGCAGAAGAGTTATGCGGAGAAGAGGCATTAACCTCTTGACTTTCAAGTTGGTGATGACGTGTATCTGAAAGTTCCACCATGGAAAGGAGTATTGAGGTTTGATAAGGGAGGCAAACTGACTCTTAGGTTTATGGGCCCATATCCTATCGTTGAGAGGATTGGACCTGTAGCCCATAAGTTGGAATTTCCATATGAGTTTGCTAATTTACTTGATGTGTTTCATGTAATGATGTTGAAGAAATGTTACCCTGGTCCAGAGGAGATAGTGGACCCAGAACCTGTACAGCTCAGACCTGATGTGTCCTATGTTGAGGGACCAATACAGATAGTTGATCGAAGAAATCAAGGAGCTCAAGAATTGAGATACCGTTAGTGAAGGTTTTGTGGAGAAACCACAACCTAGAGGATGTCACGTGGGAGTTTTGGGTCAGATATGCGTAACAAGTTTCTTTTTCTCTTTTAGGAATTTCGAGACGAAATTCTTATAAGGGAAGGAGATTGTTATGACCCACGTTGAGGTTAGCCAGTAAATACCTCAATTAGCATGAAACACCTTGATTAGTGTTGAGTATATTATTAAATAGCATGGTTAATCAGTATAAGCTATGTCATGAATCAATAGTTGAGATTTACTCATATGAGATAATTGATGATGATAGCAATGTTGATTATTAAGTTCATTAAGTTGAATTAAGTACTCGCTGATGCGTTGAGTTCTTTGATCAAGTGAGACAGTATAATTAGCATGATTATTCACTTTGAGATTGTAGTGGATTCCGTGCTTGGCAGTTTGCAAGAGAAATCACTCGAATCGGACATTCGAGGCAAATGTTATGACTGTTTCAAGGATTTTGGACCTGGCTACAATTTTTCCTAGTAATTGATTTTTTTTCCTTTAAGAGGGTCGGCTACCCCCTCTTCTTCCTTATTTCTTTCTGATATATCAGTAGCGAGGGAGGCGCCCACCGCTTGAGCACAGCGGACAGGGGGGGATAGCATGGGCGATTTGAGCGCCCATATCCCCGATCCTACAGCGCCAACTCCTTCTTCTCCTCCGTCCACCCTCCTTCTTCCTCTTCCTTTCCTTCCTTCCTTCTCCTTCACCCCGCCCTAGCAGGCGCCAACCTACAGAGCTGCAACTGCGCTGCTGCACAGCTCTGGTTAGAGGCCCTTGGGTGCACGAAATAGCAAGTATGGGCCAGCTCCGAGCTCGGCTAAGAGGAAGGAGTAGGAATCCACAGCCACCCGCCCACCTAAGCTAACCGCCTAGCAACCTTGACTAGCGACAAGCAGCAGTAGGTTGCGGCTGCCGAGCGTGGCCTGGAGGGGGCGATCTTGGTGCGCCTGAGCAAGGAAATCCTCCCTTGAGCTCCAAATTTGAGAACACAACAAAGGTGCGCAATTCCTAGCCACCATTCAGCCATTGATTTAGCCTGTATTCAATCAATACGTGAAGGAGTTCTCTGACAGGTTGCTGGAATGTGAACAGAGCAATTAAAGGTTGAAGACAACCTAGAATCGCCCGGAATCAGGCCTTGGACGCATTTCCGGACGAATCCGGATAGTCCAAATGAATGTGAGTAGGGTTTCATTTATTTATCATTAATAAACTCAGGCGTTTGAATATTTTCTGTTTTGTGCGCGAATTACGCTGATAACAGGCGTTATCAGGCGTCAGGCAGTGTTTGGCGTCGCCCGACCTTTTTAGTTCATAAAATGCTTCTAGACACTGTTAGATGATTAAATTTAGCATTTGAACAGTATGGATTGAATCAGTAGATTTATATGGTTCATTGGAACCTAAATTGCTCATTTGAATGTTGAAATTAGAAATTCATGTCTCAAAATGGTATGATTTGGGTATGAACCCAGACAATGAAGATTTCTGATAAATTATCAGATGTACAATTTCAAAGTTGATATGAATAAATAAAATATGCATGAAAACCCTAATTGCATATATCTTTTGACGTTAATATGTGTAAATTGATATTTACATGAAATGGCACATTTCTCTGAAATATTACCAGAAATTCTCAAGTATTGTTATTAAATTGTATTGTGATATGTAATTAACTCTTAATTGAGTTAAGTGATGCACAAACCAGGATTTGGGTTAATGTGCACGTTTTTCAAGAATTTTAGAGAATTGATAATTGTTGAGTATGATTCTCATATGTGAAGTAAATTTCTTTAATTTGTGCAATAAGATGTTCAATTGCGTAAATTCGCTATGTATGTGCCAAATTGAAATAAGTTGGGTTATTTATGCATTTCTAATTTGCCTGAATGCATGGTATGAGAATTTCTCAGAAATTACAATGATTTGAAATATATTGCTCTGTCGGTTTAGAATGACAGTGTATTGTGATCTGATATGAAATCAGTAAATGTGATATTCCTGTTTAAATGTTTATATGTTAATCAGTTAATAGACTTAGGTTCCCTAACACCATAGAACCCCTTTGAGAGGTCTGCTTCTTAGGGGTGAAACTCGTGTTCAACAATAATCTGTGCGGAGTCACGGTGGCACGAGGACAGAGAGGCAGTATTCAACAATAATCCATGCAGAGTCACGGTGGCACTGGAGTAAATAGGGGTTATTCAACAATAATCCGTGCGGAGTCACGGTGGTAACCCAGTGAGACTCTCCGCCTGTGTGCTCAGGTTAGATGAGGAGTCTAGAGCACTCGGAGTTAGTGCAATGAGGCCGGAGAGCCTGTAGGCCAGAGAGCCTATGGTCCTGTAGCAGAACAGGGCTGGCAGTCAGACTTAGCATTTCCCGGGTGTGTCTCTAAGTCTTGTACGGTGGGATTGTAGTTCGCTACAGATCTTTGTATGCAGAGTACACTACATATGATTAGGGCATAATAATATAAAAAAATGTAATCATATAGGATCACAGTAAACTTAATATGTTGAGAGATTTGAATTTTTGTACCAATTCTCTATAATTGTTTATTTGTTTAAAATATCTGATGTTGCATAGAAATGAAATTGTTATCTATAAATTTGCTATGTCATTAGAACTGCCCTGCTTAGTACTGCACTTATCTTTATTTCAATTTTATATATCTGATGAGTTGTTTAGTGATAGCTAAATGAAATGCTATTCACTGAGCGAGTAGGCTCATCCCTCTACTCAAACATTTTCAGGTCAGCGACAGTTCCAGAAATCTGAAAGATCTTACTACCCTAGTCAGTAGAAGGTATATGTAGTTAGTTAGATAGTGGTCTCTTAGTCCTTTCCCCTCGGTCCTTGGGGCATGGTGTGGGTGAGAGAGAGTATGTATGGAGAATGTGTAAAAGATGTAAATTAACTGTTATGTTTACTTTCTGTTAAACAATGTTACATGTTGTAAACTATGTTTATGTTCTCTAGCCAGATTAATTGAAATGCTTCCGCAATAGTTTATTATGTTTTAGTTTACAGCAATAATCCGGATATCATTACGAGGTTTTAAATGAAAAAAAGTTCTCAGTGATTTGTTTATGTGATAATCCCTCCGTCGCGCCCTAATCTCGTGATTAGTGGTTAGTGTGAGATCGGGGTGTGACAATTACAGTCCTTGGTGGAGGTGCAAGGGCAAGAGGGGAACAACCTGCATGGTGAACTGATCTTGGGGAAAGTGATGACTAATAGATAGATCTGGATGGGAAGGATGTCACCGCCTAAGGATCAGATAGATTGAAAAGGGTAGATCATCGAGAACGATGGCTCCAACATAGATAAAAAAATCTATATGAAAGGGAAAGATGATGTAGCCATGGTAGACGAGAGGTACCTAATGGGTGGCCGACCTAAGCCATGGAGACAGTGGCAGCCGCCCACAGGCGGGCATTGCCCCTGTTCTCTCTAGAAGAGAAGAGGCGACAACTAGGGCTGGCCTGGGTGCCAAGAGGAGGGGGAAGGGAGGTGGTGGCCAGGGATCTCTCTTCCTCTATATTTCTGTGATACCATGTGGACAAGTGTATTCATTGTTATTGTTGTGTATTGATATGTACACCCCTCTCCTATATATAGGAGAGAAGGCAATTACAAAGAAGCACATGAAAGCAGATTAAACCATAATGGTCCATGGGAAACAAGCCCATGTACACAATAGATTAACTCACCTATTAACTAAATAGGCTAATATTCTAACACCTCTTGATATTCCTTACTAAAGGATAGGCATATATAAGAAAATTTACTGACTAAACATCCACATATATAAACTACGTCATGACTTTCAAATAGATGTAGTTGTTGTTGCTGACAAGCAATGTGAAAGAGTGATCCATGACATCATTGAAATATCAGATGGCCTTTTACTAAACTTGGTCATTCATTATGAGGAAACATTGATAATCATATGTGTTCATAATTCATATATTATGCTTATCTATTTTTACAGTCCACAAGGATATATGATGGATAAGATAGTGTGTAAGGCACCATGCAGTTAGTGTAGGCTCAGAGGTACAATTATTTTTTTTATCAATAATGGAAAAATCATAAAACATGTAGCATTCAAGCTCTATACTAGTCATGATAACTAAACTAATAGAACAATTAGGTGTAGCCATTCATATGTTACACTAGATATGTTACACTAGATATTCTAGAGTTTTCTTCTTTTTGAATCCATTACTAGGTGACCACAACCTATGATCCCAATATGATTTCCACAGAAGATGAAAACACTTTATTAACTAGTGATGGGTATTAAAGAACCCCTTAATTCATTAAATATGACTTGAACTTGGTCAAAGTAATGAGACTGTCCCAACACGTCCTCCTAATCATCTGGTTTCCTGGGCTAATTGTTGTTGGGTTTTTTTTATTTTCAGTTGGTTCACCTTGGAATTTCTTACAAAGACAACTTGATTTTTCTTATATAATCTCAGTCATGCAAACTTTGTTATTCATAGTTACCCTAACATCAGTTGTTATAAATGGTAAGGATATCCATTTTTCAACCCAACTCAAATGTTATATTTTGGTTCTTCTCACCATTCTTTTGATCATGTGACGCTAACTTATACATTAAAAGTGCTTAAATTTATATTATTCATATGTTGTACTGTGTCATGGATGCTTACCTCCACCTAGACATGTTACATTTAGGTTTTTTACACTATTCCTTTTATTGTGTGACTCTAATCTATTACATTACAAGTGCTTTAATTTATTAAAAAAATTATTTTCTACTACGTTGTGGATGCTTACCTCCACCTAGACAATATTTATTTACATCCACATGAACATTAATAAAAAAAACCTAGACCCAAAATCTTGGTCAACATTAATCATGGAGTAGTGAGCCAATTTATTCGATCACTTGTAGAATAACACCTTGACTAGTGAACAACCAATCATACAACAAAGTTTTCTCATCAATATTCAAATAACCAATGAGATCATGCACCTAAAATTAGTAAGAAGCAGTGCAATTTCCCTTAGACATGCTGAAATATATTGAGATCTTCCATTGGCGTGTAAGATTTTCGCACTAGGTTGAGATCGTTGAAATCGTGTTAGAATAGAAGTTGCAAGGTCAGGTGGTACATAAGTTGTTCCTGCTGATTTGTTCTCGAGTTATGATGAGTAAGTCTAATGAACTACTATGTATCTACATCCAAATCATTTCTCATTAGCTAGCCCATCCAAAGTAGGCAATCAAATAATGTCTATATTGGATATGTTTGTGTTCAAAAATAATAATGGCAACCCAAATACAGATGGATTGTTCAACCACTCTAGAGTGGGGGTCGTCACACTTCCTATAATCTCCACATCTCCACTGCCATAGTGGACTAAGGCATAAGGTGAAATACCTTCTTGTTGAGCATTTTGGCTCCTCATGTCATGCATTCCTTACCACCTTAGTACAAACTTGGGCACCAACTACGGGAGAGTAATGACATAAAGAGTGAAGACAACTTCTATAAAGCACACAGAGTCAAGAAGTAAAGTGTTGGCACATAGGTTGTTTGACCTATGATGGTTCTCACACATCTAGGTGAAAAACACTAGAGGGGGGGTGAATAGAGTTTTTGAATAATTTTAACAATTTATTGAACTCAAACAATCACAATTGAAATTAGAAGAAGGGGACAGGTGTTTAGAGTGGTTCCAACTTTAGCAAATACTAAAGTTGTCAGTCCACTACCCGGTTGCTTACCCAACCGGGATTTTGAAAGTATTTATTTTATTACCTTCTCAAGGATTTATACAAAATACAATACTTTCCTTTACACCCTTTGAACAAACTTCACTTGAAGTAGGTGCACCAACTTTGAGGTAGCCTTCTTGAAGTAACTCCAAGCTCCCCCTTGAAGTAGCCTTCCTCTCTAGAAGTAACCTCCCGTTGCACCAGCCTTCTGAAGTAGCTCAAAGTCACCTTCTTCACCAAGAAGAACTCCACCCTCTCCAATCCGCAACCTCCAACCTAGGAGAAGCAAGGAGAGTACAAACAGTAATAAAGAACAAGAAAGGAAAAAGGAAATTACAACTTATCCTTTGTAGCCCAAGGCTTGATTTGCCTAGATCAAGCGTATAGATCTCCTAACCAAGTGTATGGACTTGTGATTGCAGTGGGTAGGAGATACTAGCCTATAGGACACGAATTATGAGCTAAGGAAGGAAGTAGCCAATTGTCACAAAGCTCAAATTGCTCACAAACAGATTGCTCAAAGTATGCTCAAGGATTTCTCAAGTGTAGCAAGTGTTTTTGAGTGTCCTATGGCTTGTCCTATTTATAGGAATGGCCTAAAAATGCTTAAGGACGTTCTAGACAACTTCTAGGGGTTTCTAAGTGCTTAACTAGCTGTTAGGTACAAGTTTGTTGCTTTAACAACGGCTAATTAATTATTTCTGCAGTTGTTGTCAGAGATCATCTCGGTCGAGGAATGGTCGACCGAGACACCTACTCGGTCGAACTTTTGTCGACCGACAGGCTCTCTGGAACAAGTGATTTGCAATGTCTATCTCCAACTGCCAACTACCTTGTCAGTTGTGTCTAACGGCTACTGTGGATCTTTCTCGGTCGAGAAGATTGTCGACCGAGAGTGTCTCGGTCGAGGAGTTTGTCGACCGAGATTGATCCTGTTTCAATGTTTCAATTTAGGCACTAACTGTATGTATGAGTGTGCATATGTGATCCTATTTGAAGGGAATGACTTATCTAAATGTGGTGTTTAGCTAGGGAGAATCTAACGCTTGGTTTACATGCAATCTAAGTACTTGTACATTATATATTTGTACAAGTTTTTACAAAGTGATTACATTGCATGAAAACATAAACATGTAAGCATATGGATTTCCCTAGTTGCTTTTGTCATCCACCTTAATCCTGCACACTCAAGTAGCTCGTTAGATCAATAAGAATGAAATGTTTGTCATAATCAAAACAAAGGGATTTATAGATGTCCATTTAGCCAACAATCTCCCCCTTTTTGAAGATGACAAACATTTCCAAAAATATAAATAAAGGAAATATAAATCATATGAGTTTCATACCTTTAGATTACCTTTTGTAGCTTTTCCTCTTGTTTATAAGATGTGTGCTTATTATTCCCTTTGAATTATGGAACATGAAATCCAATTCACTATGGAATATAGCAACTTTCAATGTAAAGCCAAGAGTTTATTTATGAAACTCATTGATTGAGTGTTTCCTAATTACTAAGTTTTATATTTATTTCTCCCCCTTTGTCATTTCAAAAAGATATCTGTTTAGAAATAAAAACTCCCCCTTAATTAGATGTCCCATCAAATCTAATGAAAAAGATGTCCATTAAAAAGCCAAAATATCATGATGCAAGTAAGAGTTTTTGTTTAAGTAGCACAAATATCAAAGAAAACGTCTTCCAAAGGAGTGATAAGCAGTTGCTTCCTAATTTTGTTAAATTGATCTAGTGGAAGTGGTTTTGTAAAAATATCAGCCAATTGATCTTCCGTATCAACATGATGAAGGGAAACATGATTCTTGGAGATATGATCCCTTAAAAAGTGATGACGGATTTCAATATGTTTAGCTCGGCTGTGTAAAATAGGATTGTGTGCTAAGTTTATGGCGCTCGTGTTGTCACAAAAAATAGGCGTAGATGAAAGAGTAAAACCATAATCGTTTAATACTTGTTGCATATAAAGCACTTGAGCACAACAAGACCCAACTTCCATATATTCAGCTTCAGTTGTAGATAGGGCAACCGTATTTTGTTTCTTGCTAAACCAAGATACTAAAGCTCTCCCTAACAAGAAACAACCACCACTAGTACTCTTGCGATCAAGGCGACAACCAGCATAATCCGCATCAGTATAAGCTTTAAAATCCAAGGATTGTCCTTTTGGATACCATAAACCAAAACAAGTAGTGTCGGCTAGGTAACGAAGAATTCGTTTTAACTGCTAGAAAATGAGAGTGCATAGGTTGTGATTGAAATCGAGCACAAAGACCAACGGGAAACATAATGTCCGGTCTAGAAGCAGTTAAGTAAAGCAAACTACCAATCATGGCTCTATATAAGGAATCATCAATAGGTTCCCCATTTTCATCCTTATCAATTATAATAGAAGTAGCCATAGGAGTAGTAGCATGTTTGCACTAATCCATCCCAAAACGTTTTAAGAGTTCTTTAGTATATTTTTCTTGGCTTATGAATATTCCGACAGGTGTTTGCTTAATTTGAAAACCAAGAAAGAAAATTAGTTCACCCATGAGGCTCATTTCAAATTCTTTTTGCATAATGTCACTAAATTGTGTGCACAATGAATTATTAGAAGCTCCAAAAATAATGTCATCAACATATATTTGCACAACTAGGAAATCAGATGTATATGTTTTGAAAAATAAAGTAGAATCTGAATTTCCAATAGAAAAATCATTTTCAAAAAGATATGTCTTGAGCCTTTCATACCAATTTCTAGGTGTTTGTTTTAAACCATAGAGTGCTTTCTTAAGTTTATAAACATAGTCACCTTTTTCCGGTATTTCAAAACCAGGTGGTTGGGCAACATATACTTCTTCTTGAATGATGCCATTTAGGAATGCAATTTTTACATCCATTTGGTAGAGTTTGATGTTTTTATGTGCTGCAATAGCTAGTAACATTCTAATAGCTTCAAGTCTAGCTACCGGTGCATACGTTTCATCAAAATCTATTCCTTCTTGTTGATTATATCCTTGTGCTACTAACCGAGCTTTATTCCTTATTACTTCTCCTGCCTCATTTAGCTTGTTCCTAAAAACCTATTTAGTTCCTATTATGGTTTTATCTTGTGGTTTAGGAACTAAATCCCATACATCATTTTTAGTGAATTGATTCAATTCTTCTTGCATGGCTATTATCCAATAATCATCTTTAAGAGCTTAAGATATCTTTTTAGGTTCAATGATAGAAACAAAAGCCATGTTTGCAACATCTTTGAAGGAAGACCGAGTTTTGACTTTATCATTAGGATCTCCAATAATTAGTTCTTGAGGATGATCTTTAATAAGCCTAGGTGTAGGTTGTGGTTCAGCTTGATGATTATTTGTAGTACCTTTCTCACTATCATTTGGTATGTTTAAATTTTCGAGTTGATTAGTGAGATCTATGATTTCTAGTTTTTCAGATTTGGACTCTTCATGAAAAGAAACATGAATAGATTCCTCAACTTTTCTAGATATAGTGTTATATACTCTAAAAGCTTTGCTAGAAGTGGAATATCCCAAAAAGAATGCTTTGTGTGATTTTGAGTCAAACTTATCTCTATCATCTTTGGTATTTAAAATATAGCATGTGGAGCCAAAGGTATGAAAATAGTCAACTCTAGGTTTCTTAGAATGTATTATTTCATATGGAGTTTTCTTTAAATGAGAGTGAACAGTTACTCTATTTAACACATAGCATGCAGTGTTTACAGCTTCAGCCCAAAAGGTTTTGGGTGTGTTGTGTTCAAGCATCATAGTTCTAGCCATTTCTTGTAGTGATCGATTTTTCCTTTCAACTATACCATTTTGTTGTGGGGTGCGTGGAGCAGAAAAATTATGAGTGTACCCGTGAGATGTACAAAATTCTTCAAATGTATGATTTTCAAATTCTCCACCATGATCACTTCTAATGGTACATATTTTGTTTTGTAATAGATTTTCAATCTTGGAACAAAATTGTATAAAAACATGAATAGTATCATCTTTAGTTGCAATAAAGTGTACCCATGTGTATCTACTATAATCATCAACAATAACAAAACAATATCTTTTACCACCAATAGATTGTGTCCTCATGGGTCCAAATAAGTCCATATGAATTAATTCTAAGGACCTACTGGTGCTCAGTACATGTTTTGGTTTAAAAGAGGTTTTGGTTTGCTTTCCCATTGTGCATGGTTCATAGTTTTCAACTTGATCAAAAGATAAAGTAGGCAATCCACGAACAAGATCATATTTCACTAACTTTTTAATAACATGTGAACTAGCATGTCCTAGCTTTTTATGCCATAGTTGTAGAGTATTTTCATTTGCAAGCAAGCATTTTCCCACTACTGATTTCATAGAGTTAGGTTTAAGGATATAAAGATTTCCAACTCTATTTCCTTCATAAACAACATTTGTAGTGTTTTCTATCAATAACTTGCAGCAAGTTTTGTTAAATAACACATCATTACCACTATCACATAATTGACTAACACTTATCAAATTATGGTGCAAACCATCAACGAGTAGAACATTCTTTATTTCGAGGTTTGTACCAACATTACCTATTCCAATGATTTTGCCTTTACCATTGTCTCCAAAAGTGACCGTTCCACTTTTCTTTTCTTCAAAAGTTTGAAATGCATCCTTGTTCCCAGTCATATGTTTGGAATATCCACTGTCAACCACCCATTCCTGCATTAAAATGTAGATTTTGGTACCCATGTGATGGTTCGATATGGTTAGAATCATTTAAGTACAGATTTTTATAAGAGTTCTGAATCAGAAATCCAGTCGGTCGACAATTGTTCGACCGACATCTGTCTCGGTCGGCTAATTGTCGATCGAGAAGATTACTGTATTACAAATGAAGAAACACAGAAATTGAACTCGGTTGACCAATTTTCGACCGAAATGATTGCTGTAGATTTTGATTTGTTACAGACATCCGGTCGGTCGACAATACTTCGACCGATTAATGGTTCGGTCGACAATACTTCGACCGACAAAGTTTTTGTTTCAATATAACAGTGCAGAAAATTAACAGTATGCATGAAATCTTTTGTTCAGTTGAGATAAGACAATATAAATAACAAGATGGAGCGTTTGGCCATATCTCAACTAAATTCCATTTGATTCTACTACGTTTGAGGTTTTGGGACCCAAACTAATTCAGAATCCTTAATCTTATAAGGGCATGAAAAAGAATAGTGTCCAAGACGTAAACAAAAATGGCAAGTAATAGAATCAACTTCATTTCTCTTTCTAGCCATTGTGTTCTTGGGTACAAACATAGTTTAAGTTCTTTTGGGTTGATTTTTCTTTGAAGCATATCCCAAACCTTTTCTTCCGTTAATAACAGTACCAATGCTTAGAATGTTATCAAGTATATCTTTTCTTCTTAACTCATAAAGTTCTCTTTGCAGCTGAGCAATGTCATTCATCTTCTTGTGTAAATCTTTTCTTGCTTGATCTAAATCAGATAGCAATGAATCTTTTTCTTTTACAACATTATCATAGTCTAGATGGTTACACAAAATAGGTTGAGTCTGAAAATCGTGTAGTTTAGTTAACAATTCAGTCTTTTCTTTAGAAAGAAGATCAACATTTGTTTCTAAAGTGAGTAGCTTTCTAGTGCAATCATCTAAAGATGTTTTTAGAGACAAATTCTCAAGATCAATGTTGTTCTTTTCAGAAGAAAGATTATCTAATTTAGCAATTAGCTCATCATTTGATTTGATAACCTTCTTTAGTTTCTTCTTGACATCAGCATACTTATCATGAATTTCTAGTAGACTAGTAACTAACTCTTCTTTAGGAAGATCAAGTAGGCTTACCTCTTGAGAGTCTTCATCATCTTCTCTTGCCATTAGACAATCCACCGTTTATTCTCCGCTTTCACTATCACTTGACTCATCCCATGCAGCTTTATAGGCTTTTTCTCCCTTCTTCTTGTATGAGCTTTTCTTTCCTTTCTTTGCTTTAGGACACTCCTTTTTGAAATGTCCTTTCTTCCCACATTCAAAGCACCTAGGAGGGGTAGAAGAAGAACTGGAAATTTTGTTAGATTTAAATCTTTTGTATTTCTTACCATTGACTATCAAGGCTTCTTCTCCTTCTTCTTCACTTGACTCCTCACTTTCTTGTGTGACGACCTTTGAAGATTTTAGAGCCACATCCTTCTTTTTTCCTTGCTGAAGTTCACGTGCTCTTCTTTCTTCCTCTTCTAGAGTTGCTTCATGAGCTTCTAAATTGCCAATAAGTTGCTCCATTTTCAGTCGAGTGAGGTCGTTTGCTTCTTCAATGGCTGTCACCTTTGGCTTATATTTTGGAGGAAGTGAACGAAGGATCTTTGATACCTGATATTCTTCAAGGACAGGTTTTCCTAGGGCACTTAAACCATTAACAATAGTAGAGAATTTTGCAAACATTTCACTAATAGATTCATCAGGATCCATACGAAAGTGTTCGAACTTTTGTTTAAACATGCTAATTTTGGAATTTTTGACTTGGACTGTTCCTTCATAGGTTATGGATAGTCTATGCCAAATATCATAGACTGTGTCACAATTAGATATTCTATTAAATTCTCCTATCGATATAGAACAATATAAAATGCTTACAGCTTTTGCATTCATTTGAGCTAGCTTTACCGTATTTGCATCCCATTCTGCAAATTGAGTTTGAGGGAGCTCATATGGGGTTGACACCATTATCCATAAGTCCCAATTGATGCCTTAGAAGTAGAATTGCATCCTTCTCTTCCAATATTGGTAGTTTGTTCCATCGAACGCTGGAGGCCTAGCAACAAGTGTCCCTTCGAGGTTAAGGTTGTTGAGCACTCCATCACCCATTTCTTCAAGACCTTGTTAGGGTTCCTTGAAGCCTGCTCTGATACCAATTGAAAAACACTAGAGGGGGGGTGAATAGAGTTTTTGAATAATTTTAACAATTTATTGAACTCAAACAATCACAATTGAAATTAGAAGAAGGGGACAGGTGTTTAGAGTGGTTCCAACTTTAGCAAATACTAAAGTTGTCAGTCCACTACCCGGTTGCTTACCCAACCGGGATTTTGAAAGTATTTATTTTATTACCTTCTCAAGGATTTATACAAAATACAATACTTTCCTTTACACCCTTTGAACAGCCTTCACTTGAAGTAGGTGCACCAACTTTGAGGTAGCCTTCTTGAAGTAACTCCAAGCTCCCCCTTGAAGTAGCCTTCCTCTCTAGAAGTAACCTCCCGTTGCACCAGCCTTCTGAAGTAGCTCAAAGTCACCTTCTTCACCAAGAATAAATCCACCCTCTCCAATCCGCAACCTCCAACCTAGGAGAAGCAAGGAGAGTACAAACAATAATAAAGAACAAGAAAGGAAAAAGGAAATTACAACTTATCCTTTGTAGCCCAAGGCTTGATTTGCCTAGATCAAGTGTATAGATCTCCTAACCAAGTGTATGGACTTGTGATTGCAGTGGGTAGGAGATACTAGCCTATAGGACACGAATTATGAGCTAAGGAAGGAAGTAGCCAATTGTCACAAAGCTCAAATTGCTCACAAACAGATTGCTCAAAGTATGCTCAAGGATTTCTCAAGTGTAGCAAGTGTTTTTGAGTGTCCTATGGCTTGTCCTATTTATAGGAATGGCCTAAGAATGCTTAAGGACGTTCTAGACAACTTCTAGGGGTTTCTAAGTGCTTAACTAGCCGTTAGGTACAAGTTTGTTGCTTTAACAATGGCTAATTAATTATTTCTGCAGTTGCTGTCAGAGATCATCTCGGTCGAGGAATGGTCGAACGAGACACCTACTCGGTTGAACTTTTGTCGACCGACATGCTCTCTGGAACAAGTGATTTGCAACGTCTATCTCCAACTGCCAACTACCTTGTCAGTTGTGTCTAACGGCTACTTTGGATCTTTCTCGGTCGAGAAGATTGTCGACCGAGAGTGTCTCGGTCGAGGAGTTTGTCGACCGAGATTGATCCTGTTTCAATGTTTCAATTTAGGCACTAACTATATGTATGAGTGTGCATATGTGATCCTATTTGAAGGGAATGACTTATCTAAATGTGGTGTTTAGCTAGGGAGAATCTAACGCTTGATTTACATGCAATCTAAGTACTTGTACATTATATATTTGTACAAGTTTTTACAAAGTGATTACATTGCATGAAAACATAAACATGTAAGCATATGGATTTCCCTAGTTGCTTTTGTCATCCACCTTAATCCTGCACACTCAAGTAGCTCGTTAGATCAATAAGAATGAAATGTTTGTCATAATCAAAACAAAGGGATTTATAGATGTCCATTTAGCCAACACTAGGCCCTTAGCCCACCAGCCATACGATTGAGAGAAAGATGTGCACAATAAGGGCTAAGCAAGGAGACAACAGTTTGTCTTTGACCATGATGATCCTCAACATTTGAGAATCCCATAGTGCCACAAGAATGGGTAGTGTTACAACATGCAAGTTTTAGAGCAAGAGATGGACTATATTATCTACAAGAAGCGCAATCATGGTATCTCTAGCCAAGGACATGCATGTCCCCCCCCCAAAAAAAAGGTTCGCAATATCTTGCTCCGTCCTCTACGATGATATTAGGGGTAATGCTAAGGATGAAGAGTAGATGAGTCTTAATGGGCTTCAATGGAGTAATGCTTCTCAATAGGACCCATTGACAACATCCACATTCAGATCCATGAAGTGGCAATGAACCATTTGACCCATCAAATTGGACCGGTTCCATCTAGGTCCCACTATGTATGGGTATGTTGGGTCAAATTGCCATACTAATATGCACTATGATAAGTGTAGTTGAATAAGATTTCATTTTGCTATGAACTATGCACAATGTGTTAAACCATTATCCACTACTTCATATATGACTAAAATAGAAACTGAAATGCTTGCAATGATTATCCAAAATATTAGTATTTGTTATTTCTTATATTGTTAACATTGAATCTTGGTGGTTCCATATTCATATATTACTACCTCTTGAGCACCTAATATCACCATCACTATCTCACGCCCATGCATCTCAATTAAAGCATATAAATATGTCAAGAACTCCTAATTTGCGGCTACCCTATAACAAGAGTTTAGTGATACTACTAAAGGGCACATGCGTAAACAAATGCTGATATTATTTGCAGAAAAACCATTTTGTCGGACCTATGTTTCATAGAGAATATTATTTCAGTGAACATATTTAAAATAATAAAAGAGCTTGCATAGATTCTTCATAATGGATCAGAGTATAGAATCACATCATTTTTCAATTTTGCTTCCTTGATATTTTAAGAGTTTGTACACCTCCAGCAGTCCATTTGTATACTTCATTTCATCAATGATTTGTAGTAGTATATTAGCACGATCTTACTTGACACAAACATCTATGGTTTACTAATGGATTTCAAATAGGCACTCTAAGAAATAGAGGAGTTAAATATAAGGATAAGACGAATACATCTTACGCCCACCGCTCTGAATCATTTATCCAAAACTTTGAATCAAAGTTATACTTGAATCAATGAAACAAGATACCTTATTCTATCAGTTTCATTGTTCATAGTCCCAAATGTATCTTCAATTTGCTTCCTCACACCCGCAAAGTCCATATTCGCCACATATATTAGTCCGCATTCATTGATTGCCCACTGGGTCTTGGCCACGGTGTTGTTGTGACTGCATTAGTTCAAATAAGAGAGCATGTATACGAAAATACTAATTGTCTTTGTAAGATGAGTAGCAATGTTGATGTGTTTCATAAAATCTTCAAAACAAAGGCCTGGGCATCATATCTGGTTGATGACGATGACACCTCACGATTTTGTCTATGTACCAGTCGGGTGGCCTCTTGGAAGATGAGATTCGATCCCATCATCGTTCATGCTTTGGCGGAAGACTCATATTGTTAGAAGTTTTTTGTGGGGATAGAGTACGAGAACGATAGGGAGATTAGAGGGTTTGGCCACCAGACTGAGAAGACGAGGGTTCAGAGGTGAAAGGAGATTTATCTGGAATAACAAATTGGGGATAATACGATTTCTAGTAACCACCCACTCTTTATCTGACGCGAGATGGCATTTTGGCAGACATATCAAAGCCCGCCAAGGCAGGACCCAGGCGGCACTCAGTGACTGGCCGACACTTCACAAAAAATGCCATAAATTTGTGCCGTAAACAATAAGATTTGTTGTGGTGATGCTCCTAATTAAAGTATCATTGTTAAAAAATTGGGTTCGGGTATAGATTCTTGGACAAAACATTTAACCCAGACCGAGTGTTTAATAACTGTCATTCTCAGACCCAAATCCGAAACTAGATTTCATGCGAGCGACTTCTCAATGTGAAACCAACATCGATTGAAAAAATGATATCCGGAACCAAATCCGAACCCAAGTCAGACCCAAATTTAAAACTAGATTTTGTTCGACTAGTGTCTCAATTGAGAATGACCCGATTGAAAAAATTAGATTCAAAACAAAATCAGGACCTATATTTGATAATGAATTTATAAAAAATAATTCTTTGATTTCCTGATTATATTTTGTGTTATATAATAGTGGGATTGGGTCGGTTCCAAGTCAAAACATCTACCCATAGTGAAAAAGTGTCATTCCCGTAAATCCCAAAAGGAACTCGGACCTATATTTTATAATAATATTATATGAAAAAATTATTATCAGATTACATGTTCCTGATAAAATCCTCTGGTAAGAAATTGGGTTCGGATTGGTTCCGGGTATATAATAACAAGTTAGAGTCCGTTGTATAATCTTGATATGTAACAACTGGTTATAGCATGTTGTGTGACTATGGTCTATTACAACATGTAGTTATTACAATAGGTCATCACATGTTGTGTGATAATGGTATATTGCAATGGGTTAATTAATGTGGTGTAATGGTGGTCTATTACAACGATTTGTTATGTGTGGATATTACAACAGGTCACAACATGTTGTGTAAATATAATATATAACAACAGGCTGGAGTCTATTGTGTGATCATGGTATATAACAACGAGTTTCAATATGTTGTATTATCGTGGTCTGTTACAACATGTACCAAATACAACAAGTGAAGGCATGTTGTGTAATTAATACATATTACAATAGGTCAGTCTGTGTTGTGTAATGATAGTCTATTACAACATGTGACTATTACAACGGGTCACAATATGTTGTGTAATTAACATCATTTACAACAAGTTTGATTATGTTGTGATACTACAGCCTATTACAACACTTTAGCACTTGTTGTAGTATCCCCCTATACTACAACGGGATTGGCATGTTGTAAATGACTTATGTTGTATAAAATATACAATATACAACACGAAAACATACTTGTTGTGTTAAGTATGCTAACTACAACATAACCATAAGAACTATTGTCTATCTCACGTTGTAAAAAGTATTTTCTGTAGTAGTGACATCGTCTTGGGGTCTTGGGACATCTCCCTCACCTATATAGAAAGCATCAAATATTGAAATGCCTCATTCTCTAGGGTTTGATATTTTCATAGGAAATCTAGGGTTCAACATTTTCAAGGGAACCACTCACTAGGAGACTCAACTCATATACTTAGAATTAATCTAGCTAGGAACCCATCATCATGTATTTCATCATGCATATTTTTCAACATTTCACATATTTGGAGTTTAGGTACTCTGACCTCCTCCAGTGGCAGGTTGACTCATATCAAGAGGTCACCCTTTTTGTATGTACTTTCTATAGGTCCTCCTTTGCAAAGAGATTGATGCCCTTTTTGGTCACAAACCATATATCACATATCCTATCCCAACACGTACAAGACTAGGCACAAGCAAGCATGCCAACCACTAGCTATGTTTAGCACATCAACCAAGTCATATGTATTGTACAAGCTACTAGGTTTAGCTAGGGTTGCATGGTCAAACTCATCTCACATCGTCAAACATACGTGACCCTCTCAAAAACAAACTTGGGTCATATCCACATCAACATCATTATCAATATCATCTAGATCATGATGATGATGATGATGATCATCATCATCATCATCATCCTTATCATCATTATCATCATCATCATAGGTCATCTAGGCTACTTACTAGCCTAACCTTTATCATGGCTCTAGACAATTCTAGAGGCTACAACTATCATCTAAACACTCTCATCTAGACTTGATGTTACATCTCTTTCTCTTAGGTTACATGGATACTCACTGCCTTTCTGCATGTGGTAACATTTTCATATGTACATATACTAATACTTGAAATAGTTTTTCTCCAACATTGAAACAAGCGATGAAAACCACCATACTCCATTCGAATAAAACCAAAACCAAAATGAGTTACCACACTCATCAGGCAGTCTAGTACCATGAAGCCTAGAGAACTAGCAAGAACATGGTGCACACTTGTCTAGCTACCCTAAGAACATGCTAGAAAATATGTCTGGGGTTGCAATAAGATCTCCCTTTTCTCACCCTCCTGAATCTACAACCCATACTATAGGACATATTGAGGAGAAAAGAAAGGGTTCTATGGTTTACACAAGCCTACACCTAGTTCTAGAACATCTAGGTTCTAACCTCGAGGCTAACTTATTAAGTTTCTAGTTTTGAGATGTAAGGTTGTGTTTAGTTTGTGTTTCATGTGAGAAATGTTTGGTGTAGTTATTGTTCATGCTATGATACCATCTATCACGGAACCGAAATACTAGTCCCATGAACCAAATGAATACCGAAGACAACATGTGGAAGCATGAAATGCTTAGTATACATGAACAGATAACAAGATAAAGGCACCATTCATAATCTCAACAGTCAACAATATATATTAAGCAACATTGTTTATTACAAGCTTTCAACTACATATTCAAGAGTACAATTTCACTAGTATATTCATGTATACTAGGGATCCTACTATAAGAACACCTGACATATCTCATCAAGCCCATCAACTTCTAGCCATCTCTGAACCTATAAAATACATGAAACAAGGTGGGTCAAGCACACGAGGTGCCGAGTACAGGGCTAAAAGATACATATACATAAGCTTTGCATAATTGAAAAGATTTGTAGGAGTAACGAATAAGAAATGAACAACTTAAGTATTTAGCAAAATGAGAGCCCATGTTTTATGCCATTTCACTCCAATTATACCATCATTTCATGCATTCATCAATATCATGTATTATTAAGGCCTTTTATGGACAACTTCTCACTTGAAGAGTCTATGACGGTGCTCAAGATTAGCTAACCCTTTTATTAACAATTCACCATATCTTGATAACTCAAGTAGGACACCCATCCTCATGTCCTCACCCCAAACCTTTAGGCAGGTGCATGAGGTTTGTATAATTGAGTTTCTATATTATGTTTGTAAGTTATAAAATGTGGCACAAGACAAACATCGAATATAATAATAGAGTACTGCATGGCAATATTTGAGCAAGTAAACAAGCATACTTATGTATCACAGTTCAACCAATAAAGCCATAGTCATATAATTATTAAAGCCCATACCTGATTTAGAGACTCATAACTTAAGTTATCCTTGATCATCTAGCCTTAAGAAACACCTGATTAACAACAAGATTACATGCATGTATTAGATTCTCATCATTAACCCTAACTAGATTCATTTTAGGCTTTTGTCCAAGTTAGGTTCATAGTTGGTCAATTACTAGTTGGATCCTTTTCTAGTGAATTAGGTCTTTTCATAAAGGTGTAGTCTAAGTTTCATATCATTCTGAGGTTCCATGCACTTTATATGCTCATTACAAGGTTCGAGTCACTTATGTACAATTTTTAGTCAAAAGACTAATACAAGGGCAATCAATATGAAGGTTCATCAAGGCAGGAGATAAAGATAGGATATGAGATCAGATTATCAATATGGCACATATAGACTCATTCATATTCATTTCTCTAGAGTCCAAACGTCATTGTCTCACATGAGTAACAACACATCAACTCACGTGCACTATCAACCATACATGACTTATATCATTAGGGTCCATAATGACCCAAGTGAGACATCCACACAAAAGGGGGTCATAAGGTAGTAAGCAACTCTGATTTGATAGAGGAGATCATAATAAAAAGTTTTGCATCAACATTGGGGCAAAAGGAAAACAATCAAGCAATATGTGTCACACTAGGTCACCACTAGTCGAACTAGGATTCCAAACATCATCATAGCACAAGGGGCTAATCATAGACATTTAACTCACAACACATCATAAGATTACAAATTTTAAGAGATATAATAGAGTTGGATGCATAGGTTAGGTCAAACCCCACATTAGTTGCAAGTTATAATCGAACACTCACAAAAATGGGCATGTTCATGCATTAAGTGTCAAAAGAGTCAACCATAGAAATAGTGATATAAGGGGATGATATTAAGGTTAAGGAGAGACATATGTTATTGATTTGAGGTTGATTAGGCATTATCCATCATTAGGTAGCAAGCTTATCATATTAGGGCAAGTTACATCACCAATTGTCCAAAATAAGGCATAAATGCACAATAGAGTCATTATGAGCAATAGGGATGATTAGGACTCCCATTTAGCTCAAAGATGAATACACATTATTGATTCGCAATTTGGAGGGTGAAAGGTGATTAAGGTCCCAAGCTTGATCATGAAAGTGCATTACATGTGTACAATATGACTAAAGATAGCATTTTGAGAATAATATAAAACAAGTAGTAAAATTAGGGTCTGAAACTAGGTCCATGATGTAGATCTTTTTGAAAGGATCAATTTAGTATATAGTTTCATTTATTTTGGCCTTAGAATGTAGAAATTATGCATTTTAGAAGTTTGTAGGGAGAAACTATAGGGAAAAGAGTCGTGGGTGTTACCATTAATTTATCATGCAATTGGACCGTAGATCTTCAATCCAACGCATGAAATTGGGGCGTGCCTCACAACACTCATGTGAATGCTACTGTGCTCTCTTTGTCACTACAAATTGCTCACATTCTCTCCTAACCGCTCACCATCTGGTGGGCGGTGACTGGTATGGTCTTCCCATCACCTCATGTGGTCGGCAGCTATGTGTGGAACCCCCGGTGCAATTCCTTTGTTCCTCCACTCAGAACAGGGGACGAATAGGGTAGGATCCCCTCCTATTTTCCGATAGTCGTTGTGCCAGTATCAGCTCGATGGGAGTCTACTCAGGACAACCAGACTCCACAACGTGATGACTGTAACCCTGCATCCCCTTGCCATCAGTCTCCACATCATCCCAGGTTGCAAGGATGGGCGGTGGTGTCAAGAAACAACTTGCTAGACATGGCTCCTGAAGCCATGGAAGGAGCAAGGTGGGATAGGGGAACAACTTGGAGCAAAGCAGATAGGGAAACACATAGTGAAGGAAAGAGGAACTAATAGAAGAAAAGAGGGGCCAAAAGGGTTGATGTGGGTGCCTCCTCTCCAGTGACATACATCAGACACTGAAGAAGAAGAAAAGGAGAAGAAGGATGGCAGCTGAACACGGATGGAAAAGAAGTAAAGGGGTCGATAGGGCGTGAGGGTGTGGGTTTAGGGCTCTCTTGCAACCATCATGGGTTGTTTCATTGTATCCTAGGGTCTTAGTTCCCATCTTCATGATTTGGGTGTAGATGCTAGAGGAATAATAAAGCTCCATTGTGCCTTACCCAAAGAGGAAGGGAAGGAGGCGATAGACAGACATAATGTCTCTATTGGGCCTTGCCCATTAGTGGGCCTAGGGTGGTCAGACCAAATCTCACTTAAAAGGAATAAAAAGATCTAGAAATAAGATAAATCAATACCTCTTCATATATTCATAACTCTTGATTCTAAAGTCTAATCAAGATGATTTTTGTACCATCGAATTCATATACAAAAACTCTATAGTTTGACACATATTGGTGCGTGAAAGAAAATTATTGTGAATAGGTATAAAATCAGTTGCAAGTTGGTGATATGTTAAAATGTGTCATTGTATTCAATCTTACTACAAGAACTCTACAAATCAAAGTGTGGTTCCTATTTCATTTCTTAAATTAAAGTTACATATTGGGAAATTGGTCATTGATTTAACCAAATTGAGGCATCACCACATTACAACTATGGAATTGACATCAAGTTGAGTAATATAAAACTTGATGATAGAGAAAGGCTATAATGGAGGAGTGAGAAAAAGTTAGGTCATCACAATTTCCCTCATAGCTTTGTTCTCAACCACCGCCGCTTCTCAGAACCCTGCCAGAAGAAACACCCATCATTCTCCTCTCTCCGACCAGTTTTAGAGCAATTGAGACATCAGTCAACTTCGGGGAGGCATGGCAGAGAGGATATTGCTCTTACCTGTCGCTAAGAGACCCAGGAACCCAGAGTCAACCATCCAATTGACTCACCCAAGCAGCTTGTTTGTGAGTCAAAGGATGAAGATGACAGTCCATGAAAAGACTTTGTTGCCCCCACATCTTCAGTTGATTGGTGAGGGCTACACTTGTCATTTATCCTTGTGATCTCGCGTTTCTTTTCCTGGACACAAAGTGTGGGGCAATGACTTAGCGTGATCCAGTTGGCTCAGCCATGGCCCCACGCCACGTTGGCATTACACAATGAGTCACCTATGTGGCTAGCTGTGATTGGCTAGTATTAATTAATTTTTAAAAAATTGTAGTAAATCATAGGTAGGTCCAAATATAGCATATTGATGGAGCTTCCACTTATGTGGAATTGCGTGCACCAACTAAAAATCCTAAAGATAGTAAGTCTTCAGGTTTAGCCTTGCTTATACTAGATAGAGAACTCCACCCACGTATGCTAAGATACGTGGAAGTCTTATCGTAGTATAGTTAAGGGTCGAATCTACAGGACAACGGTCTTATTGCAAGCAACAAGATGGAAAATGCTAGAACTTCACTTAGTCTCTTAATAGTGGGCACTTAAATCGAAAGGTTGGTTTTGTTGTTTTAAACTAAGGACATGTAAAATAAGGCAAGAAAGTAAATCTAAAGAAGTTAAACAATGATAAAAGTCACTAGGGTGTGATCGGTTTTCACCACCACTACACATGGATCAAGACATGCAAAATAAAACATAACCTGCAACAAGAGTTTAGTCAGCTAGTATCTTTGTAGACTTATCTTCCTTTCAGAGAACTAACTACGAGAAGTGCATGAATGTTACAAAGTCAGCCATCCCCGAACGAATGGTCAACTACTTTGCACCATTCCCTTCGCAAAGCGTGTTCCTTGACTCATCAAGGTTTCACTTTCACACGTCAACTAATTCCATTTCATAGCATGAAAGTACAACGATTGGAGTGAGTGCACTCCACTTCTTGAAAGACACTCCTAGATACCGAAACAGATGCATGGTGGATACATGCACCAAGAACCAACATACAAATGAGTTTCAAATCTAATATTACAAACGTAGACAATTCATACTAAAAGATAAAAGGTAACACAAGTTGGTGATCAAGCAACAAGCATTCATTAAACGTTTGATGTTGAACTAAAAAGATATAAACTCTATATTACAAACTATGGATTACATTTACATGATATGAAATCATGGGTAGCGGGGCGACTCCCCGCACCCTAGTGAGAGAGACTACTCGCTCATAACTAGGACAAAGAAGGAGGCAAGAAGAGAGTGAGAGAGCGTCATCCCCATAAAGGAGAGAGGAAAGTCAACCCCTTAGAGAGAGAGAGACGATCCACCAACTTCACAGGTTGCTTGATGACGAGATCCCCTCTTCCCACCTTCTTTGGCAGAGAGAGAGAGAGCAACTTCGAGATGGAGTGTGGGTCTCAAACTGGCAGCCCCTGGGCGGAGGATGGAAGTCGGATTTGCTCTGGAGTGATTGAGGTAGCCTCTGGACGTCTGAAACTTGATCCTTTTGAGGACCCTTGAGGTCTTAATTATAGGCCTTAAGTGAAGTCCAAACGGTTTGGAGACCGATTGGACCTTAAGACCGTTTGGGCCTCAAGACCGTTTGGACCTCGGGACCGTTTGGACCTCGGGACCGTTTGGACCTCGAGACCGTTTGGATCTCAAGACCGTTTGGATCTCAAGACCGTTTGGATCTCAAGACCATTTGGCTTCATGCGGTCTCACGACCGTGTGACTCCATGCGGTGTCGAGACCGATTGGCTTCATGCAGTCTTGGGACCGTGTGACTCCATGCGGTCTCGGGACCAATTGGCTTCATGCGGTCTTGGGACCATGTGACTCCATGCGGTCTCGGGACCGATTGGCTTCATGCGGTCTTGGGACCGTGTGACTCCATGCGGTCTCAGGACCGATTGGTTTCATGCGGTCTTGGGACCGTGTGACTCCATGCGGTCTTGGGATTGATTGGCTTCATGCGGTCTTGGGACCGTGTGACTCCATGTGGTCTTGGGACCGATTGTCTTCATGCGGTCTTGGGACTATGTGACTCCATGCAGTCTCGGGACCGATTGGCTTCATGCGGTCTTGGGACCGTGTGACTCCATGCGGTCTCGAGACCGATTGGCTTCATGCGGTCTTGGGACCATGTGACTCCATGCGGTCTTGGGACCGATTGGCTCCATGCGGTCTTGGGACCGTGTGACTCCATGCGGTCTTGGGACCGATTGGCTTCATGCGGTCTTGGGACCGTGTGACTCCATGCGGTCTCGGGACCGATTGGCTTCATGCGGTCTTGGGACCGTGTGACTCCATGCGGTCTCGAGACCGATTGGCTTCATGCGGTCTTGGGACCGTTTGAGCTCGTGCGGTTTTGAGGCTAGTTCAGTCTTTTATGATTTTTTTTGTCTTTTTCTAAAAATATAAAGGGGAAAAGTTAGTCTAATAGTATAATTACAATAAGAGGGAATATTTAGATATTATGTCTAATTCTAATTAAGAAAGAGTGTGGAAAACTAAAGAAAATACTAAGATAATCATCCCAAAATTGGAGGTTATCACCCCCCTAACTTAGAGTCTATCTTGTCCTCAAGTTAGATAGAGCTGAGGAATGTACTGGCGAGGCGATTTTATTTAGTTAGGGTTTCCATACTCTTGCTTCAATTCTCAACTTGAGTTCTCCTAAGGTCATATCAGGTCTTATTGATTGCCTTGACTCTTTCAGGTTTTGAGAGTTGCTTGGGTCTCAGGTTCCTTCCGTATCTCATAGCTTGCATCGGGACCACTTTTATTATGTGCATGTTGTTGACTCTAATCAGCTTTATACCTCTCTGAAGAACCTACTGGAGGCTAGAGTGGGTTTGAAGGTTGGCTAAAGGCTTGAAGTGTAACTCCCCCTTCAAGTGGGGGATGTGTTGTCTATGCTTTTAGAATCTCACTACCGGGCACGACACATCTTCCTTTGTGAGGGCAGCTGAATGTACCGGCCGGGTGAGTCCTTTATAAGCCTTTCATATATTTAGATACCTTAGGGTTTCACTACCGGGAACGACACATCTGCCTTCGTGAGGGCAGCTGAATGTGTCGGCCGGGTGAGACCTTCATCGGTTCTTTATATAGGTCCTTATTTATGGCACAACTCTCATAATTTTATTCAACTCTCTGGCTTTTATTGGAAGACTCGCAGGCTTGGGTTTTGGGGTTTTTCGGGAAATTGCTTTGGGCGGCCAAGCCTCTTTTATTTGAAGAGAGGAAAGATGTTCTTAGAGTTTTTCAACATGCACTTATTTGGTTTCTTTTTGTGGTCCACTTGCAAAACTTTTTGATTTGGAAGTCGCCTGATGCCCCTCTCCTCCTTGAGAGCTTGGCTTATTTCTACCTTGATATTGACCTGTGGAAAGTCAGATGTAGAAGTGAAACAAAAGTGTGAAAATCAATAGTGGAGGGACATTATTAAGTCGCCATTATATGTCTAAGTGCTATTTACTTTTGAGGACTAACATGATTCTAAAGTTAGCTGAGGGTGACTTTATTCCAAAAGAATTAAATAAAAAAAAGAATGTGTAAAGGAAAATAATAAGATATGTACAGATAAAAAGGAAGGAGAAGATGGGAAAAGAGGGGTTAGAAGTGATACCTCACCCTTGTCTAATGTACCCCCCTGACTTATCACTCACTATGTCCTCAGACTGTCAAAGTGATAGGTTGAGAAGTACGATGACAAGGGTGGCAGGCTAAGTTAATCCGGAGTTTGCCCCTGGTGTTCGAAGTAGATTAGCTGCAAATTGTCCGCGTAGAGCGTGATAATCCACGTCAGTCATATCCTCTACTGGTCGTTGGAGAACCATGATGGTGTACATCCAGTAGAGGACGTAGAAGCCGTAGTCATTTGATTCCTGGATTTGTTGTGGGCATTTGTGACTGAAGGAAGGGCGATGAAAGTGTTCTTTTCCATAAGCCCTTGTATGCTGACTTAAAAAAGCGATTAATTTGTCAAGGCATTCCTTCGCCACTACCTCCGTGGGTGTCTTTGGTGTCACGGCATAGTTCTTCTGTCGTGGATTGTACTGGCTGTCAGAACTGTTATAGATTGTAGTTGTTCCTTCTGGTAAGTTTGTTGCCAGGAGCATCCAGTGCTCATGATAAAGAAAGGGTAACATGATGAACTTCGGCGTTGTGTGTTGGAGAAAGGAGATTAGCGCTTCAGTTGTTCCAAAGTTCTTTAGCCTTAAAAGATCATCCTTCATGTATGGGTACGCCATATATGTTGTGGGGTTATTTTGGCCAAGGAGAAATTGATAAGCGGCCATTAAGCTGACGAAGAGAGATCCTTTAAACTGTACAGTTTCTCGAATCGTGTCTGCCATTATTAGAATGTCACCAGACATGAATACGAGTTCATCCTTCTCGGCAGAAAGCCTTGACATGATGAGGCATAGTTCAATGTCAGAGAGACCGTTGCAAGTACTGAGGTCAAAGTCCGGGAAAGTTGGTTTTATGGCAGACAAAAGATCTATGTCACTTTTTCTATGCTCGGGAGTTGTGGCTGGCTCCTGGGATTTCTCCAACTCTTTCAAAGTTTGTCGGAATGGTCACCTATGTGGACGTTGTATTGCTGAAAAAGATAACGAGGGACGTCATCTAGTGCCATTGTCGGGTCCTTGAAGAACCTTCTATCGCAAATGAGCTCCATGGCGTAACGCCCTCGCAAGGAGTGAAAATCTTCAGCAACGAGATCAGTAAAAGGGATTTTGTGGTTCAGTGCTTGGATGTGACAGATGGTGTAGAAAGCACAACCCAGATCCTTCAGCGGCTTGAGCTTGTGGATTAATTATTTAGAACCAGGGTTGGCTCCAGTCTTGTCGGAGGGATGGGCGTGCATCCCAAATTAACTTAAGCAGCCGTAAGGGTATACATCTCGCTTCGCCTGCTGCTTCACCTACAAAATTTATTGTACCGACAGGTAGCTCAGTGCCGTAAAAATTATAAACCTTGGCATCCCGAGCCTCAGTATCTACAATCATAAATAGCTAGTGATTCGAAACTTGAAAAGGCACGGTGAGATAACGTGCCCGTCGTGCTAGACTAGCACGCAGTTGCTCGATTGACTTTACTCGTATGTCTTTGTATAAAAGGCCGATAGACAGAGCAGGTGAGGCGTTAAAAACGGGCTACTGCCTCTTAGAACTTCTGTACAGCTCTATACAGTTGGCGAGAAGGACATGGAAGATTGCCATTGGCATCGTGGACCGTGGTCATAGGATGTTGCGGAAGTCCTCTCATGTCAACTTGCGCTTAGTTTTGGTGTTATGGTAGATGATGTCTTCCCCTGCCTTTGCATCGTCCACAATAGTGTTCAGTATAAAAATGTCTTGAGCATCTAATGTGGAGATGGCCGCTATATCTAGATCATGCATTTTGTGCGGTAGAGGTGGTAGCGGGGGAATCTCCTGCAGAGGGGGGAAGAAGGTTGTTCCAGGACTTCTTCATAGCCTTGCAGATCGTCATCTGAGTCAGAAGTAGAATCGAGCTCTTCATATGTATGTAATCGCACTCGTTCTGACTCGTCCTGGTCATCGGGGAAAGGCACTTATGTATCAAGTGCGGAGAAAGGTTGAGCGGTTGGTGCAGGTGGGCTTGCACTGGTTCCTAAAATACAATGGTGGAACTCAGCGAAGGCTGTGTTTTTAGCAGACTTCCCAATGGATCCCAGAGCAGAATAATCAAGGAATTGGTCCCCATATGACATGTTTACATTTTCATTGTGGGGGGACTTGGGGTGATGGCCACCTTCTTGGTGAGCTTTGTCGAAACCTTTCTGAGAAGGTTCTGCTACTTAGATTGGGTCCTCTCCATCATCAGATTTATCATCTGAAGAGGTGGTATCGTTGTTCGAATCAACAGAGGAGTCGGAGTCTTCTTTGTCGTCGTTATCGCCATCTTTATCAGTCGCTGCCTTTTCTGTTGGCTGCTTGTTTGCTGTCTTTTTGCACCACCGATGGATGGCTTGTAACTCATCGAACGCCACTTGCACATGTTCATGTGTTTTGAGAAGTGTGTCATGTGTTTCTTTGAGGTCGTTATATCGGCCCTCGGCAGAGAGGAGTCATGCTGTAAGATCTGTTACTTGAGCACATAGTTGCTGGATTTCATTATTTGTTGACTCCTCCTGGCGATTGTTTAGGTGTGTGAGGGTGTTGTTGATGGTGTCCAAGCACGTGCTAAGAGTTGCTTGTTGCTGTTTGAGCTTGCGGAGAGTCTTGGGCAGAGGCTGAGTCTGCGTAGAGATCTCATTGCTTGCTTAGCCATTGCTTCTTGCTGGCGCTTTGCGCCAAGGACCAGCTCGAGCAGGTTGTTGTAGTGGCTGTTGATGTGATCAACTTGCTTAGCCACCTCATCTTGGCGTTGCTAAAAACCTTGGAGGATGTTGGGAAAGGCGCGGTTCTGCTCGTCGATCGTGGCCACCTATTTAGATAATCCCTACACACAAGAAAAAATAGAATGTAAAATATTAGAAGGATCGGTGAGGATGTTTCGGATGACGTCAAATTGACGTCCAAATTCCTCACCGATATTTGAAAAGGGGACCCCAGAGGCGGAAGGGTGGGGTGGCTGGGGTCTGTGTGGGAAGGTGGTAGTGCCTTGCAGAAGAGACACTGATTGTGCTGCGAACTACGTGGTGACTATGGATGGGGTCACCAGCGGTGTCGGGGTGGTGGTGGATGAGAAAGGTGGTGGTATCTCTGGTGAAAGTGGTGGGAGTGATAGTGATGGGGGAGAGATTGTGGAGGTGGTGGGGAAAGTGGTAAAGTCGGTCATATGGGTGGAGAAGGGGGAGCCCGAAGGGAAAAGGGGTGAAGAAGAGGATGCAGGTGGTAGTGTGGTTGTGGGGAAAAAGGGAGGGGTGGTGGATTTTGGGAAGGTGGAGGGTGGTGAGGTGGTGGCAGTTAGCTCAGCATTTAGACTCATAATGAAAGAGTATAAAGATGAGGTGGTGATGTTTTCTTCGGGGAGGGGTTCGGCCTCTGGATGTGGCCTTGATGTCGGTGTCCTCGACAGCTGTTGTGCCTGCAACTGCCTTCTGGAAGGTCATTTTATAGGTATTTTTGATGATCGAGCTGCCAGGGTTGTGATATTTAGCTCCATCTGTCCCACTTTTTCTTGCTATTCAGTTGTTTTAACCGAAGCTAAGAGTTGTGTAAGCTCCTCGTCAGAGAAGAGGAGCTTTTCTGTGTCATAATTTGCGAGCTTGGGAAGCGGGAGGAGAGTTCTGGAAGATCTGACTGTAGGGCATAAGATATAATATAACTTCGCATCCTTTTCCTTAATGATGTAGGAGTTCTTCAAGGTTTGCTTGTTGGTTAGGATGTCACCCTTTATTTGCTTGCATCTTTGTAGAAGTCTATCCATCTTGAGATATTTGATGATGGATGTGATATGACCCCCATGCAAATTTCCTTCCCCAGGGCGTAAGCAGATAATTTCTGGATCATATGTCGTCCAATGTTGACTGGCATTCTGTTTAGAATAGACCAGAGAACAAAGAGATCCAAGATTATAACATTTCCTCCTTCTGTCCTGGGGAAGAGTGCACCTGCGAGGATTTTATGTAAGGTGTGCACTAGTCCAGAATGTATATTCGATGCTTTGCATGTCTTCTCATCATAGGTGGGGAGCCCAGTCAGGGACTTCCAAAAGTTATATCTGTTAAACTGGGAATTTTCGGTTCCTACAGCTTTGGCGTTCGTGAGCTGCTCCTGGTTGTCTATAAAAATTTCATTCAGCATGTTTTCTGTTATGACAACCTTGCTGCCAAAGAGTTTAGTGACCAGCCTACGGTCACCGCCGTCCCTTGATCTATCCATGATGTCGACGTATTCTTTAGCAAGGAAGGTGAAGAATTCAGTAGTAGGCTCGATAAAAGAGGGTTCGGGGACAAAACAGAGTTTTGAAAGATTTGCATTGTCAAGAAGTGTGAGGATTTTGTCATAAATCCCCATTTTTAGTAGTACGCTTGAGCAAACGTACTTTATGGGTTTTAGGATTTTTTTAGTGGACTGGATGGTTTGGATGAAAAGGTTTTCTGGTGGTGGTGCAGTGGTGGTGATAATTGAGAAGACGGGGGTAGTGATGGTGGTGGTAGGAGGGGGAGGGGTAATGGTGGTGGTAGTGGTTGGTGGGATATACACAGCTAGGGTTTGTTCCCTTGCAGTGGCAGGATGAACTTGCTTCCTTGCCCATTTCTTTTGTTGTTGAGTTGTAGCGGCTTCCTGGGCCTTCCGCTTCCCCTTGATCTTTGTGGTGGGGGATTCTGCCTCAGGAGTCGGCTCATATTCTGAGCCTTCATCATCATCGGAAGAAATTTCTTCCACTTCTTCTTCAGGTGCCTCAGCTAGGCATTTGTTGATGCGGTCAATTTCATACAGAACCTCCATGATTTTGACATTTGGAGGGGCCTTTCCAGTCACGTTTTAGTTGTCTATGATCTTTTGAAGCTTGGCGCGGTCCGCTATGAGTTCCTTTGGTGTCCAGAAAGGAGCATCCTCGCATCCGGTGGGTTGCTTTGTTGGGGATGCCATTACTCAAAGTGGAAAAATTATAAGTAAGAACACTTGATTAGAAAATAATTGGATGTTTATTTGTATTTATGTGGTTTTATATTTTTTTATGAAAGTTAAACGATGAAGGTCAAACGGTTTGAAGACCGTTTGGTTCCAAACGGTTTCAGGACCATTTGGTTCCAAACAGTTTGGAGATCGTTTGGTCCCAAACGGTTTCAAGACCATTTGGTCTCAAACGGTTTCAGGACCATTTAGTTCCAAACGATTTGAAGACCATTTGGTCCCAAACGGTTTGGAGACCGTTTGGAAAGTGAAACGTCGGGTGAAGCGGCCGGCGAAAGAGATGAAGGTGACGATGGAAAAGGTGGATTCGTCGGAAATAAAAGACGAAAGCGGCGATGGGAGGTGCCACGGCGGCGCCGAGGATGCTGACGGAGGTAAAGATAGCTACGAAAAAGAAAATATCGAATCAGTTGCCGCGGTGGGAAACATGAATCAGAACGACATTCATGTGTCAGCGATGGCGGGACTACCTTGCGATGAAGCGGAGGGCGGAGGCACTGAGGTGAGGTTGCCGTGAAAGAACACGGAACTAGGTCGATGGAGGCGGAGGGAACCTGGGTCGCGTGGTAGCAAGACGATGGGAGCAATGGAACAGCTCTTGCGCAAGAGTTAGAGAAAGTTCGAGAGTCGAAAGAGAGGAGATGAAGGGGGGAGGGTTTATATTTATAAGATTCGGGGGGGGGGGGTTGACCTCGCAAAAAAACCCTAGCTCAAATGGTTTAGGAACCGTTTGGCTCCAAACGGTTTGAAGACCGTTTGGTCCCAAACGGTTTCAGGACCGTTTGGCTCCAAACGGTTTCAGGACCGTTTGGCTCCAAACAGTTTCAAGACCGTTTGGCTCCAAACAGTTTGAAGACCGTTTGGAAGGGTAAGGGTCGAACGAATTTTTATATTTTTATGTTTGTTTTGGTTATGCAAAATTTTTTTTATATTTTATTTTGTTATTTTTATGTTTGTTTTGGTTATATGAAATTTGTTTATATTTTCATAAGATAAACCTAAGGTAATTAAAAGAATGGAAAATAAAGGAAGAAGCTGCAATCTTGGGTTGCCTCCCAAGTAGCGTATGGGTTTTACGTCGCTGGCTCGACGAAGCTGTGATGTTGTTATGCGGATGGCGTGGCATCTCTGTTTTTGATGGTCTGTCTTGGCATTTTATCTTCTGGATTGTAATATTTTTTCAAACGATGGCCGTTGACCGTCCTTTCTCCTCCGTTGTTATCGACAATTATGACAATTCCATTTGGGTATATATGCTTTATGGTGAAGGGCCTAGACCATTTTGTTCGAAGCTTTTCGGGGAACAACTTGAGCTTAGAGTTGAAAAGGAGTACTTTGTTGCCGATGGTGATGTCTTTCCTCTTAATATGACCATCATGCCACATTTTGGTTTGCTCCTTATAAATCCTGACACTTTGATAAGCGGTCCTTCGGAGCTCCTCTAGCTCCTGCAGCTGGAGTTGTCTATTTTCTCCGGCACTTTTAAGATCGAAATTTAGTTGTTTGATGGCCCACCAAACTTTGTGTTCCATCTCTACTGGAAGATGACATGACTTCCCGTATACCAAACGGAACGGGGTTGTCCCGATTGGTGTTTTATAAGCAGTTCGGTATGCCCAAAGGGCATCAGGAAGCTTGGTGGACCAGTCAATGTGGTTTATGTTGACTGTTTTTTCTAGAATCGCCTTTAGTTGTCTATTTGATACCTCAACCTGACTACTGGTCTGTGGATGGTAAGGCGTTGCTACTTTGTGGTTGACTCCGTACTTTTTCAGCAGAGCTTCAAAACTTCATTCCAGGAAATGGGTCCCGCCATCTGATATGACAGTTCTGGGGACCCCAAATCTGGGGAATATGATATCTTTGAACAATTTAATAACTGGTTTGGAATCGCTGGACACAGTGGGTATAGTTTCGACCCATTTTGAGACATAGTCCACCGCAACCAGGATGTAAGAGAAACCATAGGAAGAAGGAAAGGGGGCCATATAGTCTACCCCCCATATGTTGAAAAGTTCAATTTCTTGCCACATTGTGAGGGGCATTTCGTTCCTTTTGGATATGTTGCCAGAAAATTGACATTTGTTGCAAGATTTCACAAAATCATAGGAGTCTTTTGCTATGGTTGGCCAGAAGAAGCCTGAATGCAGAACTTTTATAGCGGTTTTCTTTGTTCTCATGTGCCCCCCCCTCGTGGGTCCTAAATGGCAATGCTCTAGGACGGGGGTAATCTCTTCTTCCGGTAAGCAGCGATGGAAAAGTCCGTCAGCACATAGGTGAAACAGGTAAGGTTCATCCCAATAATATTGCTTTATATCATGGAGAAATTTCCTTTTGTCATGGTGGGAAGCAAAGGGGTGAATGATTCCTGTAGCTAGATAGTTGACAATATCCGCATACCAAGGGAATCCATGAGTAACCTTCATCAGTTGGTCGTCTGGAAGAGAGTCTCGGATAGGGATTTTATCTTCATCTTCAACTTCAATGTGACTCAGATGGTTGGCTACGACATTATCCGCTCCGCTTTTATCTTTAATCTCCAAATCAAATTCCTGAAGCATCAACACCCAGCGGATAAGTCTGGGTTTGGCATCTTACTTCTGAATTACGTATCAAATGGCGAAGTGGTCGGTGTAAACGATAACCTTGGATCCAATCAAGTAGGATCGGAATTTCTCAAACGCGTAGATGACAGCCAGGAACTCCTTCTCTGTAGTAGTGTAATTCTTCTATGCTTCATCTAGCATTTTAGATGCGTAGTAAATTACGTAAGGTTTCTTGTCGATCCGCTATCCTAACACAGCCCCTATGGCATAATCGCTAGTGTCGCATATGATTTCAAATGGTAGCGACCAATATGGGGCTCTCAGAATAGGTGCATAAATTAAAGCATTTTTGAGAGTTGAGAAACTTTGCATGCATTCTTGGTTAAAGATGAACTCAGTATCTTTGGTTAGGAGTTGGGTCATGGGTTTTGCTATTTTTGAGAAGTCTTTAATGAATCTTCTGTAGAACCCCGCATGACCCAAGAAAGCTCTTACTCCTTTTATATCTTTTGGTGGCGACAGCTTCGATATAACATCGATTTTTGCCTTATCGACATCGATCCCTCTGTCACTCACTCTGTGCCTGAGGACGACACCTTTTGTTACCATGAAATGGCATTTTTCCCAATTTAGAATGAGGTTCGTTTCCTCGCATCATTGTAAAACTTGTCCAAGGTTAATTAGATAGTTATCGAAAGAATCTCCATAAATTGAGAAATCATCCATGAATACTTCCATTATGGATTCTGTTAATCCTGCGAAAATGGCGGACATACACCTTTGGAAAGTGGCGGGTGCGTTACACAACCCAAAAGGCATTCTTCTAAAAGCATATGTTCCAAAAGGGCAGGTGAAGGTAGTTTTCTCTTGGTCTTCCGGGTGTATGGGTATTTGGTAGAACCCGTAATAACCAACGAGGTAGCAGAAGTATTTCTGATGAGCTAAATGCTCTAGGACTTCATCGAGAAAGGGTAGAGGGAAGTGATCTTTCTGCGTGGCTTTGTTTAGCTTCCTATAATCGATACACATCCTCCACCCAGTCACCGTCCTAGTGGGTACTAACTCATTTTTGTCGTTAAGCATGACAGTAGTTGTGGCAACACATCCCATTATCACATAGATAACGAGGTGTTACGCGAAAACGTGCGGAAATCACCATAACCACAGATCATCGAAAACACGGGTTAATTAAAACTGTTTGTGGAAAATTGATAAACTGTGAAACTATTACATTCCAGTCCTCATCCTGCACAGAACCAGGCCATTTATACATAAACAAATTTGGATACATATCCACAGCTCACAAGAACAACTGTCTATCCATCACATGAGTTCACCACATGTTCATATACATAAAGGCCCGCATCCGGCCAACAGCAGGATATACAAAACATTATCGACCGTTCATCGTGAAACGACGTCAAAACACTGCCGAGGACCTGAGAGTACAGGGATGACTCTAGACTCTACTACAAAACATCCAAAACAGCAGCATATCCATCGCTTGCCTTCTACTGCTCGTCCAACTGCTCGGTCGTGACTCCACGACCACCACAACGTCTAGCTCAACCACCTAAAAAGGGTGTAAACTAGCGGGGTGAGACAATTGAACATTGTCCCAGCGGGAAACATAACTTCCTCACTGCAGTTCCAGAACCTCAGAAAGATAAAGCTATGACAACAGATAATTAATAATAGGTATAATAAGAGCAGTCTATATAAAGCAAAGCTATCCTTACCGATAAACTTACCAGCTGTACAAAAGCATATAACCAGATATCTCTCAATGGAACTTGATTGACAAGATAAGATATATCACTATGTAACATGATTATTAGAACAAGATATATTGTCACATATCTTGAGGAGTAAGATATAACAGATTAACCACATAAATGAGGCCTTAACCAATGTTCTATATTTTGTCTTAGTAATTACTATACGACGGCATGAACACATTCATGCTCCTTATCTCACATATCCTGAGCCATGGGCCTGTTCACCATGCTCATCACATCACCTATCCTGAGCCATGGTCCTGTTCACCATGCTCTACACATCACGTATCCTGAGCCATGGGCCTCTTCACCATGCTCTACACATCACATATCCCGAGCCATGGGCCTGTTCACCATGCTCATCACATCACGTATCTTGAGCCATGGGCTTGTTCACCATGCTCATCACATAGCAGTGTTACAACCTAACTCTACACCCTAGAGTCTACAACTGTATATGTACTCTTACCTTCTCCCTTTTAAGCTAGAAACACCCTCTCCTATTCAACGATATGCGTTCCGGGTTAACCCTTAGGCAAACCCATTTACCATCATCAGCTACCGACTATGATAAATCTATGATCAAGGCAACTACATGATATGGTTCCACTGTGATTATTTAGTATCTATGCAAGATATATCAGAAGGTAAACAAATATAAATTTTAATCATTATGCTATTATTGTAATCACATCTACCTGATCCATTTCAAGGATCCAACATCACCTGTTGTTACTTGGCCTCTTGCCAACCATCCAGATCCATCTCAAGGATCATCACATACCCTGGGATCTCAATCCCTCATCAGGTACTGTCACTGCTATTCAGAACTTACATCTATATCATGGGACGAACACATTATACATGTAACCTATTCAACAAGAGTAATTATCAGTGTGATGTATTCATCACATAAGTCTCATAGCCTTTACATGGCTAAGCATCACCTGCATGGTTAGTGTATTCAACAATCGTGGTTCATCATAAGGATTATGCTTACTAACATGAGATGACATTCAAGATGTTATACTTGTCAACCTTACTTTATTTGGTGATTAGGTATATAAAGCACATCATAAGCAACTATTTATGTATTTATCCTTGTCTCTGCATTACAGAGATATTCATGGAAATTACTCCATTCGTATAGTCATGTTTAGATATAAAAGGTCAAACGTTATTACTACCACTACCATTCATTAGGTAACCCACTTACCTTCATTACTATTATTACCATCACCATTTGTTGATTAAGTGCTTTATCACACCAAGTCACATTATCGACTCTATACTTCCTTAATCATGCTTCAAATTATGACCTCATGTATAAGACACATCACCAAACAGTTATATCTAGACTTGTCCTCATATTAATATTGTATAATTAATCAAGGTGTTCACTTCATGCATGTAATCATACTAGATATACAGAATGAGCATTATCATTACTATCATCATCATCATTAAGAAAGACACTGGTGTAACTACCATTATTAATCTTATCAATAACCGATAAACATGATGATCACTTTATGCATATGACCATGCTACTATCATTACCATTCTTGACGTAGATAGATAATCATAATAACTGAGAAATGCATATCATCAACACAGGGTGACATTTAGGTTTAAGTGCATTATTCACACAAATTGAAAGTAGAGATTATATCCTCTTTCTTAATCATGTCTCATAACGCTCTGCATTACATGCTCATTATTATTCAAGGGTATTATACCGATAATTATGATGGTTAGGATAAAAAGGGACTGATATTGCCATTATCATTATTAAGCATAGAACAGACCATCATCATTATTGTTATCATCCACTATCATTATTATTATCATCATGTAACTACTAGTGTAACTATCATTTAACATTGTCATTAACAAATAATCATAAGGCTCACATCATGCATATCATTACTACCATTAACATTATTCTTATAAAGGCGTCACCATCATTTGTTTGTGCATAAGTATTTATTTTCATAACACAAGGAACCGTCGCTAGAAGATCACAAGACTCTCACCATAACTCGTCACTACCCTCACCCAAACAACCCACAACATCGGCTAGAGAAGAGCCCCGCGACACAGCGTCACCAGGGGGTGTCGCGCGTCAGGGGTGTCGGGCTGCCATGCCTATCAGGCAACGCCCGTCACACCTCTGCCGCGACGCCCGTCACAAGCCAAAACGCAATGCCCTATATACTAGGGTTATCGTCCACATCACAACCCATTTCAACAACCAGGAGAGAGGGAGGGAGAGAGAAGGAACTTCCACAAAATGTGCCACTAGCAAGACACACTCTAACGGTCGTCACACTCCAAGGAGAGGGGCGTGACGCCCGTCACAACCCAAGCCATGTCGCCCGTCACACAACAAGATGTATCGTCCGATACACAACAACACCCATCGACCAACTCACCATACTTGTCTATCGTCCAACCCCAAGCACACATGTCATACTTGGCCCTGTCGTCCACCACAAGGACCATCACAAGGATCACCATATCATATAGGGTCTAACGTCCATCAAGAACAAGGATATCGTTCATCACAAGAAGACCATCATGCCATCCATCACCATCATATCGGCCAACCCTAATCTAGCTCAACCTATCGCCCCTTCACAAGGGCAGGGATATCGCCCAACACTTAGAACTCTCACCATGTCATATATCACAAAAGTACCCATATCGTCCAACACACAAAGACAAGGAGGGTGTCGTCCACCACATGTCTTCTTCAACCTCCAACCCAAGGAAGCACAAAACCCTAGACCACAAGGTACATAGATCACCAAGAAACCCTAAACCCTAGGGGGATCGACCACCAAAGGTACAAAAGCAAAGTACAAAAGCAAGGAACTAAGCTAAGCTACTAACATGCAACAAGATCATAGCTAGAGGTAAAGGAGTTAGGGTTAGAAATTATGCAAACCGCCTTAAGCTCCAAGCTCCAAGGAAGAAGAAGCACTCTAAAGTGAAAGGGGTATCATCCACCCAAGCTTCTCCAAGAGGGTGTATCGGCCACCACAGCTACTCCAGGAGAGTGTATCGACCAACACAAGTAAGAAGGAGAGGAGTGTCGTGCACTCAAGGTGAAGGAGGGACCAGAAGAGCAAAGGAAGCTAAGGCAAGGGAAACAGCCACCTATATAGAAGGGAAGGGAGGAGAAACCAAGGTAGATCCATGCTCTATGTCATCCACCCAAGGGACACTTATCCTAGGGTTCAAGCCAACACTCTAGCACACCATGAGACACTTGTCCAAGATATGCACCAAGTGTCCACCAAACAAGACCAAGCAACATGGGCGACACAACTAGCAGCTCCATTGGGCGACACACCAAGGCACCTGGGTGACACACCACCATGTTGGGCGACACAAGCCACTCTAGGCCGACACACACACCTCCTTGGACGACACAAGCAAGCCTTGGCTGACACAAGGCTCAAGCAAGCCCAAACAAAGCACCCCAAGGTCCAAACAAGATCATCTGAGGCCCAAGGAACTCAAACAACAAGCCCAAGACTTCCTCTCAACCCTAGAGGAAGCAAAGAGAGGAAAACACCTCACAAGATGGCAAACTTGCACACAAAACCCTAAACTTGGGTTATTTGCAAGTAGCCCCTCCAACTCTCAACAAAGCACAACAAAACCCTAATCACCACTAAAGGTGATTAGCAAGCACCAAAGCACTAAGATTAAGCCGAACAAACAGGGTAAACCCTAAACGCAGGTCAGGGTCCTTACAAGATAACCTCCTTTAAGGGATTTCGTCCCCGAAATCCGAAGAGAAAAGCGAGGGGTACTTCCTCTTCCTCAAGCTCCCACGTGGCTTCCTCAACATCACGATGTTGTCAATGAACCTTCACAAGAACCAGGTCTTTCCTCATAGGTCACAGCTACATCAAGCTCATCCTCAACTAGCTACATCACAGTACCTAAATCTGGATGACTTCCCTTTTGCATACTATCATGAAGCACTGGATGCAACCTGTGCAACTCTGGAGGCAACTCTAACTCATAAGCTACCTTGCCAACACGTGTTATGACTGAGTAAGGCCCCTTATATCTAGGAGCTATCTTACCCTTCTGATCAGTCCTTAGAACACCCTTCCACAGCGAGACTTAAAGGTACACTTTGTCTCCTACCTGGAACTCCAAGGGTCATCGACGATTGTCTGCATAAAACTTTTTCCTATACCGTGCTACTTTCAATTGTTGTTGTATTACTTTGATCTTATCGGTTGTTAGATGAACTAACTAAGGACCTAACGTTTGACACTCATCGGACTCATACCAACACCAAGATGGTCTGCCCTTCCTTCCATACAAAGCCTCACAAGGAGTCATGCCGATGCTCTGCCAAAAACTTGTTGTCGTAGGCCAACTCTATCAAACTAAGATGTATATTCCAGAAACGACTCGTGATCTGAGGACCTCTGTCAGAAACTATTTTTGTTGGCACATCATGCGAACGTATCACCTCATCCATATATACTCTAACGAGCTTCTCAGCTGTATATGTCATCTTCACAGGTAGGGAGTGGGCAGACTTTGTCAATCTATCCACTATCACCCAGATGGAATCATGTTCTCTAGTTGTCTTGGGTAGACCAACTACGAAACCCATGGTCATATGATCCCATTTCCACAGCGGTATTGGCAAAGGCTGCAATGTACCTGCCGGCTTCTAAAGTTCAGCCTTCACTTATTGACAAACCTCACTTATTCAACCTATCAACATTCAGAACAACTATCCTATTACGATAACATACTAGCCCTTCCTCGAGCTCATGGAACCCATCACGCTCTTCGCTGTCGAACTCTGATCAACTGTATTGCATCATCTGTCTACTATGCATCTTTTATTCATCTGGGAAGGTTCACTCAGCTAAACTATATTTAGTTTGGAATGCTCACTTAACTTTTCCTCTATATTGGGAATGTTCACGCAACTCTTCCCGAGTAGGATTGTTCACTTAGCTCTTTCCTATTTAGTTGAGAATGTTCACTTGGCTATTTTCTTTAATTGGGAATGTTCACTTAGCCCTTCCCGTTTAATTGAGAATGTTCACTTAGCTTTTCTCTCGAATGTTCACTTAGCTTTTCTTTTTAATGGGGAATGCTCACTTAGCTTTTCCTGTTTAAGAATGTTCACTTAGCTTTTCTTATATATTTGAGAATGTTCACTTAGCTTTTCTCATTTAATGGGGAATGCTCACTTAGCTTTTCCTATTTAAGAATGTTCACTTAGCTTTTCTCATTTAATTGGGAATGCTCACTTAGCTTTTCCTGTTTAAGAATGTTCACTTAGCTTTTCTCATATATTTGAGAATGTTCACTTAGCTTTTCTCATTTAATTGGGAATGCTCACTTAGCTTTTCCCGTTTAATCATATTATACTCTCTAGATTGTTTCAAAATGATTACCTGATCAGTGTAATCAGAGAGATAACAATCTAAGAGTTCCATACTTGCCTTATCTACAATAATCATATACCTAGCCAGGGTATACAAGTACTGAGATTAGGTAGTATGCACTTTATTTCTATCCTACCCCACACTTTTCATATCAGTATTCACACAGAGCTTTTCATTCTTGGATTTTCTTCAGGCATCGCTTCTATATCTCATCTTTTATCACACAGATAAGAGAGATTACATAGCATTTAAGGAATATTTTAAAAAATGTGAATTTTCTTCTTCCTTGTGCCCTTATAGGACTGGCTAAAGGAAGTTCAAAAACATCTACTTTCTTATTTTTATCACACAGAATCAGAAAATGGAACATCATAATGAATATATTTTATCTGACCTGTCTGGGACGTCCGTCCACGCCCTCGATCGTTACTAGGAAACTGCCTCCTTTGAGAGCCCTGCTGACTCTGCCCCTGGGGTTGTGTCGTCATCATATTCCCGTCTGGACAATCTTTTACTAGATGTCTAGGTTGTCTACATTGATAACAGATCTTGGGTGCAAGATAAGGTCTGTGAGATCCAGCTACCGATGTCGATGCTATGTCGGGGGATCCACTTGGAATGTTACTATGATCCCTACCCCCACTCATCGTCCTTTGCATCTGGTTATGGAATCTTGATGATACTGACGATGTAGAAAATCTCAGCTTCTTGAAGCTTCCAGACCTCTGTCCTTGAGACTGAGCAGGTCTTTGGTGAGGCATGGATTCTCTCTTCTCCCTTACTGACCCCTCAATCCTTCGAACAGATTCCACAAATGTAGAGAACCGCTCCCGGTTTTCCAACGTGGAAACATGTGTTTTCAACTCAGTACTCAGACCTTTCTCAAAGCGTCTGATCCGCTCCTCATCTGTCACTGCCATATGAGGACAAAACCTCAACAGATCCATGAACTTGGCTTCATACTCGGTGATGTTCATCGTTCCTTGTTGCAGCTTCTCAAACTGTCTAATCTTCTCATCCAGATACGTCTTTGGAAAGTATTTGCTGACGAACTCGCACCGGAACATTTCCCAACAGATCACCTCACCTGGCTGCTTCTCCTCCTCAATGGTCCACCAGTGACCAGCACTACCCTTCAGGAGGTAGACCGCATGTTTTACCTTGTCTGCTTCGAGGATGTCAAGGATCCGAAAAGCCTTCTCAAAACTTGTCATCCACATATCTGCATCTGCTGGATCAGCCGTGCCTGCATAATCCAAAGCTCCGACTCGACGAAGATGCTCGAAGGTCTTCCCAATACCCGATGCTTCTTCATGGAGAACTTGTGCTCACGGAGGAGGCACTGGTAATCGCTCAACCATGAGATTCATCGTAGCCATTAACTGCCCCATAAGCTGTTGGTAAGCAGGATGTTCAAGTATGGCTGGGTTAAATTGGGGAACCTCAGGCACCCGATCTTCATGTGCCTGTCCTTCTGCTCCATCAACTGATGCAGCATCACTAAGCTCAGGAGCATATTCTTCATGGTTTCTAGACATCTTGTCCTTTCTTCCGCTGAGGGCAGAAGATTTTGTAAGAAGACTTGGAAAACTCATAAGAACAGACTCAACCTAGTCCTAAATCCCTATAGACTCAGCGAACCTAGAGCTCTGATACCAAACTTGTGGCAACACATCCCATTATCACATAGATAACGAGGTGTTACACGAAAATGTGCAGAAATCACCATAACCACAGATCATCGAAAACACGGGTTAATTAAAACCGTTTGTGGAAAATTGATAAACTATGAAACTATTACATTCTAGTCCTCATCATGCACAGAACCAGGTCATTTATACATAAAAACATTCTGATACGTATCCACAGCTCATAGGAACAGCTGTCTATCCATCACATGAATTCACCACCTGTTCATATACATAAAGGCCTGCATCCGGCCAACAGCAGGATATACAAAACATTATCGACCGTTCATCGTGAAATGACGTCAAAACACTGCCGAGGACCTGAGAGTACAGGGATGACTCTAGACTCTACTACAAAACATCCAAAACAGAAGCATATCCATCGCTTGCCTTCTACTTCTCGTCCAACTTCTCAGCCGCGACTCCACGACCACCACCACGTCTAGCTCGACCACCTAAAAAGGGTGTAAACCAGCGGGGTGAGACAATTGAACATTGTCCTAGCGGGAAACATAACTTCCTCACCACAGTTCCAGAACCTCAGAAAGATAAAGCTATGACAGTAGATAATTAATAACAGGTATAATAAGAGCAGTCTATATAAAGCAAAGCTATCCTTACCGACAAACTTACCAGCTGTACAAAAGCATATAACCAAATATCTCTCAATGGAACATGATTGACAAGATAAGATATATCACTATGTAACATGATTATTAGAACAAGATATATTGTCACATATCTTGAGGAGTAAGATATAACAGATTAACCACATAAACGAGGCCTTAACCAATGTTCTATATTTTGTCTTAGTAATTACTATACGACGGCATGAACGCATTCATGCCCCTTATCTCACATATCCTGAGCCATGGGCCTGTTCACCATGCTCATCACATCACCTGTCCTGAGCCATGGGCCTGTTCACCATGCTCTACACATCACGTATCCTGAGCCATGGGCCTGTTCACCATGCTCTACACATCACGTATCTTGAGCCATGGGCTTGTTCACCATGCTCATCACATCACGTATCCTGAGCCATGGGCATGTTCACCATGCTCATCACATAGCAGTGTTACAACCTAAATCCACACCCTAGAGTCTACAACTGTAGATGTACTCTTACCTTCTCCCTTTTAAGCTAGAAACACCCTCGCCTATTCAACGATATGCATTCCGGGTTAACCCTTAGGCAAACTTGTTTACCATCATCAGCTACCGAATATGATAAATCTATGATCAAGGCAACTACATGATATGGTTCCACTGTGATTATTTAGTATCTATGCAAGATATATCAGAAGGTAAACAAATATAAATTTTAATCATTATGCTATTATTGTAATCACATCTACCTGATCCATTTCAAGGATCCAACATCACCTATTGTTACTTGGACTCTTGCCAACCATCCAGATCCATCTCAAGGATCATCACATACCCTGGGATCTCAATCCCTCATCAGGTATTGTCACTGCTATTCAGAACTTACATCTATATCATGGGACGAACACATTATACATGTAACCTATTCAACAAGAGTAATTATCAGTGTGATGTATTCATCACATATGTCTCATAGCCTTTACATGGCTAAGCATCACCTGCATGGTTAGTGTATTCAACAATTGTGGTTCATCATAAGGATTATGCTTACTAACATGAGATGACAATCAAGATGTTATACTTGTCAACCTTACTTTATCTGGTGATCAGGTATATAAAGCACATCATAAGCAACTATTTATGAATTTATCCTTGTCTCTGCATTACACAGATATTCATGGAAATTACTCCATTCGTATAGTCATGTTTAGATATAAAAGGTCAAACGTTATTACTACCACTACCATTCATTAGGTAACCCACTTACCTTCATTACTAATATTACCATCACCATTTGTTGATTAAGTGCTTTATCACACCAAGTCACATTATCGACTCTATACTTCCTTAATCATGCTTCAACTTATGACCTCATGTATAAGACACATCACCAAACAGTTATATCTAGATTTGTCCTCATCTTAATATTGTATAATTAATCAAGGTGTTCACTTCATGCATGTAATCATACTAGATATACATAATGAGCATTATCATTACTATCATCATCATCATTAAGCAAGACACTAGTGTAACTACCATTATTTCTCTTATCAATAACCGATAAACATGATGATCGCTTTATGCATATGACCATGCTACTATCATTACCATTCTTGACGTAGATAGATAATCATAATAACTGAGAAATGCATATCATCAACACAGGGTGACATTTAGGTTTAAGTGCATTATTGACACAAAGTGAAAGTAGATATTATATCCTCTTTCTTAATCATGTCTCATAACGCTCTGCATTACATGCTCATTATTATTTAGGGGTATTATACCGATAATTATGATGGTTAGGATAAAAAGGGACTGATATTGCCATTATCATTATTAAGCATAGCACAGACCATCATCATTATTGTTATCATCCACTATCATTATTATTATCATCATGTAACTACTAGTGTAACTATCATTTAACATTGTCATTAACAAATAATCATAAGGCTCACATCATGCATATCATTACTACCATTAACATTATTGTTATAAAGGCGTCACCATCATTTGTTTGTGCATAAGTATTTATTTTCATAACACAAGGAACCGTCACTGAAAGATCACAAGACTCTCACCATAACTCGTCACTACCCTCACCCAAACAACCCACAAAATCGGCTAGAGAAGAGTGCAGCAATGCTGCGTTGCACCCAACCCCGCGACACAGCGTCACCACGGGGTGTCGGGCGTCAAGGGTGTCGGGCTTCCATGCCTATCGGACAACGCCCGTCACACCTCTTCTGCGACGCCCGTCACAGGACAAAACGCAACGCCCGTTATACTAGGGTTATCGTCCACATCACAACCCATTTCAACAACCAGGAGAGAGGGAGGGAGAGAGAAGGAACTTCCACAAAACGTGCCACTAGCAAGACAAACTCTAACGGTCGTCACACTCCAAGGAGAGGGGTGTGATGCCCGTCACAACCCAAGCCCTATCGCCCATCACACAACAAGATGTATCGCCCGATACACAACAACACCCATCGGCTAACTCACCATACTTGTCTATCATCCAACCCCAAGCACACATGCCATACTTGGCCCTGTCATCCACCACAAGGACCATCACAAGGATCACCATATCATATAGGGTCTAACGTCCATCAAGAACAAGGATATCGTTCATCACAAGAAGACCATCATGTTGTCCATCACCATCATATCGGCCAACCCTAATCTAGCTCAACCTATCGCCCCTTCACAAGGGCAGGGATATCGCCCAACACTTAGAACTCTCACCATGTCGTCTATCACAAAGGTACCCATATTGTCCAACACACAAAGACAAGGAGGGTGTCGTCCACCACAGGTCATATTCAACCTTCAACCCAAGGAAGCACAAAACCCTAGACCACAAGGTACATAGATCACCAAGAAACCCTAAACCCTAGGGGGATCGACCACCAAAGGTACAAAAGCAAAGTACAAAAGAAAGGAACTAAGCTAAGCTACTAACATGCAACAAGATCATAGCTAGAGGTAAAGGAGTTAGGGTTAGAAATTATGCAACCTGCCTTAAGCTCCAAGCTCCAAGGAAGAAGAAGCACTCTAAGGTCCAAGGGGTATCGTCCACCCAAGCTTCTCCAAGAGGGTGTATCGGCCACCACAGCTACTCCAGGAGAGTGTATCGGCCAACACAAGTAAGAAGGAGAGGAGTGTTGTGCACTCAAGGTGAAGGAGGGACCAAAAGAGCAAAGGAAGCTAAGGCAAGGGAAACAACCACCTATATAGAAGGGAAGGGAGGAGAACCCAAGGTAGATCCATGCTCTGTGTCATCCACCTAAGGGACACTTGTCCTAGGGTTCAAGCCAACACTCTAGCACACCATGAGACACTTGTCCAAGATATGCACCAAGTGTCCACCAAACAAGACCAAGCAACATGGGTGACACAACTAGCAGCTCCGCTGGGCGACACACCAAGGCACCTGGGCGACACACCACCATGTTGGGCTATACAAGCCACTCTAGGCCGATACACACACCTCCTTGGATGACACAAGCAAGCCTTGGCCGACACAAGGCTCAAGCAAGCCCAAACAAAGCACCCCAAGGCCCAAACAAGCTCATCTGAGGCCCAAGGAACTCAAACAACAAGCCAAAGCCTTCCTCTCAACCCTAGAGGAAGCAAAGAGAGGAAAACACCTCATAAGATGGAAAACTTGCACACAAAACCCTAAACTTGGGTTATTTGCAAGTAGCCCCTCCAACTCTCAACAAAGCACAACAAAACCCTAATCACCACTAAAGGTGATTAGCAAGCACCAAAGCACCAAGATTAAGCAGAACAAACAGGGTAAACCCTAAACACAGGTCAGGGTCCTTACAGTAGTGCCTCCCTTTTTAGGAACTACTTGGATGGGGCTGACCCATTGGGAGTCAGAGATAGGGTAGATTATACCAGCTTTAAGTAATTTGAGGACCTCCAGGGTAACCACCTCTTTGAGATTAGGGTTCAGCTTCCTCTGGTGTTTGCGTGATGGCTTAAATTCTTCAACCATGGGTAGTCTGTGCATGCATAAAGCTTGGTTTATACCCGTCAGGTCAGTTATCTTATACCCAATAGCCTTTTTATGTTTCGTCAGCTCCTCCAGAAGTCTTTCTTCCTGATTTTCTATTAGGGTGGAACTGATGATAACTGGGCATAATTTTTCCTTGTCCAAGAAGACATGCTTAAGCCCCATGGGCAGAGTCTTCATCTCAGGAGCCTTAGGTGGCTCTGTTGCTTCCAAGATGGTGACAGCTTTAAGTTCCTCAAAGGTGGCCGTCGGTGCTTCTTTGGCCTTCTCTAAGTGTTGCAGACACTGTTGAACCAATTCGTTTGCAGAGAATTCGAATTCTGGGTTGGTAAGGACATTCTCTAACTCATCTGTTGGCTCAGATATTTCTAATTGAGACATTTGTTGTATTGCGTCTAGAAGAAAGACCTCCTCTTGAATGTTGGGGCCCTTCATGCTGTTGAGGACTCGGAATTGAATTGCTTCTTTTCTGAGTCTTAAAATGATGGTACCAGCTTCAACATCGATAAGCGCCCGGGCAGTGGCGAGGAAAGGTCTGCCGAAAATTATCGGGTATCTCAGGTCTTCCTTAATATCCATGATGACAAAGTCACACGGGACATAGGCATCCTTTCCTATCCTAACTGGAATATCTTCAATGATTCTGAGAGGTGCGGTGATGGTAGAGTCGGCTAACTAAATAGTCATTGTTGTAGGCAGCAATTCAGTGAAACCTAATCGTTTGCACATAGAATAGGGCATAATGGATATGCTGGCCCCTAGGTCAGCTAATCCCTTTTTGGTTGATGCATTTCCAATGCAGCATTGAATTCTGAAGGAACCTGGGTCCTTCTTCTTCTTTAGAATTTTATTGAGGATGATATCAGAGGTGGTATGGGCAAGTTTGATAGTTTCTTGCTCCTCAGTGATGTACTTCCTTGATAACAGAGTTTTAAGGTATTTTGTCCAAGTCGGTACCTCAGAGAGAGCATCGAGGAGCGGGATATCGATGTAAAGTTTCTTCATTGCCTCCTTGAATTTTTGGAACCTGGTATCCATTTTCGTTTCTCGCAATCTTCCCGGATACGGGATCCTTGGTTTATACTGCAAGATTTCCGGCTTTGTAGATACTTTTTCTTTTCCCTTGCCCTTTGCATTCTCTGTGGACTTCTCCATTCCTGGCTCCGGGCTCTCATTTGTCATGAAGGCAGGTGTATCATCATCATCAAGAGTGATCCTTGTAGTTTCATGAAGAGTGCGTCCAGATCTCGTAGTAACAACATTCAACTGTTCAGGCCTATTCTGTCGATGTCTAGGATTTGATTCGGGCTGCCCTACAAATGTGCCTGCTGGAGGCTTTAGTTGTGCAGCAATTTGGGCAAGTTGAGCTTCTACTGCCTTTTGCTGAGCTTGTTGATTAGCCAGCATAGTCTGTTGGGATTGCAGCATCTGCCTAATCAAAGTCATTTCATCTTCCAGTTGAGAAGGAGTATTTTTCTAAGGAAGTTGTTGTTGACCCTGTTGAGGTTGTTGAGGAGGTAGCGCTAACTGAGGTTGTTGCAACTGAGGGTGAAGCTGTGGTTGTAAAGGAGGATGAGTGTAATGATAGTAGGCAGATTGGTTCCTGGGGTAGTTAGCTCTCGGGAAGTTATTCTTGGGGTTCTCTTGGTTTTGATTGAAATTGCTTGGGAATCCAGGTCGTAATCTACTGGAGGATCCTCCCTGCGTCTGGTGTTGCGGATTTGTGGTCCCAGCAGGGTTCCCGTACTGAAATCCTGGGTGGTTCCTTGGCTGATTAGGATTATAATAGACTTGTCCAGGAATAGAATGGATTGAATTGACTTGTTCTGGCAGTTTCTCTTCAGATTGGTCAGTGATTGGTTCATACTGTTGTGGTGGTGGATGCATATCCATCGTCACATTGTAAAGCATTCCGCATGAAAGGGTTGGATGATCGGATGCATGACAGGCTTCACAGGTTCCTGTAGCAGCCTTGACTTGTTGAAACTGAGGATTTTTCTTCTTGTCAAAATTTTCAAGAGAAGTTTCGAGAGCTTGTTGCTTATGAGCTTAGTTTTCAAGGCTTCAGCAATGGCCTTCATCTCTATTGATTCTTCGGCTTTATAGACCTTGAGGACTCCTTTGCCAGCTGATCGTCCCCAGTTGGATTGATTCTCAGCTCCAAGTGTGACTATTTTCCAGGCATCCTCGTAATTCTTTCTCATAAAGTTCCCTCCAGATGAGGAATCCAGAAATTGCTTTATGTCATCACTCACTCCCCTATATAAGGTTTCTATCAATTGGTTTTGAGAGATGTCGTGATGAGGGCACTTTCACAGAAGCTCTTTGAACCTTTCCCATGCTTCAGCAAGAGATTCTCCGGGAAGTTGAGAGAAATGATTAATCTGCCCCCTAATCTCGTAAGTCAGTGAAGGGGGAAAGAACTTCTCCAATAACTTTTCTTCCAAGGGAGCCCATGTGGTGATTATTGGTTCCCTGTCAAGTGAGTTATACAAGCTCAGAGCTCTCCCCGATAGAGTGAAGTGAAACAGATGAAGCATTATTGCATCAAAGGCAACTCTGGCTTACGGGACCATTCAGCATAGTGCCTTAAACCTCTTCAGATGATCTATGCAGTCATCTCCAAAACCTCCAGAAAATGAGATGCCCTGCATGATCTGGATCCATTGGGTCCTAAACTTAAAGTTAGGAATGTTGATGATCGGAGGTCGGACTGGATGGTTGTCTTCGTAGTTCTTTGGGACAGCATAATCCCTCAGCTGCTTGTTTCTTAGTTCCAACTGAGCAACTTGATTTGCTGCCTCATTTTCAGCTCTGATGCGGGCCTGTTCTTCCGCACAAATCTCCGCTTGAATCTGAGCACGAGTATCAGTGATGAGTTGTGCTCTTTGAGCGGCGATGGCGGCGTTGACCCTCTCCATTACCAATGCAGCCTGGCGTTGATCTTCAGCCATTTGCCTAGCTTTTTGGCGATTGAGTCTGATACGGTGGTGGAAACTTCTCTCTACCTCAGAGTCGTACTCTGGATCAGGGGAGAATCCGAGTTTATGCGATGATCGCATACACGTTTTCTACCTGAGTAGAGAAAAGAAAACAACTTTTAGATGATGGAAAAGATATAATGAATTCAAGAAGATATGAATTAATGATTAAAAGAAAGTGTAAAACACTAACCAACTAGCAAGATACTAAATGAAATTAAAACATTATGTTGTCCCTAGCAACGGCGCCAATTTTTGATGGAGCTTCCACTTACGTGGAATTGTGTGCACCAACTAAAAATCCTAAAGATAGTAAGTTTTCAGGTTTAGCCTTGCTTATACTAGATAGAGAACTCCACCCACGTATGCTAAGATACGTGGAAGTCTTATCGTAGTATAGTTAAGGGTCGAATCCATAGGACAACGGTCTTATTGCAAGCAACAAGATGGAAAATGCTAGAACTTCACTTAGTCTCTTAATAGTGGGCACTTAAATTGAAAGGTTGATTTTGTTGTTTTAAACTAAGGACATGTAAAATAAGGCAAGAAAGTAAATCTAAAGAAGTTAAACAATGATAAAAGTCACTAGGGTGTGATCGGTTTTCACCGCTACTACACATGGATCAAAGTGCAGGAATGTTACAAAGTCAGCCATCCCCGAACGAATGGTCAACTACTTTGCACCATTCCCTTCACAAAGCGTGTTCCTCGACTCATCAAGGTTGCACTTTCACACGTCAACTAATTCCATTTCATAGCATGAAAGTACAACGAAGGGAGTGAGTGCACTCCACTTCTTGAAAGACACTCCTAGATACCGAAACAGATGCATGGTGGATACATGCACCAAGAACCAACATACAAACGAGTTTCAAATCTAATAGTACAAATGTAGACAATTCATACTAAAAGATAAAAGGTAACACAAGTTGGTGATCAAGCAACAAGCATTCATTAAACGTTTGATGTTGAACTGAAAAGATATAAACTCTATATTACAAACTATGGATTACATTTACATGATATGAAATCATGGGTAGCGGGGCTACTCCCCACACCCTAGTGAGAGAGACTACTCGCTCATAACTAGGACAAAGAAGGAGGAAAGAAGAGAGAGATAGAGTGTCATCCCCACAAAGGAGAGAGGAAAGTCAACCCCTTAGAGAGAGAGAGAGAGACGATCCACCAGCTTCACAAATTGCTTGATGACGAGATCCCCTCTTCCCACCTTCTTTGGCAGAGAGAGAGAAGCTTCGAGATGGAGTGTGGGTCTCAGACCAGCAGCCCCTGGGCAGAGGATGGAAGTCGGATTTGCTCTGGAGTGATTGAGGCAGCCTCTGGACGTCTGAAACTTGATCCTTTTGAGGACCCTTGAGGTCTTATTTATAGGCCTTAAGTGAAGTCCAAACGGTTTGGAGACCGTTTTGACCTTAAGACCGTTTGGGCCTCAAGACCATTTGGACCTCAAGACCGTTTGGACCTCGGGACGGTTTGGACCTCGAGACCGTTTGGATTTCAAGACCGTTTGGATCTCAAGACCGTTTGGCTTCATGCGGTCTCGGAACGGTGTGACTCCATGCGGTCTCGGGACCGATTGGCTACATGCGGTCTTAGGACTGTGTGACTCCATGCGGTCTCGGGACCGATTGGCTTCATGCGGTCTTGGGACCGTGTGACTCCATGCGGTCTCGGGACCGATTAGCTTCATGCGGTCATGCTACCGTGTGACTCCATGCGGTCTCGGGACCGATTGGCTTCATGCGGTCTTGGGACCGTGTGACTCCATGCGGTCTTGGGACCGATTGGCTTCATGCGGTCTTGGGACCGTGTGACTCCATGCGGTCTTGGGACCGATTGGCTTCATGCGGTCTTGGGACCGTGTGACTCCATGCGGTCTCAGGACCGATTGGCTTCATGCGGTCTTGGGACCGTGTGACTCCATGCGGTCTCGGGACCGATTGGCTTCATGCGGTCTTGGGACTATTTGAGCCCGTGTGGTTTTGAGGCTAGTTGAGTCTTTTATGATTTTTTTTGTCTTTTTCTGCAAATATAAAGGGGAAAAGTTAGTCTAATAGTATATTTACAATAAGAGCGAATATTTAGGTATTATGTCTAATTCTAATTAAGAAAGAGTGTGGAAAACTAAAGAAAATATTAAGATAATCATCCCAAAATTGGAGGTTATCACATATGTATATAAGATTTTGATCAAAAAAATTTAGGGAATGCAATGAATATATAATCAAAGCCTAGTTTTGTCTATAGTTCTAAAAGTGCCTAAAGTTGCCATCTTTAAGATGATTAATGTATAAAAATCCTATTATCTTGACTTTACTGATCATACCATGTTTGAAGGACTTACATGGATAAAGTTGGGTCTTTTGGATAAAAAGAGAAACTATACCTAATTTGGGAATAAAGATGCATATGTTATCAAAATTAGGGATTTAGATGATGAATGGAATGTAAATTGATATGTTGAATGTTATGAACATGGTTTTTAGGTTTTTCAAACCCCAAGGACGTGATTAGGATTTACTGAACCTGGGAAGAAAATCAGACCTCCACTAGTGCAAGGTAAGTTGATTCATGCACTCTGAGTTAACAAGTATGAATAGAAGGGATTTATATTTTCTTATATCTATGAAATTCAATTAGAATGATATCAAGTACATGTCTTAATGAATATTTGCAAGAAAATTGATAGTGGATCATATTATGATTTTTAATATATCTTGCTCATAGATGTTTATAAACATACATACACTTGCTTCAAAGTCAATTTTAATGTTATAAGTTATAATGTTCAAGATTCAATGTTTCAAGTTATTATGCTCAAGATCAATTTTAAATATATGATGGATGAATTATGATTGTTCCTTCCAAGACTAATATGCCTTTTGGCATAAGATCTATGTGAGCAATGAGCACTTGGGTGCATAAGATCTATGTGAGCAATGAGCTCTTGCGAGCATAAGCTCTGCGTGAGAAATGTAAGGATGAAGGACAACATATTCAGGCCAAGACAATGATGTTAATGATTAAAAATGAAGTTATATACAATGAAAAGAATATAATGTTACCATATTTAGATTTGTTTTTCTCAAAAGTATAGCTTATTTTTAGTTTACTTAGTGTCACTTACACTAACGTGTTTATCATTTTGAATGCATGGCTGGGGACGTGATGTCTGTAGGAGTTGGAGAAGTTGAGGATAAAATGGACAAGCAAGGACTACAAGACTACAAGCTTAGCCCAGTGAGTGCCTTTTACCAAGACGATCCAAAGCTTAGATTATATTTATGTTATGCACAGTCTTGTTATCAAAGTAGATTAGACGAACCTGATGTAGATTTTCTTTTACCAAAACTATGTATGAATCTGATTTCTATCAATGTATGGTGTTTCATTTATCTTATTGCTATGCATATCATGTTTTAAAATGTTCCTCTAAGCCAAGTGACCCATGTGATGGACAACATAGGGTTTGCTTCCACTGACATATAGGTGCTAGGAGGGGAGTTACAATATGGTATCAGAGCAATTTGGTAAATGACCACTAGGCAAAGTATGATTCATATGTTCTAACCCTAGGTATAGAAATATATTAGAAATAAAATTAGAAGTCTAAGTCAAGAGAAATAAGTTTAGATAATGATTAGGGTTATGTGACTAGACGTTTTGGATTTTTATGTTAACTCTAGAATTGTATATATCATTATCTTTCTCTTTCCCACATGTTTGTGGTATGGGACATGAGCTTATGGGATTTTGTAGAGAGAATGCTATGTGCATAGTCATGCTTGTCTTGTCCTTTTAAGTGCATGTGATATGGGACATGTGCATGAGGCATGTGCTAAGATAAGTGTGATAAGACATGTCACCTATGAATATATGATGGGCCGTCATGTATCCCAAGGAAACAAGAAAATAAGAGTTGACATTGAAGGTTTTAGACATATAGTCACCTAAACCTACTCATATACATAGTAAGACCAAGCATGCATTCAAAGGGTAGATAATTTGACATAGACAAGTTAGTTGAAGTCAATGTGATACCAAAACCCTTGATTTTACTTGCAAAACTATGAAACTTAGTTAAGAGGTAAGAAAAACTCTAAGGTGGATAGTACCCTAAGGAAAACTTCGAGGAAGAAATTTATTTAAGGTGGGTAGAATTGTAACATCCCAAAATTTCTTGAGTAATTTAAAACTTAGAATGTAGTTTTTCTTAAATAAGAAATAGTTGAGGGTCTTAATGCAAAAAGACCATGAAATAAAATTTATTAAAAGTTAATGAAGTGAGAAGAATAAATTGAGACCCAAGATACAATTTCTTTCATATTTACATTACGTGTTACAATTAACTTAAAGATATAAATATTGGATTTCCTTTTCTCTTTCCTATTCTTAGAAATGCTTAAAAGAAATAAAAGATAAATGGAAAAGAATTGGAATTCAATAAATATAAATGTGAAATAGATTGTTTTCACAAAAAGATTTCCTTTTTCCTTTTATAGTCTTAATATATGGAGAAAGTGCAAAAACTCTCTTTTTCTCTCTCCTTCCATGAAAGTTGTTAAAAAAGGCATAGAATATATATGACATGGGTAGTAACTTATTATCTCAATTTTGTCTCTAGAATTCACAAAGGGAAGTCCTTTTCACAATATCTAATCAATTAATGCATTAAAGTTAAAGTTAAATAACTAATAAGGAATTGTGTGGAAATTTGTCAAAAAGATAATCTGAGAGTAACCAATGGGCATAATTTGATCCTAACTTGCACCTAAAAGAAATAATATAAATAAATAAAACTACTTGTAAAGTTTGAATGGAACAAGAATTATCATGTGCATTAAATGAATAAAATAAGGTAATTACTAATGGGGCAAGAAAAGGGTATTTAACTTTCGTATTTTGGCCCCAAATCATGCCCACAGATATATTTAGACATTAAGAGCTTTCCTTTAAAATTAGGGACCAATTGGAATTAAGGAGAAGGAGATATGAATTTAACAAGTTTTCGTAAAGTGAAAAGGAATAGGGAAATGCATTAAAAGTCATTGGTATTAATCCAAATAGGAATCTAGGGCATGATTCTTACTTTTGTCACATGGCCGAGTGGCCATTGGGTCAAGATCTGACAACATCTAAGTTGTCTCCCACTTTTGGTCATAAAAGGAAACAAGGAACACTTATTCTTTTCAATTTCTCAACTTCCCTCTTTCTCTCTCTCTATTTGGTGTGCATGCCTAGAGATACTCCCAATGAGTCTGGGAGGAGATTCCACACCAAATTACCCTAGGTTCTAGCCCCTTTGGAAAGCTATCGAGAATTTTCACAATTCGACAGACCCCTTGCCGACCCTCTCCATGGCCCAAGGCTATATATAGGATAGATAACCCCCTACGATGATTCTTTTTCCTTCGAAAGACACTTCTCAACTTATCAATACTCTCCCTATTCTCAATTTTCCTCATATCTTTGTTCTCAACTATCATTGATTCTCAAAATCCTACTGGAAGAAACACCATGTCATTTTCCTCTCTTCGACCAATCTCATAGCAATTGGGACATCAGTGGACTCCAGGGAGGCATGGCGGAGAGGATAGTGCTCTAACCTACCACTAATATACCTAGGAACCCAGAGTCAACCATCTAGTTGACTCACCCAAGCATCTTGTTCATGAGTCGAAGGATGAAAATGACAGCCTATGAAAAGACTTTGTTGCCCCCGCATCTTCAGTTGATTGGTGAGTGTTATACCTATCATTTATCCTTGTTATCTTGTGTTTCTTTGCCTAGACACAAAAGTGCAGGCTACTGACTTAGCGTGAGATGGTTGGCTCGGCCATGGCCCCATGCCACATTGGCATTACACAATCAGCCACCTATGTGGTGAGTTGTGATTGTCCAGTATTAATTAATTTTGTAAAATTTGTAGTAAATCATAGGTAGGTCCAGATATAGCATATGTATATATGATTTTGATCATAAAAAATCAGGGAATGCAATGAATATATAATCAAAGCCTAGTTCTATCTCTAGTTATAAAAGTGCCTAATGCCATCTTTAAGATGATTAATGTATAAAAATCCTACTATCTTGACTTTAATGATCATACCTTTTTTGAAGGACTTAAATGGATAAAGTTGGGTCTTTTTGGATAAAAAGAGAATCTAGATGTAATTTGGGAATAAATATGCATATGTTATCAAAATTGGAGATTTAGGTGATGAATGGAATGTAAATTGATATATTGAATGTTATGAACATGGTGTTTATGGTTTTCGAACCCCAAGGATGTGATTAGGATTTACTAAACCTAGGAATGAAATCATACCTCCCCTAGTGCAAGGCAAGTGGATTCATGCACTCTAAGTTAACAAGTATGGGTAAAAGGGATTCATATTTGCTTATATCTATTAAATTCAATTAGAATGATATCAAGTACATGTCTTAATGAAATATTTGTAAGAAGATTGATAGTGGATCATATTATGATTTTTAATATATCTTGTTCATAGATTTTAATCAACATACATGCAAATGCTTTAAATTCAATTTTAATGTTTTAAGTTATAGTGTTCAAGATTCAATGTTTTAGGTTATTATGCTTCAAGTTATTATGCTCAAGATCAATGTTAAATATATGATGGATGAATTATGATTGTTCCTTCCAAGACTAAGACGCCTTTTGGCATAAGCTCTGTGTGAGTAATGAGCACTTGGGTGCATAAGCTCTGTGTGAGCAATGAGCTCTTGGGAGCATAAGCTCTGTGTGAGCAATGTAAGGATGAAGTACAACATATTCGACCCAAGACAATGATGTTAATGGTTAATGATGAAGTAATCTGCAATGAAAAGAATACAATGTTACCATGTTTAGATTTATGTATTATCAAAAGCATAGCTTATTTTTTGTTCATATAATGTCACTGAATGGAACTTACTCTAATGTGTTTATCATTTTGAATGCATGTCTTGGGTCACAATGTCCATAGAAGTTGGAGCAGTTGAGGATCAAAAGGACAAGTAAGGACTAGAAGACTTCAAGCTTCGCCTAGTGGGGTGCCTTTTACCAAGACGATCCAAAGTTTAGATTATATTTATGTTATGCATAGTCATGTTATCAAAGTAGATTAGATGAACCTGATGTAGATTTTAATTTGCCAAAACTATGTATGAATCTAATTTTTATCAAATATATGGTGTTTCATTTACCTTTTTGCTGTGCATATCATGTTTTGTAATGTTCCTCCAAGCCAAGTGACCCATGTTATGGACAACATAGGGTTTTCTTCCACTGACACATATGTGCTTGGAGGGGTGCTACATGGTGTCTGATCATATCCTCTTTTCTCCACCATGATCTACTGGTGATGACACTACATCATCCTATTCTAATTTCATAATTAAAATTTACATGGAGAATGAATTTGAGAGAGGCATGGCATGCAAGCCATATACATGTTACACAACTTTTGATTAAAATCAAATAACACGGTTACAAATTTCACATTAAAAAAGAACAACCTAATTTCCATATCAACATCCACCAAGAAAATGATTTTAAGGCATAACATGGCTATATGTAATACTTATTTGTATCGTATTATATATGATATTAGGCAATTAATATGGATACAAGTTTGCAAATAATTTGTCCAACAAATTGATTGCAGCCCAAAACCCAAATGACATTAAAAGCATACAACTTTGGATCTAATACCACTATAGGACTTCTAGGAAGGGGGCACAATAGAATAACAATATTTTCTTCTTCCTTTATACCCTAGTCGTTGGATCTATCATATCTATAAAACATCAGTAAATAAAAGACATAGAAAAGACAAAGATTATACCTTTGGCAGACTATTTATCCAATAATGATACATGCCTTTATTGATGAATAACTCAAACTCTCAAATCTAGATATGTGTTGGCCACTAAGAAATCGGGATTGTCTATCAATAACTCCATAGTGGACACCAAGTTGATGTACATTTGTCTTCTTTGTAGCACATATTTTCAACTTGTGGAACAACTTCTCAAAGCCTCCTTACATGTGCTTAGGCCTCTACTTTGTCCATGTGAATGAGGGAGAATGTGTCATTATCTTTAGAACTTAGATAAGTTATTAATCATGGTGTTTATAAAGGATCCATGGACCGATACCAAGACGTATGGTCTCAAGTACCATGTCTTACACCTAATCTGAAGCTATATTAGTGTTGAGTGAAATAGAGGGACACATCTGCAACATGGCCACCTTATGGTGATATTGATGTTTATAGAACTTAAAGTTGATTGTTCGTTGAGAAAAAGGTTTCAACTGATGTTGATGTTTTCTTTTTGAAGTAAAAGGGGAAAAAAGACATAAGGCAAAGGGCCATTAATGTTTTATGGCCAATTTTGATATTTATTAATATACAAATATACTTGAAAACATTTTATAACATTATTTTAACACGATGAGACAACATATAAATTGTGGTGAGCTTGGAATTGGTATGGTAAAAGTTGGGTAGCTATCGGACAAGGGATGCAACCCATGGACAATTTAGAAGAAAATGAGTTTAATAAAAAATATATGGGTAATGATTACTTGAAACAACCAAATCAATTGTTGGTTGGTGGTACTACACTTTATCAACAAGTTCTATTGCAATTAATTAGGATATTAAAAATAAAATTAGGCAGTTATGTCTCCTTCCTAGCAATAGTGGGACACAAAAGAAAAAAAGGTGGCTATTGTTTTCAGGAGTCCGAGCACCATAAGGAACGACTATGCAATTTGAGGAGGATCTTTCTATGAGTTTAGGAGATGTATATGTATGTAAGTAGGTTGCAAGGTTGAGGAAGTGAGGAACAAAGGAAGGGAAGGTTGAACCAACCTACCAGTTCAATTGAGTCGGGCCAATTTTTTAAGAATGTTTGCTTTTAAAATGTGGGGGAGGCCTCATGATGATCTATTTTTTCTGAAATAGGGATATGGTTGGAGACAATGTTGCAGGTGGTCTCATCACAAGACCGAGAAGGAAGGGCCTATAAAGGCCTCAAACATTGGTGCCAAAAAGGAGGAGGTTTCCTAGAGTTTGATCAGCAAAGAGAGATAGATAGAGAAATTGTAAAGAAGAAAGGGAGGAAGAAGAGAGAGGCCATGGAAATTATGGGGTTGACCCCACAAACTTCTCGAGATATGTGACCTCCTTAAGAAGTAAGAGGAACAAGCATTGGATGTTGAGGAGCCGAGTTGGGGCAAGTTAGTGTCTGTCGTGCCAAGATCTGGGGTGCCGGAGAACTTCCCAGGCAGCGACATATCTCACAGGGGAGAAGCAGGGGAAGTTCCTCTGGCTAGTGATCAAGGAAGGAGAATATCCCACCCAGATACACTTAGGCCAATACAAGGGTAGTTGATCCCTCTTAGGCATTGGATCAAATTTGAATGGTCAAGATGGTTGCATCAAGGTAATTCTTATCAAATTGGTACCTCTCGAGATATATATATCTGATTTTAGCAAGTAAAGTGTCTATGAAAATATTTTGTTGTTTACTATTTTGTAAAAATGGATAGAAGGGTGTATTGGATTATTTCTATTCATTATAATATAATTACTAAAGGATATACAATTTAAATGTTTTGGGAACTAAAAATAGTAAAAAACTTTAGAAATTGATGAGTTTTTAAGTAAGTATATTTTGATATGATAGACATGATTCTAAAGCCTGATCTATTAGATTTGATCCTTTACCTAAGTTTTTTATGGAAACCCTAAAAAGGGTATTTTGGGTATTTTGTTGGTATGTATGCCTAGAGAGCCAATCATATGATGATTGCGATGGCATATTACATAAAATATTTGATAAGAAAGACAAGCTTCCAATTCATTTCTTTTCACTCAGTTATGAGATAATGAGAAAACATTATGAATTTCTAAAGAATGACAATTACTCAATGATGTATGTCTTCAAGTATGTGACTTGAACAATGATATCATATGGATGTTAAGAGTGTGTACATTTTTATTATGTCCCTGTTCAAATGGTATTGTGGAAGGAATATAGACAACAATAACACTAAAGGCTAGGGTGTGTGTTGGTTGATGACAAAATCTCATTAGTCATGATATGTGATATCAAACTGAGCACATAGATACTTGTTAGAGTACAGTGTATCATATAGACCCACCTTGAGAATGACATGTGGAAACCATACATGGTGGTCATAGCCATCTCTCATAGTGAAGGTGGTGATTGTGGTTCTTAGACCTGAAGTCACTACACCCATCACATGATGTTTGGTGTGCTTTGACATCATCCACCGTGATCCTGAATAAGGGTTGCTATAAAGGTAAAGGTTGGGTGCATTGTGACACATGGGGATGATTGTGAGTGATGTAGATGGGTTTTATCCCTCCTATGAGAGTTTGATATCCTAGACACTTGATAAGCGAGACTGAGAAAAGCATGTGAATGCGCATATGAATCAATATATTATATTGCGGTCACATATATCTCAGACAGTCTGCTACAGATCAAGGAACATGGATTGAACATTGAGAGGATGATGATTCCATGCCTCGAGTTCATTTCGGATATCAAAGACAAAGGAATTAGACAATCATTGTAACACATGATATATATCATAGGTTGAAGTTGTTCTCCAACTTTCTATTTGGGTAGCAATGATATGTGACTAGGAACCTCTCTTTGCTTGTGATGTCATAAATCAGTTATGAATGTTCACTGCCAACATAACATGGAATCTATGGGGTCACACAAATATGATACACCTAGAAGAGGAATTTAATCAGGAATCATAATTAAATTGATTACTAAAGTGTTTAGGTATTCAATTTAAGCAACATTGGTTGAAAATTGATTGATTGGACAATTGAACCGACCAGTTCAAGTGTTGAACCAATTGTTTTAGTGTGTCCGGTCAATAAAACCAAGTTTGGAAATTTTGGACAGTGAACTGACTGGTTCAGGAAGTGAACCGATCAGCTCAGGTCCATGAACCGACCAACTCAAGTTGTGAACCAAGTAGTTGGTGGATCAATTTGACTGATTCAAGGATTTGTTCTGACATCATGTTGTGCATTAAATCAGATATCGATTGCCAATACAATTGTGATTGGGAAACATGATGAAACGACCGGTTCGTTGGATGAACCGATCAGTTCACTAGTGAACCAACCATTTTGCCTGTTGTAGGTTATAAAAGTTCATGAGATTCTAGTCCCTTCCACTCCCACACAGACTGCGAACCATGACCCTGACCCTCCTATAAATAAAGGGGTATTGGGGGCTTTGTAGAGACACAACTCAATTGCCTCTCATAATTGTTGTCTTCTCTGGTTGTGGTAACCAATAGAGAGCCTGAGCAAGTCCTACTCGCTAAAGGGAGGGATAGCAAGGGAGAACATTTAGGAGAGCAAGTTGGTGACTAGTACACCAACGGGAGGGACAACTCTTTCCTATCTGTTCTACTAGAATGTCAGGAGTTATATGCAGTATGTGTTGACTTCCATAGAGGCTTGGAGGTTGGTGACTATTGTTAGGAGGATAACATCAACCTACAGTCTGTTGTGAGACCAGGAGATGCTACAGACCTTGTCCTAGTGTAACTAGAAGAGATTTACATGACTACTATAATGAATAATAGTCGTTGGACTTGGTCCAGGATCGGGTATGAACTCGTTAAACCATCCTTCCCATTACATAGTTGTTGACACTATCTTGTTGTTCGGGGGAATATGGATAGATATTTTTTGTATTTCTGTTGCCCATATTTTCCAATAGTGGTATCAGATCCATGTTAATTTACTATGTTTTGGGATAGTCGATATGATTAGATTTTTTATTTTCATCATTTATTTATTACATACATTGTGAATACTTAAACTTCTTAATGCATATATCCAATCAAAGGCCACATATATTTCCAAACTAATATATATGTATATATATAGATAGATACGAAAACACCATTGGGGTGTACGGTGTGATCTGTACACTCGAGTGTATTCTAGCCTGACTATATATAGAGTTAGGCTAGTGTACATTTGAGTGTACTGGAGGCACCGTACACCTCAGTCATTTTTTAAGATGCAGTAATTTTTTGAAAAATCTAAACTATTGATCTTATTAATTATCATAAGAACATACTATGTAATAAATTTTAGCTCATTTGGACACTTATAGGTCGTGCATCTAAAGGAGGCAAAAATCATGTATTTCAAATTAGTTTTGTGCGTTGATTTTGTTGTCCTTGGATGAGTGACTTACACTCATCCAAATAAGTTCAAATTTTGTATGTGACCTATTATTATTGTAACCATGAAGATCAATGGATTAGATTTTGGAAAAACATGGTCTATATATGCAAACACCATTGGGGTGTACGGCGTGATATGTACACTCGAGTGTATTCTAGCCTGACTATATATATATATATATATATATATATGTGTGTGTGTGTGTGTAATTTACACGTGTCACCCTAAAAGTGATTTATGATGGTGGATGTATAGCATGGTTATGGCCAATAACTCAAACATTTGTGTGTGGTTGGATGATTTATTGTGTGCATGTTTTGTCTCAGTTTGCATATTGAGCCTCTACCTTTTTATTTCCAATATAAAAGTATTATTCTTTCCTACCTTTGCTCCACTCAAATATAGGGTAAGGTTTCTCATTACCATGTAATAAGTTTAATAGCAATATGATAGTTTCTTTTTTTTGTTATGTCGAAGATGACGATCAACGTTAGGCGGGTCGACTATTTCATAAGACAAGCCGAGGAGGACAGCCTGTAGGAGAGCAAACTGACTGGCTAGTAGACCCAACTGACCATTTGGAGTAGGGTTGTAAATAGGTATGGGTAGACCCGTGGACCCACAAATCTGGGCCCTTAAAAAACCCATCATGGGTCTAACTTTTTGTAATTGCATACCCATAGACCTTTATACCCTTAGACCCGCATATAAGTGGGTCCATTAATGGGTATCCTTGGACCCAGACCTTCTAGACCTATGTATCTGCTATACACAAATAACTACTTAAATAATATGTTATTTTATATATCATACTTTACTAGAGTAACTAACATAGTACTAGTGATTATATTCTACTTGAATTGTAATAAGGTTGCGACTAGTCATGTAATCGTAATAAGGTTGAGACTAGTCAACTATTCTAATTACAATCATGAGCAACATAGTAATCTTAAAATCAAATAGTAACATGATATGCTACATAATTATAAAAATATGACACTGACTCCAAATATGTAAATAATTTTACTCAATTAATAATCAATCTATAAAGTATTGCATGTTAATATCCTACATAATACCAATATCTCATGGTATTAACATATATATAACATTAGACATAATTTTTCTTACATAAACAACAAAATGTTTTATATAGAACCGCTAACATGCATACCCATACGACATATCCGTTATTATTATGGGTACGGGTATGGTTTGCGTCTAGATATTTATAATGCGGGTATAGAACCCAAACCAGACCCACTATTCTTAATTGGGTATGGGTATGGGTATGCGTATGGGTATGGGTATGGCTAGACCTGCACATTGCCTGCACCACTTACACCCCTGGTTTGGAGGTGACCAAACATTAGTGGGATAGGAGGCAGACGACCGCTTCAAATGACCAACCAACCGGACAAGAGGCAAGCCGACTGATTCAAAGGTTGAGCCGATCTACCCAGATTGGTAAGCACAGATCTACTCCAAGAAAATGTTCATGCATGTGATATATACCTAGGTGGTAGTAATTCCTTGTGGCTGTAAGGAAATACAGTAATATGGTCATAACCATTGCTAATGTTTTATATTGGATGTTTATGTTGTGGGATAGAGCATGTATATAATATGTACTACATATATGTGGTGATTGGATAAAGTATATGTATTTATATAAGTAAAAACTCCCTCAATTAAATATTAAGTCTTAGATTCTTTCCATAAGCAACACACATGAAAATCTTGATCAACCAAGTGTAGGTTACGAACAAGCATGGTGTGTCGTCCATCTCATGGAATTGTGATGGTATACATGTAGGTTCTACCCAAGCCTGGTGCATATCTATCGTGTTGGGGTATGAGTCAGGCTTAATTGGTGTACTAAATGGGATTAAGCACAGAGGCATAAAGATGGCTATGATAAGGAGTTGTGCATATCATCTGTCTAAGAATTTTATATGATGCAATTGGCAAATGTTACCTACCTTAAAAATTGACCATGGATGCTGGCGTTGGCCAGGTAATGGTTGAATTATTTTGGATCTTAGCTCACTACAAGGTTGTACGCTATAATCTTCCAAATTGATATGTGAGGGCTATCAATTTCAATAAAATAGTGGGAGTGACAATTAATTAAAGACCTAATAGAACATCATAAAATCAAATTCAAAATGAGTTTTTAAAAAAATTGCAAATTCTTTTATAGAATCAAATGGCAACACGCAACAAAACCTTTTCTCTGTGAGCAATCCTTGAGAAGGACAAGTTAAATGGGAACAATTTCCAAGACTAGTTCAAGATGCTGAGAATTGTTCTCACACAAGAGTGCAAGCTCTATGTCCTTGAAACACCAGAGCTAGATGAACATCTTTCTACCACACCTAAGGCTGATAGGGATGCTTATGAAAACCATATTGAATATGTCATTGATGTCAAGTGTTTGATGTTGTGTTCCATGAACTCTGAGTTGCAAAGATAGCATGAGAACATGGATGTAATTGAGATGGCCACTTATCTCAAGAACATGTTCCAAGATCAGGCAAGGCAGGAAATATACGATGTTTCTAAGGCATTGTTCAAATGTAACATGGCAGAAGGAGATCCACTATGTCCTCGTGTGCTCAAGCTCATTGGGAATGTGGAGAACCTATCTAGACTAGTATTTACCTTGGGTCAAGAGTTGGCCATTGATGTGTTTTTGCCATCTCTGCCAGAGTCATATAGTCAGTTTGTCATGAGCTAAAACACGAATTACTTTGACAAGTTGTTGACAGAGTTACTAGGCATGTTGAGAACAGTTGATGCACAAATGAAGAAAGACAAGCCCAAGTCTGTGATGAGGACCAGCAAGGCAAAGGGAAAGTCTAAAGGAAAATGCAAAGGCAAAGCTAAGAAGGGTTCTAAAGTTGTCCAGAAGCCCAAGTCTTCATATCTCAAGGCAAAAGGAGGAGTAAACAATGGAGGCAAATGTCACCATTGTGACCAAGTTGGACACTGGAAAAGGAATCATTGTCTCTTCTTGGAGGAACTAAAGAAGAAGAAAGAAGAGGAAGAAGCCTCTACTTCAGGTATAAACGTTATAAGATAAATTTGATTACTTCATCTTGGTATTGATATCGGATGTAGATCTGACATACGTTGATGTGCATGATTTGATAAGAAGTAAAGCCTTTATGAAAGGATAAGGATGGACTATGATAATCAAGAGTTGCTATAACTTCAGTCTACATTTAAAATTTGTCTTAGCTCATTGGGCATGTAATAGAGTTAGCAGAACTACTATTTCATTATGCCAATAAATAGAAACATTTTACTTTATGCATCTTATATGGACAAGGATGATTATAAAAAAATTAAAGCTTCTATTTCAAAGATGTGATCTTGTATGGCAATTCCCCAAATATCTTATGATCTTGATGTCATTGGATCAAAAGATGAATGCTCATAACGTAAATACAAAGGATTCTAATTGATAACTCAAACAATCTGTAGTATTGTCATCTAGAGCACACATATGAGAAATGCATTTCTAGAATCATATTGATGTTTATCTAGACCCTTTTGGTTATGGAGTCAATAAGAGACATGCAAGTCTTATATATGAGAAACATGAAAAACCACATATCACTAGGTGTAGTGGGAGAATAAACATTCTACAAGGATATGTGAATAATGATGTACAAAGACCTCTGGAATGAATGCTATAGATAGTTTTTTATACTTCATTCATTTTATTGGTAATATTATGATATGTACTCGGTAAAATACAAATTCTTGAAGTGTTCAAGGGGATTACATGTATGAAGCACACAACATCCTCAAAGGTATTAAGATACTTTGATATGATCAAAGGTTAAAATACTTTATAGGAAAAGTTTGAGATCCTTTTGGAGTGAATGTGATAGTGTATCACAGTTAAGTCCACCAAAACATGATGATGTGTCAGAAAGAAGGAATCATATAATGATGAGTCATGATATAATTATCATTTAATCTAATCTTCTAATTTTCTTTAAAAGAATATGCTAAGCACTAAAATAATGCATCATCCACAAGTGGTTTTGATGGACGACATATGAGATATGTTATGGGAATGTCATGATATTTCCTGAAGATTGAAACATGTACAAGAAAATAGTAAGTGTTGAACAAATCATTTTAGTGTGTCATGTCAATAGAACCAAGCTTGACCATTCTGGATAGTAAACCAACAAGTTCAGGAAGTGAACCGATCAGTTCAGGTCCATGAACCAGTCGGCTCAGGTTGTGAACAGAGTGGTGGGTGGATCAATTTGATTGATTCAAGGATTTGTGATGACATCGTGTTGTGCATTAAATTGGATATTAATTTCCAATACAATTACATTGGAAAATATGATGAAATGACCGGTTTACTAGGTGAACCAATCAGCTCACATGCCAACCAATCACTTCACTAGTGAACTGACCATTTGTCTATCGTAGGTTGCAAAAATTCTTGAGATTATAGTCCCTTCCACTCCCACATAACCCTAACCCTGACCCTCCTATAAATAGATGGGTATTGAGGGCTTCCTAGAGACACAACTCAATGCCTCTGAAAATTTTTGTCCTCTCTAGTTTTTGTAGCCAATATAAAGCCCGAGCAAGTCTTACCTGCTGAAGGGAGGGATAGGAAGGGAGAACAATTGTGGTAGAGTAAGTTGATTACTGGTACACCAACAAGAGGGACAACTCCTTCCTGTCTGTTCTACTAGAAGGATTGAAGTTCTAGGTGGTCCGTGTGGACTTTCATAGAGGCATGGAGGTTGTTGTGTGCCGCTAAGAGGACAACATCATCCTACAATCCATGGTAAGACTAGGAGCTACTACATACATCTTCCCAATTCAACTAGAAGACATCTACATGACTCTTGCAATGGGGAACAGTCGATGAACTTGCTCCAGCACCAGGTATGAACTCATTACACCATCCTTCCCATTACATAGTTGTTGACGCAATCTTATTGTTCTGGGGAATATGGATAGATAAAAAAAATTATTTCCGCTGCCTACTCTATGCCCATATTTCCCAACATTTTCACCCACAATTTGACTATAAAATGATATGAAAATTTAACTAAACCCTATTATAGTGTAGTTGATGTTCCAGTATTTGTTTGTGCTATTTATCTTATTATATGATTTTTTGGGTCAAGTGGCCATTATGTAAGATAATTGATGATTATTTGAGACAATATGTGATATGTATGCCAATTTGGCCCGGTATACGAATTTAATTATTATTATTATATATCTCTGATGGTATAGTTGATTCAGTAAGAGTAATATATGATTACATTTGAGATTTATTCTTATTATATGATGTATATACTCATATTAGTGCATAAGACAATTTTTGTCTTGTTTGAGTATAAAGATTATAGTAGATATATAATGTAAGTTTTGGCATACATTCAGTACTAAGATTTTATTATGGTTTTATATCAAACTCATGTTTAATATAAACAAGAACCCATTTGGGGTTACAAGGTTAGGGTGATGGGGATTTGAGAGATAGAAGAAGAAGGGAAATATATGTGGACTTATAGAAATTTGTTGATATCCAGGTGATTGGGTTACAGAAAAAGGAATCAAGAAAACATTAAATAAATCATCAATATCAAAGGTAAGTGGGTCATGTTTATTGAATTTTATTATTATTATGATTCAAACTTTAGTGTTTTATAACTTGTCATGCTTTGAGTAATCAGATTTCATTCAGTTTGAGTTATGTTTCCAGATTATCGGATTTTAAGTATTAAGATTTATATAACTTTTTGATACTTAGTATTTCTATGCCCAATCATATTTATATTCTTAAGACTCTAGACTCATACGTCATATATCTAATATTATAATTTAATTAAGTCATTATATTATATTTAAGCTTCATATTAAGATTTATTCAGATAATTGGAATATTAGTTTTTAGATTTAGATTTAAATTCAATTTAGAATTAAAGAACAAAAATATAGATTTAGAGCTAATAGATTGAGGTTTAGAGACAAGAAATTAATAATAGATTCATAGATAAGAAATTAAGAACAAATATATAAAATGTCATTAGAACATTAACTACATATATTATAGGATAATTCCTCACTAGAGAGTCTGAAGATGATTCAGAAGACATTGTGGGTGTCACAGAGCTCACGTTGTGCCAATAGAGGGTGCATTGCACCATAGAGGATGCATCCATGTCAATAGAGGGCACGTTGTGCCAAGTGAGGGTGTGTTGCACCATAGAGGACAATTTAGTGTTACAGAGGATGGCTTATCATATAAAGGTGGCCACAAACAAGTAAAATGCATAAATAAAAGATACACAAATACAAAATAAGTTTACACCTTTCGTATCTTAGTTCAACTTTTAGTTATAGTATATTCATGTTTATCTTATTAGAAATTCAATGCCACTCACTCTGACAATAGTTTTCCTATTTGTGCATGGTTGAGGAGAAGATGAACGTGGGTACCAATCTTTAGGAAGATCAATTAAGGGAGAAGATACGTCAACAATTTTAGGAGGTTTTCTTGGCGGGGCGTCATCTATACGATCCGATAATTAAAGAAGAGTGAAGGATGTCATGTATTAGTATTTCTTATAAGTTTAAAGTAACCAAGTTTCTTTCCTAAAAATCTATGAGTATGTATTTTTATACAAGTATGTAATAGTTCTTGACTATTATTGTTGTTATGTATATCATGTTTGTGACACCCCCATAAGAAAAAAAATTATATCTTCCGCTCATGTGATATGACAATTTGGGTGTTGTAATATGGCATCAGAGAAATAATGTAGATAGCCACTAGGAAAATTATCATATTCTTTATTTAGATTGCCCAATTATAAGCCAGGTGAGACTAGAAAATTTTATAAAGATAGTAGCACTGGGAATATAAGAAGTGAGTGAAAGATAGTAGAATTCGTGTTAGAGGTTTAGTCAGGCTATAGAAGTTGAGATTTGTATTAGGGGTAGTGTCTAGCTGCCTTGGACTTTTTATGTTAACTTTAGACTTGTGTATATCATTCCCTCAAATTTCCCACATGTTTGTGGTATGGGATACAAGCTTATGGGGTTTTGTAGAGGGGATTTTATATGCATAATTATATACTTATTATCCTTATCTCACTCTTTCTACTACATATGGTATGATACATGTGTGATGTCTATAGATAAATATGATAAGACATGACACCTTCAGATGTATGATCAGCCAGAATGCATCAGGAGGTGACAAAAAAAGTTGACACAAAGAGTTTGAGGTAGATGGTCACCTAAACCTAATCGCAAACCCATTAGAACCTTAGAATGCATACTAAAGCTAGATATTTTAGAATAGATGATGACTTGCCTTTAAAGGGGAATAATAATTGGAGGGAGATGAGGTCCTTTTCCTACTATACTTGATGAGAATTAGATAACTCTTTATGTCCTTAGGACATATATCCGAAGGAGGAATTTAATTCGAAGTCAAATATGATGGTTTTAAGGAAAATACTTGAGGATAATAAAATTGATGTTATGAATTGAGTTTAAGCTTAAGGTATGATGATTCCTAGAGGTAGCTAAATGTCTTTAAGGTTATATATGAGGATGCTTCAATCATATGCTAATATAAGATATGTAATAGTATGGATCAATAATCTAGGATCACTATAATATTGGGTTTTAGATGATTTTCACACAAGAAAGAGCCTAGAGAATTTGCTTGACTAAGGTTTGATGTAGTATTCTTGGGGATAAAATAGTTTCATGAGAGAGTAGTGACCATTAATACCTTGGGTTCACCTAGCCTAGAGAACCATGATAAGATGAATAAAGTCATTAGGAATAATATTAACATAAAACATGCAAGTAAGATTTTCATACTTCCACAATGATATCATTATTGTGCCTAAAATTTCAAGTAGAGACATGTTAATAAAATTTCTTAGAATGATTAATATATAATAATTAAATACATGATAATATTATAAGATTTGAATGCATTTATTCATGATTATGTTTTCAAGATAAGATTCATGTATTAAAATTTAAGATCATGGTAAGACCATTAGCTCAAAATGCATTAAGATTAACATAAGATCAGATTTCATGAAATGAAATGAGATTACAGAGTTAAACCTTGACCATGGTGCATGTCAACTCATGAGACATGACTGAGGCCCATAGTGCAGGTCATGAGGCCCATACCCTTAGTGCAGGCCAATTCAGATACATAAACTAGGCCATGTGTGCAGGTTATATGACCTAGACACCTTAGTGCAGGTCATGAGACCTAGGTACCAAAGTACATGTCTCTTGAGAGAGATATGTGCAAAGAAAGAATTAACAATAAAGATACAATAGTCATTTATTCTTAACTCCTTTCTATAGATTTCCTTGTTGGTTGTATGTGATAGTTTAATAACAATACTATGCATAGTTAGCTATCCATGATAAGGTCATACTTTGAAGGTGCCTACAAGAATTTATGATAGTTGTCAAGAGTTAGTGTATGTAAGGTATGTGAAACCCTAAGGGGTATCCTCTTATAGTTGAAACTAATTTCAAGGACGAAATTCCAAAAAGGTGGGTAGTATTGTCACACCCCAATCTTTAGAACTTAGATAAGTTATTAGCCATGTATTTGACAAATGATTAATATGTTGATATCATATGGGATCAAGTATCATGTCTCTCACCTAATATGTACCATTATTAGTGTTGAGTGAACCAGAGGGACACATGTAATATGACTACCTTATGATGATATTGATGCTTATAGAACTTAATGTCGAATTTTGGGTTGAGAAAAAGGTTCTATCTGATTTTAATGTTTTCTATTTGAAGTAAAAGGAAAAAAAGACATAATACAAAAGGTCCTTTGTGTTGTATGGCCAATTTTGATATTTAGTAATCTCAAATATACTTTTATAAATTTTATGATATATATATATAATGAGACAATGGTTAAATTTTGTTGAAGATTGAAATTGGTATGGTCAAATTTGTGTAGCCATTAGACAAGGGATGCAAGATATGGAGAGTTTAGAAGAAAACAAGTTAACTAAAAATATATGGGTAATGATTGCTTAAATTAACCAAATAAATTGTTGGTTTGTGGTACTATAGTATATCGGCAAGTTCTTTTGTGATTAACTAGAATATTAAAAAACAAATTTATGCACCTATGTCTCCTTCCTAGAAATAGTGGGATAGAAAAGAAAAGAAGTAAGAGGATATCATGTTTGGGAGTCCAAGCACCATAGGGAGTTGGCTATGTAAATTTAGTAGGATATTTCAATGAGTTTAGCATATTTATACGTATATAAGTAGGTTGCAAGGTTGAGGAAGTGAGGAACAAAGGAAGGGAAGGTAGAACCCAATATGTCAGTTCAATTGAGTCGAGTCATCTCCATAAAGAACATTCACTTAAAATAATTGGTAGAGGCCTCATGACGCCATGTTCTTCTGAAATAGGGATACAACCAGAGTCCATGTTGAGTTTGGTCTCATTGTGAGACCAAGAAGGAAGGGCCTATAAAGGCCTCAAATGTTGGTGCTGCCAACGAGGATGTTCCTTGGGTTCGATCGAAAAAGAGGTATAAACAGAGAAAATGTAAATAAGAAATGGAGGAAGAAGAGAGTGGTGGTTGTATTTCTAGAGTTGACGCCCCGACCTTCTCCAGACTTGTGACCTCCTCAAAAAGCTATAGGAGCAAACGTTGGATGTTGAAGAACCGAGTTTGGGCAAGTTTGTCTCCATCATGCCAAGATTTGGGGTGCTAGATAACTTCGCAAGCTGCGAAAGCACTCACATGGGAGAAACAGGGGAAGTTGCCCTTGCTAGAAGGCAAGGAAGGAGTGGATCCTGCCCAGATCCGCTTAGGCCAATACAAGGCTAGTTGATCCCTATTATGCGTTGGATCAAATTTTAACGGTCAAGATTGTTGCATTAAGGTAATTATTATAAAATGTGTATCTCTCTACCTACATATCCGATTTCAGAAAGTAAGGTGTTCATGGAAAGCTTATGATGTTTACTATCTTGAAAAATTAAACTAGAAGGGTGTAATAGATGCCTAATATTTCTTACAATTTGATTACTAAAGGATATATGATTTAAATGTTTTGGGAACTAAAAATGCAAATGATTTTGAAAATTAATGCATATATTACAGTAAGTATATTTTGATATGATAAACATGATTCTAAAGCCCAATATTTATGGTTTGATTCTTTATCTATGTTTTTTATGTTAAACCTAATAAGGGTATTTTGGGTATTTCACCCATAATTTGATAATGAAACGATATGCATTTTTTTACTTAAACCCTAATGTATAGTGTTCTTACTATTACCAATGGTCTGATGGGACTTGATGTATATTTATCTTATTATATGTTTTTTGGGTCAAGTGACCATTATGTAAGATAATTGATGATTATTTGAGACAATATGTAATATGTATGCCAATTTTGCCCGGCATATAAATTTAATTGTGTTTTTATCTAATGGTAGAGTTGAGTCAGTAAGAGTAGTATATGTTATTGTGTTCAACATTTATTCTCATTATATGATGGATATACTCATATTAGTGCGTAAGACGATTTTTGGCTTATTTGAGTAAAAATATTATAGTAGATATATAACGTAAGTTTTGTTATACATTTGGTACTAACATTTTGTTATATTATATATACTAAACACATGTTTAGTCTAAAAAAGAACCCTATTTTAGGATTACAATGTTAGGTTGATGGGGATTTGAGATTTAGAAATGGAGAAGGAAAATATACATGGACTTATAGAAATTTGTCGATATCCAGGTGATTAGGTTATGGAAAAAGGAATTAAGAACACATTCAAGAAATCATCAGTATCAAAGGTAAGTGGTCCATGTCTATTGAATCTCATTATTATTATAATTCAAACTAAGCTTTCCTACAAAGTAACTTAGAGTGTAAGCCATTTTCAAACTCTAGTGTTTTTAACATATCATGCTTTGAGTAATCAGATTTCATCCAATTTGAGTTATGTTGTCAAATTATCAAATTTCAAGCAGTTGAGATTAATTTAACTTTTAGATACTCAATATTTCTATGTTCAATTTAGTCTATTTTCTTAAGCCTTCAGACTCATATGTCATATGTCAGATATCAGAATTTATTTAAGTCGTTCTATTAAATTAAATCTTCATATTATGATTTATTCAGATAATTAGAATATCAAAATTTCAAATTTAGGTTTAATTCTGTTCACAACTAAAGAACAGAGATATAGATTCAGAGGTAATAGATTGAGATTTAGAGATAAGAAATTAAGAACAGATTTAGAGATAATAGATTAAGAATCAAAGATAAGAATTTAAGAATAGAGAGAAAATAATATAAGAACAATAACTATATACATTATAGGATAAGTCCTCACCAGAGAGTCTGAAGAAGATTCAGAAGAAACTATGGGTGTCACAGAGGACATGTTATGTCAACGGAGGGTGTGTTGCACCACCGAGGACACTTTAGTGTTAACAGAGGGCATGTTGTGCCAACATAGGATGATTTGCACCATAGAGGATGCTTCATTGTCATAGAGGAGTACTTATCATATAATGACGTCCATGAACCGGTAAAAGGCATAAATAAAAGATACATTGGTTTATTATAAGTTTACATCTTAAAGATATTAGTTTAGATTTTAATTATAGTATGTCCATGTTTATCTCATTTGAAATTCAATGCCACTTACTCTAACAGTAGTTTCCTATTTGTGCATGGCTGGGATCGAGATGTCTATAGATACTAATCTTTAGGAAGATCAGTCAAGAGAGAGGACACATCAATACATTTAGGAGGTTTTCCTGGTGATGTACCATCTACATGATCTGATATATTAATACAGAGTGAAGGTCATCTTGTATTTGTCTTTGCTATAAGTTTGACGTAAGCAAGTTTCTTTCCTAAGAATTCATGATAATGTATTTTACACTAGTCTGTAATGGTTCTTGTCTATCATTATTGAAATGTATATCATGTTTGTGACACCTACACAAAAGAAAAATAATCATCTTCCATTCAGTGATATGAAAATTGGGGTGTTATAGTGGTGCACCGCCTTGGCAACCAAGTTCAAGCAAACATGAGTTATTACTGCGCTAATCATCTCGAAGCTCCCTTTCTTCTCCTATCTTGCCCAACAGCCCTTAGAGAAACTTCTCTCTCTCTTCAAGGAGAAATATGACAACCAACTTGTCTCACAAGTTGTCTTAAGAGTCGTCTTCACACTTTCAAACTGCCCCATTCATATACGAGAGTCATGAGCTTGGGAAACCCTAATTCTAATCCCTTTCCTAAGTGTAATCTTAAAACAACCTTAATTTTGAAAACTCAGACCGGATTCCAATTAGACGATTTTGTTACCCAATCAGCTGACTAGGTTCCTTTTGGGACTCAGAAGGCATTCCAATCAGTCGGTTGGGATCCCCAATCGTCTGAATGGATCAGTTTCTAAATTGATTTCCAATTTGAGGCCTTCTTAGTTGAATTCCAATTGGAAAATTGGGTTTCCTAATTGGATAATTGGGTGATTCTAGCATAAAATCCACTCAACCAATTGACAATCAATTGATCCATTGATTGAACCAATCCAATCAGTCGACTGGACATGCTCTTTGCTTGTCTGGATAGGAAATCATCATGTTTATGATTTAAAACCATTTTAATCATATGTTTAATTATAAGATTTGATTACCTTATGCATCCTTATGTGTGTGACCCAATAGGTTCCAAATTACCTTGGTAGTGATGTTCAAACTCATAAGAAAATATTAGTATATGAACACACATCATTTCCATCCAAGTTACATTAATGAGAACAACTATAAACTATAAAGTGATCAATGTTACTATGACCATATAATCCCTTTTTCACAAATATAGATATTGAAATAGAGGCATGGAATGTCATCCTCTTAAGATTCAATATATGCTCCTTAAACTAGATTAGACTATTAGAGATATTGTGATCTCAATATCATATATTGACTCACATGAGCATGCCCATGAATTGCATAGTCTCTCTTATCAAGTGTCCAGGATGTCACTCCAAAGAAGGGTCAAATTCCATCAAAATCATGCATAGTCATCCCCTGAGTCATGTTGCACCCACTCACTACCTTTTTGGAAACTCTTATTCAAATAACGTTGGGCTAGTAGTTAAAGTATAGATAACAACATGTGATTAGTATAGTGACTTTAGGTCTAAGTATCACAGTTACCACTTTCATGTTTATATCTGACTCTAAAATTTCGTTACATGACTTCCATGTCATTCTCAAAGTGAGGTCTATCCATTACAACTTTCTCTCTAACAAATACCCATGTGTGTGAGTTGATATCCAATATCATGACTAAAGAGACACAATCATCACTCATTGTACATGCTAGTCTTGTGTATATTATTGTCCTAGAATATCCACAATAATCACTTACTAGGAACATAATAAGAATGAGTACTATTGTTATACATATGATCTCATGTTTAAGTCCTCAAGTCAAACCATAAGTCATCAAGTAAAAACATTCTTAGGACATATTAGTTTTATTCATTATATTAATATTGTAACAAACATAATAAGTTGGATTTACTTTTATTAATTTAAAATAAAATACTAAATATCCCTTTTACAATCATGACATGTTGGCTTTCAGGGCATATAACTAACATGGAGTTAGTGGAAAGAGGTGGTAGGTCATAGTGGGTTGATTGGCTATGAGTGGAGGGGGAATCTTGAAGAGGAAGGTGATTCTTCATAGTATGCATGAGAGGAATAGATGTCTTGGTTTGGAGTTTGGTCAGAGATACTGGGAGTTAGTTACTAAAGTCATAATGGCATAAGACTAGTGCCTGACATTGGGGGGATACCATATCCTAAGTAGGGAGTCAATGGTTAACTAATGTGAATCATATGTCTCTGATGTATGTTGCATAATTCTATCATGATGTTGTCTACCACTTGACCTAGAGTGTAAAGGGTATGAGATGATTGCAGGATTGTCATGTGAGAAGAAGAAAAGAGTTGTTGAGGAGGTGAGACACCCACATGGGTTCTGGAAATGGACTTGCAGATTTCTTACTTGATATGGTGAGTTGCATAGGAAAATTTATACAAATATGCTATAAAAAAAGTATGGCCTATAATTATATCTACAAAATTCCATGATAAAAAAAGAAGATAAATATGCTAGTAAATATGCATACAAAAATTGGAAAAACCTCATGTGAAATGGGGTTTAAACAAGTATATGATAGAGTTGAAATGCACATTGATATAGATAGCCATTGTGAACATAGTGAAGCTATAATAGATAGGAAAATAGTACTATAAGAAGGAAACCTATTTAAACAATTGAATTTTTTTATTGCAATTATATCTCCTTTGATATATTTTTAGCTTTAAGTTTGACAATGATTGTCCATCACACTCTTTGAGTAGAGAATTGTTCAAATACATATGTGTTTAGTGATCTTCAATTAAAGAAAATCCAGTACATTCACCACTCCATACACAAAGAATTATTCAAGCAAAGAGTTTACCACTGCTCTTCAAGCTAAGAATTCCTAGGACATTATTATCCAAGAAATGTGGACCAAACTATCGGTCATTAGGTTTTATTTTATTTCCTTATCATTAGAGTGGAGTTGATGTTGGATCACTTAATTGCTAGTGAGGTTCCTAGAGTCCAAGATACAGGGTAGCACTGGAATTGGGAGTAGCGGGGATCAAACACTACTACAGAAACAGCCTTTGGCGTCGGTTGTTTAACCCCCTTTGGCGTCGGTTTCTGAGCGACGCCTATGTGGGCGCCGCTAAAGGTCGAACACTTTGGCGTCAGTTTTTTAACCGATGCCTATTTAACATATAGGCATCGGTCTTTTAGTAGATAACCGACGCCAAAAGGGTTCGCACCACAGAAAACGGCGTCATCTAGGAAACATTCTGCATCGGTTATCTACTAAAAGACCGACGCCTATATAGACTATAGAGTCGGTGTTTACTTGGTAACCGACGCAGAAAGAGTCCTAGATGACGCTGTTTTCTGTGGCGCGAACCCTTTTGGCGTCGGTTTTCTATAAAAAAACTGACGCCATACTTCAAGACGACACAGCCGTACTTCCCTGCACGGCCGTGTTTAGTACTATAGACGTCGGTTTTATATGAATAAACGACGCCTTTTCCACCACGGTCGTGCTTTCCTGCACGGTCGGGTTGTTTGTACTATTAGGCGTCAGTTTTTATCCAATAACCGACGCTGTAGGTCTTTGCTGACGGTTTTCTATAAATAACTGACGCCTATATCTATTTTTTTCTTCATATCAGTTTGCAGGCCTGCTGTGGCTAGTCAGCAGGATGAGAACCTGCAGTTCAGTTTTCAACTGCAAGTTTATGACATCCATTGATATCAGCCTACAAACAGGCCACAAACCTGCAAAAGTCTCAAGGAAAATTTCACACAAGTAGATACATTCAGACATCAATTCAATTCTCACATTCACACATATAGAAACATTCAAATACATGTATTAACATTCAGAAATATTCATTTACAAAGTATCATTCATTATCGCTATCAACATCCCAATTATATCTTACAGTTGCCACTGCTTGTATGGCTTTTTCCCATTCTTCTCTTATTTCATTTAATGCTTCCATCGTATATGGAGCATGTATATTTTTTAAGCATTTACCTATAGTGTGGTCAGTTTTAAACACCTGCAAAGAGAATGATGTATATATATAAGTAATAATATAAAAAAAAGAATAATATATTTCATACTAACTAATGAGACTATATGTAATACCTCATGTATGGTATCGATGTCCAATGCGGCATGTTTGATAATCATCTGCATAAATCGCATCACATAGTATGCGCATGCCCAGCCATTGTCTTGTGTAGCGCACTATAAATTGAAACATACAAAATAATACAACTAAGCACAATTCACATCAATAATAAATACATTGGAGTCGGGACCTTACTTGTACGTTCTGCCAATTTATTGGGTGGTTCTTTTTCCTTGGGACCGTTCCTCCAGCCTTTTTGAATGCATCTAAACCCCTACATGTTAATATAACACAGTAAATTACATAAGTAAATAGTAATGTAATAACAGATGTTAACAGATACAAAAATGAAATATTTCTCACCAGAATAATGGCATTCTCATTACGTGTCCAATTTTAGGGTTTAATGTACTTCCCGCGGGATCTAGATAATAAATAGTGAACGTCCCGGGGACAATAACTAGTAACTCCCAATGTTTACCGCTAGAGGTAAAAAGTTAACAATTAATAACTCAAAATGCACAATAAAAATGGAATTTTCTTAAGTCCAAATTATAAATAAAGTAAACTTACTTGACATTGAATGGAGCTATTATTATCGTCTTCTTTTGCTGACCAAAAATTGTAAAAGCATCTATACAGTATTGTTGAACATTATCAGGGTCTTTAGCTACCATACTAATCAATGATGGAATCAAAAATCCCACATGATCAAATGCAAATTGTTTGCAATGATCTTCGACTAAGTAGCTGCAAAACATGTATTACATATGCATTAATATATAAGAAACCAGATCACCGAATCTTACACAAGGTATATGGATGTATAAACAAGATCTCACCTTATCCATGTCTCTATCATTGATGTATTCAGCCAATCATACATAAATAGCTCAATAATATCTTGTATAAATAAAGAGCTATCGTATGATTGACTTGCATAATCTGCATCTAAAGAAACAATTATCGGGCAATGTATATTATGTGCCCGTAGCCAACACGCCATTCCCCTACAAGCAGGACCTAACAGGTATGTTAGGTTAGTTGGAACCCAAGTTGGTAATGCGGGAAGTGGAGGTGGAGGCCTAGGTGCTCCTGGTGTCTTCTTTTTAACCTGTATATATAATTTCAGATCAGTTGACATCATATATACACATTAACAGTCTAAATCAATGTAAATTTATCTTACAATTTCAGTAGTGTAGACGACATCTGCTTTGGGCCACAATATGACCCCACCTTCTGCCTCAGCAAGTGTATCAATATCTGGGTGGGGATATGACAATGTAGCTTCCCTCCAATCGGGTAACACATGTAATGGGCCCACACGAACGTAGCCCTGTGGAATTGGAGTCCCGTGAAACCTTTCCCCAGGAAGGGATGGGTAAGCCTGCGCCTCTGCAACAACATAGTCTTGTATTCTTAAGCGGCATGGCTTCAATGCCTACAAATTTACGTAAAGAATGTTATACATATATACATATCATCTTGAAAACATATCATATTGAAAAGACTAGCTACAATGTCATAAACAATACTTACAGCAGACGTGTTAGGCGATGGGTCTCTAGGATTACTCGCAGTCTGTGCATCAGGAGAAGAGTGGGTTGCCATAGGCTGATTGGAAGCCTGAGATGCCTGCCACCGCAGCAATTCTTCCTTGACCTTCTCAGCAACTACATCGTTGACCTTCTTAGCAACTATATCCTCGACTCTCTTATTCTCCTATACATGGATACAAGAAACATTAGCTTCTTATTATTGAATTTTCTTTTGCAGTAACATTCTAAAAAAAGAATAGGTTACCTCTTCTTGAGAAAGTCCCGTTCTGGGTTTGCGCTGGGATGGCCCAAAGAATGCTTTGATGCCCACACCAGCGCCTGCACCCCTAACACGTCCAGGATGCTCTGGGTTACCCAAAGCAACTTTCAATTCATCCCTTGTGCCCTGAGGGATGAATGTGCCTTGTTTCCTCTGCTCGTGCAGCTCCCGCTAATCACCATCAACATAAATTGGTAAGTTAACACCACAAATAATCAATATTCAAACGATTGCTCTAAGAGTTGTATTTTACCATTTTCACAGCCGCCTCAGCAGTTACGGGCTTCTTTATTTCACCCTTCTTGTTTTGCCTCCCAGCTATCCAGATATCATGGCGAGGCATGGGTGTGGCAGACTCCTGAGTAGGAGCAGACTCCTAAGTAGGAGCAGACTCCTGAGTAGCCGCAGAATCCGCATGTAGTCTTTGGTGAACGCTTGCATAGCCTTTTGGACCCATAGTGTGGTCATGCACATTCAGTGCACACCTTGCTTTTTGTACGTCACTGAGGGCCTAGTTAGTATGCACATTAATGATTTGGTTAGTATCACTAAATGTTAATCTTGAATAGGTGAATACAATGTATATTAATTAAATTGGGAGTGACACCTAATACCTTGAATTCTTCAGATTTTCTTGAAGCGACAAATTGTCCCAATCTTCTTTGTCCAAGAAGTTCCATTGTTCAAGGGCTGACTTCTTTTTCTTATCACCCTCTTTTATGTATTCTCTGTTCAGATTTGTGCTATAATTCCTAAGCATCTTTCCAGCGCGTTGCATCACACTTTTACGATGCAACTTCTCATCCAATGCAAACAGATTCTGTAAAATAGAAATGTTATTAACTAGTATCCAAAATAGAATTGCAAATAATAGAATTTGTAATCTACAAAATAGAATTGCAAATAATAATAACTCACGCATAAATCCTTCCATATCAAGTCTTTTTTCCCCTGAGGAACTTTATGCCAATTATCATACTTAACACCACAATGGCTCCGAGTGGTACACCCAAGATAGTTTACAAAATTATTGCGGTTCACTCCAATTGTATTTCCTCCATTATCAAACTCCACAACCAATTTGGATCCACTGCCACTAAGCGCTATTAACTTCTTCAACAGAGTGATGCCCCTTTTCTTGTTAAGTGTTTGGTGTTGCGCATCAAGTTGCTCCAGTGCTTCAGTGGGTACATGTGCATCATCAACCTAAAATTTGACAAAAATAAACACACTGAATTAGCCCAATATAGAAATATAAGATATATGACATAACTAGAAGATGATGAATTTTATAGAAATACAGGATATGTTTTTAGAACTTACATTGGTATCCTCGCCATGCTCATCATGGACAGCATGCTCATCATGGACTTCATGCTCATCATGGACATCATGCTCATCATGGTCAGCCATCTGAAAATGTCATTAAAAAGGCAAACATTTAGCATTTGTATTAACTAGAAAAAGGCAAACATTTAGCATTTGTATTAACTAGAAAACGGCAAACATTTAGCATTCGTGTAAATATACATGTCTCTAAAATTGTGATCTTTTATCAATTAATAATCCTTCATTGTGATCTCCGCGCACATATAAGTCATCATTAGCTTCAATATTTTGTGGAGTTGGCAACCCAACTGAGAATGGACTGGAGTCATCATACTTATCATAGTACTCTTCTTCATCTATAGGATCTTCAATGAACTGTCTTTTACCATGAAGAACAACCGACCATTTATCATTTGCAGGATCATCGATATAGAATATTTGTTTCGCCTATGATGCCAATATGAATGGTTCACCCTTCTCGCCAATCTTTTCAAAGTTCACCAAAGTGAAACCCAATTCATCCACTATAACTCCTTCGGTGTTATCAACCCAAATACATTTAAAGAGCAGAATTTTGAAATCTATGTAGTCAAACTCCCAAATGTCTTCAATGACACCGTAATATGACATTTTAGCTTCACGTGGACTCTTATCCTTTGCACTTGCAAAGTATATAGTCGACGCTTGAAGAGTGACCCCACTATTTTGGATGACACTCTTATCATCTTGGTGCTTTATGTAATATGTGAATCCATTAATGTCAAACCCTTCATAAGACATAACATTCGGTTTTGGTTTAAAGGTGAGGCATTTGATAGTTTCTGTAATATCATTTGGTGTTTGAGATAGTTGATGTAAGACTTTATCTTCAAACCACTTAGTAAAAGTCTTATTATGCTCTCTAGCAAGCCACATTGAACTTGCTCGAGGATGTTGTCTCTTTATGAAATTGGTATGTTCCTCGATATAAACACTCACTTCATCCATATTGTGTAAAATATACAAGTGAGCTTGTTCCAACTGCTCACGGCTGATTACTTTCACCCGTGATCCCAAAATTCCTTTGCCCTCCTCAATATTCTTGTCATTATCAGGAGTGTCATTACCACTGAGAAAGTCATTGCAAAAATCCATAACCTCTCTCGCCACATAACCTTCAATAATACTCCCTTCAGGCCGATAACGGTTTCGAACATCACCTTTAAAAACGCTCATGTATCGTTCAAAGGGATACATCCAATGCAAGAAAACTGGTCCCAACATTTTCACTTCCCTAGTCAAGTGGACAACAAGATGTACCATGATATCAAAGAATGAAGGAGGGATATACATCTCAAGCTGACATAGGGTAACAACCACTTCGCTTTGCAAATTATCAAGAGTATCAGGGTCAATAACTTTGCTGCATAGACTGTTGAAAAAGAAACAAAGTCTGGTAATTGCAAACCTTACATGCTTCGGCAATATAGATCGAATTACCACGGGCAATATTTGTTGCATTAGAGTGTGACAATCATGAGATTTAAGACCTATCAACTTCAGATCTTTCATTGATACCAATCTACGGATGTTGGATGAGTAACCATGTGGCACCTTAACATTTACCAAGCATTCACAAAAAGTTTTCTTCTCCTTTCTAGACAACGTGTAACAAGCAAGAGGTAAGTATGTTCTTTTATTACCCATTTCACGTAATTCTGTTAATTTTGACCTTATTCCCATTTCACGTAGGTCCAGTCTAGATTTTATCCCATCTTTAGTCTTACCTGGTATATTTAATAGAGTACCAATGATGCTATCACAGACATTTTTCTCAACATGCATTACATCGATACAATGCCTGACTGTCAAAGAACTCCAATAAGGAAGATCCCAAAATATTGACTTCTTCTTGAATGAAGAATTGTCACTCTGTGTGGCCATACTACATTGTGATTTCTTACCAAATTCATTGACAATGTCTTTTACTCTTGCATAAACAACATCCCCTGGTATAGGTTTAGGTGCACTCCGTTCATCATTCCATCCATTGAATGCTTTGCGCTTCCTACGATACGGATGGAATTTTGAAAGAAACCTTCGATGACCAAGATATACAGTCTTGCCGCCATGTTTTAGTCTTATTGAATCAGTGTTTTCTTCACATATAGGACACGCTTTAGCTCCTTTGACACTATATCCAGACAAATTCCCATATGCTGGAAAGTCATTAACAGTGCAAAACAACATAGCGTGCAAACGAAATGTCTCTCTTGCTGAAGCATCATAGGTCATCACACCTTCAGCCCAAAGTTTCTTTAAGTCATCAATCAAAGGTTCAAGATAAACATCGATATCATTTCCGGGTTGTTTAGGGCTCGATATCAACAACGACAACATAACGTACTTATTTTTCATACACATCCAGGGAGGAAGATTGTATATAACAAGCATGACTGGCCAAGTGCTATGTTGGCTGCTCAATGTCCCGTACGGATTCATCCCATCTATACAAAGCCCAAGTCTTAGATTCCTATCTTCTTCACCAAATTTGGGGTATAATAGATCAATCTTCTTCCACTGTGGGGAATCAGACGCATGTCGTAGGATCCCATCATTATTTTTCTTAACATCTGCATGCCACCTCAAATTCTTCGCATCTTTCGGATTTGCAAACAAGCGTTGAAACCGTGATATTATAGGTAGATAACACAACACCTTGGCAGGAGAACCAGTTTTGGAATCCCCCGAAGTTGTCAATTTATACCTTGACGCACCACATTTTGGACAATCTTTCAAATCTACATAGTCCTTTTGAAATAATACACAATCATTCGGGCATGTGTGTATCTTCTTGACCTCCATTCCCATTACGCACAACATTTTCTTTACCTGGTATGTTGAGATTGGTAGCTCGTTTCCTTCAGGAAGCATTTCTTTCAACAAAGTCAACAATGAAGTGAAGCTTTTGTCGCTCCATCTATTGTTAGCTTTCAACTTATACAATCTCAACACAGTGCTAAGCTTCGTAAACTTAGCACAGCCTGTGTATAACGGTATCTCAGCATCATGCACAATGTTTCTAAAGATAGGAGGTGGATCGGTGTGCTCTACCCTACAACTATCCAGCATCGCATCAACGATGTTTGCTGGAACTGGTTCGTTCACATTTACGTCATCGGAGGCAATTTCTTCTTCCACCCAAGCACTGCTATCGACATCTACTGGTTTCGATTTTCAAATCTCTCCATGCCAGTGCCATTCTGTATGGCCTTGTACAATCCCGTTGCACATGACATGACTTTTGATTTCCTCACCAGTGTTGACTTTCAAGTTGTTACCGCAATGCCTACATGGACAGTAGAACCTATCTGTAGGTTTTTTCCTATGTTCCTCGGCAAATCTAATAAACTGATCAAGACCAGATATAAACTCTGGGGTGCAACGATTACGAATGGACATCCATGATCTATCCATTCTATGATCAGAGAAAACAAGTATATATTAGGAAACAAGTATATATTAGGAAAAGATTAGGGTATACACTTACATCCTAAGTGTATAATGTGATGTCATTCTTATATATAATAAATGTGTACCACCTATCCCATCCTTGAACACCTAATCTCACTAGTAAGTGTATAATGTGTATTGGGTTTTCAAGAAAATTTCGACAGCATTTCCCCGCTGTTCTCTAAGTACATATGTACTTAGAGAACAAATGGGGAAATGCTACTGACATTTTCTCGAAAACCCAATACACATTATACACTTACATCCTAAGTGATATTAGGTGTTCAAGAACAGTCCCAAACTGGGGACTATCCAAGATTTACTCCTAATGAGTCAATCTTGGACGGGTTTCTAGGCCAACAAACACATTTGATGTCATTCTTATATATAATAAATGTGTACCACCTATCCCATCCTTGAACACCTAATCTCACTAGTAAGTGTATAATGTGTATTGGGTTTTCAAGAAAATTTCGACAGCATTTCCCCGCTGTTCTCTAAGTACATATGTACTTAGAGAACAAATGGGGAAATGCTACCGAAATTTTCTCGAAAACCCAATACACATTATACACTTACATCCTAAGTGAGATTAGGTGTTCAAGAACAGTCCCAAACTGGGGACTATCCAAGATTTACTCCTAATGAGTCAATCTTGGATGGGTTTCTAGGCCAACAAACACCTTTGATGTCATTCTTATATATAATAAATGTGTACCACCTATCCCATCCTTGAACACCTAATCTCACTAGTAAGTGTATAATGTGTATTGGGTTTTCAAGAAAATTTCGGTAGCATTTCCCCGTTTGTTCTCTAAGTGTATTGGGTTTTCAAGAAAATTTCGGCAGCATTTCCCCGCTGTTCTCTAAGTACATATGTACTTAGAGAACAAACGGGGAAATGCTACCGAAATTTTCTCGAAAACCCAATACACATTATACACTTACATCCTAAGTGAGATTAGGTGTTCAAGAACAGTCCCAAACCGGGGACTATCCAAGATTTACTCCTAATGAGTAAATCTTGGACGGGTTTCTAGGCCAACAAATACATGTACTGTCATTCTTATACCTACAATCCTAGTTCTTCAAGTTAGGGTGATTATTGATGTCTTTAAAAGCATGATTGGCAATTTAGGGAAAAGTTCATTATTTACATTCCAAGCATGTCACATGTGTGCATTACAGTTCATCATTAATCAAGAAGGGTGATTAGGATTCTCAATATACTCAACAATATTGAAACAAAGACAATCATTTTTTTTATTAATATACTGCTGCTTCAGTCGTGTACCAAACATGAAACATGCATAGAGTAACATCACATTAAAATATAAGAAGTATAACTAGAGCTTTAAAAAAAAATCAAGCAATTCACTCATTTGAGCTAAATTTTCACCATTGTGATGTACCCATTATACATGTTCCTACTCCCAGTTCTTTAGTTACTTATTCTACATGTTTTGATAAGTTACATTGCAGACAAATGTTACTTCCCCTAGTTGACCACAGTATGAGGCAATGCCACCATGATGAATAGGATGAAGAACCAAAAGTCAGATGGATAATCAGATATCACTGTCAACAAACGGGCTTCCTAACTTACTTCAACATCAATGGATGTGAGTTACTTATCAAGTTACCAATAAGTAAATAACTTAAATAAAAAATAAAAAAATGCCCAGCAGCAGCCTTGGCGTGCCTTGGCACCGCCCAAGCAGCTGCCTAGGCGGAGGAAGGAAGGAGGAAGAAGGCAGTACCTTGAGGGAAGAGGAAGAATGCCTGGCCTGGAGAGCAGCGGCCTGAGCAGAGACCTACAGGTAGCCAGCGCCGGCAAGGACAACACCAAAGAAGTCACCGGTGGCGAGGAGAGCAGCGGCGCGGCGGCGAGGAGAGGAGCAGCGGCACGGGGGAGCAACAGCGGTGGCGGCGCGAGGGAGGGGGCAACGACGGCGGGGAGCACCGGCGGTAAGAATCGCCAGACCTAGCAGGAGGTTCGCAATGAAACAGAGAAATGGGGAAGATTTCTCTATTTCGCGGGGCTATTAAGTTCCCAAGTAGCGTCGGTTGTTTCAAACAACCGACACCTATTATCTTCAGCGTCGGTTGATAGTAAAAAACCGACCCCAAATTAGTTGGCGGGAACTATTATCAGCGTCGGTTATCCAAGGATAACCGACACCTAAAGTGGAACTTTTCGCGTAGAATTTCATTTTAAATAGGTGTCGGTGAATAGTTAAAAACCCGACGCTGTATGTGGCCCAAATTTTTTTCGGTCGAAAATTGGATTTTGCGGGTGCTTTTAGGCATCGGTTGGTTATAGTAAGCCGACGCTGAATACAAAGCGGTACCCGTGTCTGGCTGGTCTTCGAATATATACGTCGGTTTGCCTAAATAACCGACGCCTGATATTACAGGCGTCGGTTTTCCTTAATAACCGACGCCCAGAAAAGCGACACTGAACGCTATTTCTGTAGTAGTGAAATGATATCTAAAAGGTGGCAAAGAGGGTGATAGGGAGGGCAACAATGGGGTGATTGTGTACAGTGAGCGATGATTAAAGGGGTACAGTTTGTGTGAGGTTTGCTTTGATTGGAAGGGTTGCGTGAGATGAGCATGATTAGTGAGGTTCACAATAATTAGCTGGGACTAGCCGTGTTGATGAGAGATTTGAGCTGGCGGGTTGTTTGTGTTGACGAGGACATTGCACGAAGGGTGATGGGGTGAGGATTGTAAAATTTAGAGGAGGTGATTGTATGTTTAGTGATTGATTACACTAAGTTGAGCAAGAAACCAGTAAAGGAAAGCAAGCAAGAGTAAAACCTAAGTTAACCCTAGATAGTTAAATCTACTAAGTAGGAAAAGATAAGGCAAGGCAAGGAAAGAACAATCTACACTAAGGCAAGCAAGGAAAGATCTACACTACACTAGGCTAGAAAATAGGGCAAAAGAGCAATTAAAGACCTAAACTAGCAAAAGAAAATCAAGAACAAGGCAAGAAGCTAACTAAGTAAGTAAAGAACTAACTAAACTAACACTAGCTAAGCAAGAAGACAATTAGGGTTTTAAAGCAATTAAGAGATGTGTGGGTTGCTTAGGGGATGCACTTATCAATTAGGTTGGGGGTGACATGTGAACATTATGCTTTCATTTAGATTTTCAAACCATACAACAAGATAGAGTATAGTGAATTACCCTAAACTACTAACTAGCCATAGATATGCTAGGTTATGTATATGGGAACTAGTCCCTAACACCCCCTACTACCTTTGCGAGGCTCAATTGGGTTAGGGTTTAGGTGTAATTCAATTAGAGTCTAAAAAATCTTGGGATTATATGTTAGATGATTTTAGGATGATTAGGGGCTGAGACTATTAATGGGAGTGGAAGTGGGGTTTTAGGCCTCCCATCACTCACATCCTAGCCTTGAGAAAGCTCCATGCTAATCACACCAAATTCATCTAAACTAGCTACTTAGATATCTCAAATAGGGTTAGGGATTGATTAGAATGTAGGAGGATGGGTAGCTAGCTAGGGATTCAAGAAATGGACCTAGGAGCAAATCTCAAAATTCACACATACAAGCAATTTTCCTAAATTGTTGATGATTTCAAGCACAAACCAACAAGCAATTCATGAAGAGTGAGATAGAAAAAGAACATAATCATTTGCAAATGAAATTATAATGTTAACATATCATTTTCCCTTAACATGATATCAAAGTAACATTTTTGACCCCAAATAGCCCACCTAAGGCGCCTAGCTACTCATGGAAATGCAAAATACAAAAAGAATGGAGAAAGATGTAGAAGAAGCCATGGAGCTCGGTGTAGATGGAGAAATCCTCCTCTTCAATTGTTGCACGACATCCTCCTCCTTCCTCCAAGGTGCAAGGGGCATGGAATGATGGTGGAATAGGGTCAAAATACAAGGAAACTAGGGTTTTGGTGGTGGAAATGGTGAAATGGAGTGGAATGGAAGTGGAAATCGTATGAATGGGTGGAATGCAAAAATGGGGAGTTAGGAGGTGGTAGAAGGTAGCTAGGGGTGACCAACCTCATGCTAGAGCTGCACAGCCGTGGTGAGCAGTGGGTAGCGTGGTCATGGTGGATGGGAATGACCGTGGTGTAAAAAGGGAATGAACAAGAGAACTTTGGGTTTCTTGGACTAGTAGCATGGTCATTCTGGCTAGCATGGCCGTGCTGGAAACTCCCAACATGACCATTCTAGCTAACACGATTTTTCTGGCCAACTGGGTCAATTTTTGATGGTTCTACTGATTGGGGCATGTCCCAGAACTGCCATTCCATGGTAGCACGGCCGTTCTGGGGTCCTTCCCCTACATTCGGGTCTTGAACATGGCCATCCATGAAGGTTATTGCTTCAATACACTCTTTGACCACTTGGGGTAGTTGGGAGTGGTTTTGGCCTCATTTAGGGCTCCTCTAAGCTTGGGGAAACCCTAGATTCAACCATATTCTCTCCATTCCATCAAGTAGTGGCCAAAGTACCTATAAAACATTCAAAAACAATTCTTAAGTGCATTTGATAGTAAAACACATATTGAGGGAAATAACATGTAATCTAACAGTTGTAGATGTGATTGAAGTACAATATGACACAAGATGGAGCCCTAAAATAGGGCTGCATCACCACCCCAAACTTAAAACATACTTGTCCTCAAGTATGCTCCAACTCAATCTCTCTATAATTTTTCCACAATCAAGAAATGGCAAATGCATTGCAATAGATGAATATTGACTAAATGGGCTCAAAGATGACTAGGTACTTGCATTCCACCTCTCTCTCTCCTCTTTCACAAACCAATCATGATTAGAGAACTGAGCCTGTAAACTTCAAATATAAAGAATAGAAAACATAATCAATCCATATGGCTATCATATCACTTTGGGTAAACCGTTTCATGGTAGCAAAGATAAACAATGACTAATTTTTCTATTTTACATTCATGCATTCAATTTCATATGTCCATCCACACTAAGTAACCCACGTGATTGTGAAAAAGGGAAAAACCAACTAGGTTTAATATTTCCTAGCTCCATGGGCATGTAAAAGGAAGAAAGGGTTGCGGTAAGAATTTGGAGTGCTTTTACACACTCATCTTTTCTTTATTTATATGGTCTTAAACAAGAGAATCTTTTATTTTCTTTTTGCATTTTTTTCTTTTTCTTTGCCCTAGGCATGGATAGGGAACATGATGATGAGAGTGAAGTGGGTATGGATATGGCCACCCCAAACTTTTAGAGGTGGCCAAGGTTGAATGTGTGCACTTTGGCATCCTTTCATGAGGCGGAGAGGTAAGAAGATGGTAGAAGAAAAGTGAGTCAAAGAGGGATTACAAGTGTGGACATCAACATGAAATTTCCTGCATAAAATTTACTCCAACAATTTCATCAAGCAATGACACACTACATGAATGAGTAATATTAAAACCAAATTTTTATCATGAGATTCTACAAAACTCTAAGCATTAGTGGCCTGCTTTAATCACAATTCAACCAAATAGTTCACAAGCATGAGAGAGGTGATGCACATGTAAAAAGTCAAGATTGAGGCCATCTAGCAATAAACCATGATAATTCACTTGCATTTGTCCAAGGTCATCATTTTCAATCAAATAAGTAGATATTGGGTCAAAACACACTTTTAGGCAAGAATTTCTAAATTCAGGCAAAATTTGCCAAAACGGTGCCAAGTTGCCTTCAATCACATCTAAGCCTTCATTATGGAATATAAAGCAAAAAGCAAGCAAATCCTATTTAAAACATGCAAAAATTACAAAAAATCTACATGATGTGCAATGCATGGAAAAAATAGAAAAACTTTTGAAAATTATGCAAAAATTGCAAGAAAGTAAACTACATGACATGCAAGAATGCAAAGAAGACACACAAAGTATGAATACACAAATATGAGACATGGTTATATTGTTTGGTCATCTTGAGCAAAAATTTAGAATAGGGAACATAGAGTAAAGTGGGGTAAAGCAAGGGATTACCACCCTACCACCCCAAACTTTTAAGCCACGTTGTCCTCGGCATGAAATAGAAGCTTAAAATGGTAGGGTAGAGGGCATGGAGTTGTGGTAGATAAATGCCAAGAGGGGAGATAGATCTCAAGGTGTCCATTGTGCTATGATGACTAACACGGATGTGGTGTGCACCACAATCATTTTGTATTGCCTACACCATAGTCGTGGAGTGTGGCATGGCCGTGTCGATCCCCTTCCTGCAACTTCTCTACTGATTTGCAATTTTCTCTTCAATTTTGTTCTCCTCCTTAGATATATCATCCATGCATTACTCTCCTTACAATGTACCTATCCTAAAATGAAATAAACAACAAAAACCATCAAGTATAAAGTGTGTGTGTGTGTTTTCTTGGAAAGTGTAAAAACCAAGAAAAAGTATCAAAAATTGAAGTTTGGGTGAAAATTTCCCAAAACCTAGGTGGGTTGCCTCCCACAAGCACTGAGTTTCATGCCTTCAATTGGGCTTGCTATTTTTTCACCATCAACCATTGTCCAAAAAAAATGTTTCCATCCCCATAGGCAATCCTCTCAAATGCTTTCCTTGATTGATCTTCCTCCCGAGGGTCATGCAATCTTCTTAAGTGTTTTTCATTAGTTTTCTCTCCTTAGGGATCATCATCATATATCTAAATCAGCCTTAAGACCTTCAGAAATTTCATGCCATAGTGTTTCTCTCTCTTGAGGAATGGGTCTTCTTAGGCATCAAAGAGAGGGGTCTCAATAATATGGGACACTTGAACAAGGATTTTTTGGCAATGGTGCCAAAAAGCTTGGTTCAATCTTCTCAAGGCCACTCATTAGCCAACTAGATGGTAACTAGATGCAACCCTAAGAGAAAACACACAGATCTCTCAAAATTTATATACAGACCTAGTCCAACACACAGGCTCAACTAATCACATGTACCCACAAGCACATAGGGTTGTGCTATAGTATAGGCAAATGGTAATATTAGGGTCGATCATCAGGGAGAGGGGGGGCACTAGAGCTAGGTTAATGTTAGCTATGTTCCTAAATTGGAGACTATGGTTTGAGGGTTTAAAGTTGGTTTTGGTTGATTATGCTATGATTGCAAGCAAGAAACAACAAGAAAGAAACTTGGTTAACAAAAATCCTAGATTACCCTAAAAACTTATCTGGATCCTACACGCTAATTCTTAGCCACCAAGGAAAAGATCTCTTATAAAGGGGAAGAATCTCTCCATTTTATATTAGGGAATGTGTAAGGAGTGGGATCCCAGAGGGGAACCACTCCCTACTAAAATAAAAAGGCAACATCCCAAACCAAACACCAACATAATTTTTTTGCTAAAGGGATGAAACCAATTTATTCAACATGAATATATCATAACACCAAAGTTTAGCAGTGGAATAAAAACCTTGACTATATTCTACTTTTGAACAAGATTACAAAAGTATATCTTAATCTCCCACAAAGGGTTTACATGTATGATACAACATAAGGATCTAAGATAGAAGGAATTCTAAACCATAACAACTTTGTCTCCAAGTTTTAACTCCTTAAGTTAAGTCCAAGTCTTCATGCCATGTCATCCAAGTCCTACACCTAGGGTTGGAAGCATACCCCAACAAGAAGAGAAATAATAGAAGACATCGACAAAGTCTAGTATGTGCATACTAAATAGGAAATTGGGCAATTTAAAAGAATAAAGGACATCAAAATAAAAGGCTTCCCATAAAAAAGTAAAGTACTACCCAATCGGGTATAAAAGAATACAGACAACCAAATAATAATGAAACAAGAGAGTTTATAAACAAGGCATCCATGTGTTACACCTGTGAAAATACTAGAATAATATATCATGTAGGTAGGAAATACACATCTACCAAAAATGTAGAGTGAGCAGGGTCTTGTATAGATCTTCTCTTTAATAGGGCGGTGGCAGGGTCTGTCAATATCTTCCGAGCAGGAATTTTCACATCTACCATAATTTATAAATATGTAAGAATTTTCACATCTGCATTCATGTGTGAGAATTTTCGCATCCACATAAAAGCACATTCAACATTATACTAGTAGCTACCACATGATGCATATAAAAAGATAAATAAGAATAAAAGGATGATGTGCCATAAAAGTAACATCCACTACCATGGTGGGAAAATAAGAAACATCCACTACAAAGTGGGAACATATCATAAAATAAGTCCAACATGCAAAAATCATATGAAAAAGAGTCCAAGAGAATATCCATGATCACAAGATCAATAACAAGTAGGGTACTTCACATGAACCATGATTTTCAAAAGAAAAAGACATTTTGTATATGCTAATGTCCATAGGACCAAGAGAATGATAAAGATAGGTTATTGCTCAATAAAGAATAATAGGGGATGCAAACATACCTTAAACCTATAAACACTCTTCACCAAACTATAGAATTGGGTAAAAGGTGAGATGGTGACCAAACTAACATCTAAGGGTACGAAACTGAAGAACATAGATTACCAAAACATATCCCAAGAGGAATTGTTCTGAGTGAAGGCAGAGGAGAAGCAAGATCCGACAGTACCATTGCTTGGTCTTGGATCTTGCAGTGGCAAGAAATGGAGGTAAAGGAAGAAATTGAGTGTTCGAACTGGTATGACAAACTTTGGAGAAGCATTGCAGATCCCTTTTATAGGTTCTCATAGTCGGCTAGGGCTTAGAAGCTTCTCCCAAAAACCATGGTGGCAAGGCATTTTTAGGGAAATTAGACGTTTCTTAAATGCTCAACCTTACAATCACTAAAGGGTACCACAAGAACCGGAATTGAAAAAGGAAAACAATGGTAAAGAATCATTGCAAACCAATGACTAGGGAGGGAGATAAATGCATCACAAAACTGACTTTACTGTTCACGTGGGGCGGTCTCTCCTACTCAAGGTAGGAGATGACCTGCTGACCATTAGATCATGGTTCATATGGTCCACATTAAATCTAAAATCACAGATGGCACATGACAAGGAAATCTTATCCCAAACAAATTCGGACTAAAGTGTGATCACAATAATTTTTCTTTTTCTCTCTCCTCTTTTGAGGGTGCAAACAAACCCCAAATTAAATAAAATTTGACACCCAACCTATTTTTGATATGAGGAATTCAAATATGTAATTAGATTTTCCTTTTGAGAACATTTAATAATCAAATAAATCAAAACTTATTTTCTCTTTCCTCCATCATTAATGGTTATAAGATTCTCCAATATTAATAAAACCTCACCCACAAGTCATATTTAATGTTTTGGATATGAATTTGCCATTAATTTTACATGTTGGGGTTGTTTGTATAATTATTTAATATTTTGAAGGTTCTACACACTCTCTCTCCTGATTTCATCTTTTAATCAAATATCTTCCAAATTGGATGAAAATTCACCCAAAGACTATATTTAATGTGTAGATCACGAATCCAAGATTATTTTCCTCTATTGGAGTCATTTATTTTTTATTTTATATTTTGGGGAAAATATAGATCTTCTATATCCAAAATAAATTAAATTAATTATTATTATGTGAATAATGTAAACTTGACTCCCAAGGCATTGGGACCCAAGGAACACAATTCTTAACTTAGATTGCACTTTTGGGATTTCTTTTAATAAATTATGTCACAATTAATATATGTAGCCATTATTAAGACATTATCTCATTATTATCACTATTTCTTATTCCATTATGTTCCATAACTTAATATTATCACAAAAAGAATAATGTGTGACTATTTGCACAAATTTTATATTACTTCATGTGACATATTTTATGTGTCCATTATTGGCCTAAGATTAATGTGAGAAGTTTAGGTTACATTAGGGTGATCTATACATGCATTAACTCATTAGGGTTATAATAAACATCTTTTAGGTCTAACCTCAACCTTGTTTGGTTAAGTCCAAAAGGTCAAACTTCTAGGGTAGGGTTTGAGATCTGGTATCTTACATAATGAGTGTCACATCCTCACTACCAAAATGCTCAACAACATATTTTCTACCAACCTTGAGGTAGTAACTTTCCTAGATGGTGGGAGAACAGAGAAGGATTCAAATGTCAATTTTACATATATGTGGAAGAGGTAGTAACATGATACTTTAGTAGTAGGGAAATAAAAAACTAGCTTGATTTGTAACCCCTACTTAAGATATGTTCAAAAAGTGTTAGCAAATACCATTTTTGTCGGGTATGAGAACCAATGGAGCTGCACAAAGAAATATCTATTTATGTTGGGATGGATGGCACAACACAAGCATGTCTGGGGGCACTTCTTATTGATCATATGAAGACAATTACATCCAAGAGAAAGAATAATTTTCTCATGGGAGGGATTGTGAATTCAATTGCCATAGCCCTAGATCATGATTTGACTAGATACAAAAAGGCAAAAGGGGGCAAGTTAGTGGACCTATAGTAACTTATTTGCTCATCTATGATTTTATTGGTTGATAAGAAGATCATTTACTAGGTCAAATCCCTTTGTACAAGAGTCTCACTTGAACTACCTTATCATAATACACCTCTCATAGAGGTGTATGGCCCATCTCCAAGTTTCTTAGGCACTTTGAGGAGATGGGAACAGGAGCATCCTAGGGAGACATGTCAACACCACCACATAGAGTTGCATTTAAGGCTTGGGAGAGTCACATGCTGAGGCCTAGAGGAGAGCGATAGAGGAGAGAGAGACATGTAGAGTGAGGAGACAAGAGGTAGAAACGACATCACAACAACCCAAAATGAACACATGATATGTATATTATACATGTGTAGTTGGAGGGCATTCAGAGATCACATGAGAGCATTGAGAGGAGACATGGTGCAATGTGGTTGGATCAATAATAGATGCACCATCAAATAAACAACATGTATCACTTTTAGAATGCATAGGTGTAGATAAACCCCGAGTGGGGGAAGACTAGTGGGGTGCTATTGTTTGGGTATTAGGAGACATACTTGCCTTCATAGGAAGACTACTGGGGCTGATACTACCAGTATCCCACACCACATGGAGGAGAACCACCCAAGCCACCACAACAATAGTGATTGTCTACCCTATCAATCCTAGACTATAGTGTCATGTTGAGGACAACATGATTCAAAAGTTTGGGGTGGTAGGGTGATATGCCCTTCATATTGCTCATTTCATCATGTCATTTACTTTACTTTTATTACTTTTTCTATCTAGATTAGATTTTTACTTATATGCATACATGCATATCATGTAGTTTATTTCCTTGCATTTCCGTATAATTTTCAAAATTTTGCTCTTTTTACCATGCATTCCATTCCATGTAATTTTGCAAATTTGCATGTTTGTATCTAGAATTTTCTTATTTCTTGCTTTATGTTTCATAAGAAGGCTTAGATGTGATTGAAGGCGATTTGTCACCATTTTGGCCAGTTTTCCAAATTTAGATTTATTGTCTAAAATCATGTTTTGACTCAATCTCTACTTATTAAATTGAAAATGTTGACCTTTGATAAATACATGCTACATAATTATTTTCTATTGCTAAATGGTCTTAGTTCTTGACTTTTTACATGTGAATCACCTGTTTCATGCTTGTGAATTGTTTGGTTGAATTGTGATTTAAACAAGCCACAAATTCCTAGGGTTTTTCAAATCTCATGATAAAATGTGGTTTTCATATAGCTCATTCACGTGGTGAGTCATTTCTTGATTAAATTGTCAGAGTAATTTTCATTTAGATGATATCTATTAAAACCCACACTAGTAACCCCTCTTTGACTCACCTTTCTTTCACCATTCCTTATCTCTCTTCCTCATGAAAAGATGCCAAAGAGCGCACATTCATCCTTGGCTATCATCCAAAATTTTTGGGGTGGCCATATCTATATCTCCTCAATTCATTCTCACCACCATGTGTCCTACCTATACCAAGGGAAAAGAAAAAAAGAAAAGAAAATGCAAAGAGAAAATAAATATGTTCATATGTAATAACATCTAAATAAAGAAAATATTAGTGCTCATATGTAATAGTACTCCAACCTTTTACTACAACCCCTTTCTTCTATTTACATGCCCATGGAGCTAGGAAACACCAAACCTAGCTTATTTCACCTTTTTTTGCAGCCATGTGGGTTACTTAGTGTGGTTTGACATATGAGATTGAATGCATGAAGGTAAAAAGCAACTCTAGACATTTTTAATTGTCATCACCATGAAACAGTTGTCCCGAAGCTGTATGAAAGCTATATCGATTGATTGTGTATTCTATGCCCTAAATTTGAAGTTTGTATGCTCAGTGCTTTAATCATGAATGGTTTGTGAAAGAGGAGAGGAGAGATGTGGAATACATGTACTTATCCATCATTGAGCTCATTTAGTCAATATACACCTATTGCAATGCATTTATGATTTCTTACTTGTTGAAAAATTGAAGAGAGATTGAACCGAAGCATACTTGAGGACAAGTATGTTTAAGTTTTGGGTGGTGATGCAACCCTATTTAGGGATTCATCTTTTATCTTTTTGTACTTCAATCACATCTAAAGTTGTTAGAACACATTTCATTTCTCTTAATATGCATATTATCATCAAATGCACTTATGGATGTTCTTTGAGTGTTTTTCAGGTACTTGGACTATACTTGGATGGATGGGAGAGAAGGAGGGTGATCCTAGGATTCCTTCATTACTAGAGGGGTATAAGGAGGGTCCAAGAGCTTCCCTAGTGGACAAGACTCATGCCAAGAAAAGAAGTCCATGGAAATCCAAAGTTCAAGCTCAAAGTGCCTTAAAAGACCCTTGCATAATTATTGTGCCAAGGAACAACCGTTCCATCAGAGTCAACTTCATAGTAGAATCACATAGAGCAATCATTGAAATCAAGCTTAGTAGCACAACCGTGTTGGACTACACGACCATTCCAAGGAGGATCAACACGGTCGTGCATCCTGCCACGACTGTGGTGATAGAGACCCAAAAGGCCTATGGTGATCAGAATGGCCAACAAAATTCCATAAATGCTCCCACCAAAAAAGACATGCCCTGCAACATGCCAGTGTGACCACCTACCCACCACGGCCCAATTACCCAACATGACCGTGACACCAAGCTTCCCAACACCAAACCTCCACTGACATTTTCCATCATCCACAAAATGACTGTTCCACCCCAGCAAGACTGTGGTGCACCCCTACCACCACGTCTGTGGTGCACAACACAACCGTGTTGGCTAGGAACCCTACAAATTTTTTTCATTGATCTACCCATTATGCCCTCACTTGACCTAGTATTTCCCCACCACCTATATATACTTGGGTGGTGGCTGGAGCATGAGGTTAGCTACCTCTCATCCCATCTTAGCCCCTCTCATCCACCCACTCCCCTCACTACTCCATTCCACTTTGATTCCACTTTCGTTCCATCATATTCCACCCAAAACCCTTCTTTTAGGATTATTGGCCACTTTCCACTACATTTCTATGTCATCCCACCTTGAAGGAGGGAGGTTCTCCAACTACAACTGCTAGGAGGTGGACAAGAAGGAGTTTTCATCGAGCTACCATGAATTTCCACTCCTCTACTCCTTTCTCCATTTTTGTTTTTCCTTTGTTATGAGTAGCTAGGCCCCCTAGGTGGGCTGTTTGGGGTCAATTTTTTTACTTTGATATCATGTTAGGGGAAAGTGATATGTAAACAATGCAATTTCATTTTCTAAAAAATATATTCTACTTTTATCTCATTTCTCATAAATTTCTTTGTGATTGTGTTTGAAATCACCTAGGATTCTAGGGAAATTGCTTATATGTAGCTATTTTGAGAATTGCTCCCAGGTCCAATTAGTGTATCCCTAGATAACTACCATATTCCTACATGTAATCAATTCTCCTACACCTAGTTGAGATATCTAAGTAACTAGTTTAGAATCATTTAGTGTAATTGGCTTGGATCTTCCTATAGGCTATATGGTAGGTAATGTGAGGTGTAAAACTCTCATTTCCACCCTCTATTAGTACCCTTGACCCCCAATTTCCCTAGGATCTTTCATCCTAGAAACCTATACTTGATTAGATCCTAATTGAATTTCACCTAAACCCTAATACAAGCGAGCCTCACAAGGTTGGATAGAGGGTGTTAGGGGTTAGTTCCCATGTACACACCCTACTCCACCCATGGCCAACTAGCAGTTTATGGAAATTCATTGGCATCTATTTTGTTGTTTGATTTGTTAATATAAATGGAAGAATAATGTTTACATGTTATCACCCCCAACTCAATTGACAAGTACATTCCCACAAATATCCCACAATAATCATTATTGGATTGCAACCCTAATTTGCTTTATTGCTTTATTAATGCTTTCTTAGCCAGTCTCTTTTCTTTCCTAGTTAGTTGTTCTTGCTCTTACCTTGATCTTTCTATTCTAGGTATTTAATCTCCTATTAGTTCTAATATCTAGTTTAGAGTGGTGTTAGAATCTTACATTACTTGCCTTAGTGTAATTTTCTCTTTTCATTGCTTAACCTCCTTTCTTGATCTTTAGAGCTAATTTGTCTAAGGTTAGTTTAGGTTTTGATTGTTTGTTATATTTAAATGCATGCTCACCCTTAGTGTAACCAAACAAAGATCAACCTAAAACTCTTTGACCCTAGTCTCCAAGGTAGGAACCCATGCTCTAGTGCCCCCTCTCGCTCTCTTGGCTTTGACCCTAACTTGCCACTTTCCCATACTATAACACAACACCATGCACTTGTAGGTGAAGTATGTTAATTTAGGATTTATAAATTTTGAAGACTCTGTTGTGTGTGCCTTGGGTATATCTAATCAAAATTCAATTGGTTAGGTGTACCTCAAGCCGAAACACACCAATGCATCTCTGATAGTTACATCCAACCATTTGATGTGGTTGGTTGCACCTTAGGCACACAACATGATATTTCAAATATTTATAAACCCATTTCTACACACTCTTAAAAAATCAACAAGTGCATGAGCTTGAGAGTAGTATAGAGAATGGCAAGTCAGTTTCAAACCCAAGGGAGAGAGGGGTCATTAGAGCTTAGTTCGTTTAGCTGGGTTTCTGAAGTAGAGTCAAGGGTTCATTATTTAATCTTGGGCTTGAGAGTTACTATAGGTTGGTCAAGATATTAAGAAGAGGAAATAAGTGAAACCTACTTTAACCCTAGACAAATAGGACTAATTGACAAAGCAAGGAAACTCAACAAGAAAATAGAAATTATGCGAAGGCAAGCAAGAAAGAACTAACACTAGAGACTAAACTAACAAAGCAATCCTAACTATTAAACAAGAGATAGAAACTAGCTTAACTAAGCAAAAGAGACACCACAATAGAAGTTTAGGCACAAGAGAAAGAAAAGGACTTGACTAAAAAATGATTAACTAAAATAGGCATAATCAATCACAAAGGAACACTAACTAGAATAACAAGGTCTAGCTACCATGAACAAGGCAACTAACTAAAAAGATGAGTAAAGAAGCTAACTAAGCAAGCACTAACCAAGAAAGAGAGAAATTAGGGTGTTTAGCAATTAATGGAAGTGTGGGATGTTTGGGGTAACATGACTATCACCTAGATTGGGGGTCACAACATGCAAAAATTACTTATTCATTTAGATTACCAAACCAAACAATCAATTTAGATGTTAGAGAATTGCCCTAAACTACTAGTTGTCCATGGATGATCGAGTGTGTATAGGGGAACTAGTCTTTATCACTCCCTATCCAACATTACAAGGCTCATTTGATTGGGGTTTGGGGGAATTAAACTTAGAACTAACAAGTCTAGGTCTCTAGAATGGAATCCCTAATGGAAATTGGGGGGGGTGATGCAACCCTATTTTAGGGCTTCATCTTGTGTCATTTTGTACTTTAATCACATCTTAACATGTAATAATGCATACTACTTCCCCCAGTAAACGATTTACTATCAAATGTACTTATGGACGTTCTTTACATGTTTGTCATTTACTTGGACTACACTTTGGATGGATAAGAGAGAAGGAAGATGATCATAGGGTTCCTTCATCCTTGGAGGAATGAAAGGAGGGTCCACTAGCTTCCCAACTTACCCCTAGTGGCCAAACGTCAACTTAAAAAAAAAACTCCCAATGATTTCCAAAGTGAGGATGAAAGTGCAAGAAAAAGCCCCTAGCACATTCCTGGTGCCAAGAAATGACTGTGTTTCTAGCACAAAAGTTATCGCTAAATCATAGACTTGAAGTGACCCAGGACGAGTCCGATAGCATGAATCTTCCAAGAAGATCCCATCACAACCATGCCATCCAGAATGGTCTTTCTTCTCGTAGTCTAGTAGGGACGTTATAAGAAAATTAACCAAATCCTAAGTCCCCCATCATGGCCATGTTACCCAACACGGGCATGCCACCTCATAGCCACCACAACCGTGGTACGAGCCTCCAAAAATCTACCCTCTATTGTGATTTTTCCCATTCCTCAGCACATGCCCATTCTCCCTCAGCATGACCGTGTTACCATCCGCCCACCATGATCCTTCCACCCAGATCGGCCATGCTGTAATCAAACCTAGTTCATTTCTATGCTGATTTCCCTATTTTGCCCCTACTCAACCCTAGGCTTCCCAAACCACTATACATACATTAGTGGCAGCTAGGAGCTAAAGGTTACCACTTGTTAGCCTCCCTAGAACTTACTACCACATTCATTGAGCTCCCCATACTCCCACTCCATTTGCACCATCCCCGACCTCAAAACCCTAATTTTTTAGGGTTTTGGCTACTTCCATCCACCATTCCATGCCATCTAACTGCCAAGGAGAGAGAAGGACAATCTGGTGTGGCTGGAGGTCAGAAGAAGAGGACTTCTACAAGCTTCCATGGCATTCCCCTCCACTTCTTTGTCTTTTCCATTTTTTATTCTATGAGTAGCTAGCCCCTCTAGGTGGGATGTTTGGGATTAAAATCTGACTTTGATACTATGTTGGGGGAAAGTAATTGTTCAACTCTATAGTTCCTTTTGTGAAATACTTATATCTCATTTCCAATAAATTATCTTATGGTTTGTTCTTGAAAACATAGATTATCTTGTGAGTTGAGATTGAAGCCACCTAGGTCTCGGAGAAAATGGCCTATATATAGCTATTTTGAGATTTGCTCCTAAACCCATCTTCCTACACACATATCTCTTGTACTACTATGTGTGAGATCTAAGTAGATAGTCTAGAAACACTCAGTGCAATTGGATTTGAGCTATTTAAAGGATAGATGGTAGGTGATGTGAGAAGAAATACCCATATTTCCGTCCTCCGTTACAACCCTTGGCCCCCAATTTTCTTAAGATCTTCTAACCTAGAAACCTAGAATTGATTAGATCCTAGTAGTCTTTCACCTCAACCCTACTCCAAATTAGTCTCACAAGGGTGGATAGGAGGTACTAGGGTGTAGTCCCCATTTACACACCATATTCCATCCATGACCAATTAGTAGTTTAAGGTAATTCTCTAGCATATATATTGTTGTTTGGTATAACAATTTGAATGAATGAGTACGATTTGCATGTTATGACCCCCCAACCTAGGTTCTAGTCACATTAACCCAAACGACCCACACTTCCCATAATCGATTAAAACCCTAAATGCCTTCTTGCTTAGCTAGTGTTAGCTTAGTTACTATTTTCTCTTGCATAATTAGTCTCTTGCTTGTTCATGACATCTAGGTCTTTCTAGAGTAGCTAGTGTTCACTTGTGCTTACTTGTTCTTGATGTACCTAGTTAGCTACTAACTTAGTCCTTTGCTTTCCCTTGTTGTTAATTGTTAGTCTTGTGTAGTTTCTTGCCTAATTTAGCTAGTTGTCATCTCTAGGTTGTTAATTAGAACTACTTTTCTAATGTAGCATTAGTGTTAACTCTTTTCTTGCTTACTTTAGTGTAATTTTCCTCTTTCCTTGGTTAGTTTCCTTTCTTTGCTAATTAGAAGTAAACTGTCTAGGGTCAAAGCAGGTTTTGTTCTTGGCCGCTCTTAATTGTTTTCTCAACCCCTTAGTGTAATAAATCAAATCCAAGTTAAACCCTTGAACTCTAGACTTTGCATTAGGAACCTAGCTATAGTGAACATAGATCTAGTTCCCCTTATCTCCCCTTGGGTTTGACACCGACTTACCGCCTCTATAATAATCTTCAACCTATGAACTTGCAAAATCTTATGAGAGTGTGACCATCGGGTTTGTAAATCTAAAAGACCATGTCGTGTGCCTAAGGAACATCTAGTCATTTCAATTAATCGGGTGGACTACAAATGCACTAAGGGCCAAGGGTAGTAATGGAGCATGTAGATGAGGTTTTAACACCTCATGTCACCTCCCATCTACCCTTTAAGTAGATTCAAGCCAATGGAACTAAGTGTCTCCAAGCTAGCTACATATATCTTACACTTAGACTCCGATTGGTTTGTTGTAACTGGTCCAAAAAACTTATGAATTGGAGTTCAATAACTAGTTTTTCATGATTGATTTAAAGTAAGTGTTGGAAGTTGAGTTACATGACTCCCGATGAGTTACAAACTTACATACAAAATATAATCACTGAGTTTCCTCTTAAATGGAGTGAAAATGAGTTCCAAAACAACTAACACCATTTTTATACAATTATATTCTTCACAAATAGCACGTATAAATTATTTATGACTAGAAATGTTAGCAGTGTGGATATGGTTTATTTTGAAATCACAACATAAATGACAAAATTCTATACTCTATAATCTCACTATATGAAACATTTTACACTATAACCACCATTATCAGTGCAACTTATAAAATAAAAAATATATGAAAAGTATGAAAAAATAACACGCCGCACCATGTGACACAAAATGTGATTTATCTAACATATTGTTATTCTTCATATTTATACAATATGATGTCAACAATAATAAGTAACTATAATTATGGCGATAACATAGTAAAAAATTAATAGTATATATTTTGTTAAACAATGACGAATCAATTTGCAAATATTATTATAAAACCTTGTACATACAAACTAAAATAAAAATATTGTAATGTGATTTTAATCACGTTACAATATTTTTTCACTTTGTACATACAAAGTGAAACAAAAATACTCTACTATGATTTTAACCACATTATAATATTTTTTTTACTTTGTTGTATTGTGATTTTAATCACATTATATATTTTTTTCACTTTGTACATACAATCTAATGTAAAAATATTGTAATATGATTTTAATCAAAATATTTTTATTAGAAATAATTATACCACACTAAAATATTTTTTAAAAGTATGGTAAAAAAATTACTATGGTTGTTCATGAAATTGATTCATTCTTTATGTCTATCGTCCTTGCTTATTATATATTACATAGTAAAAATTAACATTATGTCTCAATGATATCCATATTTACACTTACAACAAACCAAGCACATAGAAGTGAACAAAATTTAAGCTCCAGAAATTGAAGTAGAGTTCCCAGAAAATGAGTTTCACATAACTAATGACTTACACCAAACCAATCAGTGCCTTAGGAGTAGGAGAGTGGATATATATGTAGGAAGATGGGTAACCAACTCAAGATCTACTAGTTGGACCTAGGAGAAAAATCCCAAAATAGTCGCATATAAGACATTTCCCCTGGAACCTATGTATTTTCAAGCACAAATTAAGCAATCCACGGGAAATGAGATAGAAGTAGATGATAATAATTAGCAAATGAAAATGAGTTTACATATAAATTTCCCTCAACATGGTATCAAAGTAACATTTTCAACCCCAAACAACCCTCGTATGGGGCTTAGATACTCATAATACACAAAAAAGAGAAAGACGGACAAGTATAGGAATATATTGCCATGAATGCTCGGTGAAGACTCCTCCTTCTTCACCTCCAACTATAGATGAATGAACTTCTTACTCCTTTGTGGATGGAAAGCATATGATGATGGATGGAAGTGGTCAAAATCCTAGAAAGCTAGGTTTTTGAGATGGAGGATGATGGAAGTGGAGTGGGAGTATGTGTGGGAGAGTGTATAGCTCAATGAATGCTAAAGTAGGTAGAAATAAGTGAAAACACTAGCTCATAGCTTCCACCAAGGTATATGTAGTGGCATGGGAAGCATAAGGTTAAGTGGGGTAGCTAACCACTGTTGGACCTAGGAGAAAATCTGAAAATAGCTACATATAAGCCATTTCCCCTAGAACCTAAGTGTTTTCAAGAACAAATCACAAAGCAATCCATGTGAAATGAGATAAAACTAGAACATAATCATTTATAAATGAAATTATAGAGTTTACATATCACTTACCCTTAACACGGTATCAAAGTCACATTTTCAACCCCATACATTCCACCTAAGGGGCTTAGCTACTCATAATACACGAAAAAGAGAAAGTAAAAGAAGTAGAGTTGATAGACATGAATTCTTGGTAAAGATTCATCCTTATTCACCTATAAATATAGATGCATGACATTATTGCTTATTGGTGGATGAAATCATAGGATGATGGATGAAAGTGGACAAAACCCTAGAAAACTAGAGTTTTCAAGTGGAAGATGATGGAACTAGATTGGGAGTAGGTTGGGGAGAGTGAATATCTCAATGAATGCTAGAGTAGGCAGAAATAAATGATAACCCCAACTTCCATCCACCATCAAGAATTATATAGTGGCTTGGGAAGCATAGGGTTAAGTGCGGGGTAAAATAGGAAAATCAGGGGAAAAGTGAACTACAGTGCCTGAAAACCATGATCATTTTTGGCACCATAGTCGTAGTCTATAAAATCAATGATGGCCTAGTGGAGTGGAACGAGTGAGGTAGAATGGATGAAAGGATCATTTTATTTTGGTGTTTTAGGGGCTTGGGTAGCATGACCATGGTGGGTGGGTGGTATAACAGTCATGGTGGTCACCATAGTCATTTTAGAGGAAGGAGGACTTGGTGGTTGCTTCACTTTTGGTCATTCTGGAAGCTTCTCTCCACGTCCATTTTGGGTGGCACGAATATGGTGGATCTTACACTCCACACCATTTTTCTTGCCACATCCGTGGTGTATGACTTGTTATAGATCTTCAATCCTTGGATTTCCATTTTGATTTGGAGCTCTATACCATGGTTGTGACCATGTACCATGGGTCATTTTGAGGTTTTGTTGTGTAATTCATCTCCAAAGTCCTTCTTCCTATTTCTCCTTACTTTATATCAATTCTTGACCACATGGGTAGGTTGGGAGATGATGATCTAGGTCCCATCCAAGGGTATAAAAACCATAGAATCCTCCCTATTTTAGGGCTTTATTAAAAAAGATTGTATTTATTAAAAATCATAACATTTACAAGTTATGCCATTACAATCATCATATGATTGGCTCTCTGGGCTACACACCAAAAGTTATATGGGTAACTTTGTGTCTTAGTTTGTTCTAAATATCTATTTGAAAATTATGGGCATATACATGACATAGATTTAGTCCATTATATCACAAGTACTAATATAGAAATCTATATAAGTATGTCTTTGGATTGATGACCTAAACAACGAGATCATACATATACCAAGAGTATATATATATTCTTGCCATGTCCTTGGCCGGATGTTATTATGGAAGGCTGGTTGACAACAATAACACATAAGACTAGAGTGTGTGTTGGTTGATGACGGAATCTCATTAGTCATTGTATGTGATATCAAACCAAACAAATAGATACTTGTTAAAGAATAGTGTATCAGATAGACCCACCATGAGAGTGACACATGGAAACCATTACATGGTAGTCATAATCGTCTCCCATAGTGTTAGAGGTGATTGTGGTTCTTAGACCAGAAATGACTACACATATCACATGTCATTCAATGTACCTTGACATCATCCACTGTGACCAAGAATAAGCATTGCCATAAAGGTGATGACCGGATGCACTGTGACACATGGGGATGATTGTGAGTGATGTAGATGGTATTTGACCCTCCTACATGAGTATGATATCGTGTCCACTTGATTAAAAAGACTAAGAAATGTATCAAAGTAACATTTTACACCGCAAACAGCCCACCCAAGAGGCCTAGCTACTCATAACAATTCAGAGTATAAAAAGAGAAGAGAAGGAGATAGAAGAAGCCATCGATCTCAATGTAGATGAAGAAAGCTTCCACTTTAGTTGCTACAGGGCATCCTCTTCTCTCATCCAAGGTGTAGGGGCATGGAATGATGGTGGGAGTGGGTGGAGATGGAAGGAAACTAGGGTTTTGATGGTGGAAATGGTGAAATGGAGGTGGAAATGGAGTAGAATGGCTAATGGACAAAAATTGTAACGACCGATAAACAAATCGTTACTGATTAAGTAGAATTAAATATTAGCAGCAGATTGCTGAAAATCACTAAAAATTAAAACCATTTACAAAGAGATACAAACATAGGAAAACTCTTTCATCAAGAACCAATGTATAACATTTACATCCTGGTTCATAAGTACATAACTTGTACCATCTCTTCTTGAGGATTACAAACATCAACTACCCTATTAACATTATATACAGACAACATAAGAACCTCGAGGTATCAAGCTAAAATCTTAGATCGATTCATTAAAAGCACTAACTACTAACTCCGAGGACCTGAGAAAACAGAGATGACACATAGGACTACTATCTATATGACTTGATAGACAATATCTCCACCTGAGATCTCACTACTATCCCTGTTATTGTTGTCCTTCCTCTGCTGTAGGGATTTCTATATCTTTGTCCGCATCCACCTAAAAAACAATGTTGGAACCCATGGGGGTGAGAAAATTTGTAAATTGCCCCAGCGAGAGATATAACTCTCCGCCAAAACATTATTATTGCAGTTTATTAGAATAAAACCGAGTAGAAGGATTATATATATATATATATAACAACAGATAAATCACTGTATGAACAGAGTGAAGTAATCTCCTTTCTTAAGGAGAACATTGCATCTACCCATGGTAGAGTCATAATTCATCCATCTACTTGCAATGAATGTAAAGAGATATAAATAACATTTATCAACTAGAGATGCATAAAAGAAATGTAACATCATCCAGTAAATTTCCATATTCAATCCTTAAGCAAACATGCTATACGACTGATTACATTTTACAATCACACTTATGCCCTGAGGAGATGAGGTATACCACTCATACTCCAACCGACCATTGCGAACTCGAAACCAGTACCATACAAGATCAATGGAAGAGTCGACTTCCATGACATCTCACATCTCGGTCAGTGTGAGACCACATGCAAGACATCTTGTGTCTCTACTGCATAGCTTTCCATGGTATACTGGCAACTTTGCTATAGAGCTACAACGATGGCTGCACGCTCTTCACAATCAAGAGATTTCATGTTTACCTCCATCGATTCGACATTAATATTATTGGGAGATTCATGATACATCTATCCCAATCTTCGGGAGATTCATGATACATCCATCCCAGTACAAATAATGAAGGATTAAGAGGTTTAATGTTTACCTTCCATCAATTCCCCCATTAGGACGTAAGGATATGTTCGCCCATCAACCCCCACATATTAAAAAATATGCATTCCGGGTTTTGCCACAGAGCAACCCATTTCACCATCAGTAAATACTGACACTGATGGATCTATGGTCAGGGATCTACATGATATGATTTTACTTGATTAATTAAGTGCATTAGCATATTCTTTTAGCACCAGTCAAGTTCTCAAACAGGAATTATTGGGACAAATGCTACAAAGAAACATGTAAGCTCTTATCAATTGCTTTACCAGAACTTATAATACATTGGGATCTTAATCCCTTATCTCATCACTTGCAAGTTCACATTTCACAGCAACATCATTATCTTACTTATCAAATCTGGGTATTCATACCCTCATTTCATCACAAATCACTGTTACCACTTGTTAGGTAACTATTACCTCTAGGTCCTCAAACCAAGGTATACATGATACTTGTTACACAAGCATCTCACATGGCTCACAAGACCCATTAAGTGTCTTGTCATCTTTCACTAGGCAACAACTTATTCATATGGCTCATAAAGTCCATGCATATTTTGTTACTTTTACTAAGCAACAATAACATTAAGGCACACAAGGCCAATCAACATTTTTATTATATAAATATCATAGATTAAATCAGGCTATGTTCATCATATCATGATATCTACATGGTTAATACACATGATAACAGTCATTGACAATTGCACATCACACCATGCAATACAATAGTAACACCATTATTCCCTTACCATGGTTAGGGTTTACCATCAACTAGGGTTTTTCATCCCTTTACCCAAAATTTAGGGTTAGGGTTTCCCATTTCACATTAATTAGGGTTTCATGTTTATATTATCTATCCAACCCTAATTTATTGTTCCATTCCTCTAGGAGCATTCAATAATATCATAAGTATTCACTCATGATCATTCCTATCATCATATATCATTAATGATTATCAATTCAAGGTATGAGTTCATCTCTCAACCTTACCATGGTATGTTTATATCATACTCATTATCTTGGTTTAACCCCTTTCTCATAGTATGTTAGTCAACACTTATCAAAGTGCATTGAATTCATTACATCTTCATTGTAACAATTTACATAACACACACTTCTTGTGTTTCTTATCCAAGTATATTGGATTCGAGGTGCATCAAGGTATATCAACCCTGAAATGCTAAATGTGATATCTATCATGTCTTGATGTATCACTTTTCTCATCACTTCCAATTTACTTAAGTTAATCAACTGACCTTGTATTAAGGTATTTCCCTCTTAATACTTTTAACCACTAACCTATCACCTTTATCATGTAGTGCATAGGTCACCCATTAGAATTTGTACAACTATCTTTAATGATACAGACTTATCTCAATTTAAGGCATTACATACTATAAGGTTGCATGTAATCAACCACTTGAGATATTTCATCTCCATAAGGTATTACCCACTATTTCATCATTAGGGTTTTCTCTTACCTTTACCCAATTTTAGGGATAGGGTTTCATATAACATTACATATCATCACCCTGATTTAGGATTTCACATGGCATCACCCTATATTAGGATTACATTATTACCTTGGATTAGGGTTTCACATGGCATCACTATTAATTAGGGTTACAGTGTTAACCTAGATTAGGCTTTCACTCAGAATTGCCCTAAATTAGGGTTTGAATTCATCAATCAACTCATTTAGGGTTTTATGATCTCTTTATCAAGGATCATACCCTAATTGTATATCACATTTATTTTGAATGTGTTAGGCTTGACTGTTTACATCATTATCATTCATGTATGAATCTCTCTCTCTCTCATCCTACCCAGGATGTCCACTACTCAATTCTTGGTTAGATTGAACCTACTTCTTATTCAAATACATGCATTTAGGGTTAGTATGATATATTGAATTATTGAATCATTATGCATCAATGATTAATCCCACTAAGGGTATCAATCATCTAAATACATTAGATGTTCAAATGGTTTGGTCAATTGAACTTTCAGTTACATGAGGTATTCAATTGAATTGACCAATTGAACCTTCAAATACATTAAGTATTCAAATAGATTGACCAATTGAATTTTCAATTATATTAGGTATCCAATTGGATTGACCATGTTGAACCTCAAATGGTTTTGATTACTTAGACCCCAAATGGTCTTGGTCTCTCATAACTCAAACAGTTTGAAACTGTTTGGGCAAATTGCCCTTGAAACCGTTTAAGCAAGAAATGCATTGAAACAAAATGGACTTGGGTCTCCAAACGGTCTTGAGACCGTTTGGACTCAAATGGTCTTAAGACCGTTTGACCCAAACCCTCTCAAAACCGAATGGACCAAAAAGGTCTTTCAACACTTAAACAATTCAAGGTTTCAATCAATGAACCGACTATCAATTGAATTCTTGATTCATTCATCAATTGAACTATTGAATCATCCTTCAATTGGACCATCAATTAGGGTTTTGAACCCAATTTAACTAGGATTTATAATCAAGAAATCTTCAATTAGGGTTTTGAAATCGAGGAACCTTCAATGATTAACATTGTGGAACCGATTCAATTGAAATCAATGAATCATCATCAAATTATGATATGACCTGACCTCAAATGGTCTTGAGGTCATTTGGATGACCTCCAAATGGTCTTCGGACCGTTTGACCCATCCATCATTGAAATATATGAAATTCAATTAGGGTTTAGATCATTGGATTAATCATCAATTGAGCTATTGATTGCATTTTAATTTGATATCTATGGATCTTCAATTACTCAATCATACTCAACCCTAGACCTCCAAACGGTCTTGGTTGACCTCCAAACAGTCTTGAGACCATTTGGGTGATCTCCAAATGGTCTTGAGACCGTTTGGGTTAGTCAACCCAAAATTTTAAATCAACCAATTGAAATTGCAGTACTTAACCCGATTAGGGTTTGGTAATCGATTAACCTTCATCTGATGAACCCTTTGGAATCAATCAATTAAATTTAATGGGTGATCAACCATAAAAACTAACATAAAAACTCCAAATGGTCAACTATGGTCAACCCTTCCAAATGGTTTGAAACCATTTGGCTTCTAACGATTTGATGAAACCGTTTGATTTCAAATGGTTTTGTTGAAACCGAATGAACATCTTGTTGAAACCGATTGAATAACCAATTTTGGGAAACGTGTCCAATATGATGTCATCATCATTTACCTTCATCCATGTAGTTCCTAGTACTTCTGATTTCATGGAATTACCAATTTCAACAAGCAATAAATCAAGAAGAAGAAGGAATCAACATAATTGCAAAATTAATGGTTGAATAATAATGTAAATGGGATCAAGTTATATAACCTGCCTCCAATTGAGCTTCAAAGCTTCAAGATCATGTAAAAAATGGTGGATGAAACTCCTTTCACTATCCCAAGGCTCGTCCTCAAGCTTTGAGTGAAAAAGAATGGTTAGAATTGAAGATGGAGTGAAGATAAGAAGAAATCAAGCATTGATTTGTGATTTCCATCATGGAATCAAGGTGAAAGAGGGCCATGGAGCTTACCTACAGGTTGGGAGTCCTCCTCCTATTTCTCCTAAGCTCCCTTGGTCTTTTTTCAAGAAAGAAGTGAAAGTGGCTTCGAAATTACCCATTCAAGGTATGGATAAATGAGTATATATGAATTTTATTGAAAATTCATTTAAGAGAGAGAAAGTAGGAATTATCTCCTCCATTTTCCTTGCCACCTGCCCCATTCTCTTCCTTAGATACGAGGCTATCTTATTTGACTCTTATTACTCTCAATTATCCATGATTTAAAGAAAAGCAAATTAAGCACCTTAAATCATATAATACTAATATCCATAAGTTAGTGGATATTTCTTTTTCTTTTCTTAATGTGAGTGGGTTCTCCACTCACGTAGATATTTACAATGCTTTTGCAAGGAACAAGGACGTCCACACTTGTTGATTTTCAACCAAAACAATTTTGGTTGAAGGGCAATCCAATTAATATAATTATTTTTACATTAAATTGAATTAGGGTTTCAATTATGCTTAAATCTTGATTATTTTAATATCAAGATTCTCTCTCCTTCAAAGTGATACAAATGAGATGATCCTCTCATTTTATTTGCTATACATGATTACAAGAAACATTAGGGACTCTCTAGAAGAGTTAATTTGCATATTGAACCCTAGGTTTTGGGTAAATTGCATATTATACCAAAACTAGATTTTAATGCACAAACATTGATTTATCAGCTCTTTCTTGGTACTCAAGTTTTTCCCAAGCCATACCTCTACATAATATTAATTATCATGATGCTTCAACACATGAGGAACATTTAATCATGTAACATTTGCAAGTTAACCCCTCAACTTGGGTAATTTGCAGTTTAGTCCAAAATAAGCAAACATTGCTTCAATATTATTCAAACGGGACCAAAATTGAAACATATGTTTCTCTTGGGCCTTAATTACTTTTCACAATATAAAATTAAGTATCTAATTAACTTGCTTAAGCAAAACTCCCAGGGTTAAGGCATAACCCAGGTCAGGGATGTTACAAATTATAAACCCCTAACGAGGATTTCGTCCTCGAAATCCCAGATAAAGGAAGACACATATTATTCATTCATCATATCATCATGTCTCCTCATAATATCTCATTGTTATGAAGACACCATATAGCTTTTAATCAACACAAATTTCTTCTACACATGATTATCATAGAATCGATCACACAGGACACATACCCCATTGTCCTTTTCATTATCGACTGTGGAGTTAATATTGTGCCAGGTGACACTTTTTCTTAATTTATAGTTTCATGTGATAGATTCTTGTTTCTGAGGAGTCTCCCGTGCTCCTTATTTAATTCAACATTTCACTTTCATGATCACAATTATGTTCTGTCACCCTCTTGGAACTATAAGTCTTTTCATACCTCGGTTGTGCCTTCTAATCTACTAACATAATACTAGGATTCCTTGTTACTTGTACCAACTATCTCATTAGTTGTAAATTTTCTCATCATAAAGAGAAGTTACTTATCAATTAAGAATTTATTTTAAAGATATCTTTAATTGTTATGTTTATGCAAAGCATAAACCCCTAACATATGATGTTCATATTATATTATGTATAATTAAATTGATTTCATGGTTGACCATTCCAGGTAGCCAACATAAACCATTTGATATTTTTTAGGTACCATAATCTCTTACCTTGGTATATATCACATGTGTTGGAAACACATCACATATTTATCTTCCTTTCATCTTGGGACATTACTTCTTACATATATCTTCACCTTGGAACCAAAGTCCAAGATAAACTGATACTTTTCTAAGTATCCATCACATGACCATTTTTATCTTATGCACAACAAGTATCTTATGACTTACTTGATTGCCATGTCCCCGAAAGGAAAGAAAGCAAGGGATCATATTCTTTTTATTATTTCATGAGTTTTCAACTATTCATGAATCATTTACTCTTTGTCTCATCCTAGGTTCCTTGCCCTCTGCACATGAGTTTTTAAGGATGATCACATGACATTATTCCTTTCTTTGTTATTATCTAACATGTTCATGAGCATCTTATGATCTCATCACATTTTCCATTTCCTCATTACGGGAAAAGATCTTTATTATACACACAAACTTTATCAAACATGGATCACCTCCCTTGTTCTCATTCTTATCTTATGAGGGGTATACTTTTTACTTCCTCATACACACATACTAATCTAGGATTATTTCAGATTTCTCTTTCTTATTCTTAGGATATGACACATTTTTCCATTCCATATTTCTAATTTCATGATACTCATTGGATTGTCTCAGAATGACTACTTGATCAGAGCAATAAAAAAGATAACAATCTAAGAGTTCCAATACTCACTTTATCATCAATAGTTGTATACCTGGCCAGGGTATATAAATACTGAGATTAAGTAGTATGCACTTTATATACTATCACATTACTTACTTTTTGTATTATCACAACCATAAGATTTAACATTCCTGGATTTTATCTAGGTATCTCTTCTATACCACATCCTCTTTCATAGAGGTAAGAACAATATGGAACATCTATAATGTTACTATACACAATATAAGTCCTCTCAGGACTAATCAAGGATAACTCAATCAATTACTTTCTCAATTTAACTCAGGAAATCATAAAATGACATATTAGAATGACATTATTTCATCTAACCTGTCTCATCTCACAATTTATTTGCTGCCTCAGGCTGATTCTTTTCATAGAACCTTGCTTGGGACGTCTGTCCACGTCCTCGAGTGCCACTAGAAAATTGTTTCCTTTGATGACCTTGATGTTTCTGCCTCGGTGGTTGGGTTACCATTATGTTTCCAACTGGACAATCCCTTTCTAGGTGTCCTACCTGTCTACACTGGTAACAGGTTCTAAGCCCTTAATATGGTCTAAAAGGTTCTTTACCTTTTCTGGATAGCCATTGCCTTGGTGTATTAGTCATTGGTTGTACTGGTAGTACCAAAAACTTTCCCTTTTTGGAACTACTAGGCCTCTGTTCCTGGATTTGGTTAGGCCTCTTCTTGATTCTCTCTTCCTTATTCTTTGTTGGACAATTCTTTATGATATGTCCAAGCTCCCTACACCTATAGCAAATTCTGCTTTTGGGTTGTAACCTATTCCTTCCCACATTTTCTATTACTTCATCATGTTGCTCTTGATTAGGAATCCTGTTAGAGCCCATAACTTCATCATTGGGGGTTGGTAATCTGGGTTGCATTGCTAATGCATGGTCTACTACATGCATCACAACTGCCCTAAATTTCCCATACAGAGCTTGGAAAACTGGGCTCTCTATCATTGCTTGGTTCAACTGATGATATTCAGATACTGGTTCCTTCCTAGTCCAGTCCCTTGCACCACTTCCTGGTGCATCAATGCTGCTTTCAGCAATATGTTCTGCGTGTGATCCAGATATCTTTAAGTTCTTCTTCTCCTATATGAGTAGAAGACATTATCAGATACACTGGAAGACACTAGAACATACTCTACTACCTTAATCCTATGTCTCTGTAGACTCAGCGAACCTAGAGCTCTGATACCAAACTTGTAACGACCGATAAACAAATCGTTACTGATTAAATGGAATTAAACATTAGCAGCGGATTGTTGAAAATCACTAAAAATCAAAACCATTTACAAAGAGATCCAAACATAGGAAAACTCTTTCATCAAGAACCAATGTATAACATTTACATCCTGGTTCATAAGTACATAACTTGTACCATCTCTTCTTGAGGATTACAAACATCAACTGCCCTATTAACATTATATACTGACAACATAAGAACCTTGAGGCATCAAGCCAAAATCTCATATCGATTCATTAAAAGCACTAACTACTAACTTCGAGGACCTGAGAGTACAGAGATGACACATAGGACTACTATCTATATGACTTGACAAACAATATCTCCACTTGAGATCTCACTGCTGTCCTTGTTGTTGCTGTCCTTCATCTGCTGTAGGGATTTCTATTTCTTTGTCTGCATCCACCTAAAAAAATGTTGGATCCCACGGGGGTGAGACAATTTGTAAATTGCCCCAGTGAGAGATATAACTCTCTGCCAAAACATTATTATTGCAGTTTATTAGAATAAAACTGAGCAGAAGGATTATATATATATATATATAACAGCAGATAAATCACTGTATGAACAGAGTGAAGTAATCTCCTTTCCTAAGGAGAACATTGCATCTACCCATGGTAGAGTCTTAATTCATCCATCTACTTGCAATGAATGTAAAGAGATATAAATAACATTTATCGACTAGAGATGCATAAAAGAAATGTAACATCAGCCAGTAAATTTCCGTATTCAATCCTTAAGCAAACATGCTATACGGCTGATTACATTTTACAATCACACTTATGCCCTAAGGAGATGAGGTATACCGCTCATACTCCAACCGACCATTGCGAAGTCGAAATCGGTACCATACAAGATCAATGGAAGAGCCAGCTTCCATGACCTCCCACATCTCAGTCAGTGTGAGACCACATGCAGGACATCTTGTGTCTCTGCTACATAGCTTTCCAGGGTATACTGGCAACTTCTCTATAGAGCTACAGCGGCGACTACACTCTCTTCGCAATCGAGAGATTTCATGTTTACCTCCATCGATCTGACATTAATATTATTGGGAGATTCATGATACATCTATCCCAATCTTCAGGAGATTCATGATACATCCATCCCGGTACAAGTAATGAAGGGTTGAGAGGTTTAATGTTTACCTTCCATCAATTCCCCCATTAGGATGTAAGGATATGTTCGCCCGTCAACCCCCACATATTCAAAAATATGCATTCCAGGTTTTGCCGCAGAGCAACCCGTTTCACCATCAATAAATACTGACACTGATGGATCTATGGTCAGGGCTCTACATGATATGATTTCACTTGATTAATTAAGTACATTAGCATATTCTTTTATCATCAGTCAAGTTCTCAAATAGGAATTATTGTGACAAATGCTACAAAGAAACATGTAAGCTCTTATCAATTGCTTTACCAGAACTTATAATACATTGGGATCTTAATCTCTTATCTCATCACTTGCAAATTCACATTTCACAGCAACATCATTATCTTACTTATCAAATCTGGGTATTCATACCCTCAGTTCATCACTAATCACTATTACCACTTGTTAGGTAACTATTACCTCTAGGTCCTTAGACCGAGGTATACATGATACTTGTTACACAAGCATCTCACATGGCTCACAAGACCCATTAAGTGTCTTATCATCTTTCACTAGGCAACAACTTATTCATATGGCTCATAAAGTCCATGCACATTTTGTTACTTTTACTAAGAAACAATAACATTAAGGCACACAAGGCCAATCAACATTTTTATTATATAAATATCATAGCTTAAATCTGGCTATGCTCATCATCTCATGATATCTGTATGGTTAATACACATGATAATAGTCATTGCCAATTTCACATCACACCATGCAATACAATAGTAACACCATTATTCCCTTACCATGGTTAGGGTTTACCATCAACTAGGGATTTTCACCCCTTTACCCAAAATTTAGGGTTAGGGTTTCCCATTTCACATTAATTAGGGTTTCATATTTATATTATCTATCCAACCCTAATGTATTGTTCCATTCCTCTAGGAGCATTCAATAATATCATAAGTATTCACTCATGATCATTACTCTCATCATATATCATTAATGATTATCAATTCAAGGTATGAGTTATTCTCTCAACCTTACCATGGTATGTTTATATCATACTCATTATCTTGGCTTAACCCCTTTCTCATAGTATGTTAGTCAACACTTATCAAAGTGCATTGAATTCATTACATCTTCATTGTAACAATTTACATAACACACACTTCTTGTGTTTCTTATCCAAGTATATTGGATTTGAGGTGCATCAAGGTATATCAACCCTGAAATGCTAGATGTGATATCTATCATGTCTTGATGTATCACTTTTCTCATCACTTACAACTTACTTAAGTTAATCAACTGACCTTGTATTAAGGTATTTCCCTCTTAATACTTCTAACCACTAACCTATCACCTTTATCATGTAGTGCATAGGTCACCCATTAGAATTTGTACAACTATCTTTAATGATACAGACTTATCTCAAGTTAAGGCATTACATACTATAAGGTTGCCTATAATAAACCACTTGAGATATTTCATTTCCATAAGGTATTACCCACTATTTCATCATTAGGGGTTTCTCTTACCTTTACCCAATTTTAGGGATAGGGTTTCATATAGCATTACATATCATCGCCCTGGTTTAGGATTTCACATGGCATCACCCTATATTAGGATTACATTATTACCCTAGATTAGGGTTTTACATGGCATCACTATTAATTAGGGTTACACTGTTAACCTACATTGGGGTTTCACTCAGAATTTCCCTAAATTAGGGTTTGAATTCATCAATCAACTCAATTAGGGTTTTATGATCTCTTTATCAAGGATCATACCCTAATTGTATATCACATTTATTTTGAATGTGTTAGGCTTGACTGTTTACATGATTATCATTCATGTATGAATCTCTCTCTGTCATCCTACCCAGGATGTCCACTACTCAATTCTTGATTAGATTGAGCCTACTTCTTATTCAAATACATGCATTTAGGGTTAGCATTATATATTGAATTATTGCATCATTATGCATCAATGATTAATCCCACTAAGGGTATCAATCATCTAAATACATTAGATGTTCAAATGGTTTGGTCAATTGAACTTTCAGTTACATGAGGTATCCAATTGAATTGACCAATTGAACCTTCAAATACATTAAGTATTCAAATAGATTGACCAATTGAATTTTCAATTATATTAGGTATCCAATTGGATTGACCATGTTGAACATCAAATGGTTTTGATTACTTAGACCCCAAACGGTCTTGGTCTCTCAGAACTCAAACGGTTTGAAACCGTTTGGGCAAATTGCCCTTGAAACCGTTTAAACAAGAAATGCATTGAAACCGAATGGACTTGGGTCTCCAAATGGTTCGAGACCGTTTGGACCCAAACAATTTTGAGATTGTTTGGACCCAAACGGTCTTGAGACCATTTGGACTCAAACAGTCTTGAGACCGTTTGGACTCAAATGGTATTAAGACCATTTGGTCCAAACCCTCTCAAAACCGAATGGACCAAAAAGGTCATTCAACACTTAAATAATTCAAGGTTTCAATCAATGAACCAACTATCAATTGAATCCTTGATTCATTCATCAATTGAAATATTGAATCATCCTTCAATTGGACCATCAGTTAGGGTTTTGAACCCAATTGAACTAGGATTTATAATCAAGAAACCTTCAATTAGGATTTTGAAATCAAGGAACCTTCAATGATTAACATCGTGGAACCAATTCAATTGAAATCAATGAATCATCATCAAGTTATGATATGACCTGACCTCAAACGGTCTTGAGGGTGTTTGGATGACCTCCAAACGGTCTTGGGACCATTTCCCCCATCCATCATTGAAATATATGAAATTCAATTAGGGTTTAGATCATTGGATTAATCATCAATTGAGCTATTGATTGCATTTTAATTTGATATCTCTGGATGTTCAATTTCTCAATCATACTCAACCATAGACCTCCAAATAGTCTTGGTTGACCTCCAAATGGTCTTGAGACCGTTTGGGTTAATCAACCCAAAATTTTAAATCAACCAATTGAAATTTCAACACTTAACCCGATTAGAGTTTGGTAATTGATTAACCTTCATCTGATGAACCCTTTGGAATCAATCAATTAAATTTAATGGGTCATCATCCATCAACACTAACATCAAAACTCCAAATGGTCAACTATGGTCAACCCTACCAAACGGTTTGAAACCGTTTGGCTTCTAATAGTTTGATTTTAAACAGTTTTGTTGAAACCAAATGAACATCTTGTTGAAACCGATTGAATAACCAATTTTTGGGAAACATGTCCAATATGATGTCATCATAATTTACCTTCCTCCATATAGTTCCTAGTACTTCTGATTTCATGGAATTACCAATTTCAACAAGCAATAAATCAAGAAGAAGAAGGAATCAACATAATTGTAAAATTAATGGTTGAATAATAATGTAAATGGGTTCAAGTTATATAACCCGCCTCCAATTGAGCTTCAAATCTTCAATCTCACATCAACAATGGTTGATGCAACTCCTTTCACTATCCCAAGGCTCGTCCTCAAGCTTTGAGTGAAAAGGAATGGTTAGAATTGAAGATGGAGTGAAGATAAGAAGAAATCAAGAATTTATTTGTGATTTCCACCATGGAATCAAGGTGAAAGAGGGCCATGGAGCTTACCTACAGGTTGGGAGTCGTACTCCTGTTGCTCCTAAGATCCCATGGTCGTTTTGCAAGCAAGAAGTGAAAGTGGCTTCGGAATTACCCATTCAAGCTATGGATAAATGAGTATATATGAATTTTATTGAAAATTCATTTAAGAGAGAGAAAGTAGGAATTATCTCCTCCATTTTCCTTGCCACCTGCCCCCTTCTCTTCCTTAGATACGAGGCTATCTTATTTGAATCTTATTACCCTCAATTATCCATGATTTAATGAAAAGCAAATTAAGCACCTTAAATCATATAATACTAATATCCATAAGTTAGTTGATATTTCTTTTTCTTTTCTTAATGTGAGTGGGTTCTCCACTCACATATATATTTCCATTTCCTTTGAAAGGCAAAAGGACGTCCACACTTGTTTATTTTCAACCAACACAATTTTGTTTGAAGGGCAATCCAATTAATATAATTATTTTTGCATTAAATTGAATTAGGGTTTCAATTATGCTTAAATCTTGATTATTTTAATATCAAGATTCTCTACCCTTCAAAGTGATACCAAGAAACATTAAGGACTCTCTAAGAGGTAATTTGCATATTGAACCCTAGGTTTTGGGTAAATTGCATATTATACCAAAACTAGGTTTTAATGCACAAACATTGCTTTATCAGCTCTTTCTTGGTACTCAGGTTTTTCCCAAGCCATACCTCTACATCATATTCATTCTCATGATGCTTCAACACATGAGGACCATTTAATCATGTAACATTTGAAAGTTAACCCCTCAACTTGGGTAATTTGCACTTAGTCAAAAATAAGTAAACATTACTTCAATATTATTCAAACGGGACCAAAATTGAAACATAGGTTTCTCTTGGGCCTTAATTTCTTTTCACAAGATAAAATTAAGTATCTAATTAAATTGTTTAAGCAAAACTCCCAGGGTTAAGGCATAACCCAGGTCAGGGATGTTACAAAAATGGAGAGCTTAGAGGTGGTAGGAGGTAGCTAACCTCGACCTACAACTGCCACCCCCCTATATATTGGTGTGGGGGAAGAAATAGGTCAAGTAGGGGTAGATTGAGTAGTGCAGTTGCAAAAATAGCTAGGTTTTGTGAGTAGCACGGCCGTGGTGAATCACCATGGCCGTGGTGGGTAGAGGTGAGCACGGTTGTGGTGGGGGTAGAACGATCGTGGGAATTAAAATGTGGAGATCACAGGTTGAGGTCACTTTTGTACTGAAACTGGCATGACAGTGGTAGTCACCACGACCGTGATGGGGTAAGGGTAGCACGGACATGGTGGTCACCATGGCTGTGGTGGCTCAAAATGCCCAGGCCATTCTCTGCTCCATGGTTGTTCTGCCTCTGCTGCTACACGGCCGTGTAAGTGTGCATGACCGTTCTGGGTCAGTTCACCACGGCCAGTCTGTGTGGCATGGCCATGGTGATTCTAGCTTTACTTGAGGATGACTCTTTTGATTTGCAAGTGACCTATTATGGCCGTTCTGTAGTACCACGACCGTGATAGTCTCTGGATCAGCATCTTTGACTTGATTCTTTGGATTTTCTTAGACATCTTTGCTTCAATAGATCTTATACCACTATGGGTAGGTTGAGGGAGCATCAAACTTCACTTTGGGTCTCTCCAAGGGTAGAGAAACCATATGATCACTCCTTCTCTCTCTCTTCCATCAAGTGTGGTCTAAATGCCTAAAAAACATGTAAATAATGTCCATAGGTGCATTTTACACAAATATGCATATTGATGGAAATAACATGTAATCTAATAGGTATAGATGTGATTGAAATGCAAAATGACACAAGATGAAGTCCTAAAATAGGGATGAATCAGTATGATATCATGGCCACTTGATTAGCAAGACTGAGAAATGCATGGCCATGCATATGTGAGCCAATATGTGATATTGAGCTTACATATATCTTTGATAGTTTGCTCTAGTTCAAGGAACAAAGATTGAATGTTGAAGATGACAATTCCATGCCTCGAGTTCAATCTAGATATTAGTGACAAAGGAACTATACAAACACTATAACCCCAATCACATATTGTAGGTTGACATTGTTCTCCAACTTTCTATTTACTTGGGTAGAAATGATGTGTTGCTAGATACCGCTCTTTGTTTGTGATGACATAAAATAGTTATGGACATTCACTGCCAACATAATATGGAATGTGTAGGGTCACAAACTTAGGATACACAGAGTTTGTTCATGAATGATGTTTGACTTGATTATTAAAGTGTTTAGGTATTCAATTTAAATAACAATTGACTGACTGGTCTGAATCGATCAGTTTTAGTGTTGAACCGATCAGTTGGAGTGTCAGGTTGATTGGAAATTGCATAGGCTAAATTCGGGATGAACCAGGGCAAGAAGGGTTCACTGAGTTAACCAATCAGCTCAGAGTTGTCAAACAGCCGACTTATGTGATGAACCACCCGATTCATGGATCACTTTGATTGCATCAAGTATTAGTGTTGATGTCATGTTGTGCATTAATCAGATTAATTGCTGATACAATTGCAGTTGGGAAACATGACAAAATGACTAGTTCAAGGGTTGAACCGATCAACTTGCATGCCAACCGATCGGTTCACCTGTGATCAGATTATTTTGTTGCTTGCAGGTTGTGGAAATTTGTGAAATTCCAGTCCCTTCCACTCCTGCACAGATTGGGAACCCATCGTCTTCTACCTCAAGAACTAGGGCTGTTCTTCACGGAATTTCTAGCAAGAACACACCAAAGTGTCTAAAGAAGAACAGTAAGCAATTATACTAGGAGAAGAGGACACATTTAACAAAGTTTGAGGGTTAGAGTTATAAAACCCGCCTCTAGGACTGATCCATAGCTCCAAGATTCGTAGATTTAATGGTGGATGAATCTCCAAAGGTTTTCCAAGGTCCGTTCTTCAAGTTTTGGATGGAGAAGAAGGCTAGGAAAACTACTAAACCAACCTTGTATTAGAGTTTTCACCATGAATTCGGGATAGATGATGGTCCAAACTTACCAAACCAACTTGGTCGTCCTTCCTCTGCTCCTGAGATCCTCCTTAGTCGGCCAAAGCAAGAAGATGAGAAAATAAACTAAGGGAAACGTTCCCTTGCTTTGTTGCTAAGGATGTTATATATATTTTTGGATATTTTCAAGGCAAAGAAAAAGATTGTTATTTCTTTTATTTCTTAAACATATCCACCAAGGATTGCATCATCCTTGGCCAAGTCTCTTACTCCTAATCACATGAAAAACTTCTCCCTTATCCAAGGTTAAAAGGAAAAGAAACCAATTACCTCAATAAGTTGCATATATAAAAGGGTCATTTTGCTTAAAACTTGGTTATTTAAATATCAAGATTATCTTTCCTTCTTGATCATTCAAATGAGGCACCCCTCTCATTTTGTTTGCTCTACTTGATGCCAAGAAACATGAGAGATACTCTAGAGGGTATATTTTACATGTTGCACCCTAGATTTTGGGTAAATTGCATTTTACACCAAAACTAGGTTTTAAAGCACAAGGATTGCTCTGCAAGCTACATCTTGGTGCTCAAGCTTGTGGAATCCATACCACTACATCATATTCATTATTATGATGTCTCATCATCCAAGAAACATCTTAAGATGTGCAATTTGCAAGTTAACCCCTCTAATTAGGTAATTTGCACAATAGTCCAAAATTAACAAAACAAAGTTGCAACATTATTCAAAAAGGACTGAAATAGAAATATAAGTTCCTCAAAAGCTTTAATTACATTTCATAAGATAACCACAAGCATATAATCACATATTTAAGCAAAACACCTAGGGTTAGTTCATAACCCAGGTCAGGGATGTTACAATATAGATGAAGAACCCTCTTTCTTTTGGTCTAGGTCTACCCCATTTTTTAAGATAGGAGCTATCTTAAAGATTTTAGAGTATAAATCTTGGGTCTTTCCTTATTTTTTCTAAGATGACTTGATTTTTGTATGTTCTTCTTCATCTTAAGGTGGGTGATATAACATTCAATGCATTTCTTGCCTACTATTAACATGTTTTATGTAAATTTTGTTCTATAAAACTCATAATATGAGAAAAGGTGACCTTTTATACACTATTTGATATGAGAAAGATGATGATACAAAATTTTAAGCCTTACTTAGATACTAGGAACATTTATTCTTCTATAAATGAGCTCTTCGTTGAACATGTAAGGTCTGAAATCTGAAATGTTGATGTTTAGACTTCTAAAAAATGTCATATATGTGTTGTTTTGGTACCCAATGTGTATAAGTCTGACCCACACTTTAAACCTTAATATATGGTGATTATAATGCTTTTTCTTACTATTTTGGTTCTGAAATGATAATTGGACGAAATCATATTACAGAAAGTAGCTCATTCATGCTAGGATTTGAACATATAAATGTTTGACCTTGGAAATGTCATAACTTTTACATCCCATGGAATTTTATGTTGAAATTTTGAATTATACTTTGTCTATGGGTCATCAAGATCTTAGTAAAATTTAAGATGATAATGATATTCCCTATATATATTTATTACTATTTTTCCTATATGACATTTTTGGGCCATTATGCACCCTAGTCTGTGATCTAATCCTTTTTATGGACATGAATAGATGAATATACCATGATGGAGTAACACAGAATAGGTTTCATATGTTTTATATCTTTTGAAGTTAAATTCTACAATTTATATTTATAATCATATTATAGGAGCTTGTATGTAACTTGGTTGATGCAGTCAAAATACTTAAATAACATAATTAATCAAGTGTAACCCTAATCATGTAGCGCCCTGAGACTGTAGAGATATCTCGACGTCAGAAGTTGTTGGATAATGATATGAATAATCACATTAGGAGCTTAGAGTCGTAAATGTTGAGTATATGAGGGTGCAGGAAGGGTATATCTCTTCCATCCATATCCCAAGGTTTTAGAGAGTGGTCGAGGTCATATATCGGAGTTGATACGTGTTGAGAGTGAATGTGATCGTAATTCAGATTTTGAGGGTTTGTACCTTGGTTTCTAGTGTCATGGGATGTGTACATAGGACATACTAGGTTTTTTAGTGGTTGGGCCGATGTACCACTATGATTGTTACTCGTACTTACTGAGGGTAATAGATCTTATGGTTTTGGTCATCCTAGATCTTGTATGGAATTGATTTTGACTTCATAGTAGTTAGCTAGTAGTTTGAGTGGTACACCTGAAACTCATAACTATTAGGGTTATTTGGCAAATCACATTGGATGATGATTGTAAGAATACGGGATCACCCCCTTACTAAAGATTTGAAGAATAAAACATCCATTCCAAACACACTTAAAGGTATGCTGGAATAGGTGCAAAATTTTCAAACTTCAATAAATGGTATTCAAAACAACCAAAGTATAGCAACAAAATAAAAATAATGACTATATTCAATCTTCATAAAAGATTACAAAAGTACATCATAATAACTCATACGGGTTTACATGTATGATACAACATAAGGATCTAATTAGAGGGAAATCTAAACCATAACAACTTTGTCTCCAAGATTTAACTCCTTAAACTAGTCCAAAACTTCATGCATTATCATCCAAGTCCTTCATCTAGGGTTGGAAGCATACCCCAGCAAGAAGAGAAAATAGATGACATCAGCTAAGGCTGGTATGTTCATACTAAATAGGAAATTTAGCAATATATAGAATAAAGGACATCAAATATAAAGGGCTTCCCATAGAAAGGATAAGGACCACCAAAATGGGTATCAAGATAAAAAAAATTGAAATCATATGATAACAAAAGAATACTTGCCATTAATAAAACATAAAGATTGTGCCACACAAGCACATGTAAATAATTAGGACACACACCCCATATCATCAACCTACATGCATGTGAGATAAGCATAGCCCTAGAACAATATAAACACAAAGGCGGCCAAGTCTCATAAACTTGAAACTTGATAGAGAAAGGAATACTTCCAATCTCCCAAATATATAAAACATGGGCCAAGAATCACACATCTTGTCCTGGGTATGAGGTTCCTTTCCATCCCAAAATAGTAGAAAATATCACATCTGCTCGGCAGGAAATAGCACATCTTCTATAAAAACCAATGCAATTACACTTCTCTAGTGCTACTGAATCACATAGCATGTTAAATGTAGAGGCAAGTAGAAAGTATAGTCAGAATATATAAACTAGTCACCACATAAGTGACCAACATATACATCTAACTCATAAGTGGGAAAAAGACATCACATGTCATCTTTTAGAGTTCCATCATGAACAAAGCATAAGATAAGAGTTCAAAAAAATATCCATTATCACATGATCAATATCAAATAAGGTAGTTCATATGAACCATGATTTTTAAAAGAAAAGACATTGTGTATAGGCTAATAGTAAAAAGAGAATGAATAATCATAGGTGAATTTCTCAACATAGAAGAATAGGGGATACATCATACATTTAGAGTGAAGAATTAGAAATTACTCAATATAGAAATAATGTGGGATGCAATCATACCTCAACTTCAGAGTCTAAACAGTCTAAGTCAAGCCTAGGCCTCCAAAGAACCTCTAAGGAAGGTGGAAAGGACCAATAAGTAAGGTTCCAAAGTTTAGAGAGGTTGGTTTCTCCAACAAAGCTCCTATCTCGAGCAAGAAGCACCTTCTCCACTTTAGAGGTGAAAAACCCTAATAAAAGAACATGGAGATGAGGTGTTTATGGGTTCTAGGTGGGGTTTCACCATGTAAGACCATGGTTTCGACCTGGAGGAAAGTGGAAGGAAGACTAAAAATATGAAAATAGGGAAGGAAAGGAGGATACTTACTAGTTTTGGTCAAAATCACCAAGGAGGAGCTTAAGAAATCCTAAATAGAGAAATTTGGAACCCTATGAGCCTTCTTCACCAAGATAGGCACCTCATTTTACCTTGGGATAACACCTTCATGAAAAAATAGAGTAGGGGTGATGCTCTAATCTAGAGGGAATAAAGTACAGAAAGAGTTCTTGAATTGGGAGTGGGAAGGGGTAGATATGGCTATGTAAAGAAAGAGGTCAAGTATGAGGTGTCTATGAGACTTTCCATGTGTCATGTATAAGGGTGTCCATGGACATGCAAGACTTTATGGATAAGGAACAAGTCAAGAACGAGGTGTCAATTTAATTTCCATGTGTCCAATGCTAAGGGTGCCTATGGACATGCAAACCTTTATGGATAAGGAAGAAGTCAAGCATGAGGTGTCCATGGAGCTTTCTATGTGTCCAATGCTAAGGGATTTCATGGTCATGCAAGAGGACAGCTCATAGAGGCTTCTTGAATATCAAATGTCAGTTTATGGAAACTTATAGGCCATCCCAACTGACCTCCAATCAAAGAAATAACCCCATTGGTTGATAGCTTCTAAAGATAAGCTCATTTATAAAGAGGGTAACCCCTATAATGCCCTTGGAGAGAAACACATTCAAACCAAGGTGCAACCAAGTTCCCCATGGTTTAAAAGATATAGAATGGTAAGAAAATATCTAAGAATCATAATACATTTGATAATTTTCAAAGAAAACCTCCCAATTGGGTAAATTGCAAAAAAGTCCAGAATGTACCTAAAATTGCATAACGTGCACAAACAACATCCAAATTGGACCAAACTTTATCCACAAGTTATCTTTGATGTGTTGAATATGAATTTGCCATTATTTACATAGTTTTAAGTTGTATAATCACATTATTCATTACTTATTCTTTTTATTCATTTTCTCTCTCCTAAACTTATCCTAATATTTCAAGGTTGTCCAAATTAGATGAAATTTGACATGTGGGCAAATTTTGATATGTAGATTTCAAATTTGAAGTTTGTTTCCACTTTTGAGACTTATTTTTATGATATATGTCATATGGCCCATTAATTGCCCGTTATCTAAATTATTCATCCAATTAAGTTTCTTATCTTCGTATTACCACAAAAATGAGTTATGTGGCATATTTTATGTATCCATTATAAAATTAAGATTAATGTTAGAACATTAGGTTACATTAAGGTGATCTATACATGCATTAGCTCATTGGGGTTATACTAAACATCTATTTAGGTCTAACCTTCAACCTTGTTTGGCTAAGTCCAAAATGTCAACTTCTAGGGTAGGGTCTGAAATCTAGTATGTTACAATGATCATTGCTATGATTCTTTTGAATTATAGGTGTATTACAATGCAATAAAAGAAATAAATTGTAGTTATGATTCTAGATATGCCTGATACTTTGTGCAAATTATATTATTCTTCAACTTTGTAATAATATTTGATTTAATTGTTTAAAGTACATAATCTTTCTGTAAATAGTAGATGCTTTTAGAAGTTAAATATCTTGTTGGGACATGAGTCTCACCTCATGAGTCACCACATATTTTTAGGCGATCGTCAGCAGCACCGTCAGACCTATGGTAGTGAGGAGGAATAGTTTGGAGATCTATAGAGGAAGGAGGTTGGTGGGTTTTTTTAGTGAGTCCTAGAGTCGTCCTTGTACTCTCATGTCTGGGTGAGAAAGTTTTGTAGATGATGTATATTGTCTCAAGTTTTTATTATTGTACTTGTGCTTTGTACATATTGTAAATTTGTAGGCAATATCGTTTGTATACAGTTTGTAGCTTAGATTAGGGAACATATCTAAAGATACATGGTATGGTTGTATATATATGCAAGATATTTGACCGTTGTGTAAATGTTCTTTGACATATATAGAAAGTTTATTTTAGTTTTAATTATGTACCTGTATGGTAATATGATTGATTAAGGTTTTATTGACATTTTGGTTTTGAGTGATCTTGTTTAGCGTGAAAGGTTGCCACATTTGATTGATTATAAAGCTTTAGGTTCGCTGAGTCAGTAGGGAGATAGAACTTAGGTTGTTGTGTCTATTTTTACGTGATCCAACATATCTAAATATTTTTTATGGTTATGAGGATATGTCTATAGAACGTGAATAGCATGGAAATATTAGATTTGTCGCACCAGGAGGTGGGGTAGGAGTTGGTACCAAAAGGAAGAGTACATAAGACATGGCCAGGACAGGTTGTACCTCCTCTATTTGACCCTTCGATCATGGTTGTTCCAACTTTTCAGCCTATGTTGGGATAGATTATGACGACGATAACACACCTGATGGACAAGGCACCTACACTTCAACCAAGGGCACATGTTCCCAATGCAAAATTTTAGGGTCGGGGAAGACTTTTGAGAGGCTAAAGCGAGTAGGAGCCCACAGAGTACGAGGGCACAACAGACCCTGTCAATGAAAATATGTGGTTGACAAAGCTAGAAAAGGCATTTGGCATTTTAAACATCTCTGAGGATGACAAGGTGAAGCATGCAATCTATCTTCTGAAGCGTAGCAGTAGCCATTGGTGGGCCATAGAGGAGGAGAAGAGATTGGATGAAATAGTTAGTTGGGAGGAGTTTTAGCAGGAGTTTGTTAGTCGTTACTTCTCAGGGATGTGTTTGGAGGAGAAGATGGCTCAATTTGAATGGTTATCACCCCAGGGTTCATGGTCTATTAATGACTATAAGGTGAAGTTCATGGAGTTTTTGAGGTTTTGTACTCACATGGAAACTATAGAGAAGGAGAGGATTAAAATATTTGAGAAGGTTTGAATGCTAAGTTGGCAAGGTAGCATCTTCTTTAGAGGTGTGAGATAAGTTTTCCATGTTTGTAGAGTCTATGAGGAAGATATATAGGATGACTATGGAGTAGTGAGAGAACAATGCCAGGAAGAGGTCTGCTTGGTCCCAAGGATCACCATCTAGAAGTTCCAAGAAGTCAAGGTTTTCTTCACCACAACACCATCCGAGGTCAATTTTTTTTAAACTAAGGACATAGGTGCAGTCGCATTGGTGCCCTAGAAAAGGGAGATGTCACAATTTTCTACCAGCAAGGAAGAATAGTTCAGGTTCAATGTCTGTGACAAAACTGTCTAGGCCAAACTATGATATAAGGACGTGCTTCAAGTGCAGCCAGGTTGGGCATGTGAGATGGTCTTTCCCATGAAGAACGAGGAGATTACACAACATCTGAGGTAGAGCCAGTAGGGATCAAAGAAGCAACAATATAGTTGTGGTGGCAACAAAGGCCATGGACAAACATCACAGACAAGGTCCTCAAGACCAACAAGTAGGGGTCAAGGACAACAACATGCGACGACTAGATTCTATGCTATGAGTCAGTCGAAAGGAGTGGTCAACCCGTGGGTCATGACAAGTCAGATGGAACTTTTTCATTCTAATGTATGTTCTTCTACCTTTGTATATGTTTTAGTTGACCCAGGTGCAAGAGGTAATAAATAGTTATAACTTGCCTATTTGTAGTAGAACGGATAACCTTTGGTTAGAAACCTCTTTGGTTGATTCCACAGTGTTGCATGAGGTATGTCTATCTTGTTTTCTTTCTTTTTTGGACACACCATTCAGGTGGATCTTATGCCACTTGATATGCATGGATTTGATGTGATCCTACAGATGGGTACCGTGGAGAAGTACAAGGTTGTTTTGGACTGTAGTTTTAAAGTTGTGATGTTTTGTGATGGGGATGTATCTTAGACTTTACAAGGAGATAGGAAGTCTCTTTCTACCTATATTGTGTCTTGAGTGACAACATAGAAGTTGTTGAGACAAGGATGTGAAGCTTTCTTAGCTCCTATAATAGATATCAAGGTGATGAGTCCTAGTATTTAGTATGTACCTATGGTGTGGAAGTTTGAGGATGTTTTTCTAGATGAGTTTCCTGGTGTTCCACCCCTAGAGAGATTAATTTTAATATAAATCGAGTTCCTAGAATGCAACCCATAGCTCAGACACCCTATAGTATGGCACCAGCTGAGATGAAGGAGTTGAAGAAGCAATTGTAGGAGTTGTTTGAGAAAGGTTTCATATGACTGAGTACATCCCCTTAGGGTGCTCTAGTGTTGTTTGTGAATAAGAAGGATGGTTCGATTAGGCTTTCCATATATTATTGGTAGTTGAACAAGGTCACAATGAAGAACAAGTATCTGTTGTTGAGGATAGATGATCTGCTTGACTAGTTGAGAGGTGATATAGTGTCTTCCAAGATAGATCCGAGATCAGGGCATCATAAATTGAGGATCAAGGCAGATGACATACCTCATACTCCTTTGAGGACTAGGTATGGTCATTATGAGTTTATGGTTATGCCATTTGGGCTAACCAATGCACTGACAACATTTATGGACCTAATGAACAAAGAGTTTAGATTGTATCTTGATTAGTTTGTGAGGATGTGCATACTAAATGTTGTGTGTCTCATTTGATATGTTATCACTCAATATGACCTATAGAAAAGGGTGGATTGGTTCAATTTTGTTTGGTTTATCCCTAAGAATCTAAAGACACAAACTAAACCCTTGTATCTATTTAGAAAACCTCCAAATTGAATCCACTCTCAAGTAGTCCAAGAAAACCACTCTTGAATTGCTACCACAAAAGCTAATAATATAAATAATTATGAATAATGATAGTTAGTAAAGGATAGACTATTAACAACTAATTATAAATTGCTTCCATGATTGAAAATAAAAGTTGTAGTGAACTATGATAGATAAAGTGATGAATATTGTGTAATATATACAAATATATACAATTTAGGAACATTATACACTATATGTATCCATATTGCATTGAAAGGTACATCTATGTATGTACTTATACATAAATATAGATGTAGATTTGAGTAGTTTTCAATGAAGTTTGCCCTCAAAACAAAACAAACTGTTCACCCTACTTAGACCGTCCAAATCTCATTGGTTCTGGTGGGTTTCAATCTGGTTCACTGTCTACTTTGACTTTTTACCTAGATCTACCTATAATGTATATGAAGTAAGAAACATATTAATATGACACAAGTTGCTTGTTTATGGTTGGGTGTTGATATTTTTAGAAGTAAATGCATTATACCTGGTTTAGTTCAAGCTCCAAATGATGATGGTTTTCAACCAAATTAAATCACATGTTGAATATTATATTTAATTTTATGATGCCTAAAAGTCGATTTTGATTAGTTTGACACGTTAATTTTTCATACCAATTTGATTTTTTTTATTTTGATAAAAAAATTTCAGGGTCAAACATCGATGCATGCCCTTATATTCAAGTGTGTGTGTCTCTCATTTATTTATGTTACTATTACACCTTGCCTATTGGGTATATTAAGTTCAAATATTAGTTTCAAGAATTAAGCCCATTCTTAGAAAAAATCATACATATTCCAATTAAGACTTAATTCATAACATTTAGGTGAAATTTTGCTATATGATGAAATACTAAGATATAGATATGCCCACTTTTCATATTCAAGAACATCCAAAGTATGAATGACAACCAAGTATAACAACAGAATGAGACAATGACAAAAAATAAGTTTCTTATACAACATGAGGAAGATAATGTACAGAAGGATCTAAATAGGTATGGCATTGTCTATATACATTTAGAAGCTACTAAATCCATAATATATTAGTGTAATAAACTACTCCTTGGAGAGAACATCTCGGGGAAGTAGCAAGTCAAAACTTCACAAATGACTATCTATAAGTGAAGTGAAACATTGTCTACTCACCAATTTCTTTCAAAAAAAGATAGATATAGTGAGTGATGTAGGACATGACTTGCTTCTGTGTACTTTTGAGCACAGACATTGGCACACCATTTGTCACACCCTCTTTGTTAGGAATTTAATTCAATTTATGTTGTTTTATGAAGTTATTTCCATTGCCTTGGGCTCTTTTGTAAAGTCATGGGATTTATTCCTACATGGGCTACCTCTAAATTTATTTTGAATTGTAGACATATATAGGTTGTATTGTGGTCTTAATAATACCTCAATGATTATGAATAAAATTATCTTAATAAAATATTCTTTTAACTTAACTTTTCAATTAGTTAGCATTGGTCTAATAATTAGTCTCCATTAAGTGGTATATAAACCTAAAGGTTAGATCCTTATCTCATTCCTCAAGTGGCAATGACTCAATATACTCCTATTTCTTTAGTTGTGTCTCTGGAAAGCCTACTCCATCTCACCCTAGCCCTCACCCTTCAACAACTGACTCCAACCACATCCTCACTTGCAAACCTATGTGATCACCCTTTTTCCTTCTGTTGTATCCATCGGCCCACCACCTTGATGCAACCCTATTTTAGGGATCCATCTTGTGTCATATTGCACTTCAATCATATCTACAACTATTAGATTACAATGTATTTCCCTCAATATCCATTTTACTATCAAATGCACTTAAGAATGGTTTTTGCATGTTTTATAGGTACTTTGGCCACTACTTGATGGAATGGAGATAATATGGTTGAATCTAGGGTTTCCCCAAGCTTGGATGAGTCCAAAATGAGGCTAAAACCACTCCCAACCTACCCCAAGTGGTCAAAGAATGTATTGAAGAAATAACCTTCATGGATGTCCAAGTTAAAGACCCAAATGCAGGGGAAGGACCCCAGAACGGCTGTGCTACCATGGAATGGCCATTCTGGGAAATGCCCCAATCATCAGAGCCTTCAAAAATTGACCCAATTGGCCAGAACGGATGTGCTAGCTTGAATGGCCATGTTGGGAGTTCCCAGCACGGTCATGTTGGCCATTTTGACCATGCTACCAGTCCCAAAAACCTAGAATTCACTTGTTCATTCCCTTTTTACACCATGACCGTTCCAATATGCCACGACCATGCTCCCCAATGCTCACCACAACTGTGCAGCTCAACACGGCCATTCTACTCACAATTTTACCCAATTTTCTACATTATTCTACCTATTTTACCCCCATTTAACCTAATGCTTCCCCACCACCTATATTGTAACATCCCTGACCTGGGTTATGTACTAACCCTAGGTGTTTTTCTTAACCAAGTGATTAGATGCTTGTGTTTATCCTTTGAAATGTAATTAAGGCTCTTGAGGAACCTATATTTTAGTTTCTGTCCTTTTTGAACAATGTTGCAACAATGTTTTGTTAATTTTGGACTAAAGTGTAAATTACCCAATTATAGGGGTTAACTTGCAAATTGTACATGTTAAGATGTTCCTATGATAATAATACATCATAAGAATGAATATGATGTAGTGGTATGGATTCCACAAGCTTGAGCACCAAGATATAGCTTGTAGAGCAATCCTTGTGCTTTAAAACCTAGTTTTGGTGTAAAGTGCAATTTACCCAAAACCTAGGGTCCAACATGTAAAATATACCCTCTATAAGATCTCTCATGACTCTTGTCATCAAGTTGAGTAAATAAAATGAGGAGGGCCCCTCATTTGAATGATCAAGAAGGAGAGATAATCTTGATATTTAAAAAAATCAAGATTTAAGCACATGGCCTTGTATATATACAACTTATATGATGTTTCCCTTTAAACCTTGGATAGTAGAGGAGTTTTGCATGTGAATAGAAGGTGGATACTTGGCCAAAAGAATGGAGGAAGATTTGGTGGTTTTAATTGGGAAATAAAGAAGATAATCCTTTTTCTTTTCACTTTCCTTGAAAATACCCATAAATATATATAGGATTCCTTATCAACAAAGCAAAGGATCGTTTCCCTTAGTCCTCTTTCTCATCTTATTGCCTTGGCTGACCAAAGGATAGCTCTGGAGTAGAAGGAGGATGACCAAGCTGGTTTGGTAATTATGGATCACCATCCTCCTCGAATTCATGGTGGGAACCCTAAAACAAGGTTGGTTTATTGGTTTTCTTCACACGATTCTTCCTTCTAGCCATCTTCTCCATCCAAAACTTGAAGAACGGACCTTGTACATCTCTTGGAGCTCAAGCCACCATTAAAGCTACGAAGCTTGGAGCTGTAGATCAGATCTAAAGGCGGGTTTTATAACTCTAACCCTTAAGCTTTTCTATTGCATCCTTCTTTCTTAGAAACGTTGCTTATTCTTCTTCCTTAGATACCTTTGTGTGTTCTTGCAAGTATTTACATGAAGAACAACCCCTGTTATTGAGGTAGAAGATGATGACGTTAATTCCAATGTTTATCCAAAAAGCAACTTTTGCAAACGATTTCAAACCGTTTGAATGCAAACAGTTTCATTAGACCGCATTGAAGCAAACGGTCTAAGACCATTTGGATGCGTAGACCAAGTGTTGACCATTTGGAGGTCTGTTGTAAATAATGTGGACTAATCACCTACCAAAAATCATCAAGTAATTCCAAGTAAATCACCAATTGAAGGCACATCAACCATCTAAACCCTAATCGGGTAAATTGCTGATTTCAATAATTGAATTAAGTTGAAGTTTGGGTTGAGTGGCCCAAACGGTTTCAAAACCATTTGGGGATCACCCAAACGGTCTCAAGACCGTTTGGTGATCACCCAAGACCATTTGGAGGTCTAGGGTTAAGTAGTGTTGACCAATTGAAGGTTCAATGATATCAAGTTGATAAGCAATTTAGTGTTGATTTGGTGACCAAACATAGAGTTCAACCTTTAAGTGAATGACTTGGTTTTTTATGACATAATGGGAAAACCGTCTCAAGACCATTTGGAAGATGTCCAAACAATCCCAAGACCGTTTGGAGGTCTAGGGTTGACTATGGTTAAGTGGTTAAAGATTTAAAGGCAACAAGTTGAAGTACAACTAATGGTTGATCTAGTGATCAAGTTTATAAGCCAAACCCTAAGTGGTTGAGTTAGTTTTTGGTATTGACTTGATAAAATGGTCCCAAGACCGTTTGGAGGTCATCCAAATGATCCCAAGACCGTTTGGGGTCAGGTCATGACCAAATTGAATGATAGTTCAATGGATTAAAAATCAATTAGACTCATGTTGAAACATGTTAAAGGGTGATTGATTCCAAACCCTAATCCAATTGATCCAAGCCCAAATTGATGATCAATTGAGGGTCAATTGAGTGTCAAATCAGTTTAGGGTTGACCTAATTGACTCAATTGATGAGTGGCTAACCAGTGCATGATCGATTGAGGGGTTCAACATTGGAAACCCTAACTCAATTGAAGTGGTTGAGATACTTTTTGGTCCATGCGGTTTTGAGGTGGTTTGGACCAAACGATCTCAAGACCATTTGGGAACAAACGATACCAAACCATTTGTTCTCATGCGGTTTCAATATCGGTTATGTCCATGCGGTTTTAAAGTCAAACTTGACCAAACGGTCTTCATGACCAAACAGTCTTCACTCCATCTTGGGCAAACGGTCTTCAACACCAAACGGTTTCAAAAGTCAACAAGACCAAACTGTCTTCAACACTAAACGGTTTCAAGGTCTGTCCAAGACCTTTGGGGGTTTAATGTGCAAGACCGTTTGAGGTCTAAAAAGGTCAAGATCGTTTGATGCCTTAGTGGTTAAGATGGTTTAGTGATTAATTACCCTAAACCTCATAGATACTTAAAGTGGTTAAAAGACCAAGTAATTAGTTGATTAATGCATATCATAATCAGTGGTGATCGTTACAAAGGTACCTTGATGGGATAGAGTGACCTATTCCCTTTGATAAAGTGAGCCTTAATGACCATATTAGTAATGACACAACCCATGATGTCAATGTTGAATTGACTTAGTCCAAATCAAAGGTGATGCAAACATCATCTTATAGAAATAAGAGAGAGAGGACTTCTTATATGAAGGAGAATCAAGTAATAAACTTCCAATATGTATGAATATATCTAATTAGGGTATGATCCTTCATATTGAGATCATGAAAACCCTAGTTATGATGGTTAATGAATCTTAACCCTAATTTGAGGGCATTGATGGAAGTAATCCTAATGAATGTGAATAGTAAACCCTAATTTAGGGTAATGTGATGTAATGTGAATAGTAAACCCTAATCTAGGGAAATGTGATGATATGAACAATAAACCCTAATTCTAGGTTATGCTTTCAAGCATGAAACTCTATGATTGAATTATGAAATGAGGAATCAGTATGCATTTCTAAGTTAAGGGGTTGGATAACCCTAATGGAATTGAATAAGAAACCCTAACCCTAGAAACCAGCCGTGGTGATGTAACACGGTCGTGGTAATTTGTCTATAGCATGACCGTGGTGACTTCCCCTTGCACGATCGTGCAAGGTAGCACGACCGTGGTCTTCTATACTTGATTTGGAAATAAATTGTATTGTGCTAATATAGACATAATGTGCATGTTATCAATTGTGTTAGTCATGCAGGTCTTTATAAAGAATTGAACATAGCCATGTAAGGGTTATGATGCCATATTTATTGAAAGCATTTTATAAGCTTTGAAAGTAATGATATGCTATGTTGCCTAGTAAGAGGTAACATATGAGATTGATAGGCTGTATAAGCCATGAGAAATATCTACATTGCTTTCAAGTCATCAATATGTTACTTGGTAACAAGTGTTCTTATGATTTGAGGGTTTGAACACCCATATTCCTGAATCACAATGATGAGATGGTTAGGGATTGATATCCCAATGTTAACAATATGTGATATGAACTTGATACAATTAGTACTCTTTCTTTATAGCAATTGTCTTATTGGTTTATGTTTGAAAACATGCCTGATGCTAAAAGAATGCCCTAATGTACTTAAATAATCAAGTATAATGATATCATGTAGAGCCCTGACCATAGATCCATCATTGTCAGAAGTTAAATGATGGTGAAATATGTTTTCGTAAGGGAACTCCTAGAGAGCATACTTTTGAGTATGTGGGGGTTATGGACGTGAATATCCTTACATCCTAATGTAGGAATTGATGTGAGATGTACATTTAATCTCTCAATCCTTCATTATATGTTTATGTCAGGATGATGTATCACTAATCTCCCGATGATGTGTTAATGCCGCATCGATGAGAGATAAATATGAAATCCCTCAATGATGAATAGAGTACAGCACGCCACTGTAACTCTAATAGAGAAGTTGCCAGAATACCCTGGAAAGCTATTATGACAGAGACACAAGATGTCCTGCATGTTGTTCCTCACACTGACTGAGGATGATGAGGTCATAGGAATGCAGCTCTTCTGATGACCTATGTATTGTATCGATTGTGATTTCGTAATGTTCAGTTGGAGTATAAGAGGTGTAACTCATCTCCTCAAGGCATAAATATATTTGAAAAATGTAATGAGCCGTACAACATAATTGCTTAGGTTGAACTACAAGAAACAATGATTGATGATACATTGTTTATAGTGCTCTAGTTGAATAACTAGTATACATGTTCTTCATATTCCTTATTGATATATGTCTTGTCATTCAATCAAGTTATAATTGAAATGATTGCTTATAAAATATTGTTCTACTTAGCTTATACAATGCTTTACCTGCTGTCGAATATTTATAATTCTACTACTCAATTTATTCCTTTATTGCAATAATAATGATTCTGGCGGAGAGTTATAACTCTCGTTGGGATAATTATTCAATTGTCTCACCCCTGTGGGATTCGACTTTTTAGGTAGACGCCGAGGACGAAGGAACCCTTAAGTGGGTGAGCAACAACAGCAACAACAACAACAACATCAGGGACAGTAGTGATCCTCAGGTGGAGACACTGACTGTCGAGTCTTGTTATAGAGAGTCCTATGTGTCATCTCTGTACTCTCAGGTCCTAGGAGTCAGTAGATATTTAATATAGATTTGAGATTTTTGGCTTATTGCCTCGAGATTTTTGTATCCTGCCTTGTATAGTTAACATGGCAGTTGATGTTTGTAATCCTCGAGAGGTGAATTTTACAGAGATGTAATGATGGTTCAGTTTGTAAATAACTTATCATGTTTCTTTATGAAAGATTTTTACCGTTTGAGGATCTCTTTACAAAAAGTTTTAAATTTTAGTGATTTTAAGTAATTCCGCTGCTAATTAATCGCTTCCACATTCGTCGATCTCGTTTTGATAAGTTGGACGCCACAATTTAGTGGTATCAGAGCTCTAGGTTCGCTGAGTCTATAGAGACACATGACTTAGGTTGTTGAGTCTGTTCTAGTGTCTTCCAGTATATATGATAGTGTCTTCTGCTCATTTAGGAGAAGAAGATAAGACTAAAGATGTCTGGATTACACGAGGAACACGTTGCTGAGAGTAGTGTCGCTGCACCCAGAGGAGGTGCAAGAAACCCAGAAAGAGAAGAACATGTGCCTGAACCACCCCAGTTCAATCCAACTGACATGGGGAACCCAGCCATCCAAGCCATGTTTGGGCAGTTCATGACTGCCATGACACACATGATTGATAGGATGCATATACCCGCACCTAGGGCACCTACCCATCCTGAAGGACAAGGATCTGACAAAACATTTGAATGACTTCGCCGAGTTGGAGCCACAGAGTATGCTGGAACAGCTGACTTAGCAGATGCCGACTTGTGGTTAACTGAACTAGAGAAGGCCTTTAGAATCCTAAACATCCCAGAAGCTGAGAAGGTTAGACATGCTGTGTATCTTCTCAAGGGGAGTGCTGGTCATTGGTGGACCATGGAAGAACAGAAAAGGCCAGGTGTGGAGATTGAATGGGAAGTTTTCTGACAGGAATTTATCAACAGATATTTCCCTAAGATGTTTCTAGATGAGAAAATCTCTCAGTTAGAGAGGTTAAGGCAGGGACCTATGAACATTAGTGAATATGAGGCTAAGTTCATGGAGCTGTTGCGGTTCTGTCCGCACATGGCGACCACATATGAAGAAAGGATTAGGTGTTTTGAGAAAGGGTTAAACGCTGAGTTGACCACCCCTATGTCTACTCTGGAGAACAGGGAAAGGTTTGTCACCTTTGTAGAATCTATCAGAAGGGTAGAGAGGTCTGTGGCATAAAAGAGACAAACCAAGAACAAGAATATGTATCCCCAGTTCCAAGGATCCTCATCTAAAGGTTTCAAGAAACCTAGATTTTTTGTACCTACACCACTACCTAGATTCAGTACCCAAATGCAATGGACGTCAAATAGGGGTAGAGGATGAAGCTTACCTTTAGAAGGAGCTTGTAGCTCAGCATCTATGTCGGTTACAGGACCACCCAGACCACAATAGCTGAATAAAAGTTGTTACATATGTGGAAAGATGAGACATCTGATGAAGGACTGTAGAGCCAGAGAAGTGAGTGTAACTCAACCTCAAAGGCAGAGTCAGCAAGGATCTCAAAGATGACAGTTTATAGGTAACGCTAGAGGACGTGGACAAGTGTCCCAAGCTGGATCATTGACACCTAGTCATCGAGCACCAAATCAACCGTAGGCAACGACAAGGTTCTACGCGATGAATCCACCTGATGCAGTGATCAACCCTCGAGTTCTGGAAGGTTAGATGGAATTGTTATATTCTGATATGTCTACATCTTGCGTTGTATCTGTTTTAATTGATCTGGGTGCTACACGCTCCTTTATCACTCGAAGAGTGATTCTTGACTGGAATCTGACTATAAGTCATAGAGTGGATAGTTTGTTGCTAGAAACTCCGTTGATGGGATCTGCTGTGTTGCAGGAGGTATGTTCTCCCTGCATCCTCTTCGTTTCTGATCATCACATTCAAGTGGATCTTATACCACTTGAGATGCATGGATTCAATGTAATCCTTAGGATGGATACCTTGGAAAGGTATAAGGTTTTCTTGGATTGTGAGTCCAAGCAAGTTGTGTTCACTGATGATAGTGACACGTGGATCTTTCAAGGAGATAGAAAGATTCTACCAACCTGTCTTGTATCAGGTATGGTTGCTGAGAAGCTGATGAGGCAAGGATGTTATGCATTCTTGGCCCATGTGGTAGATACTACCATGGATAGTCCTAACCCTGCTGAAGTTCCTGTAGTCAGGGAATTTGAAGATGTATTTCCTGAAGAACTTCTAGGTGTACCACCACCTCGGGAGATTGATTTTGAAATTAATCTAACCCCAGACACGCAACCTATAGCACAAACACCATACAAGATGGCACCTACTGAGATGGCAGAACTCAAGAAACAACTACAAGAGTTTCTTGAGAAGGGTTTCATCCGACTGAGTACTTCGCCTTGGGGTGCTCCGGTCCTCTTTGTTAAAAAGAAAGATGGGTTAATGCAGTTGTGCATCGATTATAGATAGTTAAATAAAGTAACAATAAAGAATAAGTATCCTCTGCCGAGGATTGATGATCTCTTTGACCAGTTGTGTGGTGCAACCGTCTTCTTAAAGATATATTTGAGGTCAGGATATCACCAGCTGCGCATTAAGGATGGTGACATACCAAAGTCTACCTTTAGGACAAGGTATGTTCACTATAAATTCACAGTTATGTCGTTTGGACTAACTAATGCACCAGATGCATTTATGGAACTCATGAATAGAATTTTCCGACCTTTTCTCGATCAGTGTGTTATTGTCTTTATAGATGACATCCTGATCTATAGTAGAGATGCTCAACAACACGACAAACATCTTCGTTAGACTCTAACTTTTCTACGAGAGAATAAGCTATATGCTAAGTTTAGCAAGTGTGAGTTCTGGTTACCAGAAGTATCTTTCCTTGGACACATAATATCTGCTTCAGGTATACGTGTTGACCCTAGAAAGGTAGAATTCGTTCTGTTATGGGAACAACCAAAGACACTGACGGAGATTTGAAGTTTCTTAGGGTTGGTAGACTATTACCGAAGGTTTATTAAGAACTTCAGTTCTATAGCTTTACCCTTGACTAAGTTGACCAGGAAGGATGTTCCTTTTGTTTGGAGTGATAAGTGTCAACAATCGTTTCAGTTGTTGAAGGAAAGGTTGACAAGTGCACCTGTACTTGTGTTACCTGAACAAGGGAAAGGATATATAGTTTTCTGTGATGCCTCTAAGAATGGTCTTGGATGTGTGTTGATGCAGGATAAACAAGTGATTTCTTTTGCTTTCCGACAGCTTAAGAAACATGAGGAGAATTATCTAACACACGATCTAGAGCTAGCTGTTGTAGTTCATGCCTTGACGATCTGGAGACATTATCTTTATGGAGAGACATTCCAGATTTTCACAGACCATAAGAATCTTAAGTATATCTTTTCTTAGCATGAGCTTAACATGAGGAAATGCCGCTGGATGGAGTTAATCAAGGACTACGATTGTACAATTGGTTATCATTCAGGGAAGGCCAATGTAGTTGCTGATGCTTTGAGTAGGAAATTAGCAACACCAGCCCTGGATAAAGCACAACTGAATTCCTTAGTGTGCTCAAGGAGAGATATGCTTATCTCCTTAAGGCAAGACAATGTACAGTTAGAAGTATCATTGTTAGCTGGGCTATTAGCTGAGATGCATATAAAACCTACTCTGAGACAGCAGATCAAGGAGGCACAACAAGTTGATGTTGTAGTTCAACAGATTAGATCAGAATATGGTAATGATAAATGAGATGGTTTCCATGATTCATATGATCAAGTAGCATGTTATCATGGTAGGATGATAGTGTCTGATGTGGATAACTTGAGGAAGTTAGTTCTGGAAGAAGCTCATTCTTCAATGTATGCTATGCATCTAGGAAGCACCAAGATGTATCAAAATTTGAAAGATATGTATTGGTGGCCTGGTTTGAAGAAAGACGTTGCTGAGTTTGTTATGCGGTGTCCTGTGTGTCAGCAAGTTAAATCTGAACACCAGAAGCCTGCAGGAACAATGCAACCTTTACCCATACCATAGTGGAACTGGGATCATGTAACCATTGACTTTGTGGTTGGTCTACCCAGGACAACCAAAGGACATGATTCCATCTGGGTAATAGTTGATAGGTTGACAAAGACAACACATTTCTTACCTGTCAAAACAACCTATTCTGCTGAGAAGCTGGAACAGTTATATGTCGATGAGATAGTGCAGTTGCATGGAGTTCCAGTTACCATCGTTTTTGACAGAGGTCCCCAGTTTACGAGTCATTTTTGGGAGCGACTTCATAAAGCCTTAGGCACACAGTTAAGGTTTAGTACATCCTTCCATCCTCAGACAGATGGACAATTAGAAAGAACTATATAGACTTTGGAAGACTTGCTTAGAGCATGTGTTCTTCAGTTTATCGGAAGTTGGGATCTGCACCCAAGCTTGATAGAGTTTGCCTACAATAACAACTATCAACATAGCATTGACATGGCACCTTATGAAGCTTTGTATGGTAGACGTTGTAGATCTCCTATATGTTGGTATGAAACTGGTGAATATCAACTTTTAGGTCCTGATCTTGTGCAGCGGAACACCGAGAAGATTAAAGTAATATGACAACAGATAAAGACTGCACAGGATAGGCAGAAATCTTACACCGATAAACATCATAGACCTTTAGAATTCCAGGTTGGAGACAGAGTGTATCTCAAAGTCTCACCTTGGAAAGGAGTTCTGAGATTTGGAAGAAAAGGGATGTTAGCTCCTAGGTTTATGGGGTCTTATCCAATCATTGAACGGATTGGAAGAGTAGCTTATAAGCTAGAGTTACCACCAGAGATACAAAGGTTACACCCTGCGTTCCACATTTCCATGCTTAGGAAATGTCACCCTGATACATAATCAGTTCTGCAACATATGGAAGTAGAATTGAATGATGATATATCTTATGAAGAAGGACCTGTGTCGATCCTTGATAAAAGAATTAAAAAGCTGAAAAAGAAAGTCTTGTGAAAGTCCTCTGGAATCACCGTGGTATTGAACAAGCCACGTGGGAACTAGAGGAAGAGATGAGAAGGAAATACCCTGCTCTTTTCTCTTAATATGTTTTGTTGATTTCGGGGATGAAATCCTTGTAAGGGGTGGATAATTTGTAACATCCCTGACCTGGGTTATGTACTAACCCTAGGTGTTTTGCTTAACCAAGTGATTAGATGCTTGTGTTTATCCTTTGAAATGTAATTAAGGCTCTTGAGGAACCTATATTTTAGTTTCTGTCCTTTTTGAACAATGTTGCAAAAGTGTTTTGTTAATTTTGGACTAAAGTGCAAATTACCCAATTCGAGGGGTTAACTTGCAAATTGTACATGTTAAGATGTTCCTATGATAATAAGACATCATAAGAATGAATATGATGTAGTGGTATGTATTCCACAAGCTTGAGCACCAAGATATAGCATGTAGATCAATCCTTGTGCTTTAAAACCTAGTTTTGGTGTAAAGTGCAATTTTCCCAAAACCTAGGGTCCAACATGTAAAATATACCCTCTATAAGATCTCTCATGACTCTTGTCATCAAGTTGAGTAAAGAAAATGAGGAGGGCGCCTCATTTGAATGATCAAGAAGGAGAGATAATCTTGATATTAAAAAAAATCAAGATTTAAGCACATGGCCTTGTATATATACAACTTATATGATGTTTCCCTTTAAACCTTGGATAATAGAGGAGTTTTGCATGTGAATAGAAGGTGGATACGTGGCCAAAAGAATGGAGGAAGATTTGGTGGTTTTAATTGGGAAATAAAGAAGATAATCCTTTTTCTTTTCACTTTCCTTGAAAATACCCATAAATATATATAGGATTCCTTATCAACAAAGCAAAGGATCGTTTCCCTTAGTCCTCTTTCTCATATTCTTGCCTTGGCCGACCAAAGGATAGCTCTGGAGTAGAAGGAGGATGACCAAGCTGGTTTGGTAATTATGGATCACCATCCTCCTCGAATTCATGGTGGGAACCATAAAACAAGGTTGGTTTATTGGTTTTCTTCACACGATTCTTCCTTCTAGCCATCTTCTCCATCCAAAACTTGAAGAACGGACGTTGGACATCTCTTGGAGCTCAAGCCACCATTAAATCTACGAAGCTTGGAGCTCTAGATCAGATCTAAAGGCAGGTTTTATAACTCTAACCCTTAAGCTTTTCTATTGCATCCTTCTTTCTTAGAAACGTTGCTTATTCTTCTTCCTTAGACACCTTTGTGTGTTCTTGCAAGTATTTCTGTGAAGAACAGCCCCTATTCTTGAGGTAGAAGATGATGACGTTAATTCCAATTTTTATTCAAAAAGCAACTTTTGCAAATGGTTTCCCAAACCGTTTGGGAGCAAACGATTTCAAACCGTTTGAATGCAACCGGTTTCACTAGACCACATTGAAGCAAATGGTCTAAGACCATTTGGATGCATTGACCAATCATTGAACATTTGGAGGTCTGTTGTAAATAATGTGGACTAATCACCTACCAAAAATCATCAAGTAATTCCAAGTAAATCACCAATTGAAGGCACATCAACCATCTAAACCCTAATCGGGTAAATTGCTGATTTCAATAATTGAATTAAGTTGAAGTTTGGGTTGAGTGGCCCAAACGGTTTCAAAACCATTTGGGGATCACCCAAACGGTCTCAAGACCGTTTGGTGATCACCCAAGACCATTTGGAGGTCTAGGGTTAAGTAGGGTTGACCAATTGAAGGTTCAATGATATCAAGTTGATAAGCAATGAAGTGCTGATTTGGTGACCAAACCTAGAGTTCAACCTTTAAGTGAATGACTTGGTTTTTTATGACATAATGGGAAAACGGTCTCAAGACCATTTGGAAGATTTACAAACGATCCCAAGACCGTTTGGGGGTCACCCAAGACCATTTGGAGGTCTAGGGTTGACTATGGTTAAGTGGTTAAAGATTTAAAGGCAACAAGTTGAAGTACAACTAATGGTTGATCTAGTGATCAAGTTTATAAGCCAAACCCTAAGTGGTTGAGTTAGTTTTTGGTGTTGACTTGAGAAAACGGTCCCAATACCATTTGGAGGTCATCCAAATGATCCCAAGATCATTTGGGGTCAGGTCATGACCAAATTGAATGATGGTTCAATGGTTTAAAAATCAATTAGACTCATGTTGAAACATGTTAAAGGGTGATTGATTCCAAACCCTAATCCAATTGATCCAAGCCCAAATTGATGATCAATTGAGGGTCAATTTAGTGTCAAATCAGTTTAGGGTTTACCTAATTGACTCATTTGATGAGTGGCTAACCAGTGCATGATCAATTGAGGATTTCAACATTGGAAACCCTAACTCAATTGAAGTGGTTGAGACACTTTTTGGTCCATGCGGTTTTGAGGTGGTTTGGACCAAACGGTCTCAAGACCGTTTGGGTTCAAACGGTCTCAAGACCGTTAGGACCAAACGATCCCAAACGGTTTGTTCTCATGCTGTTTCAAGATCGGTTATGTCCATGTGGTTTTAAAGTCAAACTTGACCAAACGGTCTTCATGACCAAACAGTCTTCACTCCATCTTGGGCAAACGGTCTTCAACACCAAACGGTTTCAAAAGTCAACAAGACCAAATGGTCTTCAACACTAAACAGTTTCAAGGTCTGTCCAAGACCGTTTGGGGGTTTAGTGTGCAAGATCGTTTGAGGTCTAAAAAGGTCAAGATTGTTTGATGCCTTAGTGGTCAAGATGGTTTAGTGATTAATTACCCTAAACCTCATAGATAATTAAAGTGGTTAAAAGACCAAGTAATTAGTTTATTAATGCATATCATAATCAATGGTGATCATTACAAAGATACCTTGATGGGATAGAGTGACCTATACCCTTTGATCAAGTGAGCCTTAATGACCATATTAGTAATGACACAACCCATGATGTCAATGTTGAATTGACTTAGTTCAAATCAAAGGTGACGCAAACATCATCTTATAGAAAGAAGAGAGAGAGGACTTCTTATATGAAGGATAATCAAGTAATAAACTTCCAATATGTATGAATATATCTAATTAAGGTATGATCCTTCATATTGAGATCATGAAAACCCTAATTATGATGGTTAATGAATCTTAACCCTAATTTGAGGGCATTGATGGAAGTAATCCTAATGAATGTGAATAGTAAACCCTAATTTAGGGTAATGTGATGTAATGTGAATAGTAAACCCTAATCTAGGGAAATGTGATGATATGAACAATAAACCCTAATTCTGGGTTATGCTTTCAAGCATGAAACTCTATGATTGAATTATGAAATGAGGAATTAGTATGCATTTCTAAGTTAAGGGGTTGGATAACCCTAATGGAATTGAATAAGAAACCCTAACCCTAGAAACCAGCCGTGGTGATGTAACACGGTCGTGGTAATTTGTCTGTAGCACGACCGTGGTGACTTCCCCTTGCACGACCGTGCAAGGTAGCACGGCCGTGGTGTTCTATACTTGATTTGGAAATAAATTGTATTGTGCTGATATAGACATAATGTGCATGTTATCAATTGTGTTAGTCATGCAGGTCTTTATAAAGAATTGAACATAGCCAGGTAAGGGTTATGATGCCATATTTATTGAAAGCACTTTATAAGTTTTTAAAGTAATGATATGCTATGTTGCCTAGTAAGAGGTAACATATGAGATTGATAGGCTGTATAAGCCATGAGAAATATCTGCATTGCCATCAAGTCATCAATATGTTACCTGGTAACAAGTGTTCTGATGATTTGACGGTTTGAACACCCATATTCTTGAATCACAATGATGAGATGGTTAGGGATTGATATCCCAATGTTAACAATATGTGATATGAACTTGATACAATTAGTACTCTTTCTTTATAGCAATTGTCTTATTGGTTTATGTTTGAAAACATGCCTGATGCTAAAAGAATGCCCTATGTACTTAAATAATCAAGTATAATGATATCATGTAGAGCCCTGACCATAGATCCATCATTGTCAGAAGTTAAATGATGGTGAAATAGGTTTTCCTAAGGGAACTCCTGGAGAGTATACTTTTGAGTATGTGGGGGTTATGGACGCGAATATCCTTACATCCTAATGTAGGAATTGATGTGAGATGTACATTTAATCTCTCAATCCTTCATTATATGTTTATGTTGGGATGATGTATCACTAATCTCCCGGTGATGTGTTAATTCCGCATCGATGAGAGATAAACAAGAAATCCCTCGATGACCAAGAGAGTACAACACACCACTGTAACTCTAATAGCGAAGTTGCCAGAATACCCTGGAAGGCTATTATGGCAGAGACACAAGATGTCCTGCATGTTGTTCCTCACACTGACTGAGGATGATGAGGTCATAGGAATATGGCTCTTCTGATGACCTATGTATGGTACCGATTGCGATTTTGTAATGGTCAGTTGGAGTATGAGAGGTTTAAATCATCTCCTCAGGGCATAAATATGTTTGAAAAATGTAATCAGCCGTACATCATAATTGCTTAGGTTGAACTATGAGAAACAATGATTGATGATACATTGTTTATAGTGCTCTAGTTGAATAACTAGTATACATGTTCTACATATTCCTTATTGATATATGTCTTGTCATTCAATCAAGTTATAATTGAAATGATTGTTTATAAAATACTATTCTACTTAGCTTATACAATGTTTTACCTGCTGTTGAATATTTATAATTCTATTGCTCAATGTTATTCCTTTTTTGCAATAATAATGCTTCTGACAGAGAGTTATAACTCTCGCTGGGACAATTATTCAATTGTCTCACCCCCATGGGATTCGACTTTTTAGGTAGACGCCGAGGACGAAGGAACCCTTCAGTGGGTGAGCAACAACAACAGCAGCAACAACAACATCAGGGACAATAGTGATCCTCAGGTGGAGACACTGACTATCGAGTCTTGTTATAGAGAGTCCTATGTGTCATCTCTATACTCTCAGGTCCTAGGAGTCAGTAGATATCTAATATAGATATGAGATTTTTGGCTTATTGCCTCGAGATTTTTTTATCCTGTCTTGTACAGTTAATAGGGCAGTTGATGTTTGTAATCCTCGAGAGGTGAATTTTATAGAGATGTAATGATGGTTCAGTTTGTAAATAACTTATCATGTTTCCTTATGAAAGAGTTTTACCATTTGAGGATCTCTTTACAAAAAGTTTTAAATTTTAGTGATTTTTAGTAATTTTGCTGCTAATTAATCACTTCCGCATTCGTTGATCTCGTTTTGATAAGTTGGATGCCACATATATATACTTGGGTGGCGACTCTAGCAAGAGGTTGGTCACCCCTAGATACCTTCTACCACCTCCTAGTTCCCCATTTTCACATTCCACCCATTCCACACCATTTCCACCTCCATTCCACTCCATTTCACCATTTCCACCACCAAAACCCTAGTTTCCTTGTGTTTTGACCCTATTCCACCATCATTCCATGCCCCCTTACACCTTGGAGAAAGGAGGAGGATGTCTTGAAGCAGCTAAAGAGGAGGATTGCTCCATCTACACTGAGCTCTTTCTCCATTCTTTTTGTATTTTTCATTTCCATGAGTAGCTACGCCCGTTAGGTTGGTTGTTTGGGGTCAAAAATGTTACTTTGATATCATGTTGGGGAAAATGATCCAGTAACATTTTAATTTTATTTTCAAATGATTATGTTCTATTTCTATCTCACTCTTCATGAATTGCTTGTTGGTTTGTGCTTGAAATCACCTAGGAATTTTGGGAAATTGCTTGTGTTTGTGAATTTTGAGATTTTCTCCTAGGTCCAATTCTTGGATCCCTAGCTAGATACACATCCTCCTACACTCTAATCAATTCTCCCAACCCTAGTCGAGATATCTAAGTAGCTAGTTTAGATGACTTTGGTGTGCTTAGCATGGAGCTTTCTCAAGGCTAGGATGTGAGTGATGGGAGGCCTAAAACCCCACTTCCACTCCCATTAATAGCCTCAACCACTAATCATCCTAAAATCATCTAACATAGAAACCTAGGCTTGTTTTGACTCTAATTGAATTACACTTAAACCCTAACCCAATTGAGCCTCACAAGGGTAGTAGGGGGTGTTAGGGACTACTTCCCCTATACACAACCTAGCATATCCATGGCCAGTTAGTAGTTTAGGATAATTCACAAGACTCTATCTTGTTGTTTGGTTTGATAATCTAAATGAAAGCATAATGTTCACATGTCACCCCAACCTAATTGATAAGTGCTTCCCCTAAATAGCCTACATATCTCTTAATTGCTTTAAAATCCTAATTGTCTTCTTGCTTAGCTAGAGTTAGCTTAGTTAGTTCTTTACTTTCTTAGTTGGCTTCTTGCCTTGTTCTTGATTTTATCTTACTAGTTTAGGTCTTTAATGGATCTTTTGCCCTGTTTGCTAGCTTAATGTAGTGTAGATATTTCCTTTCTTGCCTTAGTGTAAATTGTTCTTTTCTTACCTTACCTTATCTTTTCTTTCTTAGTAGAATTAACTGTCTAGGGTTAAATTAGGTTTTACTCTTACTTGCTTTCCTTTACTGCTTTCTTGCTCAACTTACTATAATCAATCAAATCAAACTTAAAACCCTCAAACCCTAGACTTCGTAGTAGGAACCTAGCCCAAAGAAATAACCTAACTCTAGTGCCCCCTTTTCTCCATGTAGATCGACCCTATACTTTCCACCCTCCTATACTACGACACGACCCCGTATGCTTGCGGGTGTAGTGTTTTGGTTTTAGAGAGTGTGTTAAGTTGAGTCCTTATAAATTCAAAATTTTAATCCACCGTGCATTTCTGTTCGCAGGGTTGCATCCAACATGACAGTGGTACATATCCCCCACCATGGACGTGCTGCCCAGTACGGTCGTTCTACCAACCTCCATTTTACCTCTTCAACATGAGATTTGTCCTCTTCTTAAAATGACCGTTCTCCACCACCACGACCATTCCAACCCTCACCCACCACGGTCGTACTTCCTAGCACGACCATTCTGACACCTAAATCATAACTTTTTCTACACATATTTTCCCACTATACCCCTACTTACTCTAGTGCTTCCACCACCACCTATATATACATGGGTGATGGCCATAGTACTAGGTTAGCTACCATTACACCCCCTACCTACTCTAGAGCATTCATTTACATCTCCCTTGCATTCAAGTCATCCACCTACCATTTCCACCATAGAAACCTAGTTTTCTAGGTTTTCTACCATAATCCCCTTCATTTCCATGCTCTTCACCCACCTCGGAGGAGGGAGGTCGTTCTACAGTATCTAGGAGGTGAAAAAGAAGAAGCTACTACGAGATCTATGAATTCATATCCATTTCTTCTCCTTTCTTTTATCTTTTGTATGAGCATGTCTAGCTAATCCCCTAGTGGTGGGTTGTTTGCGGTTAAAATGTGACTTTGATACCATGTTGGGGGGAAATAACTTCTATTGAACATATTTCATTCTATGATGATTGCCTCTTGCTTCTATCTCAATTATTTTGCATGTGGTTTGTTCTTTTAAACATGGATTGCTTGTTTTATGAAGCTTGATGACACTTAGCTTCTAGGAGAAAATGGAATGTATGGGCAATCTTAGGAATGGTTTCTAGGTCCAATTAGTGGATCCCTAGCTAGCCCCCTTTGTTCCTACATACATCTCCATTCTTCTACAAGTAAGTGTGAGATCTAAGTAGCTAGTGTAAGTGTGATTAGTGCAATTGCTTAGAGTTTCCTAAAGGCTAGATGGCAAGTAACATGAGGTGAAACACCCTCATATCTACTCCCATTCCTACCCTTGGCTCTCAATTTCACTAATACCACTTACCCTAGAAACCTAGACTTTCCAAGTCCTATTAGAATTACACCTAGCCCTAGTTCTCCAACTAGTAATATAGGGTATATTCTAATAACACTTGCCTTGTTGTTTGGTTTGGTAATCTAGAGTGAAATATGAGATTTGCATGTTATGTAAACTTTCCCCCAACTAATATCAAGTTTCATTCCCAAACTGCCCACCTATCCATCTTATTGCTTAAAATCCACTCTTGCCTTCTTAGCTTGTTAATGCTAGCTTAGTCAATTGCCTTTGTTAGTTCTTAGCTAATTTCTTAGTTCTTGATAGTTAGTCTTGCTTAAGTAGTTAGGGCCCTTTTGAGCTTACTTGTGATAACTTAGGCTCTTGCTTGTCTTGTTGCTTAGCTTGCCTCTTAGTTGATATATTACCTTGCTAGTTTAGTATAACTCCTTGCTCTAGCTTAGTTGCTTGTCTTGCATAGTTTCTTAGTCTATTAATTCCAAAGTTTATCCACAAACTTGCTTTAGCAAATGGTCTTCCACGTCTTGCACAAACAGTTTCCCAAACCGTTTGGGAACAAATGGTTTCAAACCGTTTGAATGCAAACGGTTTCAACCAAGAACGCATGGGAGCAAACGGTCCAAGACCGTTTGGATGTGTTGACCAGGCATTGACCATTTGGACTTCTGTTGTAAATAATTTGGACTAATCACCTACCAAAAATCATCAAGTAATTCCAAGTAAATCACTAATTGAAGGCACATCAACCATCTAAACCCTAATCGGGTTAATTGCTGATTTCAATATTTGAATTAGGTTGAAGTTTGGGTTGAGTGGCCCAAACAGTTTCAAAACCATTTGGGGATCACCCAAACGGTCTCAAGACCGTTTGGTGATCACCCAACATCGTTTGGAGGTCTAGGGTTAAGTAGGGTTGAACAATTGAGGGTCCAATGATAACAAGTTGATAAATGATTAAGTGCTGATTTGGTGACTAAACCTAGGGTTCAACCCTTGAGTGAATGACTAGATTTTTGATAAAATAATGGGCAAACGGTCTCAATACCATTTGGAGGACATCCAAACGATCCCAAGACCATTTGGGGGTCACCCAAGACCATTTGGAGGTCTAGGGTTGACTATGGTCAAGTGATTGTAAATCTAAAGGTAACAAGTTGAAGTGTAATTGATTAGTGACCTAATGATCAAATCAATGAGCCAAACCTTAATAGGTTGAGTTAGTTTTTGATGTTGACTTGAGAAAATGGTCTCAAGACCGTTTGGTGGTCATCCAAATGATCCCAAGACTGTTTGGGGTCAGGTCATGACCAAGTTGAATGATGGTTCAATGGTTGTAACTCAATTAGACTCATGTTGATGTAGGTTGAAGAGTAATAGATTCCAAACCCTAATTCAATTGATCCAAGACCTAATTGATAATCAATTGAGGGTCAATTGAGTGTCAAATCAGTTGAGGGTTGACCTAATTGACTCAATTGATGAGTGGCTAATAATTGCATGATCGATTGAGGGGTTTAACATTGGAAACCCTAACTCAATTGAAGTGGTTGAGACACTTTTTGGTCCATGCGGTTTTGAGGTGGTTTGGACCAAACGGTCTCAAGACCGTTTGGGACCAAATGATCCCAAACCGTTTGATCTCATGTGGTTTCAAGATCAATTTGTCCATGCGGTTTCAAAAGTCAAACTTGGCCAAACGGTCTTCATGACCAAACGGTCTTCACCTCACCTCGGGCAAGCGGTCTTGAGTGTGCACTTTACCAAACGGTTTCAAAAGTAAAACTAGACCAAACGGTCAACAATACCAAATAGTTTCAAGGTCTATCCAAGACCGTTTGGCGGTTGAGTGTGCAAGACCGTGTGAGGTCTAAAAAGGTCAAGAACGTTTGATACCTTAGTGGCCAAGATGGTAGTGTTTGTTTAACCTAAACCTCATAGATACCTAAAGTGATTAAGGGATTAAGTAATTAGTGGGTTAATGCATGTTTTAATCAAGTGGTGATCATTACTAAAGTACCCTTGATGGGATAAGGTGACTAATATTTTTTGAATAAGTAAACCTTAATGACCACCATAGTAATGACATAACCTATGATGACAATATTGGTTGGACTTAACCCAATTATGGATGATGTAAACATCATCTTATAGAAAGAGGAGAGAGAAGACTCCTTAAATGAATAAGAATCAAGTAATAAACCTTCAATAAGTATGTATGTATGTATGTATCTAATTAGGGTATGATCCTTCATAGTGAGATCATGAAAACCCTAATTATGATGGTTAATGAATCTTAACCTAATTTGAGGGCATTAATGGAAGTAATCCTCATACATGATGATAGTATGATCTTAATTCATTATAAAATGAATATTCAACCCTAATCTAGGGTAATGTGATGAAATGTGAATAGTAAACCCTAATCTAGGGTAATGTGATGGTATGAATAGTAAACCCTAATTTTGGGTTATGCTTTTAAACATGGAACTCTATACTTAAGTAAGAAATGAGTTATCATTATGCCTTTGTAAGTTAAAAGGGTTGAATAACCCTAGTGGAATTGAATAGGGAAACTCTAACCCTAGAAACTAGCCATGGTAATGTGACACGGTCATGGTGAACTTATGTAGGACGACCGTGCAAGATAGCATGGCCGTGGTGTTCTATATTTAATTTGAAAAGAACTTATATTGTGCTAATATAGGTACAATGTGCATGTTAACAATTGTGTTAACCATGCAGGTCTTTATAAAGAGGTGAGCATATCCAGGTAAGGGTTATGATGCCATATATATTGAAAGCACCTTATAAGCTTTAAGAATAATGATAAGCTATGTTGCCTAATGAGATGTAACATATGAGAATGGTAGGCTGTATGAGCTATGAGAAACATCTGCATTGCTACAATCAAGGTCAAGCTGTTAAATGACTTGATGTCAATATGTTACTTGGTAACAAGTGTTTTTATGATCTAAGGGTTTGAACACCCATATTCTTGAATCACAATGATGAGATGGTTGGGGATTGATATCCCAGTGTTAACAATATGTGACATAAACTTGATATGATTAGTACTCTTTCTTTATAACAATTGTCTTATTAATTTATGGTTGGAAACATGTCTGATGCTAAAAGAATGCCATAATGTACTTAAATAATCAAGTATAATGATATCATGTAGAGCCCTGACCATAGATCCATCATTGTCAGAAGTTAAACGATGGTAAAATAGGTTTTCCTAAGGGAACTCCTGGAGAGCATACTTTTGAGTATGTGGGGGTTATGGACGCGAATATCCTTACGTCCTAATGTGGGAACTTATGCGAGATGTACTTTTAATCTCTCATTCCTTCATTATATGTCTATGTCGGGATGATGTATCACTAATCTCCCGATGATGTTGATAATGTCGCATCGATGTGAGATAAACAAGAAATCCCTCGATGGCAAAGAGAGTACAGTATGCCACTGTAACTCTAATAGCGAAGTTGCCAGAATACCCTGGAAAGCTATTATGGTAGAGACACAAGATGTCCTGCATGTTGTTCCTCACACTGACTGAGGAGGATGAGGTCATAGGAATCCGGCTCTTCTAATGACCTATGTATGGTACCGATTGCGATTTTGTAATGGTCGGTTGGAATATGAGAGGTGTAACTCATCTCCTCAGGGCATAAATATGTTTGAAATATGTAATCAGTCATATATCATAACTGCTTAGGTTAAACCATGAGAAGCAATGATTGATGTTACATTGTTTATAGTGCACTAGTTGAGTAACTAGTATACATGTTCTTCATATTCCTTATTGATATATGTCTTGTCCTTCAATTAAGATATAATTGAAATGATTGCTTATGAAATAGTGTTCTACTTAACTTAGTTAATGTTTTGCCTGCTATTGTATATTTATAGTTCTACTGCTCAATAATATTCCATTATTGCAATAACAATGCTTCTGGTGAAGAGTTATAACTCTCTCTGGGACAAGTATTCAATTGTCTAACCCCTGTGGGATTCGACTTTTTAGGTAGACGCCGAGGACGAAGATACCCATCAGTGAGTGAGCAGCAGCAGTAGCAGTAGCAGCAGCATCAGGGATAGCAGTGATCCTCAGGTGGAGACACTGACTGTCAAGTCTTGTAGATAGTATGTCCTATGTGTCGTCTCTGTACTCTCAGGTCCTAGGAGTTAGTAGATTTTTAATGTAGATCTGAGATTTTTGGCTTAATGCCTTGAGATTTTATACACTGCTCATGTACAGTTAACAAGGCAGTTGATGCTTGTGACTCTCGAGATGTGATTTTACATAGATGTAATGATGGATCAGTTTGTAAATAACTTATCATGTTTCTTTATGAAAGAGTTTTACCGTTTATAGATCCCTTTACAAAAAGTTTTAATTTTTACTGATTTTCCATAATTCTGTTGCTAGTTAATCGCTTCCGCATTCGTTGATCTTGTTTTCGTAAGAAGATCATCACAATTTAGTGGTATCAGAGCTCTAGGTTCGCTGAGTCTACAGAGACATAGGACTTAGGTTGTTGAGTCTGTTCTAGTGTCTTCCAATATATATGATAGTGTCTTCTGCTCATTTAGGAGGAGAAGATAAAACTAAGGATGTCTGGACCACACGAAGAACATGTTGCAGAAAGTAGTGTTGTTGCACCCAAAAGAGGTGCAAGAAACCCAGATAGAGAAGAACATGTGCCTGAACCACCCCAGTTCAATCCAACTGTCATGGGGAACCCAGCCGTCCAAGCCATGTTTGGGCAGTTTATGACTGCCATGACACATATGACTGATAGGATGCCTATATCTACACCTAGGGCACCTACCCATCCTGAAGGACAAGGAGCCGGCAAGACGTTTGAATGACTTTGCCGAGTTGGAGCCACAGAGTATGCTGGAACAGCTGACCCAGCAGATGCTGACTTGTGGTTAACTGAACTAGAGAAGGCCTTTAGAATCCTGAACATCCCAGAAGCTGAGAAGGTTAGACATGTTGTGTATCTTCTCAAGGGGAGTGCTGGTCATTGGTGGACCATGGAAGAACAGAAAAGGCCAGGTGTGGAGATTGCATGGGAAGTTTTCCGACGGGAATTTATCAACAAATATTTCCCTAAGACGTTTCTGGATGAGAAAATCTCTCAGTTTGAGAGGTTAAGACAGGGACCTATGAACATTACCGAGTACGAGGCTAAGTTCATGGAGCTGTTGCGGTTCTGTCTGCACATGGCGACCACAGATGAAGAAAGGATTAGGCATTTTGAGAAAGGGTTAAATGTTGAGTTGACCATCCCTGTGTCTGCTCTGGAGAATAGGGAAAGGTTTGCTACCTTTGTAGAATCTGTCAGAAGGGTAGAGAGGCATGTGGAAGAAAAGAGACAGACCAAGAACAAGAACATGTATCCCCAGTTCCAAGGATCTTCATCTAAAGGTTTCAAGAAACCTAGGTTTTATGTACCTACACCACCACCTAGATCCAATACCCAGACGCAGTAGACGTCGAATAGGGGTAGAGGATGAAGCTTACCTTTAGAAGGAGCTCGTAGCTCAGCATCTATGTCAGTTACAGGACCACCCAGACCACAACAACTGAATAGAAGTTGTTACATATGTGGGAAGGTGGGACATTTGATGAAGGACTGCAGAGCCAGAGAAGTGAGTGTGACTCAACCTCAAAGGCAGAGTCAGCAAGGATCTCAAAGAAGACTGTTTCTAGGTAACGCTAGAGGACGTGGACAAGTGTCCCAAGCTGGATCATCGACACCTAGTCATCGAATACCGAATCAACCACATGCGACAGCAAGATTCTATGCGATGAATCCACCTGATGCAGTGATCAACCCTCGGGTTGTGGCAGATCAGATGGAATTGTTATATTCTGATATGTCTACATCTTGTGTTGTATCAGTTTTAATTGATCCAGGTGCTACACACTCCTTTATCACTCAAAGAGTGATTCTTGACTGCAACTAGACTATAAGTCATAGAGCAGATAGTTTGTTGCTAGAAACTCCCTTGATGGGATCTGCTGTGTTGCAGGAGGTATGTTCTCCCTGCATTCTCTTCTTTTCTGATCATTGCATTCAAGTGGATCTTATACCACTTGAGATGCATGGATTTGATATAATCCTTGGGATGGATACCTTAGAAAGGTATAAGGTTGTCTTGGATTGTGAATCCAAGCAAGCTATGTTTGTTGATGATAGTGATATGTGGATCTTTCAAGGAGAGATAAAGATTCTACCCACCTGTCTTGTGTCAACTATGGTTGCTGAGAAGCTGATGAGGCAAGGATGTTATGCATTCTTGTCCCATGTGGTAGATACTACCATGGATAGTCCTAACCCTTTGAAGTTCATGTAGTCAGGGAATTTGAAGATGTATTTCCTGAAGAACTTCCAGGTGTACCACCACCTCGGGAGATTGATTTTGAAATTAATCTAACCCCAGACACGCAACCTATAGCACAAACACTGTACATGATGGTGTCTGCTGAGATGGTAGAACTCAAGAAACAACTGCAAGAGTTGCTTGAGAAGGGTTTCATCCGACCGAGTACTTCGCCTTGGGGTGCTTCGGTCCTCTTTGTTAAAAAGAAAGATGGATCAATGCGGTTGTGCATTGATTACAGACAATTAAATAAAGTAACGATGAAGAATAACTATCCTCTGCCGAGGATTGATGATCTCTTTGACTAGTTGCGTGGTGCAACTGTCTTCTCTAAGATAGATTTGAGGTCAGGATATCACCAGCTGCGTATTAAGGATGGTGACATACCAAAGTCTGCCTTTAGGATAAGGTATGGTCACTATGAGTTCACAGTTATGTCATTTGGACTAACTAATGCACTAGCTGCATTTATGGAACTCATGAATAGAATTTTCCGGCCTTTTCCCGATCAGTGTGTTGTTGTCTTTATAGATGACATCCTGATTTATAGTAGAGATACTCAGCAGTACGAACATCATCTTTGTCAGACTCTAACTTTGCTACGAGAGCATAAGCTATATGCTAAGTTTAGCAAGTGTGAGTTCTGGTTACCAGAAGTATCTTTCCTTGGACACGTAATATCTGCTTCAGGTATACGTGTTGACCCTAAAAAAGTAGAATCTGTTCTGCTATGGGAACAACTGAAGACGCCAACAGAGATTCAAAGTTTCTTAGGGTTGGCAGGCTATTACCGGAGGTTTATTAAGAACTTCAGTTCTATAGCTTTACCCTTAACTAAGTTGACCAGGAAGGATGTTCCTTTTGTTTGGAGTGATAAGTGTCAACAATCATTTCACTCGTTGAAGGAAAGGTTGACAAGTGCACCTGTGCTTGTGTTACCTGAGCAAGGGAAAGGATATATAATTTTCTATGATGCTTCTAAGAATGGACTTGGATGTGTGTTGATGCAGGATAAACAAATGATTTCTTTTACTTCCCGATAGCTTAAGAAACACGTGGAGAATTATCTGACACACGATCTAGAGCTAGTTGTTGTAGTTCATGCCTTGAAGATCTGGAGACATTATCTTTATGGAGAGACATTCCAGATTTTCACAGATCATAAGAACCGTAAGTATATCTTTTGTCAGCATGAGCTTAACATGAGGCAACACCTCTGGATGGAGTTAATCAAGGACTACGACTGTACAATTGATTACCATCCAGGGAAGGCCAATGTAGTTGTTGATTCTTTGAGTAGGAAATCAGCAACACCAACCCTAGATAAAGCACAGCTGAATTCTTTAGTGTGCTCAAGGAGAGATATGCTTATCTCCTTAAGGCAAAACAATGTACAGTTAGAAGTATCATTGTTAGCCGGACTATTAGCTGAGATGCACATAAAACCTACTCTGAGACAGCAGATCAAGGAGGCACAGCAAGTTGATGCTGCAGTTCAATAGATTAGATCAGAGTATGGTAGTGAGAAGTGAGATGGTTTCCATGACTCAGATGATCAAGTAGCCTGTTATCATGATAGGATGATAGTGCCTGATGTGGATAACTTGAGGAAGTTAGTTCTGGAAGAAGCTCATTCTTCAATGTATGTTATGCATCCAGGAAGCACCAAGATGTATTGAAACTTGAAAGATATGTATTGGTGGCCTGGTTTGAAGAAAGACGTTGCTGAGTTTGTTATGCAGTGTCCTGTGTGTCAGCAAGTTAAAGCTGAACACCAGAAACCTGCAGGGACAATGCAACCTTTGCCCATACCACAGTGGAAGTGGGATCATGTAACCATGGACTTTGTGGTTGGTCTACCTAGGATAGCCAAAGGACATGATTCCATCTGGGTAATAGTTGATAGGTTGATGAAGACAACACAGTTCTTACATGTGAAAACAACCTATTCTGTTGAGAGGCTAGCACAATTATATGTCGATGAGATAGTGTGGCTGCATGGAGTCCCAGTTACCATTGTTTCTGATAGAGGTCCCCAGTTTACGAGTCATTTTTGGGAGTGACTTCATAAAGCTTTAGGCACACAGTTAAGGTTTAGTACAACCTTTCATCCTCAGACTAATGGACAGTCAGAAAGGACTATACAAACCTTGGAAGACTTGCTTAGAGCATGTGTTCTTCAGTTTACAGGGAGTTGGGATCTACAACCTATGGAAGTAGAATTGAATGATGATGTATCTTATGAGGAAGGACTAGTGTCAATCCTTGATAAAAGAATTAAAAAGCTAAAAAAGAAAGATATAAGTCTTGTGAAAGTCCTATGGAATCACTGTGGTATTGAAGAAGCCACGTGGGAACTAGAGAAAGAGATGAGAAGGAAATACCCTACTCTTTTCTCTTAATATGTTTTGTAGATGATTTCGGGGACGAAATCCTTGTAAGAGGTGGATAATTTGTAACATCACTGGCCTGGGTTATGAACTAACCCTAGGTGTTTTGCTTAAATATGTGATTAGATGCTTGTCGTTATCTTATGAAATGTAATTAAAGCTTTTGAGGAACTTATATTTCTATTTCAGTCCTTTTTTAATAATGTTGCAACTTTGTTTTGTTAATTTTAGACTATTGTGCAAATTACCTAATTAGAGGGGTTAGCTTGAAAATTGCACATGTTAAGATGTTTCTCGGATGATGAGACATCATAAGAATGAATATGATGTAGTGATATGAATTACACAAGTTTGAGCACCAAGATGTAGCTTGCAGAGCAATCCTTGTGCTTTAAAACCTAGTTTTGGTGTAAAATGTAAATTACCCAAAATCTAGGGTGCAACATGTAAAATATACCCTCTAGAGTATCTCTCATGTTTCTTGGAATCAAGTAGAGCAAATAAAATGAGAGGGGCGCCTCATTTGAATGATCAAGAAGGAAAGATAATCTTGATATTTAAATAACCAAGTTTTAAGCAAAATGACCCTTTTATATATGCAACTTATTGAGGTAATTGGTTTCTTTTCCTTTTAACCTTGGATAAGGGAGAAGTTTTGTGTGTGATTAGGAGGAAGAGACGTGTCCAAGGATTATGAAAGACTTGGTTTATATGTTTAAGAAATAAAATAAATAACAATCTTTTTCTTTGCCTTGAAAATATCCAAAAATATATATAGCATCCTTAGCAACAAAGCAAAGGGAACGTTTCCCTTAGTTTCTTTTCTCATCTTCTTTCTTTGGCCGACTAAGGAGGATCTCATGAGTAGAGGAAGGATGACCAAGTTGGTTTGGTAAGTTTGGACCATCATCTATCCTGAACATGGTGAAAACTCTAATACAAGGTTGGTTTAGTAGTTTTCCTTACACAACTCTTCTTTCTAGCCTTCTTCTCCATCCAAAACTTGAAGAACGGACCTTGGAAAACCTTTGGAGCTTCATCCACCATTAAATATACGAAGCTTGGAGCTATGGATCAGTCCTAGAGGCGGGTTTTATAACTCTAACCCTCAAACTTTGTTAAATGCATCCTCTTCTCCTAGTATAATTGCTTATTCTTCTTCTTTAGACACTTTGGTGTGTTCTTGCTAGCAATTCTGTGAAGAACAACCCCTGTTCTTGAGGTAGAAGATGATGATGTTAATTCCAAAGTTTATCCACAAACTTGCTTTAGCAAACAGTCTTCCACCTCTTGCACAAACGGTTTCCCAAACCATTTGGGAACAAACGGTTTCAAACCGTTTGAATGCAAACGGTTTCAACCAAGAACGCATGGGAGCAAACGGTCCAAGACCGTTTGGATGCGTTGACCAGGTGTTGACCATTTGGAGGTATGTTGTAAATAATGTGGACTAATCACCTACCAAAAATAATCAACTAATTCCAAGTAAATCACCAATTGAAGGCACATCAACCATCTAAACCCTAATCGGGTTAATTGCTCATTTCAATATTTGAATTAGGTTGAAGTTTGGGTTGAGTGGCCCAAACGGTTTCAAAACCATTTGGGGGTCACCCAAATGGTCTCAAGACCGTTTGGTGATCACCCAAGATCATTTTGAGGTCTAGGGTTAAGTAGGGTTGACCAATTGCGGGTCCAATGATAACAAGATGATAAATGATTAAGTGTTGATTTGGTGACTAAACCTAGGGTTCAACCCTTGAGTGAATGACTAGATTTTTGATAAAATAATGGGCAAACGGTCTCAATACCGTTTAGAGGACATCAAAATGATCCCAAGACCGTTTGGGGGTCACCCAAGACCGTTTGGAGGTCTAGGGTTGACTATGGTCAAGTGATTGTAAATCTAAAGGTAACAAGTTGAAGTGTAATTGATTAGAGACCTAATGATCAAATCAATGAGCCAAACCTTAATAGGTTGAGTTAGTTTTTTATGTTGACTTGAGAAAATGGTCTCAAGACCGTTTGGAGGTCATCCAAACGATCCCAAGACCGTTTGGGGTCAGGTCATGACCAAGTTGAATGATGGTTCAATGGTTGCAACTCAATTAGACTCATGTTGATCTAGGTTGAAGAGTAATCGATTCCAAACCCTAATTCAATTGATCCAAGCCCTAATTGATGATTAATTGAGGGTCAATTGAGTGTCAAATCAGTTGAGGGTTGACCTAATTGACTCAATTGATGAATGGCTAATAAGTGCATGATCGATTGATGGTTTCAACATTGGAAACCCTAACTCAATTGAAGTGGTTGAGACACTTTTTGGTCCATGTGGTTTTGAGGTGGTTTGGTCCAAACAGTCTCAAGACTGTTTGGGACCAAACGATCCCAAACCGTTTGATCTCATGCGGTTTTAAGATCGATTTGTCCATGCGGTTTCAAAAGTCAAACTTGGCCAAACGGTCTTCATGACCAAACGGTCTTCACCTCACCTTGGGCAAATGGTCTTGAGTGTGCACTTTACCAAACAGTTTCAAAAGTCAAACTAGAGCAAACGGTCAACAACACCAAATGGTTTCAAGGTCTATCCAAGATCGTTTGGGGGTTGAGTGTGCAAGACCGTTTGAGGTCTAAAAAGGTCAAGAACGTTTGATACCTTAGTGGCCAAGATGGTAGTGTTTTTTTAACCTAAACCTCATAGATACCTAAAGTGATTAAGGGATTAAGTAATTAGTGGGTTAATGCATGTTTTAATCAAGTGGTGATCATTACAAAAGTACCCTTGATGGGATAAGGTGACTAATGTTCTTTGAACAAGTAAACCTTAATGACCACCATAGTAATGACATAACCTATGATGACAATATTGGTTGGACTTAACCCAATCATGGATGATGTAAACATCATCTTATAGAAAGAGGAGAGAGAAGACTCGTTAAATGAATAAGAATCAAGTAATAAACCTTCAATAAGTATGTATGTATCTAATTAGGGTATGATCCTTCATAGTGAGATCATGAAAACCCTAATTATGATGGTTAATGAATCTTAACCTAATTTGAGGGCATTAATGGAAGTAATCCTCATACATGATGATAGTATGATCTTAATTTATTATAAAATGAATAGTCAACCCTAATCTAGGGTAATGTGATGAAATGTGAATAGTAAACCCTAATCTAGGGTAATGTGATGGTATGAATAGTAAACCCTAATTTTGGGTTATGATTTTAAACATGGAACTCTATACTTAAGTAAGAAATGAGTTATCATTATGCCTTTGTAAGTTAAAGGGGTTGAATAACCCTAGTGGAATTGAATAGGGAAACTCTAACCCTAGAAACCAGCCGTGGTAATGTGACACGATCGTGGTGAACTTATGTAGCACGACCGTGCAAGATAGCACGAGCATGGTGTTCTATATTTAATTTGAAAAGAACTTATATTGTGCTAATATAGATACAATGTGCATGTTAACAATTGTGTTAACCATGCAGGTCTTTATAAAGAGGGGAGCATATCCAGGTAAGGGTTATGATGCCATATATATTGAAAGCACCTTATAAGCTTTAAGAATAATGATAAGCTATGTTCCCTAATGAGAGGTAACATATGAGAATGGTAGGTTGTATGAGCTATGAGAAACATCTGCATTGCTACAATCAAGGTCAAGCTGTTAAATGACTTGATGTCAATATGTTACTTTGTAACAAGTGTTTTGATGATCTAAGGGTTTGAACACCCGTATTCTTGAATCACAATGATGAGATGGTTAGGGATTGATATCCCAGTGTTAACAATATGTGACATAAACTTGATATGATTAGTACTCTTTCTTTATAACAATTGTCTTATTAATTTATGGTTGGAAACATGCCTGATGCTAAAAGAATGCCATAATGTACTTAAATAATCAAGTATAATGATATCATGTTGTAGAGCCCTGACCATAGATCCATCATTGTCAGAAGTTAAATGATGGTGAAACAAGTTTTCCTAAGGGAACTCCTGGAGAGCATACTTTTGAGTATGTGGGGGTTATGGACGCGAATATTCTTATGTCCTAATGTGGGAACTGATGCGAGATGTACTTTTAATCTCTCATTCCTTCATTATATGTCTATGTCGGGATGATGTATCACTAATCTCTCGATGATGTTGATAATGCTACATCGATGTGAGATAAACAAGAAATCCCTCGATGGCGAAGAGAGTACAGTATGCCACTATAACTCTAATAGCGAAGTTTCCAGAATACCCTGGAAAGCTATTATGGTAGAGACACAAGATGTCTTGCATGTTGTTCCTCACACTGACTGAGGAGGATGAGGTCATAGGAATCCGACTCTTCTAATGACCTATGTATGGTACCGATTGCGATTTTGTAATGGTCGGTTGGAGTATGAGAGGTGTAACTCATCTCCTCAGGGCATAAATATGTTTGAAAGATGTAATCAGCCGTATAGCATAACTACTTAGGTTAAACCACGGGAAACAATGATTGATGTTACATTATTTATAGTGCACTAGTTGAGTAACTAGTATACATGTTCTTCATATTCCTTATTGATATATGTCTTGTCATTCAATTAAGCTATAATTGAAATGATTGCTTATGAAATATTGTTCTACTTAACTTAGTTAATGTTTTGCCTGTTGTTGTATATTTATAGTTCTACTGCTCAATATTATTTCATTATTGCAATAACAATGCTTCTGGCGAAGAGTTATAGCTCTCGCTGGGACAATTATTCAATTGTCTCACCCCCGTGGGATTTGACTTTTTAGGTAGACACCGAGGACGAAGAAACCCATCAGTGAGTGAGCAGCAGCAGCAACAACAACATCAGGGACAACAGTGATCCTCAGGTGGAGACACTGACTGTCAAGTCTTGTAGATAGTATGTCCTATGTGTCATCTCTGTACTCTCATGTCCTAGGATTTAGTAGATTTTTAATGTAGATCTGAGATTTTTGGCTTAATGCCTCGAGATTTTGTACACTGCTCATGTACAATTGAGTGAACAAATCATTCGTTTGCACACCCCGTGTAACTATCGGTTTGCATATCTCAAGGAAAACCATTGATTTGTACACCCAGTGCAACCATCAGTTTGCATTCCTCAATGAAAACCATTGGTTTGCACACCTAGTGCAACCATCAATTTGCTTTCCTCAATGAAAATCATTGGCTTGCATACCCACTGCAACCATCAGTTTGCATCCTTTAAGGATAACTATTGGTTTGAACACCCAATGCAACCATCAGTTTGCATCCCTCAATGAAATCCATTGGTTTACACACCCATTGCAACCATCGATTTGCATCCCTCAAGGAAAACCATTGATTTTCACATTCGGTGCAACCATCGATTTGCATCCTTCAAGGAAAACCATCAATTTACACACCTAGTGCAACCATGGAGTTGCAACACTCAAGGCAAATCATCAGTTTGCACACCCAGTGCAACTATCGAGTTGCAGCACTCAAGGAAAACCATCGGTTGTTGAACCCAAACAAGCATCAAAAGGTGCAAATACCTTCACTTCCACACAAAATCAACATCAAGGTCGTGTTGACTCAAGGTATAAATCGACTAAACCCTTGTTTTTATGATGACTAAACCATTTCGATTAATTGTATCTAATGTCTCTACTTGAGTGATTTCAGATTAGGCATAGACATACTCCAAATGCCCTAACTTGCGCATATCAACTTGGAGAAAAGACAAGTCAAAGTCAATACAAGTGCACATTTTTGAAATATGATGTAAATCCATTAGAATCATGTTGTAAATCACTTGTAATGATTGTATGACTTGTAATTAAGCTTAGAAAAAATCAGGAGCACTTAAATCAAATGTTTAAGCACTCAAAAGACATTTTCCAGAATTCACACCATGTTGTTCATCGGTCAAGTTGTAAACTCGACCGATCCTGATTGGATCTTGAAAATGACTTTTGATCGGTTGAGTTTACACTTCATAGAACTCGACCGATCCCTCTACTGACCAAAACTGATTTAAGTGAACCGGTCGAGTTACCCCAGGACAAACTCGACCGATGGCCTAAATTGGTCTTGTTTCTTAGTGGGATTGGTCGAGTTACCTTTATAGAAACTCAACCGATTGCACTGTATGAAAAAGTGCAGAAAAGTGTTTCTAGACATTGTGGAGTTGCAACAAATGAAAATATATCCATTGCAAGCCACAAAACGGCCAGTTTTCATTCTTAAGTGTTCCCAAAGGCTAAGAGGCATCCCCCATCTATAAATAGGACCCCTTGGGCTTCATTCCAAGGTTGAGAATTCAATGCAAAACTCTATGTGAGGTTCCTATTCTATAGTTAAGTGCTTCCTACAACCTCCTCTCTCTCTAAGCTTAATCACTTGCTACATTCGTTAGAGTGAGTAGGAAATCTGTAAGAGAGCTAGTCCTGCATGTATATCTTGTGAGGCTCTCACTACCACCACCTCCCTATCTCTTTTCAATCATGAAGATGAAGGTTCTCTCTCTTGGCTAAGACAGGTGAAGAAGAACAAGGGAAGGCATCCCTTGGTGAAGATTAAGGCTGAAGACTTGGATTAAGAGTGGGTAAGCCCTTGGTGAAGGCAGAAGACTCCTTGCTCAAGTAGGTAAGTCCTTAGTGGAAGCTTCTCCGAGTGAAGGTGAAGTCAAAGGCTGAAGATCCAAGAAGAGTGGGTAATCCCTCCAAGGATGAAGACTTATGCAAGAGTAGGTAAGTCCTTAAAAGAAGGTGGAAGACTCCTTGCAAAGTGGGTAAGTCCTTGGTAATGGTAAGGATGAGACTCTTTGTATTGGATAGGTAAGTCCTTTGGTTGGTCATGTATTATATCTCCTATGATGAATATAATGAAGGTGCAAGGTTAAGAAATCCTAGAGGTTGTCCTCTCTAGGTAAGTAGACTGACGCAGTTCTAATTTGAAGTGTGGAACCACTCTAAATAGCTTTTCTATTTGTGTATGTTCAATCTCTCTCTCCCTTTCTATGCATGTTTTAGTTGCACTCAAAATTTCTATGTAGCAACCTTATCTTGTGATATATCTTGAAGGTCTAATGAATTTTGTTTAAGTGCATTCAGCTCTATCCACCCTCCTCTAGAGCATCTAATCACTCATCTATGATCCAACAATTGGTATCAGAGCGGGTCTTCTCCAAGCATACTTCCACAAGTAGGAGAAGATGGGTGACTACCAAGGAGGGAGACACTTGATCAACCTTCTAATCTTTGATGGGAGCAATTTCCTCTATTAGAGAAGAAGACTTTAATTCTACATCCAATGATCAAGTCTTGAGATGTGGCAAATGGTGAACAACTCATACAAGCTATCTAATGCAAACATTGAAGAATGTGATGAAACTACCTTGAAGAAAGCAACCTTAAATGCTAGAGCCATGCACATCCTCTATGCCTCCATGACCCCCACTGAGTTCAACTAGATTTTTTCATGTGAAACAACCTATGAGGTATGGAGAAAGTTATGCATCACTTATGTGGGGACAACTCAAGTGAAGGAAAACAAAGTCTACATGCTCAAAGGGCTGCTTGAGAACTTCAAGATGGGAAAGGAGGAGAAGATAGCCAACACGTACTCAAGGCTCAACACCATTGTGAATGGTCTTTATGCTCTAGGACATCCTATGAGTAGAGGAGAGATCAACTCTAAGATCCTTAGAACTCTCCCCAAGAGATGGGAACCCAATGTGACTTCCATTGAAGAAGTAAGGTCTCTTCAGGATATTCCTGTTGAAGAGCTCATTGGAAATCTACAAGCACATGAAGCCACACTTGAGAAGAGGGAAGAAGTTGAAAGACAAGAGGAGAAAGAGCTAAAGAGAATGAAGAAGGCTGAAATGAAGGCTCAAATTGAAGCTGTTATGGGACAAGCCTCTCCATCCTCTCATGTTGAAGAAGATATCATGTACTCCAAGGGTAGATTCTACAAAGGAAAGAATTCCTCCTCCATCTGGTGCCTCAAGTGTGAAAAGAAGGGTCACTTCAAGACATATTGTCTACAAGGTAAGAAGACCCATCATCACAAGGAAAGAGAAGAGAAGTACATGAAGAAGGAGAAATGGCACTCAAGCTCAAGTGACTTCTCCAACTCAAGCTCAAGTGAAGATTCAAGTGGAGGATCTAGTTCCAGCTCTAGTTTTGAAGGAGAATGCCATTTTACTCTTATGGCTTCTACAAGAAAAGACTCAAATAAGTCTTCTAAAAAGAAAAAGAAAAAGCTTGCTAGAATTGTTGATAATATGCATGTAGAATTAGATGATCTTGAACATGCTAATTCTTACTTGCTTGATGATAAAAATGCTTGTCTTAGACAAGTAGACTCTCTTAAACTTGAAAAATTCTAGTTTGCTTGATAAGATTAGATTTATAGAAGCTCAACCTCTTATGACTAGTTCTAATGAAGAGCATACTTTAATTGTTGATTCTCTCATGCATGATATTGATGTTCTTAAATATAAAAACAAGGACAATGATTTTGTTTTGTAAGGATTAGAATCTAAAAATGGTGTTTATCTTTCTAAGATTGCTTTTCTAGAAACAGAAAATGCCTCATTGCTTGTTGAAAATCAATGTGCTTGAATCTTGTTCTAGTTCTACAAGTAGAGAGAATAATGTTGCTGCTCTTCATATTGATAGAGATTTTTATTTAACTAAAGCTCTTTGCTTAGAAAATGATCTTTTACAAGATAGAGATAATATCAATCATTTTTCTTCTACTATTACTTCTCTTATCCATGATAATAATAGTTTGAGATCTTCTTTGTAAAGATTATTAGTTGGTAAAAGGAATCTTAATGATATCCTACACCAAACTACTAAACAAATTGGTAGACATGGTTTGTGGTATGATAGTAGTCAAAGGAACAACAAAGGTAAAAGACCTCCAATCTTCCATGGAGAATCATCTAGTTCCAAGACTATGGGCACATGCAACTATTGCAATGATATTGGCCATTATTCTACTTGTTGTCCTTTTAGGAAAGCACCCAAGAGCAAAAGGAATTAAGTTTCTAAGCTAACCCCTCTGGACCCAAATACATGATTGGGGACCATTTCATCTTTCTTCTTGTAGGTACTTGCAAATGGATTGAATTGAGCTATTGAATTGCAAATTGATTTGTCAATACACATGAAAGAAGAAAGGTGAGATGTGTAGAGGGTGACAACAAATGGAAAAAGGAACGGTAAGAACAAAGGTAAATGTTTTCTTGCATATAACCATTTCTAACTTGTTTTTGTCAAGTTAGTGTGTACTATGCATGTGATTTTTGATTAGGGGATGCTTTTACATCACTTATTCCATAAATTTTAGTTATTTCCTTGGTTTATACTTTCTTGTTGATTTTGATCTTGAAATTTATCTTGTACTAATTGATAATTTCTGGATATGGCTTATATCTTTAGCATGCCTCTAAATATGTTTTTATGAAATATATGTGCTTTTTGACAGTAGCTCAGTCGGCCGAGTTTGTCATGTTTGAAACTCGACCGATAGACACCAATGTGTGTTGCCAAAAACTGTCATCGATCGAGTTGTCAATACACAGAACTCGACCGAAAACACTGTGCACAGAATACACAGTTGGCTTATTGAATGAGAATTTCCCTCTCAACTAGATTTTCTCAACCGATAGACTTATTCTTTGGCACTCCCATTTGGTACCTTTATATATGCATATTTCCATGCTCTAAATTGCCTATCTTGCATACAACTCTATCTTGCTAATTGCTCTAACTTGGTATATCTATATCTTGCAACTACTTGCCTTGAGTTGTTTTGCAGGTTTTGACAGTGATCTCTTTGGATCTCTTGGTTGTGTCTAAAATTGCTTCCATTGTACTCTAACTTACTACATCTATCTAGGTGTATATCTTGTGTTGATACAACCTTGAGGTTCTTAGTGGTAATCATCTTTTGGAAATGAAGCATATTTGTATGTGAGTCATATCCTTTCATGCTTCTAAACTTGCTTATCTCTTTATTTGGATTTATCTCTACATATACTCATAGCTTAATCTATCTTGTGTATCTTTTGGTATCTCTTGCTATGATCTAGATCCTACTAGTAGTCTTAACTTGTGATAACATCTACTAGTAGTTCATATACATGTAGTTCTAACCTTGTTTATATTTGGTATCTTTGCTCATCTAGTGGTATTCTACTATATGCTTTGCTTGTATCTTGTCTCATACATGCTCAAACTTGTTCCTTGAATTGCATATCTACTATTTTGATTTGATTGCATAACATTGTGATGTAGGGCACCTAGAGCTGCATTGTATGTAGAAATTGAAGTATTTTTGAATTTTATGCAGATTTTGCTCCAGTTTCAGTTTTTGGTGTAAGAGTAGTGTTTTTTTATGCAGAAACAACCTTCTAAGCAAGAATCATTGTTCTACCATGAGCCCTAACACTTTTTGGGAAAATTTCATCATCTTGAGAGTCAAACCTGCGATTTATTATTTTTCTGCAACACTTTATCTTGCTTTTTGGGTTGTTCAAGTGCATGTTTTAATTTGCTTTTATTCTATGCTTGGACAAGCCCCTATCTGTGCTCTTATACTCTCATTATATAATTTGTGTTATATCCTTTCTTTTAACAAGTGATGTTTCTTATTTCTTCATACCCCCACTTTTTGAAATGATAAAGGGGGGGAAAAGTATGTCTTCTTTTGACAAAACAGGGAGAAGGCATGTCTTGCATGAAGAGGAGAAGCATGTCCATGTAAAAGGGAGAAGGTAAATGGGAGAAGACATATATGTGTAGAAACACATATGAGTAGAAGACATAATATTCTATAAATGTTATGAAAGCTAACCATGCATGAGAAATAACATCAATTGAGGGGGAGTATGAAAACTCCACGAGCATCAATTGAGGGGAAGCATATGAACTCATTTCTATTGAAACCCCTAGGTTTCTCCAAGGTATGACTTTACTTAAATGCTTTCAATACATTTATGGAATGGTTTGTCATCTTAAAAAAGAAGGAGAATGTTGACTCGAGGTCTAAATTGACTAAACCCTTGTTTTGATGATGACTAAACCATTTCAATTAATTATGTCTAATGTCTCTACTTGAGTGATTTCAGATTAGGTATAGACACACTCCAAATGCCCTAACTTGTGCATATCAACTTGGAGAAAAGACAAGTCAAAGTCAATACAAGTGCATGTTTTTTGAAATATGATGTAAATCCATTAGAATCATGTTGTAAATCATTTGTAATCATTGTATGACTTGTAATTAATCTTGGAAAAAATCAGGAGCACTTAGATCGAATGTTTAAGTACTCAAAAGCCATTTTCCAAGATTCACATTAGGATGTTCATCGGTCGAGTTGTAAACTCGACCGATCCTGATTGGATCTTGAAAATGACTTTTAATTGATCGAGTTTACACTTCACAAAACTCGACCGATCCCTCTACTGACCAAAACTAATTTAAGTGAATCAGTTGAGTTACCTCAGGACAAACTCGACAGATGGCCTAAATTGGTCTTGTTTCTTAGTGGGATCGGTCGAGTTACCTTTATAAAAGCTCGACCGATTGCATTGTACATAAACGTGCATATAAGGGTTTCTAGCCATTGTGGAGTTGCAACAAGTGAAAATATATCCGTTGTAAGTCACAAAATGACTAGTTATCATTCTTAAGTGTTCCCAAAGGCTAAGAGGCATCCCCAATTATAAATAGGACCCCTTGGGCTTCATTTCAAGGTTGAGCATTTAATGCAAAACTCTATGTGATGTTCCTATTCTATAGTTGAGTGCTTCCTACAACATCCTCTCACTCTCTAAGCTTAATCACTTGCTACATTCATTAGAGTGAGTAGGAAATCTATAAGAGAGCTAGTCCTACATGTATATCTTGTGAGGCTCTCACTTCCACCACCTCCCTTTCTCTTTTCAACCATGAAGATGAAGGTTCTCTCTCTTGGCTAAGAGAGGTGAAGAAGAACAAGGGAAGGCATCCCTTGGTGAAGATCAAGGTTGAAGACTTGGATCAAGAGTGGGTAAGCCCTTGGTGAAGGCAGAAGACTCCTTGCTCAAGTGGGTAAGTCCTTTGTGGAAGATTCTCTGAGTGAAGGTGAAGTAAAAGGCTGAAGATCCAAGAAGAGTGGGTAATCCCTGCAAGGCTAAAGACTTATGCAAGAGTAGGTAAGTCCTTGGAAGAAGACAGAAGACTCTTTGCAAAGTGGGTAAGTCCTTGGTAAGGGTGAGACTCTTTGTATTGGATATGTAAGTCCTTTGGTTGGTCATGTATTGTATCTCCTATGATGAATATAATGAAGGTGCAAGGTTAAGAAATCCTAGAGGTTGACCTCTCTAGCTAAATAGACTGACTCACTTCTAATTTGAAGTGTGGAACCACTCTAAATAGCTTGTCTACTTGTGTATGTTCAATCTCTCTCTCCCTTTCTATGCATGTTTTAGTTGCACTCAAACTTCCTATTTAGAAACCTTATCTTCTGATATATCTTGAAGGTCTAATGAATTTTGTTTAAGTGCATTCAACTCTATTCACCCCTCTCTAGAGCATCTAATCACCCATCTAGTATCCAACAATTAGTATCAGAGCGGGTCTTCTCCAAGCATACTTCCACAAGTAGGAGAAGATGGGTGACTACCAAGGAGGGAGATACTTGATCAACCTTCCAATATTTGATGGGAGCAATTTCCTCTATTGGAGAAGAAGGCTTCAATTCTACATCCAAGGATTAAGTTTTGAGATGTAGAAAATAGTGAACAACTCATTCAAGCTACCTAAGGCAAAGATTAAAGAATGGGATGGAGTTACCTTGAAGAAAATAACCTTGAATGCTAGAGCCATGCACATCCTCTATGCCTCCATGACCCCCACCGAGTTCAACCGGATTTCTTCATGTGAAACTGTCTATGATGTATGGAGAAAGCTATGCATCACCTATGAGGGGACAACTCAAGTGAAGGAAAGCAAAGTCTACATGCTCAAAGGGCTGCTTGAGAACTTCAAGATGGGAAAAGAGGAGAAGATGGCCAACATGTACTCAAGGCTCAATACCATTGTGAATGGTCTTTCTATTCTAGGACATCCTATGAGTAGAGGAGAGATCAAATCTAAGATCCTTAAAACTCTCCCCAAGAGATGGGAACCCAAGGTGACTTCCATTGAAAAAGTAATGTCTCTTAAGGATATTCCTGTTGAAGAGTTCATTGAAAATCTACAAGCACATGAAGCCACACTTGAGAAGAGGGAAGAAGTTGAAAGATAAGAGGAGAAAGAGCTAAAGAGAATGAAGAAGGCTGAAATGAAGGCTCAAATTGAAGCTATTATGGGACAAGCCTCTCCATCCTCTAATGTTGAAAAAGATGTCATGTACTCCAAGGGTAGATTCTACAAAGGCAAGAATTCCTCAATTTGGTGCCTAAAGTGTGAAAAGAAGGGTCACTTCAAGACAGATTGTTTACAAGGTAATAAGATCCATCATCACAAGGAAAGAAAATAGAAGTACATGAAGAAGGAGAAATGATACTCAAGCTCAAGTGACTTCTCCAATTCAAGCTCAAGTGAAGATTCAAGTGGAGGATCAAGCTCAAGCTCTAGTGTTGAACGAGAATGCCATTTTGCTCTTATGTCTTATATAAGAATAGACTCAAATGAGGTAAATCTAAACTCTTTAGATAAAGAACTTTCAATTGCTATCATCAATTCTACACGTGCCTCCCTTAAGTCTTCTAAAAAGAAAAAGAAAAAGCTAGCTAGAATTGTTAATAATATGCAAGTAGAATTAGATGATCTTGAACATGCTCATTCTTTCTTGCTTGATGATAAAAATACTTGTCTTAGCCAAGTAGACTCTCTTAAATTTGAAAATTCTAGTTTGCTTGATAAGATTAGATTTCTAGAAGCCCAACCTCTTATGACTAGTTCTAATGAAGAGCACACTTTAATTGTTGATTCTCTTATACATGATATTGATGTTCTTAAATATGAAAACATGGACAATGATTTTGTTTTGCAAGGACCAGAATCTAAAAATGGTGTTTATCTTTCTAAAATTGTTTTGCTTGAAACAGAAAATGCCTCCTTGCTTGCTAAAAATCAATATGCTTGAATCTTGTTCTAGTTCTACAAGTAGAGAGAATAATGTTGCTGCTCTTCATATTGATAGAGATTCTTATTTAACTAAAGCTATTTTCTTAGAAAATGATCTTTTGCAAGCTAGAGATAATATCAATCATTTGTCTTCTACTATTACTTCTCTTATCCATGATAATGATAGTTTGAGATCTTCTTTGTAAAGATTCTTAGTGGGTAAAAGGATCTTAATGATATCCTACACCATACTACTAAAAAAATTGGTAGACATGGTTTGGGGTATGATAGTAGTCAAAGGAACAACAAAGTTAAATGACCTCCAATCTTCCATGGAGAATCTTCTAGTACCAAGACTATGGGCACATGTAACTATTGTAATGATATTGACCATTATTCTACTTGTTTTCCTTTTAGGAAAGCACCCAAGAGCAATAGGACTTGGGTTGCTAAGCTAACCCCTCTAGACCCAAAAACATGATTGGGGACCATTTCATCTTTCTTCTTGTAGGTACTTGCAAATGGATTGACTTGAGATATTGAATTGCAAATTGACTTATCAATCCGCATGAAAGAAGAAAGGTGAGATGTGTAGAGGGTGACAACAAATGGAAAAAGGAATGGTAAGAACAAAGGTAAATGTTTTCTTACTTATAAAACTACTACAGAATAGGCCTTTACCGTCGGTTAATTAAGGGCTTTAGTGTTAGTTTTCAAGTGACACCCAAGTGGGCGGCGCTAAAGGTGGACTGGAACCGATGTCAAAAACCTTCCCCCACTGAAAACGCACCAGCAAAGGGACTATAGGCGTCAGGTTTTTAAGAACACCGACACTATAGAATTGTTACAGACGTCGGTTATTAAAAGAACTGACGTCACAACGCTTCCCGCCACCGAAAATGCACCAGCAAAGGGCCTATAGGCGTCGGTTTTGTAAGATAACCGACGCCATCTCCCCTGCCACCACGGTCGTGCTTCCCAGTATGACCATGTTTCCTGGCCATATCAGCTGAACTGACGTCGATTTTGTGCTAATAACCGACGTCATATCCCCTTCCTGCCACCATGGCTGTGCTTCCCAGCACGGTCGTGGTTCCTGGCCACATAGACGTCGGTTTTTTATCAAAAACCACCGCCGTATGTCTTTGGTGTCAGTTTTGATCAAATAACCAACGCCTATGTTAAGATTTTTTTTAATCAGTTTGCAGGCATGTTGTATGGCTGGTCAGCAAGATGAGAACCTACAGTTCAGTTTTGAACTGTAGGTTTACGACATCTATTGATATCAGCCAACAACAGGCCACAAACATGCAAAATTAATAAGATGGACAATATTATATATATGTGATTCACACACATGTATAAGCACATTTAATTCATATTATTTTTTCATCACACACATGTATAAACCAGTAGCAACCTGCAGTTCAATTCATTTCATCTCTTTTCACATTCAGACACATGTAGAAACATTTATGTATTGACCATCTTCACACACATATGACGATTCATAAAAATTCATTCACATTCACACGAAAATAATTATGAGAACAAAGTTATTCTTTATTCATCATTGTCATCATTGTGAATAAAATTAAATCTAAAAATTCCCACTCTTTGTAGGTCTTTTGCTCATTCTTCTCTTACAACATCTAATTCATCTCTCGTATAGGGAGCATGTACATCGAAACACTTTTCACCTGTGCTGAAGTTAGAAGTTTTAAAGACCTGCAAAGAGAGTGATGCATATATATAATTAATAATATATAATAAGATTGATATATTTCATATTATCTAATGAGATTATGTATAATACCTGTTGTATCTTATCGATTTTCATTACGACATATTTGATGATTAGGTCTATAAATAGCATCACATAGTAGGCACATGCCCAACCATTGTCTTGTGTAGTACACTATAAATTGAAATATACAAAATATTCAAAAATACAAATAAGCATAGTTCACATAAATTATATATACATTGGAGTCAAGAAATTACTTTCACATTCTCCCAAATTAGTGACAGATCCTTTTTCTTGGGGACCTTTCCTCCAGCTTTTTTATACTCTTGTAAAGCCCTACATATGTTAATGTAACCCATTAAATTACATAATTAAATAGTAATATAGTAACAGATGTTAACAGATATAAAAATACGAAATATTTCTCACAAGAATAATGACCTTTTAATTGCATGTCCATATAATTTCAACTCATTCCCCGCAAGATCTAGATAATAGACAGTGAACGTCTTGGGGTCAATAACTAGTAACTCTCAATGCCTACCACTACAGATAAGAAAGTTAAAAATTAATAACTTAAAATCCGCAATAAAAATGTAATTTTCTTAAGTCCAAATTATAAGCAATGTAAACTTACTCGACATTGAATGAAGCTATTATCACCGTCTTCTTATTTTTACCAAAATATTCAAAAGCATCACAGTAGTATGAAGTAATTGAAGAAGGGTATGTATCTACAAGACTAATCAAAGATGGAACCACAAATCCCACATGGGAAAACCCAAAATCTCTACATATCTTGTGTAAGCGGTTGCAAAACATGTATTACATATACATTAATATATAAGAAACCAGATCACCGCATATAAAATAAGGTATATGGATGTATAAACAAGATCTCACCATATTCACAGCTCTATCATAGATGTGTTCAGCCATTGATAACTAAACAACTCCAAAATATCTTGTATAAATATCTTGTTTTCGTATGATTGACCTGCATTAATACCTATGCATTAATACATACGTGTGCAGAACTTGTATTACGTATGCATTAATACGTATGCTAAACTTGTATAAATAGATTATTATTGTATGATTTACCTGCAACATCCTCCAGAATAGTAACAATTATAGGGCAATTTGTATCATGTTCTCCGATCCATACTGCCACACCCCTACAATTAGGACCTATCGGGGCATGTAGGTCCCTTGGAAGCCAACTTGGTAGTCGAGGAGGTGGAGGCCAAGATGTAGCGGGTCTCGTCTTTTTGACCTGTATATATAATTTCAGATCAATTGACTCATATATACACACTAACAAATTAAAGTAATGGAAATTTATTATACAATATTAATATAGAGGACATCCTCTTTGGGCCACATTATCACTCTGCCTACTGCCTCATTAAGTGTTTCATCATCTGGGTGTGCATGAGACAATGCAAGATCCATCCAGTCGGAGAATACATGTATCGGGCTCACACGTACCACACCATCTGGTACCGGATACCCATGAAACATGCACCCTTTAAGGGGTGGGTAAGCCGACGCCTCTACAACGATATATTCTTGACTTTTTAGTCGGCATGGCTTCAACCCCTACAAATTTACGTAAAGAATATTATATGCATATATACATAAACATATCATCTTGAACAGACTAACTATTATGTCATAAAAATACTTACAGAGGACATGCTAGGTGGTGGGTCTACATGATTACTCCCAACCACTTCTACAGTAGGAGAAGAGCGGCCCGCTACATGTACTGTCTGAGTGGCAGGCTGAGACACCTGCCACTTTGCCATTGCTTCTTGGATTCTCTTCTCAATTAACGAATCTACCTATACATGGATAAAAGAAACGCTATCTTCTGATTATTGAATTCCCTTTTGTAATAACATTCTAAAATAAGAATAGGTTATCTCAGCTTGTGAAAGTCCCACTTTTGGGACAGGTTTGCGCTGGGATGGCCCAAAGAACACTTTGATGCCCACACCAGTGCCTGCACCTCGAACACATCCAGGATGTATATGTTTTTCTTTGGGTAACAAATGCCTCCCAGTCTTTGGGGTCCAGGTAGTTCCATTGCTTTGTGGCTTCTTTCTGCCTAAATTTATTTTTTAAAGAGAATACAATTTTTTTATTAGTGTAGAGTTAGTGAAATAGTGATCAATGTCTAGAATTGGAAATCAATCAAGAACCTCTTATCATCATCACATATGTAATCTCAGGTGAGATTGGTCCTATAGTTCCTTAGGACCCTCCCACAGCGTTGCATCACACATTTACGATGCAAATTTTCATCTAGATCAAATATGCTCTACAAATTAAATAGAATTGCTATTAACTAGTATCTTAAAAATTAGTAATCTACACAAATAGAATTACAAATATTAATAACTCACACATAGTTCCTTCCATATGTGGTCTTTCTTCCCCTTAGGAACTTTATGCCAGGATTCTAGGATAGGACTGCAATGGCTGTGAGTAAGAACCCCAAGATATGAAACAAATGAGTTGTAGTTCACTCCATATGGATTTCCTGCACGATCGAAATCCACAGCCAATTTGGGTCCATTGCCCCTTTGCTGTATTAACTTGTTCATCATTGTGATGCCCCTCACTTTCTCAATTTTCTTTTGTTGCTCATCAAGTGATGTAATTTCTTCAGGGGGTACATCGGCAACCTAAAATTTGATTAAAAAACACACTTACATGACATAATTATAAATGAACATATAGATAGAAACCTCAGGGATATATTCTTAAAACTTACATGGTCAGGTGGCGCAAGCACGTCCTCACCCTCACGGTGATCATCAGCACGGTCATCATGGGAATGCTCAGCCATCTGAAAGTTCACATTCAAATTATAAATTTCACATTGTAAAGTAACACTAATTGTAAAGTTCACATTATAAAATACACATTTACATTGTAAAGTTCACATTCACGTTGTAAAGTTCACATTCACATTGTAAAGTAATTCACATTGTAAAGTTCACATTCACATGGTAAAGTAATTCACATTGTAAAGTCCACATTCACATTGTAAAGTTCACATTCAGAAAAATAAAACATATAAAAAATATAAACATTCATGCCTCTAATATTGTGATATTTTATCAATTAACAACCCTTCATTGTGATCCCCGTGAACATACAAGTCATTGTGATCCCCAACAGTGATCGACTTGATCAGGCGGCGACGATGAGCAGGGGGCGCAGCAGCTTCGGGCGGGGATCACGGCGATGAAATAGAGAGAAATGGGGCATAGTCTCTTTCTCAATCGATCGCATGGGGGCTATTAAGTTAACAAAGGAGTCGGTTATTTAAAAAACTGACACCTATAACACATCAGCATCGGTTATCAGAAGAAAAAAAACCGACGTCCATTGGATAATCTTAACCCTAAAAATTTTTGCGAGGACAACACGTGAAACCTTATCAGCGTCGGTTTTTCCACAAAAATCGACGACCTTTGGAGGTAATTTTTTTCATCATTAGGCGTCGATTATTAGGTCAAAAACCCAATGACGTATGTGAAACTTTGGGGGTAATTTTTTTTTCGCTCGAAAAATTGGATTTGGCGGGCTATTTTAGGTGTCGGTTCATTATAGGGAGCTGACACTAAATAAAAAATGATACCCGTGTCTGGTCGGTCTTTAAATATAGATGTCGGACTCTGTAATTAGCCAACGTTGTAAGGTTTAGGCATCAGTTTTTGGTAATAACTGACACCTCTAAATATGACGTTATAAGCTATTTCTGTAGTAGTGTAACCATTTCTAACTTGTTTTTGTCAAGTTAGTGTGCACTATACATGTGGTTATTGAGTCAAAAGTGGCATTTTGGGATTCTTTTCACACTCTTGCTAAAAACTTATTTCTAATGCTTTCATAGTGCATTACTAACTTGCTTACACATGTTTGGATATGGCTTATATCTTTAGCATGCCCCTAAATATGTTTTTATGAAATATATGTGCTTTTTGACAGCAACTTTATTGGTCGAGTTTGTCCTGTTTGAAACTCAACTGATAGGAACCAATGGGTGTTGCCAACATCTATCATCGGTCGAGTTGTCAATACACAGAACTCGACCGAAAACACTGTGCATAGAATACATAGTTGGCTTATTGAATGATAGTTTCCCTCTCAACTAGATTTTCTCAACCGATAGCCTTATTCTTTGGCACTCTCATTTGGTACCTTTATATATGCATATTTCCATGCTCTAAATTGCCTATCTTGCATACAACTCTATCTTGCTAACGGTCTAACTTGGTATATCTATATCTTGCAACTACTTGCCTTGAGTTGTTTTATAGGTTTTGATGATGATCTCTTTGGATCTCTTGGTTGTGTCTAAAATTACTTCCATTGTACTCTAACTTGCTACATCTATCTAGGTGTATATCTTGTGTTGATACAACCTTGAGGTTTTTAGTGGTAATCTTCTTTTGGAAATAATGCATATTTGTATGTGAGTTATATCTTTTCATGCTTCTAAAATTGCTTATCTCTTTGTTTGGATATATCTCTACATCTACTCATAGCTTGATCTATCTTGTGTATCTTTTGATAACTCTTGCTATGATCTAGATCCTACTAGTAGTGTTAACTTGTGATAACATCTACTAGTAGTTCATATACATGTAGTTCTAGCCTTGTTTATAATTGATATCTTTGCTCATCTAGTGGTATTCTACTATATGATTTGCTTGTATATTGTCTCATACATACTCAAACTTGTTCCTTGAATTGCATATCTATTATCTTGAGTTGATTGCATAACATTGTGATGCAGGGCACATAGAGCTACATTGTATGTAGAAATTGGAGTATTTTTGAATTTTATGCATATTTTGCTCCAGTTTCAGTTTTGCTGCAAGAGTAGTGTTTTTTATGCAGAAACGACCTTCTAAGCAAGACTCATTGTTCTACCATGAGCCCTAACACTTTTTGGGCAAATTTCATCATCTTGAGAGTCAAAATAGTGATTTATTATTTTTCTGTAACACTTTATCTTGCTTTTTAGGTTGTTCAAGTGCATGCTTTAACTTGCTTTTATTCTATGCTTGGACAAGCCCCTATCTGTGCTCTTCTACTCTCATTATATAACTTTTTGTTATCTCCTTTCTTTTAACAAGTGGTGTTTCTTATTTCTTCATACCCCCACTTTTTGAAATGACAAAGGGAGAGAAAAGCATGTCTTCTTTTGACAAAATAGGGAGAAGGCATGTCTTGCATGAAGAGGAGAAGCATGTCCATGTAAAGGGGAGAAGGTAAATGGGAGAAGGCATATATGTGTAGAAACACATATGAGTAGAAGACATAGTATTCTATAAATGTTATGAGAGCTGACCATGCAGGAGAAATAACATCAATTGAGGGGGAGTATGAGAACTCCACGAGCATCAATTGACGGGGAGCATATGAACTCAACTCTATTGAAACCCCTAGGTTTCTCCAAGGTATGACTTTACTTAAATGCTTTCAATACATTTATGGAATGGTTTGTCATCTTCAAAAAAGGGGAGAATGTTGACTCGAGGTCTAAATTGACTAAACCCTTATTTTTATGATGACTAAACCATTCTAATTAATTGTGTCTAATGTCTCTACTTGAGTGATTTCAGATTAGGTATAGACACACTCCAAATGCCCCAATGTGCACATATCAACTTGGAGAAAAGATAAGTCAAAGTCAATACAAGTGCACATTTTTTGAAATATGATGTAAATCCATTAGAATCATGTTGTAAATCATTTGTAATGATAGTTTGACTTGTAATTAAGCTTGGAAAAAATCAGGAGCACTTAGATTGAATGTTTAAGCACTCAAAAGCCATTTTCCAAAATTCACATCAGGCTGTTCATCGGTAGAGTTGTAAACTCGACCGATCCTGATTGGATCTTGAAAATGACTTTTGATCGGTCGAGTTTACACTTCACAGAACTCGACCAATCCCTCTACTGACCAAAACTGATTTTAGTGAATTGCTCGAGTTACCCCAGGACAAACTCGACCGATGGCCTAAATTGGTCTTGTCTCTTAGTGAGATCGGTCGAGTTACCTTTATAGAAACTCGACTGATTTCACTGTACGGAAAAGTGTAGAAAAGTATTTCTAGCCATTGTGGAGTTGTAACAAGTGAAAATATATCCATTGTAAGCCACAAAATGACTAGTTTTCATTCTTAAGTGTTCCTAAAGGCTAATAGGCATCCCCAACTATAAATAGGACCCCTTCGGCTTCATTCCAAGGTTGATCATTCAATGCAAAACTCTATGTGAGGTTCCTATTCTATAGTTGAGTGCTTCCTACAACCTGCTCTCTCTCTAAGCTTAATCACTTACTACATTCGTTAGAGTGAGTAGGAAATCTATAAGAGATCTAGTCCTACATGTATATCTTGTGAGACTCTCACTTCCACCACCTCCCTATCTCTTTTCAACCATGAAAATGAAGGTTCTCTCTCTTGGCTAAAATAGGTGAAGAAGAATAAGGGAAGGCGTCCCTTGGTGAAAATCAAGGTTGACGACTTGGATCAAGATTGGGTAAGCCCTTGGTGAAGGCAGAAGACTCCTTGCTCAAGTGGGTAAGTCCTTGGTGGAAGCTTCTCTAAGTGAAGGTGAAGTCAAAGGCTGAAGATCTAAGAAGAGTGGGTAATCCCTTCAAGGCTGAAGACTTGTGCAAGAGTAGGTAAGTCCTTAGAAGAAGGCAGAAGACTCCTTGCAAAGTGGATAAGTTCTTGGTAAGGTTGAAGACTCTTTGTATTAGATATGTAAGTCCTTTGGTTGGTCATGTATTGCATCTTCTATGATGAATATAATGAAGGTGAAAGGTTAAGAAATCCTAGAGGTTGACCTCTCTAGGTAAGTGGACTGACTCACTTCTAATTTGAAGTGTAGAACCACTCTAAATAGTTTGTCTACTTGTGTATGTTCAATCTCTCTCTCCCTTGCTATGCATGTTTTAGTTGCACTCAAACTTCCTATTTAGCAACCTTATCTTGTGATATATCTTGAAGGTCTAATGAATTTTGTTTAAGTGCATTCAACTATATTCACCTCCTTCTAGAGCATCTAATCACCCATCTAGGATCGAACAGGTCGATGCCTTTATGCAATAAGGTTACAAAACATTTAAATAAGACAAACTATATCAGATTATGAAGAAAACTATGAAGCAAAATATACATGTGTTAAAATTACACTTAGATCCCTAGAAAAGGAAAATTGCATAAAGGTTCTCACATATCATAAATTTGAAAAACTTAAGCAAATGAAGTCTGATTTGGACCAAATTAGAAACATAGCTTTATTTAAAGATGTCAAAACATAAACTAATATTTAATTAAGTAACTAAATATCCAAATTAAATCAAACAAGTATGTTTAACCACTACACAAGGTCAGGGGTCTTACATGGCCATATAGATAAAAAAGATTATAGTTTTCTCATATGTTCTTAATGTGATTAACATAATCAACAATGAAGATAGAGGACACAACCCAATCATAGTGTGTCTACTCTAAAACCTAAATATGACAAATTGATTTCTTTTTTGTTGTGTTCTTTTGTACCTTTGTACCGTGGTCTAGTAGTTTCCTCTTAGAGTCTCTGTTACATTATTTTGAGTTGTTTTCTAATGTAGAGCTACTTTGAGATGATTCTATGCATCACTCCTAACATCTTGAGATTTTACTTCTCTTTGTATGGTTACCTCCATGCTACTTTCAAATCTATGTCTCCTCTGATGTGTGATGTAAGCATAACCATAATGAGAGATTCACATCCCTATTGAATTGTTGGATCCTAATTTTGGTTTTACTATTAAATTGCCTTATGAGGATATGATATTGGGAGTGCCTTACTGGTTATTAATTGATGTTGAGTAATCCAGGTTGCCTCCTTGGGATCTAGTTTCTATTGTATATTTAGTAACTTGACGGGTTCAACAAGTTCAACTACTGTTTTGGGCCCCATCTCATCTGCTCATAACTTGCTGGTTATTGGTTGATAATGTTCCTTTGAAGTTTTGCCTATGCTGCAATCGATTGAAAAATCCATGTCGCGTGCTAATTCAATTTGCAATCTTGTCTCTATAAACCTTCTATGTGGTCATTTTTATATTGCTTCATTTTGAAACCTTCTCTATACATAGATGCATGCTCATAGGATTTTGAAAAGTGATGACTATAGAGATCTATCTACATGAAAAGTTAATACCTTTCTCTTTACTTACAAACTTGACTTTGAGCCTACTAATACATCTATTATCAAGATACCCTCTTGGTTTCTTCAGAGCATATGCCATCTTGACTATGTTATTCTCTTTCTTTACTGAGAGTTTGTTCTCCTAAGCTATATAGATACATCTTTGTAAATACATTATAGAAAATACAAAATAAAAGAGAGTGTGAGTTTTCAAAAGGATACTTTGTTCATCAATGGATCTATATGTTCCAAGCTAATATCATTCGATAGATTACTGTTTATCCTATCCTAAGTTTATGTTACATGAGCAACTTGTCTATCACCTAACTGAGAGTTATGTCACCTAAATGTGAGAGTTATGACCCTCTAATTTCAAATTTGCAACATGAATTAAGGTGATTATTTTTGCTTGATAGGTTATATTTAGGTATGGGCGAAGACTATCTTATATGAGATTTTCTTGACAGACATCCAGTCACAAATGTGTAGCTTTCTTGTTGTGAGATGAACTTTTGGATACATAAAAAATGCAACTAAAATAGCATCTACCGGTTTAAATAGAGAGGTGGTTTGATGGGAGCAAACAATACAACTTTAGCGGTGCATGCTCTTTTAGCCGCAGCAGAAGAGATATGATAACAACTTAGTAGAAGCAATGTCCGTCAGGTCACAACCATAGAGGCTAGGGCAACAAATCAGCATTACCTAGACAGATCATACCATTCTAATAAATAACATCCGTACACTTGAATACTTGATCAACAATATAACTAAAGCCCGTTAAGAAGACTGTGTTTGCTAATGACTTACCCAGCCTTATTTAAAACGGAATGTACACAGACACCAAAGAAAAAGACGATATAGAATTGAATAATATAACCAATAGCTTTTGCCAATGGGAGACGTTCCTTTGCACGCATCTGAAAAAGTCCGGAAACGACGTCGTGGAGGCAAAACCCGGGCCAAAGTACTTGAAAACGGAACTGTTCTAAACGACTAACGTGTATAAAAATTGCTACCGCTGCACCTCTATCAACAAATCAGAGTGGCGCAGCGGAAGCGTGGTGGGCCCATAACCCACAGGTCCCAGGATCGAAACCTGGCTCTGATACGCAGAGTGGCTTCCTGTTGTTTATTTTGTTCTGGGTCTTACATTGTTTTACACAGGGTTTCCAGTTGCTGATCCTCCGCCCAACAGTTTCTAGAGAAATCATGGTGTACTCCCTTCGTTAAACATGTCCCGCGACCATTAAGTTCATACAATTAATACTACAACAAAGCCTTTTGATTTTACCCAGCGCTTCTCCAAGAGTAGGCATGTTGTCACCAATGAGTGGATTATGCATCAGATAGCATACCAAATAGACTAGAAGCACTCTCCGTCTGTTAGTAGAATGAATGTTTGGGGTTTACAAACAGAGTGCCTTCTCGTTTTTCAAATCATTCATATATGGGGAATTCTAATCTGATTAAGGTGTCTATGGAACTTAATTAGAGTCCAACCACTTTCCATTTCTGTTTGTCTTATACCCGTGATACAGTTTTGAGGTAATATGCATTTGCTGGTATGTACAAGATGGTGTATGGATATACCAAAAGTTGCCACAGAAGTGGATATTCGACTTAGATGTTATATTTTTAAAAAAGGTTGTGACAGCCGATCAAGTTGTTACGAGAGTGACATTATAAGAGATAGGAGAGGTTTCTCGTTTCATTATCATCGTGGGGACGACGTATATGATCATGAAAAGGCTGCCTTAATCAGAATCGGTGATAAAATAAATCAAGTCCATTTATAATGAATTGCCTAACAGAAAATCTCCCCAATATCCCTACGCCTAGACTTCTGGGCAGCGCTGTCAACCAGGAGGCGCTCATGACATGGGGGTTCTCCTCAGGCAGGCCATCCATTGGTTGACTAGCCCTTTTCACTCTGCAGATATGCCTGAGATCCTCAACGAGTGCTCCCTCCAGCATGTCTAGGTGCGTAATAGCTGTCAGTGACAACCACATGAAACGCTGTGTCACTCTGAGGTCAAGGAGATGCTAAGGTAGGCAGCCACCCCGTCCCCAACATTGGCCTAACAAGTGCTAGCCTCAAACTCAAAAAATCACCTCTCCTCAACCAGCGTCAGCAGTTAGCCCGTCATTGTAAGACGTGGATACTCTACCAAAGCCTTAACCTTCTTGATTGGCCGAACATTCATAAGGACGTCTGGCTCCCACGCTACAACATTATTGTTGGTGAATGCAGCAGGATTCAAACTCACATATCCTACAAGCGTCGTCCTGTTCAACCCTGCGTGACATGCTCGCAAGCTCACCAATGATGTCAATCTCGGTATAGAAAGGTTGCTGCATCTTAAGCGACACTCTAAAACTTGAAGGATCTGGCTTTACCTCACCTGATCTGACTATTATTTGGAAAATGCCCGGGCACTACTTTCAGAGCAAGACTTTGCGATGTAACTAGTGATCGTTGCGTTCCATATATATGTTATTGGATTCCTACTGTCATCAGGCACAATGTGTTTACTGTTGGTCTGCTGCACTTTCCTAGTACCCATATTCCCCAGTGATCCCATTCCCGAGCTGGCCAGGTTGACACCTTCCTTTGAGATCCCGAAGTCCCAATCCCATAAGACAGACCTGAGACCTGAGACCATGGTGTTCCAAGACACCAAACTCATGATGGTTGCCGCCATGAGGGAAAAGCACAGGGAATGGTTTTGAGCGTCGAGGGTGGAACTCTTCCGCGCTCCAGGGCGGCAGGGGAAACAGTGTGACCATGAGTATGGCGGTCGTCACGTCTTTGAACGCCCGCGAGAAAACAGGGACACCGTAGCTGGGCTTTGAACATATTCTTAATGACAAACTTGCAACATCGGACCCTATAATTTTTATTCTTAAAAACCCATACGCATGAAGGAACTTCAACTTTTGCTTTTTAGATTAAACGTTTTGGATGCATGAATGAGCTTAGACCTGCATCTCTTATTTCACTGGATTTCTTACATCAACCCACCTCCATGAAGGACTTTGTTCCCCACAACCTATCCTACTAACCGGTGTTCTGTTTGTAACATTTTGCATATCAACTTAAAAAAATAAAATTGGCCATTCTATTCATCCCGTGGTCTGGACTCGATCTTGGGACCTCTCACTAACAATATGAGTGTCTAACCATCTTGATGTCTTCTGTTAGACTATGATTGAATCAATAAGCACTGTAGATTTGATCAATAAATAATCATCCTCTGACTATTGACTTGTATAGACATTGAACTGATTTGAATGATTGAATTTCATCCCCTTTCTATAGGCAATGTGTATGGAATTTCACCAAGCAATCCATGTAGGACAAAATGAGACCGAATTTCATGCCTTTAAAAAAAAGAAAATACATATTAAAGACTTCACAGTGCTCACTCCATAAGTATTTCCACACAACACTTACTCCTGTCAGAGTAAGAGCTTTACTAATTAGCTAGGCCATGGATATTAGAAAAATCCCTTCCATCTAAAATTTACCCTATCCACCCCAAGAACAACAAAAGATCGTAATCAAGTGTACAATTGATTGTCACATTGATGGGCACAAGTTATTATTTGGTTCATGGGTGATTTGTCATCACGTGTATAGTCTCAGAGTTTACTCTCCTTGGGTGGGTCCAATGTGACCCTTAATGAAAGAATATGCCATTGAGAATTTCTTTGATGTTATGTGTCCTAAAAGTACATGAATATGGAAGTGTTAGGTTGTGTTCAAATAAAATTTTAGGTCGATAAATATTTCTTTAGTCAATATTTATAAAAACCTAAATTGCATTTGAACAAAATAAGTTGACAACACTATTTTGGAGTAAAAAATAGTGGATGCTGCTTAAATCTATTTGAATATGTACGGCGGTGGGTGAGCGTTTTCAAATCCATGTTGCACCAATATTCCACTAAACTAATTCTACTAGTTGATATTACAGTTTAGGCTCTACCATTTTACTTTAGATCACAACTTTCCACTAAAATGAATTTCAACTAGGTTTTATTTAGGAAGTAATTAGAAGGCAATCATATGGTAGAATCAACATCATAGGATAAAACATGAAGACAACAACTTCAAGTGAGTGTGTAAACCCCAAGAAATAAAAAAGAGTAAGTATAGGAAGAATTATATGTTCAAATGTGACCAAAAAACAATTATATCTACTAGTGATGTACATTATGTTTGAAGTTTAAATCTCAATGTATTTTTAATCCATAAAATGCAATCCCGAGAAATAAGTACAACAAATTCTTTTAGAATAACCAACAAAACACAAGGGAGGTCAAATTGCATATATCAATCACACTCCCACATGTGTTGGTTTACTTTTGCAAGTTTCCACATACAATGATCAAAGAATTTATAGTTTTACTTAACATATAATGAAATTGTCATTGGCCTACGACATTAGTACCGTAGAGAAATCAAGAAGGCAATTGAATTATACTTGAACGAGGATGAAGCTCACTCCATCATGTGAGAATACTAGAGATTAATAACGTATTTCTTCTTCTGAGATTGAAGGATAACCTATAAATTTCATTTGATGTGTTCACATTTTTCTTTTGTGTAAGAGCTCCATCAGAGAATGCATAAACCAAAGACCAACAATTAACTTTCTTGACCACAACCAAATGCACGTGTTGATATAAATAAATGTATCCATTAGGGAGAATATCCATACCAAGGACGTTTAGATACCATCACGTGCATGTGTATGTTAATAGCCAAGTCAAATAGGTTAAGCTGCAATCAAATGTTTTCACATATGTGATGAAGTGCAATTTCAAGTAATTTATCTAGCTACACTGTCTTTCATGTGTTTTTTTGGTCGGTCAAAAAAACGTGTTACTAGGAAACCAAAACTTTGGGTACAAAAGTGCCCCTAAGGGAAAACCTAATCCCTAAATCTCCACGCACAGAGATTAAAGAGGATCGAAAAAACATAGAAAAACACCAGACTAACATGAAAAAATAACCAAGATAAGTCTCCATCTAATTAGACTGAAACTACAAGATAACAAGGAAAACCATACAAACATTACAATAAACCCCACCCACAAAGATGTAAGAATGATTAACACAGATAGAATCAACACAGAGAGACAGATCCAGTCTCTTGCTTAACATAGCCCAGCAGCTAGAAGCACCAAAAGACGAACATAAAAGAAAATAAGAGCTGCCACCCCCTATCTCCTTTCTAGGAGCATTATGAAAACAACAACCCTGTTTTAAAACTCCTAACTACATTAGTAACCAGAAAGGTCATCACCCTGAACGAGAAAAATGTCATGGGGTCACAACCTTGAACTTCCATAGAGAAACACAAACCTATCTGAAACACTCCTTAACTGAACACCCACAAAAATGTGCAACAGAAAAGTTAATGAATCCCGCATTCATCCAAGGAGAGAGACCCCACTACATTAATCGACTAAACCAGACTGAGGACACCATCTAGGAACTGACCACGACACCATAGAAGCACCACTGAGGACAATAAGACCAAGTCTCCCAGGTCATGTCTAGAATACCATATAGGAGAAGCAGCCTGCTCCATGCACCAAGAGAAAGATAAAGCCACGCCAGATGAAAACCTGCTCCCTCACACAGCCTGAGCTGCTTCCATGTCTCAGCGGCATATCTTCAAGCACCTATGTGGTGACCCGACAACCTACAACACCATGAGCAGCAGACCGTCGGGGAAGACCTCCGATTCTAGCAGAAGCAGAAAGCTCCCAGATCCAGCAGGGTCAAAGCAATAGGCAAGGAGACCTACTAACACTTTGACGCCAAACACACTATGGTCTAGAAATCCAAGGTCTTTGGAACCCAGACTCTGAATCGGGGAAAGGAAGAAGAAAGGTGAAAGAAAGAGTGGGACGAGACCGACCCTGTAGCAACGGCCTGAAAGAAATGCTCAGATCATCGCTGGATGCTGGATGAAGACGGCTCCACTCCCACTAACCTCCATTCAACTAGGTGGGTGTCGATCAGATTGACTCAGTTGTTCCGCCACCAGATCGAGATCCTACTTGTGAACTTCCAATCACGTGCTACCGAACTCTTTCTCAGCCTCCTTTACCTCAACCGAACTAGATGAGCAAACGAGGAAGACGTAACCCCCTCGCCAACTCATCCTTGACATCAGGCACAAACCATAATCATTGACTCTATCAAGGTTGTGTCACTCGCCACTTCCACCAGAGAGCTTCGCAGGTCGCAGGGGAGGCCATGGGGAGGAAAACGCCAGGGAAGTGCCCCTCCCCCCAGCGGCAGACACTGAGAACCCTAGAGAGAAGGGGGAGCAGGTAAACTAGAGAGAGAGAGAGGAGTGTTTCATGTTTTTGCAATTAGGGTTTATTATTTGAAAAAAAATTCAATCCCCAATTCTATTCTTTAAGTATTCTCTTGGATATTTCATTATATATAAAGAATTGTACTCAATTAAACAATGTACATCTCATGGATCTATTTAACCACACCTTTTTATGATTCTTCATATCATAGAGATGAAGCATGATCCAAATTTATTTTAATTTGGATAAGAGATGAGAGAGAATTTGTCAAAGATATGTGATCACAATGAAAGTTTCATATAAAAATCGTAACTAGCCTAAACCTATCAGTATGTGCATTACCCTTGATTTTTTCCCTATAGCTTCATGTCCTAGAGATGAAGACCTGATCTAAATTTCATTAATTTTAGATAACAAATGAATGAGAGAAAATTTCACCTTGGATAGCGCACTCGCCCAACATCTTTCCAAATGAGGGAATGTATGTCATAATTTGTAGTCGGGGTTACATATTTTATTTCTTTTTGTCACAACCAAATGTATGGATATGCTATGTTAGATACTAAGGTTTTATTTGATGTAACCCTATAATCAATTAACCAAAATGTACTCACAGTACAAAGTCACTTAATCCATCCCCTATTTCATATGTGGGCTGGACAAATATGAAAGATAGTTTAAATTTGACTTTAGGTTAATCGTGCATTTTATATGCAATGTCAGATTACGTCGATCTTGAAAATAAAAGTTGGAAAAGCATGAAAGTACAAATCTAGTTTTAATTTTGTAGAATAATGCAATGTAGATCTTGGCCTTTTGTTTTTCTTTGTGTGAATTTTTTTAATATGTGAGGAGGAGAGGTCCGTTAGCAAACCAACTGAAAAGTCCGCAACATTCTTTTATTTCTGGTAGTTACCTACAATTACTACTATTATTATATAAATGCATTTCTCATATTCCTAATAGATCTTATTGCAAGTAAATCACTACTAAATCCCATATTAGATTCTGTTAGGATGAGCTATTAGCTCTATTCCCTACATGCCTTAAGAAATTAAGACATTATAATATTTACTGGTTAAGCATTTCCCCTTAATGATACTATCATCATCATTATCCCACGTGGTGTTAACATATAAAAGAATCAATGAAATATGTTTCTTTAGTTGACCTATTTTATCGATTTCTTATTATATTCCAACTCAAATAGTTAAAATAGAGCACAATAAATTGTACATATAAATTATTCCATACCTTAGCTTTCCTTCCAATAATATGACTATGCATCAAAAATCATATAACATTGCTTGTGCAGGTTTGAGTATCACAACTTTTGCACTTGTCAATGTAATAGTGAAAAAAGATTACTATCCAGTCTCAAAATCTATATTATAAGAATGATAATGATTCCATTTGATGTTATGTACCTTGTATATCCAACCTTGGTGTTTTCTTTGGTTTTATCATACAAATGCTATCTCAAATTCTATATTACAAGGAAAATCTCTTTACATGAGTTGTTGTATTTGAGGAGTTCGTCATTTGATCCTCATAGAAGATGCAAAAGAAAATCATGACATTGATTAGAATTATGAGTTCCAAATCTTTTAAGATTGTGTGAGTTATGTCCGGTGAGCTTTTTACTAACTTCATTAAGATCCAAGAACCATGATAGGTTAGTATAATTCATATGCTCATATCTATATCACAACACACACGAACATGGAAATTTAATCAAATGAGTGTAGCATAGTGTTGAGAGAATGAACTCATTGTTGACCCCAAGGTGATGTGTGGATACACAGAACCAATTGATATGGTTGGATGTGCCTTAGGCACATAACATGGTCTCCACAAGTGAACAAGCTTGGGAGTAGTATAGAGAATGACAAGTCGGAGTCAAACTCAAGGGAGAGAGTCAGTAGAGAGAGCCTATTCATTAAGGCTAGGTTCCAAAAGTCGAGTCTAGAGTTCAAAGGTTTAATCTTGGTTTTGAGAGTTACACTAGGTTGTTAGTGTAACGACGGTTTCGGGAAAAACGAGATCAACGAATGCGGAAGCGATTAGAAGCGGATTATGAAAAATCACTAAAAATTTAAAACTTTTTAAGAAAGATCTTATGCCATAAAAACCTTTTTATAAGCGACAGGAATAACATTTTACATCATGTTTCAACATTACATCTTTGTGGAATCACCCCTTAAGTGAATACATACATCCATTGCCTTGTTAACTGTACAAGACAAGATATAACAAAATATCGAGGCTTGAAGCCAAAAACCTTGGACCTACTGACTCCTAGGACCTGAGAGTACAGAGACGACATAAGACATACTATCTATAAGACTGGACAGTCAGTATCTCCACCTGAGATTCACTGTTGTCTCTGATGTTGTTGTTTCTGTTTCTCATACTTGGATGGGTTCCTTTGACCTTCGCGTCTACCTAAAAAAGTAGAAATCTACGGGGTGAGACAATTTTAAATAATTGTCCCAGCGAGAGTTATAACTCTCCGCCAGAAGCTTTGTTAAAGCAATCAAAGGAATATTATGAGCAGGGTAACTTAAATTACTTACAGCAGATTTGATAACAAGTATCTCAACTTCATTAAGAAATATGAAGAACATGTATACTAATACTTGAACATGATATTAAATGCAAGCAATTTAACATCAAGCAATGTTCCTCGTAGTTCAACCTAAGCAGATATGCTACGCGGTTGATTATGTTTTACAAATATTATTATGCCCTGTGGAGATGAGGTATACCACTCATACTCCAACTGACCATTTATAAAAATCGCGTCGATACCATACATAGGTCATCAAAAGAGCTGGATTCTTATGACCTCATCTTCCTTAGTCAGTAAGAGGATTTACTTGCAGGACATCTTGTGTCTCTACTGTAGTAGCTATCCAGGGTATTCTGGAAACTTCTCTATAGAGTTACAGTGATATTCTGTACTCTCTTCGTCATCGAAAGATTTCTTGTTTATCTCTCATCGATGCGGTATTGGTGATTTTCCTCAGGAGATTAGTGGTACATCAACCCGGTATAAATATGGAATGAAGGATTGATAGGGTAAGATACATCCTACATAAATTCCTACATTAGGACGTAAGGATATTTGCGTCCATTTCCCCCATATACTCAAAAGTATATGTTCCAGGAGTTCCCTTGGGAAAACCTGTTTCACCATCATTTAGTCTCTGACAATGATGGATCTATGGTCAGGGCCCTACATGGTATAATTATACTTGATTAGTTATGTACATTTCAGTATTCTTTTATTATCAAGCATGTTTCCAAACATAAACAATTAAAACATCTACTATAGAAAAAGAATACTAAATGTATCAAGTTTATTTCATAACAATTATCGTTTCATAACCATCTCATCATTATGGTTCAAGAACATGGGTGTTCAAACCCTTAAATCATCATAAGTCATCTAATAGCATGACCTTAATTGTAACAATGTAAATATTACTCAAGGCTATTACATCCCATTATTCTCATATGTTATCTCTTAAACCAGGCAACATAGTATATCATTATTCATAAAGCTTATAAAATTCTTTTAATGAATAAAACATCATAACCCTTTCCTGGCTATGATTACCTTTTTGCTAGCAACCTGCATGATTAGCATAATCGAAGACATGCATATATAACAATATCAGCACAATACCAATTCTTTTCAATCTATTCATAGAACACCATGGCCGTGCCACCTTGCACAGTCGTGCAAAGTAAAGCTACCACGGCCGTGCTCCTTAGCACGGGCGTGCTGAGAATCAGCATATCGCCATTGATTTCTAGGGTTTGGATTAAATCACTTCAACCTAGGGTTATTGAACCTCTTAGCTCACAAGGCATAACGATTCCTCATATTACAACTTGTAGTTAGGGTTTCATACCCAAAGGCATAACCCTGAATTACTCCATTTATCAGATCACCCTAAATTAGGGTTTAATATTCACATTACATGTTATTATTCTAGAATTAGGGTTTACTATTCACTTCATAGTGAATTGAGCTCATAGCATCATTATGTATGAAAATTATCATCATTGATGTCCTCAAATTAGTTTACGATTCATTAAACATCATAATTAGGGTTTCTATGATCTCACCTTGATGGATCATATCATAATCATGAACATTCTTACATATTGAAGGCATGTTACTTGATTCACATTCATATTACGAGCCTTCTCTCTCCTCTCACTACTAGATGATGTTTACATCACTCTAGGTTAGATTAGGTCAAGTCATCTTTGATTTACATAGATTAAGACATCCCATTATAATCATTAGGGTTTACTTGATCAAGGGTTGTTATCTACTTGAACCCTTCAAGGGTACTTTGGTAATGTTCAGCATTAACCATAACATGGGTCAAGCTACTAATTACTTAGCCCCTTAATATCTTTAGGTATCATTAGGTTTTAGGTTAATCAACCATTGAACCATCTAAGCCTTCAAAGCATTAAGCAATCTCAACCCTAAAAGTCCCCAAATGTTTTCACACTTCAACCTCCAAACGGTCTTAAGACCGTTTGGAAGAGTTGACCGTTTGGTTAGGGTTGACTTCAAGACCGCATGACACTCAAGACCGTTTGCCCTTAAACGGTCTTGAAACTGTTTCATCATGTTGACCGTTTGGACATGGTTGACTTTGAAACCGATTGAACAAATCACCATTGAAACCGCATGACCTTAAACAGTTTGGAAACCGCATGAGTCCAAACAGATTTGAAACCGTTTGGGCCCAAACGGTCTTGAGACCGTTTGGCCCCAAACGGTCTTGAGACCGTCTGGACTCAAACAGTCTTGAGACTGTTTGGTCCAAATGTCTCAAAACCGCATGGACCTAGAAAGTGCATCAACACTTACAATCGATTAGGGTTTTCAAGGTTGAACCCTTCAATTGACCTCATATATGTTAACCACTTATCAATTGAGATAATTAGGGCTATCCTTAACCCATTGAACACTCAATTGACCTTCAATTGATAGCCAAATAGGGTTGGAACCAATTGAATTAGGGTTTATAATCAATCAACCATCAATGTCCATCAACATGAGTCTAAATGAAGTTGAACCCATCAATTAACATTCAATTGGGCCATGACTTGGCCCAAACGGTCTTAGGATCGTTTGGACATCCTCCAAATGGTCTTGAGACCGTTTGACCAAAGTCTCATCAAAATCTAAGTCAACTAATTAAGGTTTGGATCATTGGATTGATCACCAAATCAGCAATTGACTACACTTTAACTTAGTAACATTGGATCATCAATTGCTTAACCATACTCACCCCTAGACCTCCAAACGGTCTTGAGTGACCTCCAAACGGTCTGGAGACCGTTTGGATGAGCTCCAAACGGCCTTGAGACCGTTTGGCTCATCCAACCCTTGGATTCTAGTGAAATTCCATCAAGGATTGGTCTATCAAATTGATCAACAAATCAACACTTAATTGTAATATGATTTGGTACATTTGGACCTTCAATTGGTCAACTATACTTAACCCCATAAAATTTGGTGAGTTATTAACCAACATAATTAGGAACAGTAATCTCAAATGGTCAACGCTTGGTCAACGCACTCAAACGGTTTTGAAACTGTTTGCCCAAAAAGTTCAATTAATCAAGCTGAAAAATCAGTACTTAATCCATTTAGGTTTATCTAATTGATTAGCCTTCAACTCTCGATTCCTTGGGAGTTAACCCATAAAATTTGGTGGGTTATTAACTAACATAATTATGAACAGAAATCCCAAACGGTCAATGCTCGGTCAACTCACTCAAACGGTTTTGAAACCGTTTTCCCAAAAAGGTCAAGTTAATCAGGTTGAAAATCAGCACTTAATCCAATTAGGTTTACCTAATTGATTAGCCTTTAACTCATGATTCCTTGGGAGTTAATCCCTCAAATTTGGAGGGTTATTAACCTACATAATTATGAACATAAATATAAAGCGTTCAATGCTTGTTCAACTCAACCAAACGGTCTTGGAGACCGTTAGCTCCAACCGACCTTGTGAAACCATTTGCCCTTCAAACGGTTTTGCAAACCGTTTGCCCCAAACTGTTTGGCCAAAGGGGGGGGGCCAAGACCGTTTGATAAAGTAACATTGGTAATCATGCCCCCTTCTTCTACCTCCAGATCCAGGTCTGTTCTTTATGGTTTTAGTTGCAAGAAAGCAAGGAAGGATGGGGGAAAGAAGAACAAACTACTTTTGCAAGAAAGAAAGATGCATAACAAAGTTTAAGGGTTTAGAGTTATAAAACCCGCCTTAAGGTTGTTCCTAGAGCTCCAAGCTCCAACCCTTTAATGGCGTCTTGAGCTCCATAGGTCAGCCAAGGGTGTTTCTCCAAGGAAAGGTTGGGAAAGATCAGCTAGAAAGAAAGAACTAAGTAAGATAACCATGAAACCAACCTTGTAATCCACTTTCCTCCATGAATTCAAGCAAGAAGGTGACCCAAGCTTACCTAGCTCCTCCTTGGTCGTTCTCCTCTGCTCCTAATCTCTTCCTTAGTCGGTCCAGGCAAGGTGATAAGTGAGGGAGATAGGAAACGTTGCCTTTGGTTGTAAAGGAAACAAACTTATATATCTTAGGGTCATTTCATCTTAAGGACATCCCACTTCCTTCTTTTTACATCTAGGTCCTTCCTTCCTTCTAAGTCACGTCCACTCTATCATTATTAAGCAAAGCCCCTCATAAACTCAAGATCTATGGGTAAAGAAAGCCAATCATAAGAATTAAGGTGCTCATATAAAAGGGTCTCTTTACTTACAACTTGGTAATCTAGATACGAGGGTTATCAATCTTATTTAGTTATTCAATTGAAGTGCCCCCTTCATCATTTTTACTCTAAATGATGTTTATATTCATACAAGATACTATATAAGGTGTATTTTACAAGTTGCACCCCATATTTTGGGTAAATAGCACTTTACACCAAAATTAGGGTTTTAAGCATATGGAGTACTCCACAAGCTGCATCTTGATGCCCAAGCTTGGAGAATCCATCATACTTCATCATATTTAATATTATGACGTCCCAACATCAAAGGAACATCTTAACATGTGCAATTTTCAAGTTAACCCCTTTAATTGGGTAAATTGCACATAGGTCCCTATATTGCAAAACAATACTACAACATTGTTTTAAAAAGGGACAAAACTGGAAACATATGTTCCTCAGGAGCTTTAATTACATATCAAGAGATAATCACAAACCTCTAATTACATAATTAAGCAAAACACCTAGGGTTAACTCATAACCCAGGTCAGGGATGTTACACATTATAAACCCCTAACAAGGATTTCATCCTCGAAATCTCAGATAAAGGGAAACAGATATTATTTAAGCATCATACCATTATGTCTTCAGGTAACATTTCATTATTATGGAACATCATAGAGTTTTTTTTAATACAAAGTTACTCTACATAAGTTTTCCATGAAAAGATTCACATGGAACATATACTCTCATGTTCCTTAGTTAAAACAACATTTTCTTAAGTTCACAATCATACTCTGTCATCTTATTTTGAGACTATGTAAGTCCTTTCATATCTTGATTGTGTTATCATTGTACAATCTCTTACCATAGGAAAAAGTTACTTATCCATCGAGGATTTATCTGAAAGTTACCTTAAAAAGAGTTTTATTTATGAAAAACATAAACCCCTAACATGTGATGTTCATATTATTTTACATATTTAATTTGATTTCATAGTTGACCATTCCAGGTATTCATCATAAATCATCAGACATATTATTGCATTCTTATTTTGATACTTATCACATGTATTATCTTCCTTTCATCTTGGGACATTACTTGTTACATATATTCTCAACTTGGACCAATAGTCCAAGATAAATTGATACCTTTCTAGGTATATATCACATAAACATCTTTATATTATGCACATCAAGTGTCCTAAGACCCACTTGATTGCCATGTCCCTAGAAGGAAAGAGAATAAGGGATCATATTCCTCTTGTTATATCATGTATTTTCAACCATTCATGAAACATTTATTCCTTATCTCATCTTTGGTTCCTTGCCCTAGCATAGGAATCTTATAAGGATGATTACCTAGCATTGTCCCTTTCCTTGTTATTATCTAACATATTCATGAACATCTTATGATTTCATCACATTTTCACATTATAGGGAGGATCTTTATTATTATTCTTTCAACTTTACTGAACGAGATTGACCTCCCTTATGTCCATATTTCTTATTTCTTGATACTCATTAGATTGTTTCAGAATGACTACTTGATCAGAGCAATAAAAAAGATAACAATCTAGGAGTTTCCATATTCACTTTATCACCGAAAATTGTATACCTGTCCAGGGTATATAAATACTGAGATAAGGTAATATGCATTTGTATACTACAATTTTCCTTATCTTCTTTTTATTATTACAAGCATAAGATTTAACATTACTGAATTTTATCCAGACATTCCTTTAATATTTCATCTTTCTCATAGAGATAAAAGCAACATGAAACATCTACTATGTTTATTATGCAAACATTATAAGTCTTCATAGGACTAATCAAGGAAAGTTCAATCAACTACTTTCTCAGTTTATCCAAGAAGTCATAAAAAGACATTTAAGTATGACATTTATATTGCTGACCTGTCATTATTCGAGGATTATTTGTTATCTCAGGCTGATTCTGCCTCAAAGGTTGATTTGTTATAACATTTTTGGCTGGGCAATTTCTCGCCAGATGTCCAATCTGTCTACATACATAGCAAATTCTAGGTTCCCAGTATGATCTAGAGGGTTCTTTACTCTTTCTAGATGACCATTGTCTTGGTGCACTAGGTCCTGGTTGGGTTGGTGATACTAGAAACTTCTTCCTTTTAGAACTACTAGGTCTCTACTCCTGGGTTTGGATATGTCTTTTCTCAATTCTTCCTTTATATTCCTCTTCTGGACAGTTATTTCTGATATGTCCAAACTTCCTACACCTATAGCAGATCCTGTTTCCTGGTTGTATCCTAACCCCTCTATTACTATATATTGATTCATCAGACTGGGGTTGAGCACAGGCTTGCTCTAAGTTCAAGGCTTCATCATTTACCATTGTTTCATCCTGCTGTTGAGGACTACATATTCTGTTAATATCCAAAACATCTTCATTGGGGCTGGTAATCTAGGTTGTATTGCTAGTGCTTGATCCACTAGATACATCATGGCTGCCCTAAATTCCCCAATAGTAATTCTTAAGGAAGGATTCCTTATCATGGTTCGATTAGCTAAGGGGATCTCAGGTAATTGTCCCTCTCTTGCTTGCTCCTCTGCACCTCTTCTTGGTGTAGCATTGCTGCTTTCTGCAGCAAACTCCTTGTCCAATCCAGTCATCTTCAAGTTCTTCTCCTCCTATGTGAGCAGAAGATACCATCAGATACACTGGATGACACTTAAAACATACTCTACTACCTAAGTCCTATGTCTATGTAGACTCAACGAACCTAGAGCTCTGATACCACTAATTGTAATGATGGTTTCGGGAAAAACGAGATCAACGAATGCGGAAGCAATTAGCAGCGGATTACGAAAAATCACTAAAAATTTAAAACTTTTTAAGAAAGATCTTATGCCATAAAAACCTTTTTATAAGCGACAGGAATAACATTTTACATCATGTTTCAACATTACATCTCTTTGGAATCACCCCTTGAGTGAATACATACATCCATTGCCTTGTTAACTGTACAAGACAAGATATAATAAAATATCGAGGCTTAAAGCCAAAAACCTTGGACCTACTGACTCCTAGGACCTGAGAGTACAGAGATGACATAAGACATACTATCTATAAGACTGGACAATCAGTATCTGCACCTGAGATTCACTGTTGTCTCTGATGTTGTTGTTGCTGTTGCTCATACTTGGATGGGTTCCTTTGACCTTCGCGTCTACCTAAAAAAGTATAAATCTACGGGGTGAGACAATTTTAAATAATTGTCCCAGCGAGAGTTATAACTCTCCTCCAGAAGCTTTGTTAAAGAAATCAAAGGAATATTATGAGCAAGGTAACTTAAATTACTTACAGCAGATTTGATAACAAGTATCTCAACTTCATTAAGAAATATGAAGAACATGTATACTAATACTTGAACAGGATATTAAATGCAAGCAATGTAACATCAAGCAATGTTCCTCGTAGTTCAACCTAAGCAGATATGCTACGCGGTTGATTATGTTTTACAAACATTATTATGCCCTGCGGAGATGAGGTATACCGCTCATACTCCAACCGACCATTTATAAAAATAGCGTCGGTACCATACATAGGTCATCAAAAGAGCTGGATTCTTATGACCTCATCTTTCTCAGTTAGTAAGAGGATTTACTTACATGACATCTTGTGTCTCTGCTGTAGTAGCTATCTTGGGTATTCTGGAAACTTCACTATAGAGTTACAGTGATATTCAGTACTCTCTTCGTCATCGAAAGATTTCTTGTTTATCTCTCATCGATGCGGTATTGGTGATGTTCCTCGGGAGATTAGTGGTACATCAACCCGGTATAAATATGTAATGAAGGATTGATAGGGTAAGATACATCCTACATCAATTCCTACATTAGGACGTAAGGATATTTGCGTCCATTTCCCCCATATACTCAAAAGTATATGTTCCAGGAGTTCCCTTGGGAAAACCTGTTTCACCATCATTTAGTCTCTAACAATGATGGATCTATGGTCAGGGCCCTACATGGTATGATTATACTTGATTAGTTAGGTAAATTTCAATATTCTTTTATTATCAAGCATGTTTCCAAACATAAACAATTAAAACATCTGCTATAGAAAAAGAATACTAAATGTATCAAGTTTATTTCATAACAATTATCATTTCATAATCATCTCATCATTATGGTTCAAGAACAGGGGTGTTCAAACCCTTAAATCATCATAAGTCATCTAATAGCATGACCTTAATTGTAACAATGTAAATATTACTCAAGGCTCTTACAGCCCATCATTCTCATATGTTATCTCTTAAACCAGGCAACATAGTATATCATTATTCATAAAGCTTATAAAATTCTTTTAATGAATAAAACATCATAACCCTTTCGTGGCTATGATTACCTTTTTGCTAGCAACCTGCATGATTAGCATAATCGAAGACATGCATATATAACAATATCAGCACAATACCAATTCTTTTCAATCTATTCATAGAACACCATGGCCGTGCCACCTTGCACGGTCGTGCAAAGTAAAGCTACCACGGCCATGCTCCTTAGCACGGGCGTGCTGAGAATCAGCATATCACCATTGATTTCTAGGGTTTGGATTAAATCACTTCAACCTAGGGTTATTGAACCTCTTAGCTCACAAGGCATAACGATTCCTCATATTACAACTTGTAGTTAGGGTTTCATACCCAATGGCATAACCCTGAATTACTCCATTTATCAGATCACCCTAAATTAGGGTTTACTATTCACATTACATGTTATTATTCTAGAATTAGGGTTTACTATTCACTTCATAGTGAATTGATCTCATAGCATCATTATGTATGAAAATTATCATCATTGATGCCCTCAAATTAGTTTAAGATTCATTAAACATCATAATTAGGGTTTCTATGATCTCACCTTGATGGATCATATCCTAATCATGTACATTCTTACATATTGAAGGTATGTTACTTGATTCACATTCATATTAGGAGCCTTCTCTCTCCTCTCACTACTAGATGATGTTTACATCACTCTAGGTTAGATTAGGTCAAGTCATCTTTGATTTACATAGATTAAGACATCCCATTATAATCATTAGGGTTTACTTGATCAAGGGTTGTTATCTACTTGAACCCTTCAAGGGTACTTTGGTAATGTTCAACATTAACCATAACATGGGTCAAGGTAATAATTACTTAGCCCCTTAATATCTTTAGGTATCATTAGGGTTTAGGTTAAACAACCATTGAACCATCTAAGCCTTCAAAGCATTAATCAATCTTAACCGTAAAAGTCCCCAAACATTTTCACACTTCAACCTCCAAACGGTCTTAAGACCGTTTGGAAGAGTTGACCGTTTGGTTAGGGTTGACTTCAAGACCGCATGACACTCAAGACCATTTTCCCTTAAACGGTCTTGAAACCGTTTCATCATGTTGACCGTTTGGACATGGTTGACTTTGAAACCGATTGAACAAATCACCATTGAAACCGCATGACCTTAAACGGTTTGGAAACCACATGAGACCAAACGGTTTTGTAACCGTCCGTTTGCCCCCAAATGGTCTTGAGACCATTTGGACTCAAACGGTCTTGAGACCGTTTGGTCCAAATGTCTCAAAACTGCATGGACCTAGAAAGTGCATCAACACTTACAATCGATTAGGGTTTTCAAGGTTGAACCCTTCAATTGACCTCATATATGTTAACCACTTATCAATTGAGCTAATTAGGGTTGTCCTTAACCCATTGAACACTCAATTGACCTTCAATTGATAGACAAATAGGGTTGTAACCAATTGAATTAGGGTTTATAATCGATCAACCATCAATTTCCATCAACATGAGTCTAAATGAAGTTGAACCCATCAATTAACATTCAATTGGGCCATGACTTGGCCCAAACGGTCTTAGGATCGTTTGGACATCCTCCAAACGGTCTTGAGACCGTTTTCCCAAAGTCTCATCAAAATCTAAGTCAACTAATTAAGGTTTGGATCATTGGATTGATCACCAAATCAGCAATTGACTACACTTTAACTTAGTAACATTGGATCATTAATTGCTTAACCATACTCACCCCTAGACCTCCAAACGGTCTTGAGTGACCTCCAAACGGTCTTGAGACCATTTGGATGAGCTACAAACGGTATTGAGACCGTTTGGCTCATCCAACCCTTGGATTCTAGTGAAATTCCATCAAGGATTGGTCTATCAAATTGATCAACAAATCATCACTTAATTGTAATATGATTTGGTACCTTTGGACCTTCAATTGGTCAACTATACTTAACCCCATAAAATTTGGTGAGTTATTAACCAACATAATTAGGAACAGTAATCTCAAATGGTCAACGCTTGGTCAACGCACTCAAACGGTTTTGAAACTGTTTGCCCAAAAAGTTCAATTAATCAAGCTGAAAAATCAGTACTTAATCCATTTAGGTTTATCTAATTGATTAGCCTTCAACTCTCGATTCCTTGGGAGTTAACCCATAAAATTTGGTGGGTTATTAACTAACATAATTATGAACAGAAATCCCAAACGGTCAATGCTTGGTCAACTCACTCAAATGGTTTTGAAACCGTTTGCCCAAAAAGGTCAAGTTAATCAGGTTGAATACTTAATCCAATTAGGTTTACCTAATTGATTAGCCTTTAGCTCATGATTCCTTGGGAGTTAATCCCTCAAATTTGGAGGGTTATTAACCTACATAATTATGAACAGAAATCTCAAACGTTCAATGCTTGGTCTACTCAACCAAACGGTCTTGGAGACCGTTAGCTCCAACCGACCTTGTGAAACTGTTTGCCCTTCAAACGGTTTTGCAAACCGTTTGCCCCAAACCGTTTGGCCAAAAAAAGGGGGGGCAAGACCGTTTGATAAAGTAACATTGGTAATCATGACCCCTTCTTCTACCTCCAGATCCAGGTCTGTTCTTCATGGTTTTAGTTTCAAGAAAGCAAGGAAGGATGGGGGAAAGAAGAACAAACTACTTTTGCAAGAAAGAAAGATGCATAACAAAGTTTAAGGGTTTAGAGTTATAAAACTCGCCTTAATGTTGTTCCTAGAGCTCCAAGCCTTTATTGGCATCTTGAGCTCCACAGGTCGGCCAAGGGTGTTTCTCCAAGGAAAGGTTGGGAAAGATCGACTAGAAAGAAAGAACTAAGTAAGATAACCATGAAACCAACCTTGTAATCCACTTTCCTCCATGAATTCGAGCAAGAAGGTGACCCAAGCTTACCTAGCTCCTCCTTGGTCATTCTCCTCTGCTCCTAAGATCTTCCTTAGTCGGTCCAGGCAAGGTGATAAGTGAGGGAGAAAGGAAACGTTGCCTTTGGTTGTAAAGGAAACAAACTTATATATCTTAGGGTCATTTCATCTTAAGGACATCCCACTTCCTTCTTTTTACATCTAGGTCCTTCCTTCCTTCTAAGGCACGTCCACTCTATCATTAATAAGCAAATCCCATCATAAACTCAAGATCTATGGGTAAAGAAAGCCAATCATAAGAATTAAGGTGCTCATATAAAAGGGTCTCTTTACTTACAACTTGGTAATCTAGATACAAGGGTTATCAATCTTATTTAGTTATTCAATTGAAGCACCCCCTTCATCATTTTTACTCTAAATGATGTTTAGAGTCATACAAGATACTCTATAAGGTGTATTTTACAAGTTGCACCCCATATTTTGGGTAAATTGCACTTTACACCAAAATTAGGGTTTTAAGCATATGGAGTACTCCACAAGCTGCATCTTGATGCCCAAGCTTGGATAATACATCATACTTCATCATATTTAATATTATGATGTCCCAACATTAAAGGAACATCTTAACATGTGCAATTTGCAAGTTAACCCCTTTAATTGGGTAAATTGCACATAGGTCCCTATATTGCAAAACAATACTACAACATTGTTTTTAAAAAGGGACAAAAATGGAAACATATGTTTCTTAGGAGCTTTAATTACATATCAAGAGATAATCACAAACATCTAATTACATAATTAAGCAAAACACCTAGGGTTAACTCATAACCCAGGTCAGGGATGTTACAGTTAGCCAACTAAGAAGAGGCAATAAGTAATACCTACTTTAATTCTAGACAAGTTTGGTCTTATTAGAAAACCAAGGAAACTAAGAAAGAAAAGAGCAGTTATGCTAAGGCAAGCAAGAAAAAGTAACATTAGAGACTAACCTAACAAAGCAATCTAATTACCAAATTAGAAATGACAAATAGCATAACTAAGCAAAAGAGACACTACACTAGCAATTTAGGAAAAAGAGAAAGAGAATGTCTATATTGGCAAAAAAAAACGAAAACAAGCACAAGAAAAAAAGAGGATCAGTAACTACACTAACAAGGTTTATCTACCATGAACAAGGTAAATAACTAAGAAGATTAAGTAAACAAGCTAACTAAGGAAGAACTAACTAAGCAAGAGAGAAATTAATGTTTGTAGCCATTATAATGGAGGTGTGCGTCATTTGAGATAATGTGACTATAATGTAGGGTGGGGGTCATAACATGCAAACATTACTCATTCATTTAGAATACTAAACCAAAAATCAAGCTAGATTTCAAAGAATTGCCTTAAACTACTAATTGGACATGGATGGACTAGAGTGTGTATAGGGAAACTAGTTCCTATCACCCCCTATCTAACCTTATAAGAATCATGTGATTGGGGTTTAGGTGGAATTCAACTAAGATCTAACAAGTGTTAGTGTCTATAATGGAAAAACTTAGGACAATTAGGGCCCATGGTAGTAATGGAGGGCGTCGATGAGGTTTTGACACCTTATGTCACCTCCCATCTAGTCTTTTAGTAGATCCCAGCCAATGGAACTAAGTCTCCCTTCCAATGGAACTAAATGTCTCAAACTAGCTACTTAGATCTCACACTTAGGAGTAGGAGAGTGGATATATATGTAGGCAGATGGGTAGCTAGCTCAGATCCACTAGTTGGACCTAGGAGAAATCCCAAAATAGTTACATATAAGATATTTCCCCTAGAACCTACATGCTTTTAAGCACAAATCACAAATCAATCCATGGGAAATGAGATAGAAGTAGACGATATCATTAGCAAATGAAATTGAGCTTACATATAAATTTTCCCCAACATGGTCTCAAAGTCACATTTTCAACCCCAAACAACCCTCCTTAGGGGCTTAGGTACTCATAATACACAAAAAATAGAAAGATAAAGAAGTATAGGAATAGATAAACATGAGTGCTTGGTGAAGACTCCTCCTTCTTCACCTCCAACTATAGATGAATGAACTTCTTGCTCATTTGTGGATGGAAAGAATGTGATGATGGATGGAAGTGGTCAAAATCCTAGAAAGCTAGGGTTTTGAGGTGGAAGATGATTGTAAAGAAGCAAAATCACCTCTCTACTAATAATGGTAAATAAAAGTCCAATGTATAGCAACAAAATTTAAAACTTTGACAATATTCAGTTATATAAAGAGTACATCAAAATTTTCCCAATAAGGGTGTACATGCTTTATACAAATAAAGGATCTAAGGTAGAGGGAAACTAAACTACATCAATATGTCTCCAACAAAACAACTTTATAGATAAGTCCCTGATAGAAGGATGAACACCTTCTACTAGTATTAGGCTGGTTCACCATGCTCCTGTTGCACACTCTGATCCTAAACCTGGGTGGTTGGGATCACCCAGTAAGAGGAGAATAAAGTATGTGTAAATTTAAGGAATAAGGGAAATTGTAACTAAAGTATGAAATGATAAAGAATTACTATGCTAAGAGGGCCAAGAGTATGAGTCAAGTAAATAAATAAGAAATCTGCCATGATAAACAATAGTAAATTTCATGCATGAATAACATAATGACTACAAAAACTAATATACAGCTGAGGCACCTACCTAACCTCAATCAATAAGTGAGGGAGAGTAACAAATTCCAAAACACCTAAATATATATAAAAAAGGGAGAGTAATAACATTCCCTTGGGCGAAATAACACATGCCCAACTATGGGTGGTTGTAAACATGTACACTACATTAGTTATTTAGTCAATAATTCATCATGTTGGGTAAATTAAATTGGCATAGTGGAAATAAAAGCAATATAGCAGTAGGTTCAAAACCCAAGAAGTAATTGAAGTATATGTGCCAAAAGAAGACAAAAGAAAGATTCAAAGGCTAAGCATATGTGTGACATCCCCAGATTTTGATTCTCCATACCCTATTGGGAATGAGAGGTCAGAATCCGAAAACATCACCCCATCATATCATAGAGCGATGCGGAAGCATAATACACATATATGAACATACAACCATAACATACTCAACATTCAACATGCATATTTATACAATATGAATTATTACAAAATGATTTACAGTTACATATTGAATGAAAATTCTACAAGTCTGAACATGTATGCTAACAGGATCTTAGACAATAGGTACAACCTGTTCAACTGCTCACTCTCATCTTTTTCCTCCCATGCTATCTCTGAACCTAAAACATACGTGAAACAACGAATCAACACACAAGGTGTTGTGCACATGGGTAGAAAGATACCTACTAATATGTTTGCATAATTGAAATAACTTGAGAAAGAAAGATTAAAAGAAAACATTGTTTAAAGTGATAATCAAGTAAACATTCCTTTTATTGCATTCACTTTGATGCGGTTGTACTACACATACTTGCACTTGACTTACATCTAGTGTGGGCAATATAGTATCATCATACATCTAACATGGGCCAAGGAATCATACATCCATGTTAGGCAACATACATCCACACCATGCTATGTGCTCTAGTAGCTACAACCCATCATACTCATTTATGATCTATTAGATTTGGTGAAGTATAACTCATACTAGTTCAACCAAGCAATCATATCCAAATATGAGCATTCAAGATATTACATATCATAGGCAACCATAAAACTAGTCTTATACTTAATAAATCCCACATACCTGAGTTCAGAGATTTCTAATCATTCTTGCTCATCTAGATATCTGGTCATCACCTGGTTAATAACAAAATCATATACTAGCATCATATTCTGATCATCTTAACCCTAGTCATGTTCATTTTAGGGTTTACTTAGATCATTATGTTATTCTCATGATTACTTGTATTCTTACCTTATATTTATCTTACTGATGTCATTTTCTAGATTACAGTTCATCAACTGGATATACTCATGTGTCACATTATTATGTGGACATATCGAACATTATGTCACTTTCATTAACCATATTAGGGTTACATCACATGTATTAAGGATGCTCTTCATATATCATGCATTCTATGCATCATCATGATCTCATAATTAAATCTAAGTTTCCAAATACAGATATGAGCTTACTTTGTAAATTTCATCATTTATTAAGCATGCATGTATTTATTACATTTTCTTTAGGGTTATTATCCCTAATTAGCCATATTAATCAAATTATAGGATTTCGTGCATCAACATGACCATATCTGACATCATATGCATTCTATACATAATTGTGGACTTACTGATATTTTTCCATAATTTTATATCATCATTTGATATTTATTATCCATCATATAAGAATTTCACATCTTACACGATATCATAGATATTAAAGTATTAAAATGCTAATATTATGTTTCTATATTGTTCTATGCATTTTTCTAAGAATTTAGGTACCTTACTTGCATTTTTCTGATAACTGTGCTATTTTCTATTAATTATACAAGATCTGTGAATTAACTGCAATAATTACCTTTTTGTGGCCAACTGGATGAAGCCACGTGGTGTTATGGTGCACAACTGACTCCTAGAACTGGCGGGTCTGGTTTGAACGAACCACCTGGTTCATCCTTTGACCCACCCGCTCCCTCTTCCTTTCTCACATCGCGTCCGACGTGATTTCTTCCGCTCAGCGCCCGTCCGTGAGCGCCGCCGCTGGGAGGCTCTGGCGATCCCAAGCAGCCATCTCATCCTGCTGAGTGCCGCATCAAGGGAAAACCTCAGCGAGAGCTCCCTGATGGGGTCATAGCTGCTCACCATTGAGAACAAGACTGACGAGCATCAATACTGATCCATCTACCTTAAACACTCCTTTTGCAATCGTCATCCTCGGCAGATCCGTTCTTCTCATCACGGTCGCTCAGGTCATCTTCCAAACCCTTGTAGCATCGCTAACACATGGAGAGGAGGTAGAATGCTCCCATCCAAGATCCTTTGCTGACCCGCCTCGAGGATGAGATCGAGAGTCTCATCAAGAGCCTCCAGCCCCCAGAATAGGGGCACCGTCATGGAGGACGGGCTCCGACATGGGATCCGGTGAAGCAAACGATCCTTGTGTTGAAGCTCGTGGTTGTAGAATGTAGGATCCTCGAGCATACACCGGTGAAGATAGGATATCAGGCAAGAAAGGATTGACTCCTTACATCATTTCGCAGCTGTCTATTCCATCTTTCCAGCGCCGATGTCGTCATTGTCCCCTCCGACTCGTGAGTGACCAGACCACCATGTTCAACCTCGTGTTTGGAGGTGGTGGTGGAGGGCTCTCCGACAACCCCAAAACAATGATGCCCTCTGGATTCAACACCGCCATCTGGGAGTGGAAGAAGGAACTATGTTTGCAACCATAACCCACAAGACGAGCTCGTTGTGAAGATCTTGCTTTAACGGAGCTTATAGCACACTCCAGTTTTCGATTGCTCTCCACTTACTTCAGATACGTGGCAGCAGGGACTTGGCCTCACGGGTACCAGTCTCTCCGTAAGAAACAGAGGTAGGTGACGACTGTTTCGTCTCAATATCTGGGTGTAACCTATCCCATCCGCTAACATGTGCCCCAAAACCTTACTAACAGACCGGTTGTTCCTTGCACATCAGATAAAAACCCCAAGAAAATCGTTTATTGCTTATAATATCTGTAAAAGATATCCCCTATGTATCTAAATCTTCCAAGGATAATAATTCTCACATAGTAAGTCAAGATGGCATGAAATCCTAGCATAACCTTAAAAACACTTAATCTAACTCATGACCACAAGGAATTCCATACACACACACACACACACACACACACACACACACACACACACATATATATATATATATATATATATATATATATATATATATATATATATATTGCCACCTAAATGAACTACTCGAAGAGGTCACTTTCATGATTACACAAATCAACCTTAAATGCCCATTGATTTTCAATGAATCAACATAAACCTAATATGATCATGATTTCAGGCATCAGTCATTACTCAGACATTAGAATACATATATTTTACCAAGGGATGTCTTACCATATTGTCTCAATTATATCGACAAATGATATTTATAATAATTGAGCTTTAACTAGGTGCCATATCCTCATTTGTAGCTGTATACACTTATTTTAGGTGAATTTAACCTGTAATTGGATAACTTGTTCCTCAATTTGGGTTTAGTCATCTACACAACATCCATGGTCCTCAATTAATGTATTGGGAAGAAAATTCCTAAAATTTAGGGTCATCACATTCACCCCACCTTATAAGGAATTTCGTCCTTGAAATTCAACTAATATCATACTCAAGGTGGCATCAAGGAGTTCAACTTCATAGATGTGACCAATTCTTAGGTTCTAAGACCACCATTGTCTGCAAGCACACTATGTTGTCATCTTAGTATATATAAGCATGTAGAGTGTACCCACCCCACCTTATCTATGTTGAAGCATCATTTTTATGTCTTGGTCATAACTTGACCTACTTTCATCTTAGGATTTACATCCCTCATTGCCCTAAGAATTAGGGTTTGATTATATATATGGGTTGAAAAGATATTATGTGAGGTCTCATCTTTCACCCCACTAACTTTTGCAAGGGGGTAGGAAGATTTTATGTCATTGTACACTAGAGTTAACACACTAAACACCATTGTATCAGTTTAGGATCACATCATACTAGAATTTCATTATTAGAGAAGGACTTGATTTTTTTTTTCATATTTGCTTATTAGGGTTCTACCCTATTGTTTGAGAGTTATGCTCAAACTTAGAAAAGAAAAAAAAATATTGAGAAGGATCAAGGTTACGAACTATATTTCTGATCATATATCCTATGATCCAAAAATATCTTGATATCACGTTCATTAGTTCAACTTTTTATGTCTTGCATGTATTATGTGAAGGGAAAAAGAGAATATACTAAGTTTATCCCATGATCTCAGCATCATATCTTTCATGTTTCATATGAAGGGGAAGAGAATATTTTAAAGTCAAACTTATCATGATTTCAATCTTGGGTACTACATGTATGATATAGGGGGAAATATAGAAAAGGTCAAGCTTATACGAGTGGCTCCTCATATATAAATCATCTATACAGCTCAAGTGAGGTTTCTATCATCGTATATTAAGAAGGAGAATAAGAAGAAGGGAGAACATGTATGTTGAGTATCTTTTGCACAAAGCATCATACTCTCATAACTAGAGTTCATATATTACCTCACTTGCAACTAATGATGAGATCCATAAAATATGTCACTCAAGCTAGGACCTAACTCGGCCAAAGGATTGACTTTATCATATGGGTCATCTATCCATCCTTTTCTTTTACCCAATTCTCACATATAGATTTGAATCATGCATAAGGACTCAACTCAACACTCAAGAGTAATCTAGTGTAGGACATTTTTTTAACACATATCTCATATATTGGAGGCTAGGTCCTATGACCTTCTCCCTGTGGGTCTTACTCTCTCTAGAGTTCACCACATATCTCATCCTACCACTAGACATCCTCCTTGTATAAGAGCTTGAGGCTCATGCACACTCATCTCTATCTTAACTTAGCTTATCTTAAGTAGGAAAAGGGAATGTACTTTCATCATCAAGATTTTGCTTAAATTCTCTAAAATTGGATTCAACTAATATACAATTTAAACCTTTATAAGGAAACTTATACTATCATAGATCAACTTAGGTAAGATTCTATATATTTATTTCCTCCATCTTTCTTTTGTCTATCTATCACATAACCTTATGAGGCTCTAGACATCTAATCTAGATCTATTCTCTCTTCTAAACTGATGTCACTCCCTTTCACTTAGATTGCATGAACACTAACTGCTCTCCAGTGTAAGGGACACATTTTTATATTTATATATATATAATAAAATATTATATAGTTTTTCTCCGAGAAAGAAGACATCAGAGAAAACACTCGAGGCTCGAGCCGATTGGAAAACAAAACCAAATCAGCAAAACCAAGTGCCCCACACACAGTAGATAGTCTAGTGTCATGTAACCTAGTGAAATGGTGAGAACGAGATGTAGACTAGTGTAGCTACCCAATACATATGAGCTCTATATGGAAAGGGTTTCTCACACTTGTCTAAACCTAGTTCTCAAACATCTAGGTTCTAACTTAGAGGCTAAGTCAAACCTTATTCCTATATAACAACTTACTAAGTTTCTAAGGTTTAAGGTGAAAGGTGAAGTTTAGTTTTATGTATCATGGTGAGCAATTGTTAGGTGAAGCTATTGTTCATGCTCTGATACCAACTGTGACGTCCTCGGATTTTGATTCTCCATACCCTATTGGGAATGAGAGGTCAGAATCCAAAAACATCATCCAATCATATCAGAGAGCGATGCAGAAGCATAATACGCATACATGAACATACAACCATAACATACTCAACATTCAACATGCATATTTATACAATATGAATTATTACAAAATGATTTACAGTTACATATTGAATGAAAATTCTACAAGTCTGAACATGTATGCTAACATGATCTTAAACAATAGGTACAACCTATTCAACTGCTCACTCTCATCTTTTTCCTCCCATGCTATCTCTGAACCTAAAACATACGTAAAACAACGAATCAACACACAAGGTGTTGTGCATGTGGGTAGAAAGATACCTACTAATATGTTTGCATAATTGAAATAACTTGAGAAAGAAAGATTAAAAGAAAACATTGTTTAAAGCAATAAGCAAGTAAACATTCCTTTTATTGCATTCACTTTGATGCGGTTGTACTACACATACTTGCACTTGACTTACATCTAGTGTGGGCAATATAGTATCATCATACATCTAACATGGGCCAAGGAATCATACATCCATGTTAGGCAACATACATCCACACCAGGCTATGTGCTCTAGTAGCTACAACCCATCATACTCATTTATGATCTATTAGATTTGGCGAAGTATAACTCATACTAGTTCAACCAAGCAATCATATCCAAATACGAGCATTCAAGATATTACATATCATAGGCAACCAGAAAACTAGTCTTATACTTAATAAATCCCACGTGCCTGAGTTCAGAGATTTCTAATCATTCTTGCTCATCTAGATATCTGGTCATCACCTGGTTAATAACAAAATCATATACTAGCATCATATTCTGATCATCTTAACCCTAGTCATGTTCATTTTAGGGTTTACTTAGATCATTATGTTATTCTCATGATTACTTGTATTCTTACCTTATATTTATCTTACTGATGTCATTTTCTAGATTACTGTTTGTCAACTAGATATACTCATGTGTCACATTATTATGTGGACATATCTAACATTATGTCACTTTCATTAACCATATTAGGGTTACATCACATGTATTAAGGATGCTCTTCATATATCATGCATTCTATGCATCATCATGATCTCATAATTAAATCTGAGTTTCCAAATACAGATATGAGCTTACTTTGTAAATTTCATCATTTACTGAGCATGCATGTATTTATTACATTTTTTTAGGGTTATTAGCCCTAATTAGCCATATTAATCAAATTATAGGATTTCGTGCATCAACATGACCATATCTGACATCATATGCATTCTATACATAATTGTGGACTTACTGATATTTTTCCATAATTTTATATCATCATTTGATATTTATTATCCATCATAAAAGCATTTCACATCTTACACGATATCATAGATATTAAAGTATTAAAAGGATGATATTATGTTTCTATATTGTTCTATGCATTTTTCTGAGAATTTAGGTACCTTACTTGCATTTTTCTGATAACTGTGCTATTTTCTATTAATTATACAAGATCTGTGAATTAACTGCAATAATTACCTTTTTGTGGCCAACTGGATGGCGCCACATGGTGTTATGGTGCACAACTGACTCCCAGAACTGGCGGGTCTGGTTTGAATGAACCACCTGGTTCATCCTCTGACCCATCCGCTCCCTCTTCCTTTCTCACATCGCGTCCGACGCGATTTCTTTCGCTCAGCGCCCGTCCGTGAGCGCCGCCGCTGGGAGGCTCTGGCGATCCCAAGCAGCCTTCTCATCCTGCTGAGTGCCGCATCAAGGGAAAACCTCGGCGAGAGCTCCCTGATGGGGTCGTAGCTACTCGCCATTGAGAACAAGACTGATGAGCATCAATACTGATCCATCTACCTTAAACACTCCTTTTGCAATCGTCATCCTCAGCAGATCCGTTCTTCTCATCACGGTCGCTCAGGTCATCTTCCAAACCCTTGTAGCATCGCTAACACATGGAGAGGAGGTAGCATGCTCCCATCCAAGCTCCTTTGCTGACCCGCCTCGAGGATGAGATCGAGAGTCTCATCAGGAGCCTCCAGCCCGCAGAATAGGGGCACCGTCGTGGAGGATGGGCTCCGACATGGGATCCGGTGAAGCAAACGATCCTTGTGTTGAAGCTCTTGGCTGTAGAATGTAGGATCCTCAAGCATACACCCGTGAAGACAGGAGATCAGGCAAGAAAGGATTGACTTCTTACATCATTTCACAGCTGTCTATTCCATCTTTCCAGCGCCGACGTCGTCGTTGTCCCCTCCGACTCGTGAGTGACCAGACCACCATGTTCAACCTCGTGTTTGGAGGTGGTGGTGGAGGGCTCTCCGGCAACCCCAAAGCAATGACGCCCTCTGGATTCAACACCACCGTCTGGGAGTGGAAGAAGGAACTATGTTTGCAACCATAACCCACAAGACGAGCTCGTTGTGAAGATCTTGTTTTAACAGAGCTTATAGCACACTCCAGTTTCTGATTGCTCTCCATTTACTTCAGATACGTGGCACCAGGGACTTGGCCTCAAGGGTACCAGTCTCTCCGTGAGAAACGGAGGTAGGTGACGACTGTTTTGTCTCAATATCTGGGTGTAACCTATCCCATCCGCTAACATGTGCCCCAAAAACCTTACTAACAGACCGGTTGTTCCTTGCACATCAGATAAAAACCCCAAGAAAATCATTTATTGCTTATAATATCTGTAAAAGATATCCCCTATGTATCCAAATCTTCCAAGGATAATAATTCTCACATAGTAAGTCAAGATGGCATGATATCCTAGCATAACCTTAGAAACACTTAATCTAACTCATGACCACAAGGAATTCCATACACACATACACACACACACAGATATATATATATATATATATATATATATATATATATATATATATATATTGCCACCTAAATTAACTACTCGAAGAGGTCACTTTCATGATTAATCAACCTTAAATGCCCATTGATTTTCAATGAATCAACATAAACCTAATATGATCGTGATTTCAAGCATCAATCATTACTCAGACATTAGAATACATATATTTTACCAAGGGATGTCTTACCATATTGTCTCAATTATATCGACAAATGATATTTATAATAATTGAGCTTTAACTAGGTGCCATATCCTCATTTGTAGCTTTATACACTTATTTTAGGTGAATTTAACCTGTAATTGGATAACTTGTTCCTCAATTTGGGTTTAGTCATCTACACAACATCCATGGTCCTCAATTAATGTATTGGGAAGAAAATTCCTAAAATTTAGGGTCATCACAATATGCCTCCTTAGGAATATTAGGGTAGGATTATGAAATACCCAACTGAAGGATAAGGGATTGTACATACCTTATTTTAGAGTCCTAGTCATCACTTTCACTAAACGAGCTTGTATCCAAGACAACTTTATTCTATTACAATTATATCACGTGTATTAGGGTTTATAAAGCACAATGTGTAAGAAACCCTAATTTTGGACCTTCTATGAAAACCTTCGGTTTAGGATTCAAAACTTGGACCAATTGATTATTTGGATTCTCCTGATTAAGAAAACATATTTATTTATTAAATTTAGATTTAAAATGAATTAGTTATCAATTTTAGGAATTTTTATATAATTAAAATGGTGTTTATAATAAATATCAAAATAGGAATGCAACACAATACTTGAAAACCTAAAATCATATTCTACTTGAAAAATGCTTTCTAATGACTATTTATACATATTTTTTTGATAATGAATTGATTTACTGCAAATTTTCAAAAACTGACCAACCACAAAGCAAGAAAAAGTCACGTGTATAGATCCAACCCAGAGGCTCGGCCAGGAGTTGGGCCAGCAGTGAGTTGGATGAATCATAGTTGGCCAACTCAGAAGGTAGACTTGCTCCAAAGGTTCAATGATCAAAAGGGTAAGATCAGGCGTTGAAAGACCAAAATGTCCATGCTTGATTGATTATTTGATTAAACAACCATGGGAAAAAGCATCATTCCATCATAGCAAATGACTCGAGGTTGATGAACAAAGGCGTGTGTGGAATTACCAAAGTGCACATGTAATAACAATAATTGGGTTTACATTGCAGGGCTACCAGGGTCATTACCCAACCTGGCTTCTTTTGCTTTGAGCCATTGCTCGAGTAGAAGCCTGGAGCTTCAAGCTCTGGCCAGAGCTGGCGATGGACATGCTCACACCTGGTGTTGGGGCTGTCTACGACTTCTTTGGACTAAGACAGTGTTAATGAGACAAAAAGGAAGATCATTCGATGCCCTAGAGCTCAAGAAGTCCCATAGAGATGGGCGGAAACAGGGGATAGAAAAACCACGACCGAACCTACTGAAAACGAGGCACTAAGCCTTAACTAGGGTCTCTAGTTCGCAAAGGAAAAGTGAGGTCAACCGACACGTTTGTGTTATTGGAGAAATGTCGAAATGATGAGACATTTTTTCTCCTGTGAGGGATCGATCTAAGCTATAGGCTACGGTGATTGGAGCCAAACCAGGGCCAAACAAAGAAGCAAAAGGAAAGAAGGGGGTCCGAGGATGTTTTCTAAGGCAATGCCTAGAGTTGGGCAAGGTCGTCGACTCCAGAGATGAGGATCGAGTAGGTCTGAGAGCTTGGGGCTAGAATATGTGATATTGAGCGAGGAGGAGGATTTGGTGAGGATAGACGGCGCTTTAGGGCTTCTTATATAGGGGCGAGGAGCGTCACATCTCTATCTGTAATGGCGGGTAATGAGGTAGTCAAGCCCTAACTTGTGCATTTCATCGTCAGTGCAAGAGAGAAAATGAGTAATGGCTCGTTGGATCCACGACGGTGAGATGAAGCTGAAGGCAAAGAAATTTTGCATCGAGATGCATTGATGGGGAGAATAGAACCGCAAAAGGGCCGCTGTGGTGCCAACTTCAGTTCGTGTAACGGCTGAAGGTAGGGGATGAGGTCCAATCCGTTGGATCGGGTTAGGTTTCAGATGATCAGATTCTAGCCATCGAATGGCACACGTGAGAGGAAATTGAAGCTAATGTAGTGCATGACAGACTAAATAATCGGGTTTAATTCATCGCAATATGAAATCGATTGCAAATCTTGGTCACACTATAATCGATTCTTATAAAATTGAATTGGAGGGTCAAACATGGGTCAAATGACCTCAAATTTGGACCAGAGGCTAACATTAATGCCTAGATTAATTATATGCAATTAGATTTTCATTTTACATGAGATTTGACCCTTAACCACCATATTGGCCATTAATATATATTAATGTTTTAAATATGGTGAATTAATATAAAATGTTTTCTAATTAAATCTTTGGGTGAATATTTGAGATAGGCAATATATATTAATTTCAAGAGTCACATCTCACCACATTATTCTCTTTTAATGTTTTATTGCCACATAGGAAGAGAGAGAAAGGGAAGAGGGTTATTCTCTCATTAACTAACTCAATTTCCACATTATTTCTCATTTCTTGTCCCAAAAAGCCATAAAAACTCTAAATTAATATATTCTATTAATTATCTCTCATTAATGATCATTTTACATTATTAGACTCTAATTGACACACTAGTTGAGATATTTGTGCAAGATTCCATTCATTATAATGAATGCAGGTCAAATATAAATCACATCATTAAGTATTGCTCAATTTCAACATTCAGGCCTAAGAGGATAGAAAGTATAGGAAAATTTAGAGAAAAGGCCAAAAGGACATGAAGGAAATGAAAAGCTTGAAAATGGGTTAAATTGCATATAAACCCAAGATTTGGTATGTTACATCACTCCATCCCTTAAAGATGATTTCGTCTCCGAAATCTCAACAAGAGGGAAGGGTGAGTACGTAACATCCCAACATTAAAATAAATATTTGGAATAGCATGACACTAAGAACCGCAAAAATTGTAAACCTAATTTTAGTTTTATCTAATAATACAATGTAGATCTTGGCTATTTGTTATTTTTTGCATGATAGTTTTTCATATGTGAGGAGGTGAGGTCTATCACTGAACCAACTGACAAGTTGACAATATTCTTTTGTTTCTGATAGTTATTTACCGTTATTACTATTATTTTATAAATTTATTTCTTATGTTCCTAAAAAATCTTTTGCCAAGTTAATGACTACTAAAACCCTTATTAGACTTTACTAGACAGGATGAACTATTATGTCTATTTACTACATGTCTTATGAAATTAAGACATTATAATAGTTACTCGTTAAGCATTTTCCCTTAATGACAATGTCATCATCATTATCCTATGTGGTTTTAACATATAAAAGAATGAATGAAATATGTTTCCTTAGTTGACTTATTTTATCAATTTCTTTTTATATTCTAACTCAGATAGTTAATACAAAGCACAATAAATTTTACATATAAATTGTTCTATAATTTAGTTTCCCTTCAAATAATATGTTTATGCATTAAAAATCATATAACATCACTTGTGTAGGTTTGAGTGTCATAACTTCTGCACTTGTCAATGTAATAGTAAAAAAAGATTATTATCACAGTCTCAAACTCTATATTATAAGAATGACAATGATGCCATTTGATGCTATATACCTTGTATATCCAATCTTGGTGTTTCTTTCAAAGCAGCTTGTATGTCACCTAGCTGTGAGAGATGTCACCTAATTTTGAGAGTAATGGCCCTCTAATTTCAAATTTGCAACATGTCTTAAGATGATTATTTTTACTTAATAGGTTATATTTAGTTGTGGGTGAAGACTATCTTATATGAGATTTGCTTGACAGACATCCAATAACAAATATGTAGCTTTCTTGTTGCGAGATGAACTTTTGGATACATAAAAAATGCAGCTAAAAAATAGCATCTGCCGGTTTAAATAGACAGATGGTTTGATGGGAGCAAACAATACAGCTTTACCGCTGCATGTAGCTGTGGTGGAAGAGATAGGATAACAATTTTGTGGAAGCAATGCCCGTCGGGTCACAATCATAGAGGCTAGGGCAACAAATCAACATCACGAGACAGACCGTACTATTCTATTTAAATAAATAATAAATCACACCTGAACACTTGAATACTTGATCAACAATATAACTAAGCAGGTTAAGAAGATTGCGTTTGCTATTCACCGACCCAGCCTTGGTTAAAACGGGTTGTACAATGGGACGGAAGAAAAAGACAATACAGAACTGCACAATATAACGAATAGCTTTTGTCAATGGGAGGTGTTCCTTTGAGCGCATCTCAAAAAGTCTGGAAACACACCGTGGAGGCAAAACCCGAGCCAAAGTACTCGAAAGTAGACTGTTACAGACCATTAACCCTGTATAAATATTACTATCGCTGCGCTTTTATCAACTAATCAGAGTGGCGCAGCGGAAGCGTGGTGGGCCCATAACCCACAGGTCCCAGGATCGAAACCTGGCTCTGATATGCAAATTGCAGAGTTGGCTTCCCTTTTTGTTATACTGTTAGCTGCTGATCCTCCGCCCAAAGCAAACAGCTTCACTGCCTCTTACAGTTATTTAAGGACCCTACAGAAATCATGGTGTACTCCCTGTAGTGCGGTGAATGAATTAAACTTGTCCCACGATCGTTAAGTTCATACAATTAATACTGCAACAAAGCCTTTAATTTTATAGTGATAAATCATTCAAAGGAAGCCTTTTGATTTTACCCAGCGTTACTCCAAGAGGAGTAGGCATGTTGTCATCAACGAGAAAGTTATCTGGGCTATGCGTCGGATAGCATAACAAATAGACTAGAAGTATTCTCCGTCTGTTAGTAGAATATATGTTTGGGCTTTAGAAACAGAGTGCCTTTCTGTTTTTCCAATCATTCATATGTGGGGAGTTCTAATATGATAAAGGTGTCTAAACTTAATTAGAGTTCAACCACTTTCCATTTCTGTTTGTCTTTACCCGTGATACAGATTTGAGGTAATATGGCATTTGCTAGTATGCATATGATGGAAGCATGGATATACCAAAAGTTGCCACAGAAGTGGATATTCAACTTCGATGTTCAAATTTTAAAAATGGTTGTGGCTGCCGATCGAGTTGGTAAGAGAGTGATATTATAAGAGATAGGAGAGGTTTCTCGTTTGATTATATTCGTGGTTACGATGTATATGATCAATATCTGAAAAGGCTGCATTTTCTTGATCACAGTCGGTGATAAAATAAATCAAGTCCATTCGTAAGAATTACCTAGCAGAAAATCTCACCAGTATCCCTACGGCTAGACTTCGGGGCAGCGCTGCCAGCCAGAAGGCGTTTACGTCATTGGGGTTCTCCTCATGTAGGCCATCGGTTAATTAGCCCTTTTCACTCTGCAGATATGCCTGAGATCCTCAGTTGAGTGCTCCCTCCAGCACGTCGAGGTGCGTGAATGTTTCTCCTTACATGGATCGTCGGCACCATGAATGTCGGCATGACAAGGAGTCAAGGAGATGCTAAGGTAGGCGGCCACCCCTTCCCCAGTATTGGCCTAACAAGTGCATTGCCCAGTACTCTACCAAAGCATTGACCTTCTTGATTGGCTGAACATTCATAAGGACGTCTGGCTCCCTAGCTACATCACTATTGTTGGTGAATGCATGATTCAAACTCACATATCTTATAAGCGTCGTCCAGTTCAACCCTGTGTGACATGCTCGCAAGCTCACCAATGATGTCAAACTCGGTGTAGAAAGGTTGCTGCATCTTAGCAGACACTCTAAAACTTGAAGGATCTGGTTTTACCGCACCTGGTCTGACTATTATCTGGAAAAGCCTGGACACTACTTCGTTGCGTTCCATATTTTATTAATTTTCTACTGTCATCTGGCAAAATGTTTTTGCTGTCGGTCTGCCACACTTTCCTAGTACCCATATTACCCAGTGATTACTACAGTCTGCAAGATCACATTTTTCATTCCCTAGTTTGCCCGAAACACTCTGCTGCCAGAAAATGACGCAGACACGACCACACATTCCATCAGTGCCACGCTTTGGAACAACACTCGGGCTTTTCTGTGCAAGTAGGAGCTAGCTAGTTCACGAAGAAGTAGGAGAGAGCTCGTCCATGTTCGTGTGGTTGCCGCCATGAGGGAAAAGCACAGGGAATGGTCCTGAGAACAATTTCGGGGCAACCTCCCGGACCCCACCCAATCCATCCCTGACGTACTTATTGCGGGCTCAAGGTCGGATTTTGGTATGAGCGGCGAGGGTGGAACTCTTCTGCGCTCCAAGGCAGCAGGGGGCAACAGTGTGACCATGAGGATCGTCGCGGTCGTCACCTCTTTAGAACGCGAAAACAGGGAGACCATAGCTGGGCTTTGAACATATTCTCAATGGAATATGGAAAGGACCGTAGCGGGTGGCTTGCGTGGTTGCACCACGGCAGGAGTAAACAAACTGAGATGAGGGAACAGATTAACAAAACCCCGAAGAAGAGCGTAGTAGTAGTTAGTGCCATATCGGCCGAACCAGAAGTTTAGGAGAGTCAGCATCGTTAGAAAAGCAGCCTGGGTAGCAACTTTGTAATATACTTACCTGGACGGGGTCAATGGGTGATCAATAAGGCCCACATTGTTGCGGCAGCAACTGTACAAAACCAGCCTGGCTAGCAACTTTGTGAGATACTTACCTGGACGGGGTCAATGGGTGATCACCAAGGCCCATGGCTTAGAATGTATGTTATAATTTGTAGAAGGGGGTATGCGTTTAGATGTTTGTCCTGTTTGGTAGGATGAATCTTATATTCAATGAGTTTTAAATCACTTTTTATTATTAATTTTATTTGGTATGGTAGAATGCAGCTAGAATTCTTTGTTTTACAACTCACGCATACTTCAAATCTTGAAATATGTACCGTGTCCCATTATCTTCCTCTCTTTCTCTCTCCACTTTGTGGTATGAGTTAGTTTTTTTTTTTTTTAATGCAGTGTAAAGTACAAAAAGTATGATTATACTTGTTAATTTTTTCTTTTCACCAAATTATACCCAACAATACCCTATCAAACAGGGCCTTAAGGAAAACAGACATCTCTATAGTCCAGGGTAAGCCTTTTCTGTTATGAAATATGACACGGTGATGACTATCATATGTGGTCTCATATATAAAAGAATGAAGAGGCATTTCTTTTCAGTTGCCCTCATTTATCTCTTATCCTCCGTATTGTAGTTTAGGTTAGTTCGGATGGCACATTATCCTTTTACACATCAATTGTTCTACGTCGTGGCTTTGATTTCAAAATTATCCTTTGATGATGTAACAAATCTGTGTAGGTGTGAGTTGCATAACTTCTCCATTTATGGATTGAAAACCATGTAAATGTGGAAACATTTTAAATGCCACCATATCAGTCTCTATATTATAATGAGTAATAATGATGCTGTTGGATGTTGTCCCCTTTATATGAAACCTATGACGTTTCTCAATTTATAAAAATAGAGCTCAAACGTCTCATTATATAAAACATAACTCAAACTCTATTATAAAGGACTTCTATTCATGGGTCATTACTTTGGTTGAGCCCTAGCTCATAGTGTATCCAACCTTTCCTTGTAAGATGATTTTGCAAGAGAATATCGTGATATCAACTAAAATTATCAATTTTTCAACTCTTATTTTCAACTAGATCAAACACTTCAAGTGGGATTTTATATTCATATCATGAAGATGCATAAACTCTGAAATTAAAAGAGATCCGAGGACCATTTTAGTTTAGATATTTCATTTGCTCAGATCTGTATCACACAAATAAGCCAAAAATTTGACTAGAATAGTCAGTATAGTGGTGAACGAATAAAGTCATAAGAAAGGCCATTAGTGCTGTGAATATGTTAGCATATGCGCGGGGAAATCTATCATGCATGAGGGCAGGCACTCCTGGGATTTCATAAAGGAAAAGCTAGTGCCAATCTAATTTCATCTCCTTCGATTCAGCCACCTCACATTGTCAAAGGGTCTTTGTTGCATATGAGATCCTAGGGCAGAATTCATTCCTTGGGACAACACACATAATTAAATGAACGTCTACATGTTGACGCACAACATGAGCACCATGATCCCACTTCCTAGATAGATTTGGATAATTTGTCCACTTGTGTGCTACTCGTGTCCACAAACACAAGCATCAACACATGATATGATGAGATGAGGAATAATATTAATTTAGAAAATAAATGGTTGTGATAACCGTACATAAATAGTTTTGTTAGATCTCACTTTAATATCAATTCCATTCGAACCACCTAATAAACCGATGACTTGACATTCAATAATACCCACAAGTAACAAAAACACAATCAAGTCAAAATAAGGGAAAATATAGGAACACACACATAAATAGAACAAATCGCCTAAACTAGAAACATTACTTCTCCACAATTAGGTGCGAATGAGGATTTCATGTACATCAATTTATACAAAAAAATTTAAAATCACCCGTTTCTCCAAATGTCTAGCAATGAGTTCCACCTTTGCGTGATCATTCTGTACATAATTGAAGAACTATCAGTCAGTTTGAAGCCATACCCATAGTGCCATGGTAATGCAAGCCAACACAAGTAGGAGCAATCTCTAGTAAAATGAATGGAACAATTGTCTCAACTATATTTAATATGAATTGCTAATAATTATATCATTTTACTAACCCTAAACAAAGGTCCGCTTAAGATAATTTCTCTAGTATAAGATGGCATTAAATATCCCAGATCACACAAATTAAATGAAACATAGCCCACCAATTATAAAACTAATTTTCCTCACACCTCATTTGCTGTGTTAGGATGTAATTAGGATTTACGAGTTGTGGCAATAGAGTGCAGAACCCGTAACAGTCGGTACCATGGACTAGATGTCCGCTAATAATGCAGACAGGGGTTGAATTTAAAACTCGTAAATGCACGGTGAGATTGAAGTTAATACTCCATACATGATCCATCACAACATATAATTTATATTAGAAGTCTGGATTTCAAAACATTTCGATCGACACAATATGCACATGCTCAAGAACGAACACCAACATGGCATGTTTTTCGGCTGACCACAATAAAATGTTTAATGGTCTGGTCAAATCGCAACTATCGCTCACATTTTCTGTCAGTCCCGCCCTATTGCCTTTTTACACTGTAATGCTACGTGGAGTACAACGCGAAGTATATGGCAGTTTAGTCGCCAGACGGCAGATGAGAACACTGTCATCTACCTACTATATTAGTGCTATAGAAATCCAACAAGTAATTGAAATTGAGATCTAGAAAATGGAACGAGCTTCACTCTACAATGTGAAACTTCCGTGGTTAATTGGCAGAGAGTAATATGTACGAGCTTCACCCTTCAATGTGAAATTTCCGTGTTTTAGTTGGCATAGAGTAATATATATTATTCTATGTATTTTTTCTTAGGACTAATTTGGTTGGTTGCGGTTCATTTTCATTATTGTTTTCCAAAACGAGAAATAAAAGTCAACGAAAATCAACTACAACATCATCTGTTTGGTAGGAACAAAATCCAAACCTTGCCGTCCATGGTGCGAAGTAGGTTGTACGCAGGGAATTGTCTTCTGTTGCTGTGTTTATGAGATCCAACATCAAGCATGGACAGTGGATTGCTAGAATAAAACTTCGGAGAGATAGGGCTGTGCAAAGCGCTATGGCTGCCTGGAAGATAGGAACGAATCGTGCCCAATTTGTTCGCGGTTAGTTTTCCGTGTTTTACACAGGACAGTAAAGATCTATACGGTTTGTTTCCGCACCTTGCGTTGTGGCCGCACGCAACCAAACGGAAAAAGTTAGAAAACTCATGTACTTGGTACTGCATGTGTTTCTCTGCAGCCCAATCAAACGGGCCCTTAGGATAAACTGTATTCGATAACATTAAAAATGGTCGGTGTCTATTTTTTGAAAGCCTTGTTAAGCCTGCATACAACACAATCCAAGATTGAACTCATTCACCCAATGTTTGTTACGCATCCATATGCACCAATTCAAAGCTGTTATTAAGTCCAGAGCCAAGGAGGTTCGACAGCCCATCTGGTGTCTGATTTGTATCTAAAAACACATAGGTTAGCGAGACAGAAAATGAAACACGTGTCTTATTGAATTTCTGGATCCAACGACAAGGTTATGCCTTAAAATCTCATCACTCTTCCAAGTGTTTTGTGTCATCGACTAGTGTTTTCATGAACCGCCACAATCTAAGTCTAACCACAATTCAACTGCATCTACAGTAAGACAGATTTGGATATTACCTAAACAGTTTTGAATGTGTTCTTTTCTAGCTAAACTATTTCACCTACACCTATAAATGAGTGGCATCCTCTTTAAAGCGCTTGGCCTCCAAGCTACCAGGTGAGCTTTTACAAAAAAGAAAATGCCTATCAAACTGTTAATCTAGGGAATTATAGGACAAATTTGCTATATCCGATCCCAATTTTTTTAAAAATATCCACTGTATGAATGAACTTAGACCTTTTGATTTTAGAGTAAGTTCTTAAGTAATGTAGCAGGTCTTATTAACAAAAAAAAGTAATGTGCTAGGCCTTGGGTGTTTAAAGATCCAGTTCTACACACTTTTCCTCCTCCACGTGCCAAAAATGAGAATATCGTATTCAATTGTACAATTGAGAATCCATTGATCTTATGTGACCCTACAACACAAGCCTTTAAAATATTATGCTGTGTTCAGACATTAGGTCCACACATGTTTTTTTGGACGAGCTAAATGAAAACCTAAATGCACTTGAACCAAATATCTCGGTAATGTTATTTCTGGTGTAGAAAATAATGGTGAGTCCAATCCATTTGAATAAATACAATGATGAGTGCTTTAAGTATCAAAGTCTTTCCTCACAAACATTCAATTGAAATTAATTCCTCTTGGTTATACTAGAATTCAGGCTCTACTTCTTATTTTAGGGTCTTATTTACCATTGGAAAATTGCCAACTAGGTTTCTTTACGGGGAGTCATTTAAGAAAGTCATCATCAAGTAAAAGCAACATCAGAAAAACAAAGCATGAAGATAACAATTTTAAGTGACTGTGTGCAAATATAGTAGGAACCTAGCTATTATGGAATAGCAAGTGAGATAAATATGACTACTTTACACTAACTGGAAAATATGCAAAATTCTAGTTGGCTAAACTGTGATTTGACCGAGTTCATCTCTATTGAACTACAATTTGATTAAACCGATCCATATTGGTTTGTATATATCTTGGTCAAACTAAAGTTTTACGAACATAAATTTTAATCAAATTATCATTTTACCAAAAAATTAAGTTGCCCCAAAAATCCTAAATTTTGAAAATAGCTCAAAATTAGAAAATTATCTAACCATCCTAAAGGGTGTGTACAAGTAAAAAATTAGACTTAGGATGGTTTTTGACTGTTCATCACATGTTCTTACATCATTCCAATTAGGTTGTATAATTTCATATTTACATGTTATAATTATAGGTAAAACTTGACTTACAAGCATACAAATACACAATTTATTGCATAATCTTTAACATTAGATCTCGTCTAAGCTCTTTGATCACTTAAAATACTTAATATACACATTAATGACACTAAATTAAAAATATTTGTATAATCTAAATTAGAGTATAGCATATCTAAAATGCCAACAATCTCCCTTTTTTATGATAAAAATGTTTTTTATGAAAAAAATTTAAGATAGATAAAATAATAACATTATATCCTTGATTTTGTATACAAAGAAAATTTATCTCATGAAATGTTCACCTTCTTTGTGGAAGTAAAAAAAAGACAACTATACAACCCCCCTCAAGGAGTTACCCATCCTTGAATAGATAAAGATACAAAGAGAAAACCATATACCCAAGAAACATTAGTATACATGTGAGGACCCACCATCACAATATCGAGATTCTTCAAATAAAAAACATTATTAAAATAGAACAACCTTGACTATCTAAAACATATACATAAACAACATGGAATAAAAAATTTCACATCAACACCACATAATAATATCACAAGGTCCTTGCAATGATATCAATATTCTATACATTCAAAATAGTTTAGTGACCTCAATTACACATGTTTACAAAAGGGTATGGCGATACGTATGTTATAATACACATAACTAGTACAACATGTACAACCGATACAACATTACAAGGCACACATGCAAACTCTCAAGCCAATTGATCTCGGTACATATTCTTAAGATGCGTTACCAACTCAAGAACGTTCATATTCTCATATTGCTTCTGCAACTCATAGTTCATGGAGCACAACATGAGGCATTTGATGTCAATGACATCATTATAATGCTTACAATAAGCATCCCTTTTATCCCTAGGAACAGTGGGAGTGAGTTCCTCTAGCACTGGTGTATCCAGAACATAGAGCTTACACTCATGAGTGAGAAAGATTCTCAAAGTTCTGGAACTAGTCATGGAAGTTGTTTCCTCTCAGTTTGTACTTCTCAAGGACCAATCACAAATAAAATTTGTTGTTGTTTGTCATTTATTTCTACAAAAGAAATTTTGCATCCATCAAAACACTTTTGATTTGATCTAAAAAAAGATTGATGACATTAATTAGGCCTTTAATTAAGTATCACTTTACTATTTTCTTTAAATTTATAATGCTCACTATCAATTCACAAAGATTGTAGCGTGCACTTTTCTAGTGGGTCAAGATCCATATTTCATCAAATCAGAAGTCAGCTTTGATTGATCACCCACAACTTGATTATTTAGGTAGGCAACATTTGCCAATTGCATCCCATGCAACTCTTAATAGATGATATGCACAACTCTTTGTCATATTCCATCTCTACACTTCTAACCACTTAATACTATTAAGGTCACCTACTTAATCCTGACCCAAAAGACAACATGATAGATTTTTATGCACCCTACTTTGGAAAACCCACATATCTATCCTCACACTTCTACAAGATGGACTATGCACCAAGATTTGGAGTTCCAACACATAATAGGTCAATATTTTCATGTGTACTGCTTTTGGAAAGCATTTATGGATTAATTAAGTGAGGGATTTCATTTATAAATATATATACACATATCTACTCATCCATACCTATAATGTGTATCATATAAATACTATATCCACAAATGAAACATACAATCACAAATATACGAGCAATGGTTATGACCATACTAATGTAATTATTTGGAGACACAACCAAGAGATATCCAACTAAGGTCAATCATCACATGTATTGACCTGCATAGGAAAAACTTGGTGCTAGAAAATAAGCCGGTTGGTCGATTATACTCTTCTAGTTGATCAATTGGTCCTCTAATTGGTCAGCTAGACTCCTAATAGTTAGTTGATTGGAACCCTGCTCACTCAGTTAGATGGACACCTCCAATTTGGTTTGTTGGGCCTCCAGTTAGTCATATGGCTCCCTAGTTGGCCGGTTGTTGCTTCCAATCGGTCAACTGGTATGTTCAAAACTGCCTCCTTTAATGAGATCTCTAAATAAATGCAATTTCCATCTACTATTCCATGATGTAATGTAAATACTGAAAAACACTAGGGGGGTGAATAGGGTTTTATGATAATTTTAAACTATTCAACCACGTAAACAACCACAAGAATGTTGGAGAAGGGGACAAGGCATTTAGAGTGGTTCCACCCTTACCAAAACGTAAGGGAGTCAGTCCACTACCCGGTTGTTCCCAACTGGGATTTTGAAAGCAATTGTATTTATTACCTTGCAAGGATGTTACATAAGATACAACTACCTTCACAAACCCTTTGGAAAACCTTCACCCTGAAATCATCTCACCAACCTTGAAGCAGCCTTCACTTGAAGTAAATTCAAGCCCCCCCTTGAAGTATCCTTCCTCCTTGAAGTAGCTTCATATTGAGACCTTCTAGAAGTAGTCCAAAGTTCACCGAGCTACCTTCTCCACATGAAGAAGCTCCAAAAACCTCCTTTTCACAACCTCCAACCTAGGAGTAGCAAAGGAGAACAAAATACAATAGAAGGAACAAGATTAGAAGAAAGAAACAATGTTACCGATTTAGTACATCGCTTTGATCCTATATCAAGCGTATTGATCTCCTATGCACTATAGATGAATGTGGTAGTGCGGTGGCTAGGAGATACTAGGCTATAGGACACTAATGTAGAACTCAAGAAAAATAGATTGCAAGTGTATCTCAGCTTGTTGCTCACAAGGAATGATTCTCAAGTGTAATTGTATGCACACGTCATACCTTAGGTGTCCTATAGCTCGTCCTAATTATAGGAGTGGTTTGCTAATGCTTGGGGACGTTCTAGACACCTTCTAGGGTGTTCTTAGTACTCAACTAGTCGTTAAGTATCCACTAATTTCATTTATAACGACTAGTTAATTAATTCTGAAAAGTACAGTCAGAACCTTTCTCGACTGAGAAGTTTGTCGACCGAATGTCTCTCGGTTGAGAACTTCGTCGACCGAGGGCAAGTCTGGAGTAAGTGTATTATAACGTTCAACTCAACTCCCAACTACTTTTCCCCACCAAGTCAAACAAATATAGAACCTTCTTGAGGAGTAGACTCTGGTGTTTCTCGGTCGAGAAGATGGTCGACCAAGTGTGTCTCGATCGAGAAGTGTTTCGACCGAGGGAGTCCCTATTTTAGTTTATCTAGACATGTACTAAGTGTATGTATCAAAGTGCCATTGTGATACTATCATAAGGGATGACCTATCTAAGTGTTGTGAGTGGATAGGGAAGATCTAAATGCTTGATTTACATGATATCTAAGTACTTATACATTATATACTTGTACAATTTTTTACATTTGATTACAATCATGAAAATAAAGCAATTTTAGCAAATTGATCTTCCACGTCTTTGCTATCCACCACATTATATGCTTGTCACTGAAACACTTAAATAGCAAGTTAAAACCACAAGAAAGAAATGTTTTTCATCATCAAAACAAAGGGATTAGAATAATGTTCAATTTAGCCAACAATTTCCCCCTTTTTGAAGATGACAAACATTTTCAAAATATAAATCAAGGCAATATAAATGTAACAACCCTGACCTGGGTTATACTTTAACCCTAGGTGTTGTGATTAAGAAATGTGATTAAATGCTTAATCTCATATTATGAAAAGTAATTAGGCCTCAAGAGAAACTTATGTTGCAATTATAGTCCTTTTTGAACATTGTTGAAATCAATGTTTTGTTTGTTTTGGACTAATGTGCAAAATACCCAAGTTGAGGGGTTTAAGTGCAAATTGTGCATGATGATATGTTCCTCATGTGTTGAAGCATCATGATAATGAATATGATGCAAAGGTATGGCTTATGGTAGCCTGAGTACCAAGAAAGAGTTGATAAAGCAAGGTTTGTGCATTAAAACCTAGTTTTGGTGTAAAGTGCAATTCACCCAAAACCTAGGGTTCAATATGTAAATTACCACTTCAATAAGGTCCCTAATGTTTCTTGTCACTATTTAGAGAAAATAAAATGAGAGGGGCGCCTCATTTGAATTAAGTTGGAGGAGAGAGAATCTTGATATTAAATTAATCAAGATTTAATCCTAATTGAAACCCTAATTTGATTTAGGACAAAAATAAATGTATTAATGAAAGGGCCTTCAACCAAAATTAAAATGGTTAGATTCAGATGTATGTGTGACGTCCTTGAGCTTTGCAAGGACCACGAAAATATCCAAGGGAGTGGATAACTCACACACAATTTTATAAGAAAAAGAAATATCCACTCACATATGGATATTAATATAATATGATTTAAGGTGCTTAATTTTCTTTTCTTTAAATCATGGATAATTGAGAGGGATAAAAGGAAAACAAGATAGCCTTGTCCCTAAGGAAGATAAGGGGGAAGAGGCAGCCACATTTTTGGGATTAAATGAATTTTTATAAGGAACTTTCTCTCTCCTTGAATTTCTTATAAAAAGACCCTTTACAAGCCAAATGGAAGGCTTTTTCGAACCCACTTCTTCTCCTTGCTTGGGAAACGACCAAGGGAGCTTGGGAGAATCAGGAGGACGACCCACAACCTGTTGGTAAGGTTCTTGATCCATTTCACCTTGATTCCATGGTGGAAATCAAAAATAAATTATGGATTTCTTCCTATTTCGATCTCCTCTTCAATTCTAACCATTCCTTTTCACTCAAACCTTGAGGACGAGCCTTGGAATGGTGAAAGGAGTTGCATCCACCATTGTTTCCATGGAAATGGAACTTTGGAGCTCAATTGGAGGCGGGTTTTATAACTTGAACCCTTTTTCATTGTTATTCAACCATTAATCTTGCAATTTCATTGATTCCTTCATTATCTTGATTAATTGCTGGTTGAAATTGATTAATTCATGAAATCAGAAGTTGTTAGAACTTCAGGGATGAAGGTAGATGATGATGACATCATATTGGATACTTTTCCCAAAGAAATCTTGTTCCAATCGGTTTCAACATGTTTGCTCATGCGGTTTCACCAAACCGTTTGAGAGCAAACGGTTTGAAGCCGTTTGAGAGAAAACGGTTTCAAAACCATTTGAGAGGGTTGAACATTTGAGATTCCTGTTCCTAATTATGTTGGTTAATAACCCACCAAATTTAGTTAATTAATTCCAAAGGAATCATGAGTTGAAGGCTAATCAATTAGGCAAAGCCTAATTGGATTAAGTGCTGATTTTCAACTTGATTAATTTGCCTTTTTGGGAAAACGGTTTCAAAACCGTTTGAGAGGGTTGACCAAGGGTTGAACATTTGCTATTACTGTTCTTAATGATGTTGGTTAATAACTAACCAAATTTTATGGATTAGTTCCAAAGGAATCATGAGTTGAAGGCTAATCAATTGGGCAAACCCTAATTGAAATTAGTGCTGAAATTCCAATGAGTTGATTTGAGATTTTGGGTTGATTAGCCCAAATGGTTTCAAGACCATTTGGGGATCACCCAAGACAGTTTGGGTATCACCCAAGACCGTTTGGAGGTCTATGGTTAAGCATGGTTGACCAATTGTAGGTCTAAAGGTACCAAATTACTTTGCAATTAAGTGCTGATTTGATGATCAACTCAATAGCTCAAACCCTAATGATTTTCACTAGACTCCAAGGGTTGGATGAGCCAAACGGTCTCAAGACCGTTTGGAGCTCATCCAAATGGTCTCAAGACCGTTTGGAGGTCACCCAAGACTGTTTGGAGGTCTAGGGGTGAGTATGGTTAAGCAATTGATGATCCAATGGTAATAAGTTAAAGTGTAATCAATTGCTGAGTTGGTGATCAATCCAATAATACAAACCCTAATTGGTTGACTTGGATTTTGATGATGTGATGGGAAAACGGTCCCAAGACCGTTTGGTTGTCATCCAAACGACCTCAAGACCGTTTGGGGTCAGGTCATGTTCAATTTGGATGATGGTTCAATGGTTTCAAAGTAACTAATCTTGCATTGATTAGTGTTGAAGGATCATCGATTCCAAACCCTAATTCAATTGATTCAAACCCTAATTGAGGACTGATTGAGGGTCAATTGAGGGTCAAATCAGTTGAAGGTTGACCTATTTAACTCAATTGAAGTATGAGGATAAATCCAATTGATGATTGGTTCCATGAATTCAATGATTGAAGGAATCAATATTGAGAACCCTAAACCGATTGGTGTAGTTGAGACCATCCACTACTACAAAAATGACTTATAAAGTCACTTTTATAGGTGTTGTCTGTATAAATAAACCGACACCGAAACTATACAGTGTCGATTGATAACATAAACCGACATCCAATCTATGAAGGGCGCCCAGACACGGGTACCACTTCTATTCAGTGTCAGTTACTTAATAAAAAACCGACGCCTAAAATTAACCGCCAAATCTAAAATTTCCAGCGGAAAAAATTACCTCCAAAATTTAACATATGGCGTCGGTTGATAAATAATAAACCGACGACTAAAGGTTATTCGCGAGATAGAAATTGGGCACATTTTGGCGTCGGTTTAACCACAATGACCGACGCTTATGAGTTTTCCCGCGCTGTCTGCAGGGAATTTTTCACACCCTTTAAGCGTCGGTTGCCAGAAGACACCGACGAATATGGTCATTAATCGAGAACAATTTTTTTAATAGGCATATGTATTTAGACGTCGGTTGTGTTGTAGTTACAACCGACGACTATAGTTGAGAATAGGTGTCGGTTTTTGTGGAGAACCGACACCGTTAATTTTATGTGTCAGTTTATTTGAATAACTGAATCCTATGGTACAGTTAATAGCCCCGCGAAACAGATCTCTTTTCCCCATTGTCTCTGTTTCAGTGCGACTCTGCTAGGTCTGGCGATTCTTCTCCCCGCCGTCACCGCCGTCGTTGCCCCGGCTGCCGTTGCTCCCCCGCGCCGCCAACACTCCTGGTCGACACCCTCGCCGCCGCTCCTGCTGCTCTCCCTTCCGCCGCCGCTCCTCGCCGACACCTCTCCTCTCCTCGCTGCTGCCCCCGCCAGTGGCTGCTGTCCTCTCCTCACACCCGTCGTCGCTGCTCCTCTCCTCTCCTCACTGCCGGCGCCAGCTGCCAGTTGCTGCTAGGTCTTGCTCCGGCCGCTTCTCTCCTCTGCCCTCAAGGTATGCCCGCCCTGCCTTCTTCCTTCTTCCTCTGCTCCGGTGGCTGCTTGGGCGACGCCAAGGCACGCCTAGGCTGCTGCTGGGAATTTTTTTTATTTTTTTAAAAGTTATTTACTTATTTGTGTTTATTTATGTACTGATTTTGTTATGATTTAATCATCTACTTAATGAAATTTATTTATCAATTGATTTAACTATATTTTTCAATTGATCTATATGTATTCATCTAATGTTTGTATTTATTTATGTACTGATTCAGCAATTAATTGATCATCATCTACTGATTTATATTAGTTTATCAATAGATTTGTATTTATTCATCTACTTATTTGTATTTTTTTGTCTACTGTTTTTATTTAGTTATCTAATCATTTGAATTTATTTGTGTACTACTTTTGAAATTAGATAATCATCTAGTGATGTAACTTTATAGTGATGTAACTTTATCACAAGCTCATTATGAACCATTAGATCTGGATCTTAATTAGGGCATCTCTACCATCCTAACTATGAAATCGGTAACTTGTTTCATTGTTGAGTATATTGAGAATCCTAATCACCCTTCTTGCTTAATGATGAACTGTAATGCACACATTTGACATGCTTGGATTGTAAATGATGAACTTTTCCCTAAATTGCCAATCATGCTTTTAAAGACATCAATAATCACCCTAACTTGAAGAACTAGGATTTTAGGTATAAGAATGACAACACATGTATTTGTTGGCCTAGAAACCTGTCCAAGATTTACTCATTAGGAGTAAATCTTGGATAGTCCCCGGTTTGGGACTGTTCTTGAACACCTGATCTCGCTTAGGATGTAAGTGTATAATGTGTATTGGGTTTTTGAGAAAATTTCGGCAGCATTTCCCCGTTTGTTCTCTAAGTACATATGTACTTAGAGAACATCGGGGAAATGTTGCCGCAATTTTCTTGAAAACCCAATACACATTATACACTTACTAGTGAGATTAGGTGTTCAAGAATGGGATAGGTGGTACACATTTATTATATATAATAATGACATCACATGTATTTGTTAACCCTAGACCCTAATCTTGTTATAATGTATATTTGATTTCTCTTTGATCATAGAATGGATAGATCATGGATGTCCATTCGCAATCGCTGCACCCCAGAGTTTATTTCTGGTCTTGACCAGTTTATTAGATTTTCCGAGGAACATAGGAAACAACCTGGAGATAGGTTCTACTGTCCATGTAGGCATTGCGGTAACAACTTGAAAGTCAGCACTGGTGACGAAATCAAAAGTCATGTCATGTGCAACGAGATTATACAAGGCTATACATAATGGCACTGGCATGGAGAGATTTCATACCCGAAACCAGTGGATGTCGATAGCAGTGCTTGTGTGGAAGAAGAAATTGCCTACGATGACATAGATGTGAATGAACCAGTTCCAGTAGACATCGTTGATGCGATGCTGGATAGTTGTGGGGTAGAGCACACCGATCCACCTCCCATTTTTAGAAACATTGTGCATGATGCTGAGATATCGTTATACACAGGTTGTACTAAGTTTACGAAGCTTAGCACTGTGTTGAGATTGTATAAGCTGAAAGCTAACAATAGATGGAGCAACAAAAGCTTCACATCATTGTTGCCTTTGTTGAAAGAAATGCTTCCTGAAGGAAACGAGCTGCCAATCTCAACATACCAGGTAAAGAAATTGTTGTGCCCAATGGGAATGGATGCCAAGAAGATACACACATGCCCGAATGATTGTGTATTATTTCAAAAGGACTATGTGGATTTGAAAGATTGTCCAAAATGTGGTGCATCATGGTATAAATTGACGACTTCGGGGGAGTCCAATACTAGTTCTCCTGCTAAGGTGATATGGTATCTACCTATAATATCACGGTTTCAACGCTTGTTTGCCAATCCGATAGATGTGAAGAATTTGAGGTGGCATGCAGATGTTAAGAAAAATAATGATGGGATCCTACGACATGCGTCTGATTTCGCACAATGGAAGAAGATTGATCTATTGTACCCTGAATTTAGTGAAGAAGTCAGGAATCTAAGACTTGTGCTTTGTACAGATGGGATGAATCCGTACAGGATATTGAGCAGCCAACATAGCACTTGGCCAGTCATGCTTGTTATATACAATCTTCCTCCCCGGCTGTGTATGAAAAATAAGTACGTAATGTTGTCGTTGTTGATATCGGGCCCTAAACAACCTGGAAATGACATCGATGTTTATCTTGAACCTTTGATTGATGACTTAAAGAAACTCTAGGGTGAAGGTGTGATGACCTATGATGCTTCACGAAGAGAGACATTTCGTTTGCATGCTATGTTGTTTTGCACTATTAATGACTTTCCAACATATGGGAATTTGTCTGGATATAGTGTCAAAGGAGCTAAAGCGTGTCCTATATGTGAAGAGAACACTGATTCAACAAGACTAAAACATGGCGGTAAGACTATATATCTCAGTCATCAAAGGTTTCTTACAAAATTCCATCCGTATCGTAGGAAGCGCAAAGCATTCAATGGATTGAATGAGGAACGGAGTGCACCTAAACCTATACCAGGGGAGGTTGTTTATGAAAGAGTAAAAAACTTTGTCAATGAATTTGGTAAGAGATCACAATGTACTGTGGCCACACGGAGTGACAAATCTTTATTCAAGAAGAAGTCAATATTTTGGGATCTTCCTTATTGGAGTTCTTTGACAGTCAGGCATTGTATCGATGTCATGCACGTTGAGAAAAATGTCTGTGATAGTGTCATTGGTACTTTGTTGAATATACCAGGCAAGACTAAAGATGGGATAAAATCTAGACTGGACCTACATGAAATGGGAATAAGGTCAGAATTAACAGAATTTCGTGAAATGGGAAATCGGAGAACATACTTACCTCCCGCTTGTTACACATTGTCTAGAAAGGAGAAGAAAGCTTTTTGTGAATGTTTGGTAAATGTTAAGGTGCCACAGGGTTACTCATCCACCATCCATAGATTGGTATCAATGAAAGATCTGAAGTTGATAGGTCTTAAATCTCATGATTGTCACACTCTAATGCAACAAATATTGCCTGTGGCAATTAGATCTATATTGCAGACGCATGTAAGGTTTGCAATCACCAGACTTTGTTTCTTTTTCAATAGTCTGTGCAGCAAAGTTATTGACCCTGATACTCTCGATAAATTGAAAAGAGAAGTGGTTGTTACCCTATGTCATCTTGAGATATATTTTCCTCCGTCGTTCTTTGATATCATGGTATATCTTGTTGTCCACTTGACTAGGGAAGTGAAAATGTTGAGACCAGTTTTCTTGCATTGGATGTATCCCTTTGAACGATACATGAGCGTTTTTAAAAGTGATGTTCAAAATCATTATCGGCCTGAAGGGAGTATTATCGAGGGTTATGTGGTGAGAGAGGTTATGGATTTTTGCAATGACTTTCTCAGTGGTAATGACACTCCTAATAATGACAACAATATTGACGATCAATTTGGCAAAGGAATTTTGGGATCACGTGTGAAAGTAATCAGCCGTGAGCAGTTGGAACAAGGTCACTTGTATATTTTACACAACATGGACGAAGTGAACATTTATATCGAGGAACATACCAATTTCATCAAGAGACAATATCCTCAAGCCAATACAATGTGGCTTGCTAGAGAGCATAACAAGACATTTATTAAGTGGTTTGAAAATAAAGTCTTACATCAACTATCTCAAACACCATATGATATTACTGAAACTATCAAATGCCTCGTCTTTAAACCAAAATTGACTGTTATGTCTTATGAAGGGTATGACATTAATGGATTCACATATTACACAAAGCTCCAAGATGATAAGAGTGTCGTCCAAAATAGTGGGGTCACCCTTCAAGCATCGACTATGTTTTTTGCAAGTGCAAAGGATAAGAATCCACGTGAAGCTAAAATGTCATATTACAGTGTCATTGAAGACATATGGGAGTTTGACTACATAGATTTCAGAATTCCGCTCTTCAAATGTAATTGGGTTGATAACACCAAAGGAGTTATAGTGGATGAATTGGGTTTCACTTTAGTGAACTTTGAAAAGATTGGCAAGAAGAGTGAACCATTCATATTGGCATTACATGCGAAACAAGTATTTTATATCGATGATCCTGCAAATGATAAATGGTCGGTTGTTCTTCATGGTAAAAGACAGTTCATTGAAGATCCTATAGATGAAGAACAATACTAAGTATGATGACTCTATTCCATTCTCAGTTGGGTTGCCAACACCAACAAATATTGAAGCTCGTGATGACTTTTATGTGCGCGGAGATCACAATGAAGGATTGTTAATTGATAAAAAATCGCAATATTAGAGGCATGTTTATATTTTTTTATATATTTTATTTTTCTGAATGTGAACTTTACAATGTGAATGTGAACTTTACAATGTGAATTCTACAATGTGAATTACTTTATAATGTGAACTTTAAAATGTGAATGTGAACTATACAATGTGAGCTTTACAATTTGAATTACTTTACAATGTGAACTTTACAATGTGAATGTGAATTTTCAGATGGCTAAGCATTCTCCTGATGACCGTGCTGATGATTACTGTGAGGGTGAGGACATCAATGCGCTGCCTCACAATGTAAGTTTTAAAAATATATCATATATTTATATCTATATGTCCATTTATAGTTATATCTTGTAAATGTGTTTATTTTGTCAAATTTTAGGTTGATGGTGCACATGTACCATCTGAAGAACTTGAGGCACGTGATCAGCAACACCAAAATGTTGACAAGAGAAGGGGCATCACTATGATGAAGAAGTTAATAGCACAAAAGGGAAATGGACCCAAACTTGTTGTGGATTTTGATAATGCAGGAAATGCATCTGGTGTGAATCGTAATTCATTTGTTTCATATCTTGGGTATGTTACTCGTAGCCATTGCGGTTGTAAGATAGATTCTTGGCATAAAGTTTCTAAGGAGAAGAAAGACGTAATATGGAAGGATTTATGCGTGAGTTATTATTAATTTTCAATTCTATTTTGTAGATTACTAATTTTTTGGATACTAGTTAATAGCAATTCTAATTTGCAGAGTATATTTGAATTGGATGAAAAGTTGCATCGTAAATGCGTGATGCAACGCTGTGGGAGAGTCCTAAGGAACTATAGGACAAATCTCACCCGTGAATACATAAAAGAAGCTGACAAGAGGAAGAAGACAACCACTAAATACTGGAACTTCCTGGACAAAGAAGAATGGGACGCGTTTGTTGCTTCAAGACAAACTGATGAATTCAAGGTATTAGGCGTCAGTCCCAATCTCATTAAGATATGTTGTATTCACCTATTCAAGATTAATATTTACTGTTACTAGCCAAATCATTAATGTGCATACTAACTAGGCCCTCAGTGAGGCACAAAGATCAAGGCGTGCACTGAATGTGCATGACCACACAATGGGTCCAAAGGGGTATGCATGCATTTGCCAAAGACTACAGTCTGAGGCTACTTCTCAGTCTGCTGCTACTCAGGAGTCCTCCACTATAGGTAGCACACCTCTGCCTCACCATGATGTCTGGATAGCTGGGAGGCAAAATAAGAAGGGAGAAATAAGGAAGCCTGCAACTATTGAGGCAGCTGCAAAAATGGTAAAATACAACTCTTACAGCAATCGTTCGAATATTGATTATTTGTGGTGTTTACTTAATTACAAATTTTTGTTTTGGCGATTAGCGAGAGCTGCACGAGCTGAGGAAACAAGGTAAGTTCATCCCTGAGGGAACAAGAGATGAATTGACAGTTGCTCTGGGTAACCCAGAGCATCCTGGACGTGTTAGGGATGCAAGCGCTGGTGTGGGCATCAAAGCTTTTTTTTAGCCATCCCAGCACAAACATGTCCCAAAAGTGTGACTTTCACAAGAAGAGGTAACATATTTTTTCCTTGTAGATGTTACTGTAAAAGAGAATTAAATAATTAGAATTTGACGTTTCTTTTATCAATGTATAAGTAGATAAGCTATTTGATAGGAAACTCAGAGAATCAATGAAAAAGTGGTAGGCATCTCAGACTGCCACTTACCAGACATTACCTATGGTGTCTCCTACTGCAGGCTCTACTCCTACTACAGAGGTTGGGAGTAATCCTGTAGACCCACCACCTAGCAAATCTGCTGTAAGTATTTTTATGACATAGTAACTAGTTTTTTAATTCAAGATGATATGTTTTCAAGATGATATGTATATATGAAATTGTAGTCATTTCAAAAAAAGATGATATGTATATATGTATATAACATTCTTTACACAAAAATTTGTAGGGGTTGAAGCCATGCCGTCTAAAAGTTAATGAATATGTCATTGCAGAGGCGTCGGCTTACCCATCCCTACCAGGGGAAATGTTTCACGGGTCTCCATTACCAGCTGGTTGGATTCGTGTGAGCCCGGTACATATATTCCCCAAGTGGATGGATCTTCCATTGCCATATGCCCACTCAGATTGTGAAATGCTTGGTGAGGCAGAAGGCGGAGTGATATTGTGGCTAAAAGCGGATGTCCTCTTTACTGAAACTGTATGGTAAATTTACATTACGTTAAATTGTTAGTGTGTGTATATGATGTCAATTGATATGAAATTATTATATATATATACAGGTTAAAAAGAAGACACCCACATCATCTAGGCCTCCACTTCCACCTCCTACATTACCCAGTTGGGTTCCACAGGAACTACCTGTCCCGTTAGGTCCTAACTGTAGGGGTATGGCAATATGGTTAGGCGAACATGATATAAATTTCCCTATAACTGTTTCTATAGATTCAGATGTTGCAGGTCAATCATACAAAAGCAAACTATTTATACAAGATATTTTGGAGTTGTTTCGATATGATTGGCTAAATACATCTGTGATAGAGCTATGGATAAGGTGAGATCTTCTTTATACATCCACATACCTTGTGTAGGATCTGGTGATTTGGTTTCTTATTTATTAATGCATGCGTAATTAATACATATTTTGCAGCTACTTAGACAAGATATGTGCAGATTTTACATTCGAACATGTTGGATTTTTGATTCCATCTTTGATTAGTCTAGTAGCTAAAGACCCTCCATCAGTTCAACAATACTGCTGTGAGGCTTTTACAATTTTTGCTCAAAATAAGAAGACGGTGATAATGGCTCCATTCAATGTAGAGTAAGTTTACTTTGCTTATTATAATTTGGACTTAAGAAAATTACATTTTTATTGTGGATTTTGAGTTATTAATTTTTAACTTTTTTTACCTCTAGTGGTATGCATTGGGAGTTACTGGTTATTGTCCCTGAGACGTTCACTGCCTATTATCTAGATCCTAAGGGGAGTAAATTGAATACAAAATATGGACACATAATGAAAATGGCATTATTCCGGTGAGAAATATTTCATTTTCATATACGTTAACATATGTTATTACATTACTATTTAATTATGCAATGTACTGTGTTACATTAACATGTAGGGGTTTTGATGAGTTCAAAAAGGCTGGAGGAAAGGTCCCCACGAAAAAGAACCAGCCAATAATTTGGAAAAACGTGAAAGTAAGTTCCCAACTGCAATATATGTATATATTATTTATGTGAACAATGCTTAATTAGTTGTATTTTTTAATATTTTGTATGTTTGAATTTATAGTGTGATACACAAGACAACAGATGGGCATGTGGATACTATGTGATGCGATTTATGCACATGATTATCAAATATGCCGCAATGGACATCGATTGTATTACTGAGGTATTATATAGTCTCATTAGATAATATGAAATATATCAATCTTATTTATAGCTCATTAATTATATATACATCATTCTCCTTACAAGTGTTTAAAACTGACCACACTACAGGAACGGCCTTACCAGATGTACATGCTCCCTATACGACGGGAGAACTAAATGAAGTAAGAGAAGAATGGGCAACAGCCATACAAATAGTCGGGGTTTTAAGATATAATTGGGATGTTGATAGCGAATAATGACTAAAGAATGATATTTTGTAAATGAATTTCTGAATTATAATATATGTGTGAATGTTTCTACATGTCTGGATGTTTCTACATGTGTATGAGTGAAAATGAATGAAACTGTTGGTTGCTATATGAATGTTTGTACATGTGTGAATTTGAAAATGAATGGAACTACAGATTGCTAGCTACATGAATGTTTCTAAATGTGTGAAAATCAAATGGAACTACAGGTTGCATTGCTAAATGTGTGAATATTTTTGTTGTTAATTTTGCAGGTTTGTGGCCTGTTGTTGGCTGATATCAATGGATGTCGTAAAACCTGTAGTTCAGCAGTGTCAGTTTCTAATAGTAACTGACGTCTATTTCCTTAACACCACGGTCGTGCTGGCCAGCACGGCTGTGGCAGCGGATCAAAAATAGGCGTCGGTTATTTGTATAAAACCGACGCCACATCGTTACAGTGTCAGTTTCTAATAGTAACCGACGTCTATTTCTGGCCATGTTGGGAGTTATATGACGTCGGTTTCTTATCTAATAACCGACGCTGATAGTGCCCAAGATGGCGCCCTTCTGTGGCAAGAAGGTATATGGCGTCGGTTGCTTATCTAATAACCGACGCCTATAGTGCCCTGTTGGCACGTTTTCGCTGGCGCGCGAAGGGTTTTGGCGTCAGTTTTTGAACCGACACGTAACGGCTGGGCTTTTAGCGTCGCCCACATAGGTGTCGCTTAGAAACTGACACTAAAGGCCTTAAATAACCGACACTAAAGGTCGGTTATGTACTAGTGATCTTTGGTCCATGCGGTTTTGAGGAGGTTTGGACCAAACGGTCTCAAGACCGTCTGAGTCCAAACGGTCTCAAGACCGTTTGGGACCAAACGATCCCAAACCGTTTGTGCCCATGCGGTTTCAAAAGTCAAACTTGGGCAAACGATCTTCACCTACTTGCTTGGGGAAACGGTCTCAAGCACCACCTTTACCAAACAGTTTCAAACCATTTGAACCTTGAAGGACCAAGACTGTTTGGGGCTCAAGTAGTCAAAGTTGATTGAGGACTCAATTGGTTAATCCACTTAGACACTTGTTGTAATTGAGGGCTCAATTGATCAATTCAATTGGATACCTTATGTAATGGAGGTCCACGGTGATTTAATCTCTTGAGAATAGAGATGATGAATGATTAATTGATCCAATGATGATTAGTAATGATGATCATTGAAGGTACAAAGGTTGAAACCCTAATAGTACCTAAGTGATTAGTGCCAATTAAGGGATGAACCCTAATTACCTATAGGATCAATGACTTGGTACCCTATGTCATTCATAGTTGTATGTACTTGATTGAAGGGATGATATGACCTTATCAAGTTGAGATGATGTTAGCATGAATTCACAACATGAATATAATTCATGTGGTGATTAAGGGTATGATCCTTAAGTAGAGAGATCATGAAACCCTAATCATGAATATATACCTAATTGATAGGGTTATTGAATTCTAACCCTAATTGAGGGTGAATCCATGTGAAACCCTAGTTGAGGGTGATTCCATGTGAAACCCTAATTGAGGGTGAATCAATGAGAAACCCTAATTGAGGGTGAATCCATGTGAAACCCTAATTTAGGGTGAATCCATGTGAAACCCTAGTTGAGGGTGATTATATGAGAAACCCTGATTAAGAACTAACATCACATAATGTTCTGATGTTATGTTGTGATGAGAGGCCCTAAGAAGGGTGAAGGAATATGAGACTCTAATGTAAGTCATTATACATAAAGCCCTAATCCTGGGCAATATGACAATGGATCATAATTCTAAATTTTTAAATAAGGATGCAAGGAAATCCTAATGATGAGATAAAAGAAATGACCTTATAAAGGTGAAACATTTCATGTGGTTGATTATAAGCAACCTTATTGTAAGCAATGTCTTTAGCATTAGATAAGTCCATATCATTAAAGATAATTGGACAATTCTAATGTGTGGCCTATGCATTATATGCTAAAGGTGAGAGTTTAGTGATGAAATGTATTAAGAGGGAAATACCTTAATACAAGATAAGTTGGTTAACTCAAGAGAATCTGATATGATGAGAAAGTGATACATCAAGATATCATAGTTATCACATTCAGTACTTCAGGGTTTATATACCTTGATTCACTCCAAATCCAATATAATTGGGTTAGAAACATATGAAGTGTGATATGAAACTATTACAATGAAATGTAATGAGTTGTTTCACTTGTTGAGTGTTAATTAATGTACCTTGAGAATGGGGTTAAGCCCAAATGATGTGTATGATATAATCATACCATGATGAGGATGAGAAATGAACTCATACCTTGAATTGATGATCATTAATGCTATATGATGAAAGTAATGTTCTTGAATAATCAAATATGATAACTTTGAATGCTGCAGAGGTATGGATTAATGAATTAAGGGTTGGATAGATTATATAATCATGAAACCCTAATTAATGAGAAAAGGGGAACCCTAACCCTGACTTGGGTAAAGGGAATGATAAGCCCTGTTTGATAGTAAACCCTAATTCCTGGAAAAGGAATAATGGTGTTACTATTGTATCACATGATGTGATGAATATCTTGTATGACTGTTATCATGCCTAATAACCATGTAGGTATGATGAGATAATGAACATATCTAGATTTGAGCTACGACATTTATATAATAAATGTTGATTGACATTATGAGACTTAATGTTGATTGTTGCTTAGTAAAAGTAACAATGTGTAAGGATTCTATGAGTCATATGAGCAAGTTGTTGCCTAGAAAGAGGTGACAAGATATTTCATGGCCTTGTGAGCTAGGTGTGATGCTTGTGTAGCAAGAATCATGAATGCCTTGGTCAGATGACCTGAAGGAGATAGTTACCTAAAAAAGGTGTAATAATGTTCAATGATGAGTTAAGGGTTTGAATACCCAGAATCAAATGATTATGGTGATGAGAATGTGAATGGATGAGAATTCCCAGTTCTGAAATGAGGGACTGAGTTCCCAAGGTCTTTGAAAGATTGATAAATATCTGATGAAAGTAGTACATGTCTCTTTATCACATTGTTGTAATAAGTTATGTTTGGGAACTTGACTGATGCTAAAAGAATGCCATAATGTACTTAAATAATCAAGTATAATGATATCATGTAGATCCCTGACCATAGATCCATCATTGTCAGAAGTTAAATGATGGTGAAACAGGTTTTCCTAAGGGAACTCCTGGAGAGCATACTTTTGAGTATGTTGGGGTTATGGACGCAAATATCCTTACGTCCTAATGTAGGATTTGATGTGAGATGTAATTTTAATCTCTCAATCCTTCATTATATATACCGGGATAGATGTACCACGAATCTCCCGATGATTGGGTTAGATGCCGTACACATCTCCCAATAATGTTAATGCCGGATCGGTGGAGATAAACACGAAATCTCACGGTCGCGAAGAGAGTGCAGCACGCCACTGTAACTCTGATAGAGAAGTTGCCAGTATACTCTGGAAAGCTATATTTAGTAGATACACAAGATGTCCTGCATGTGATCTCGCACTGACCGAGATGTGGGAGGTCATGGGAATCCGGCTCTTCCATTGACCTTGTATGGTATCGATTTCAACTTCGCAGTGGTCGGTTGGAGCATGAGTGGTATATCTCATCTCCTCAGGGCATAAGTGTGTTTGTAAAATGAAATCAACCGTATATCATGTTTGCTTAAGGATTGAATATGGAAATTCATTGGCTGATGTTACATTTCTGTTATATATATGTAGTTCATTAATGTTGTTCATATCTGTTGTATTCGTTACAAGTATAGGGATGAACTATGAGTCTACCATGAGTAGATGCAACGTTATCCTTGAAAAAGGAGATTACTTCACTTTGTTCATACAAGGGATTTACCTGTTGTTAATTATATATATATATATAAATCCTTATGCTTAGTTTATTTTAATAAACTGCTATAACAATGTTTTGGCGGAGAGTTATATCTCCCACTGGGATAATTTACAATTGTCTCACCCCCGTGGGATCCAACTGTTTAGGTGGACGCGGACAAAGAAGCAGAATCTCATTACAGGGAATAGACAGTAGCAGTGACAGTAAGGATAATAGTAATATCTCAGGTGGAGATACTTCCTGTCAAGTTATATAGTTAGAAAGTCCTATGTGTCATCTCTGTACTCTCAGGTCCTCGAAGTTTTTAGTCAGTGTTTTATGAATCAATATGAGGTTTTGGCTTGATGCCTCGAGATTCGTATACTATCTGTATATAATGTTTATAAGACAGTTGATAATGTAATCTCTGAAAAGAGATGGTACAGGTTATGTACGTTTGAACCAGAATGTAAATGTTATGCAACTATTTTAGTTGGAAAAGATTTCCTATGTGAGGATCTCTTTGCAAAAAGTTTTAATTTTCAGTGATTTTCAGTAATCCGATGCAAATAATTCGCTTCTGTATTAGTTAATCATGTTTTCGTGAGACGGTCGCTACAATTAGTGGTATCAGAGCTCTAGGTTCGTTGAGTCTACAGAGACATAGGACTAAGGTAGTAGAGTCTGTTCTGGTGTCATCCAGTGTATTTGATAGTGTCTTCTGCTCGTATAAGAGAAGAAGAACTCAAAGATGACTAGGTCACATGAGGAGATTGATGCTGAGAGCAACAATGTTGCACTAAGAAGAGGTGCATGGGAACATGCAAGAGAGAGACAATTGCCTGAGAATCCCCTAGCTGATCCAACTATAATAAGAAAATCCTTCTTTAAGTATTACTGTTGGAGAACTTAGGGAAATAATAATGTATATAGTGGATCAAGTTTTGGCAGTGTAACCTAGATTACCAGTCCCAATGATGATGTTATAGATATCAACAAGATTTGTAATTAGCATCAGCAGGTTGAAGCAAAAGGAAATGATGAATTTCTAGACTTAAATTGAGTCTGTGCTCAACCATAGCCTGTTGAATCAACCTTTAAGGCAGAGTTAGCCTGAGGCAGTGAATAATTCATGAATTATGACAAGTTAGACAAGATAATGTCATTTAAACATGTCATCTTATGAATTCCTGGATTAACTGAGAAAGGAATTGATTGAACTTTCCTTACTTAGTCCTATGAGGACTTATGTTTTTCATAGTAAAACATTACAAATGTTTTATTTTGTTCTTACCTCTATGAGAGAAAAAGAGGTAGAGAAGAGATGCTTGGATAAAATTCAGGGATTTTAAGCTTTATGCTTGTGATAATATGAAAAGAAGGAGTATGATAGCATACAAAGTGCATACCACTTGATCTCAATATTTATATACCCTGGCCAGGTATACAACTATAGGTATGGAAACTCTTAGATTGTTGTCTTTTTTATTGCTCTGATCAAGTAGTCATTCTGAGACAATCTAATGAGTATCATGAATTAGGAATATGGAATGAATAAATGTGTCATATCCTATGCATAAGAAAGAGAAGTCTGAGATAATCTCAGATGAGTATGTTGTATGAGGAACTAAAAGTGTACTCCTCATAAGATAAGAATAAGAATAAGGGAGATGAACCTTGTTCAGTAATGCTGCAAGCATAATAAAGATCTTTCCCATAATGAGGAAATGGGAATTGTGATGAGATCATGAGATGATAAAAAACATGCTAGATAATAATAAAGAAAGTGATAATGACATGCAATCATCCTTACAAATTCCAATGCTAAAGGCAAGGAACCTAGGATAAGATAAGGAGTAAATGATTCTTGAATAGTTGAAAATACATGAATTAATAAGAGGAATATGAATCCTTGTTTTCTCTCCTTTCAGGGACATGGAAATCAAGTGGGTCTTAGGACACTTTATGTGCATAAGATAAATATGTTCATGTGATGGATACCTAGAAAAGTATCAGTTATCTTGGACTTTGGTCCCAAGATGAGGACATATGAAACAATTAATGTTCCAAGATAAAAGGAAGAGAAGTATGTGATGTGTTTTCAACACATGTGATAGATACCAAGGTGAAAGATTCTGGTATCTGAGAAATATCAGATGGTTTAGGTTGGCTACCTAGAGTGGTCAACTGTGAAATTAGTCTGATTATATAAAATAATAGGAACATCATATGTTTGGGGTTTATGCTCTGCATAAACATGATACTAATAAAGAATGTATTATGTTTCTCTGAACAAGAAAAGTGTTGTTTGACACAAAGTTGACTCTATAGTCAATGATGAGGAATAATGGAGCATGTGCCTTGTGTGTTGATTCTATGAGAATCTTGTATGGAAACACTTTGTGCTGATCAAAGTTTTATGGTGTCTCCATAATAAGGAGATGTTATGTGAAGACTAGATAGTATGAAGAATAAAATACACCTATCTTCCTTTATCTGGATTTCGAGGACAAAATCCTTGTTAGGGGTTTATAATTTGTAACAACCCTAACCTGGGTTATACTTTAACCCTAGGTGTTGTGATTAAGAAATGTGATTAAATGCTTAATCTCATCTTATGAAAAGTAATTAGGCCTCAATAGGAACTTATGTTGCAATTCTAGTCCTTTTTGAACATTGTTGAAATCAATGTTTTGTTTGTTTTGGACTAATGTGCAAAATACCCAAGTTGAGGGGTTTAAGTGCAAATTGTGCATGATGATATGTTCCTCATGTATTGAAGCATCATGAGAATGAAGATGATGCAAAGGTATGACTTATGGTAGCCTGAGTACCAAGAAAGAGCTGATAAAGTAAGGTTTGTGCATTAAAACCAAGTTTTGGTGTAAAGTGCAATTTACCCAAAACCTAGGGTTCAATATGTAAATTACCACTTCAATAAGGTCCCTAATGTTTCTTGTCACCATGTAGAGCAAAGAAAATGAGAGCGGCGCCTCATTTGAATTAAGTTGGAGGAGAGAGAGTCTTGATATTAAAATAATCAAGATTTAATCCTAATTTTTTTTATCAGTAGATTTAATCCTAATTGAAACCCTAATTTGATTTAGGGCAAAAATAAATGTATTAATGAAATGTACTTCAAACAAAATTAAAATGGTTGGATTCATATGTATGTGTGACGTTCTTGAGCTTTGCAAGGACCACGAAAATATCCAAGGGAGTGGATAACTCACACACAATTTTATAAGAAAAAGAAATATCCACTCACATATGGATATTAATATAATATGATTTAATGTGCTTGATTTTCTTTTCTTTAAATCATGGATAATTGAGAGGGATAAAAGAAAAACAAGATAGCCTCGTCCCTAAGGAAGATAAGGGGAAAGAGGCGGCCACATTTTTGGGATTAAATGAATTTTTATAAGGAACTTTTTCTCTCCTTGAATTTCTTATAAAAAGACCCTTTACAAGCCAAACGGAAGGAGTTTTTGACCCCACTTCTTATCCTTGCTTGGGAAACGACCAAGGGATCTTGGGAAGATCAGGAGGACGACCCCCAACCTGTTGGTAAGGTTCTTGAACCATTTCACCTTGATTCCATGGTGGAAATCAAAAATAAATTATGGATTTCTTCCTATTTCAATCTCCTCTTCAATTCTAACCATTCCTTTTCACTCAAACCTTGAGGACGAGCCTTGGAATGGTGAAAGGAGTTGCATCCACCATTGTTTCCATGGACATGGAGCTTTGGAGATCAATTGGAGGCGGGTTTTATAACTTGAACCCTTTTTCATTGTTATTCAACCATTAATCTTGCAATTTCATTGATTCCTTCATTATCTTGATTAATTGCTGGTTGAAATTGATTAATGCATGAAATAAGAAGTTTTTAGAACTTCAGGGACGAAGGTAGATGATGATGACATCATCTTGGATACTTTTCCCAAAGAAATCTTGCTCCAAACGGTTTCAACATGTTTGCTCATGCGGTTTCACCAAACCGTTTGAGAGCAAATGATTTGAAACCATTTGAGAGCAAACAGTTTCAAAACTGTTTGAGAGGGTTGACCAAAGGTTGAAAGTTTGAGATTCCTATTCCTAATTATGTTGGTTAATAACCCACCAAATTTGGTTAATTAATTCCAAAGTAATCATGAGTTGAAGGCTAATCAATTAGGCAAAGCCTAATTGGGTTAAGTGCTGATTTTCAACTTGATTAATTTTCCTTTTTGAGCAAACGGTTTAAAAACCGTTTGAGAGGGTTCACCAAGGGTTGACCGTTTGATATTCCTGTTACTAATGATGTTGGTTAATAAGTCACCAAATTTTATGGATTAGTTCCAAAGGAATCATGAGTTGAAGGCTAATCAATTGGGCAAACCCTAATTGAAATTAGTGCTGAAATTCCAATGAGTTGATTTGAGATTTTGGGTTGATTAGCCCAAATGGTCTCAAGACCATTTGGGGATCACCCAAGACCGTTTTGAGGTCTAGGGTTAAACATGGTTGACCAATTGAAGGTCTAAAGGTACCAAATCACTTTGCAATTAAGTGCTGATTTGATGATCAACTCAATAGCTCAAACCCTAATGATTTTTCACTAGAATCCAAGGGTTGGATGAGCCAAACTGTCTCAAGACCGTTTGTAGCTCATCCAAACGGTCTCAAGACCGTTTGGAGGTCACCCAAGACCGTTTGGAGGTCTAGGGGTGAGTATGGTTAAGCAATTGATGATCCAATGGTAATAAGTTAAAGTGTAATCAATTGTTGATTTGGTGATCAATCCAATAATCCAAACCCTAATTGGTTGACTTGGATTTTGATGATGTGATGGGAAAACGGTCCCAAGACCGTTTTGTGGTCATCCAAATGACCTCAAGACCGTTTGGGGTCAGGTCATGTTCAATTTGGATGATGGTTCAATGGTTTCAAAGTAACTAATCTTGCATTGATTAGTGTTGAAGGATCACCGATTCCAAACCCTAATTCAATTGATTCAAACCCTAATTGAGGACTAATTGAGGGTCAATTGAGGGTCAAATCAGTTGAAGGTTGACCTATTTAACTCAATTGAAGTATGAGGATAGGTCCAATTGATGATTGGTTCCATGAATTCAATGATTGAAGGAATCCATATTGAGAACCCGAAACCGATTGGTGTAGTTGAGACCATCTTTGGTCCATGCGGTTTTGAGGAGGTTTGGACCAAACGGTCTCAAGACCGTCTGAGTCCAAACAGTCTCAAGACTGTTTGGGACCAAATGGTCTCAAGACCGTTTGGGACCAAACGATCCCAAACCGTTTGTGCCCATGCGGTTTCAAAAGTCAAACTTGGGCAAACGGTCTTCACCTACTTGCTTTGGCAAACAGTCTCAAGCACCACATTTACCAAACGGTTTCAAACCATTTGAACCTCAAAGGACCAAGACCATTTGGGGCTCACATAATTAAAGTTGATTGAGGACTCAATTGGTTAATCCACTTAGACACTTGTTGTAATTGAGGACTCAATTGATCAATTCAATTGGATACCTTATGTAATGGAGGTCCAAGGTGATTGAATCTCTTGAGAATAGAGATGATGAATGATTAATTGATCCAATGATGATTAGTAATGACGATCATTGAAGGTACAAAGGTTGAAACCCTAATAGTACCTAAGTGATTAGTGCCAATTAAGGGATGAACCCAAATTACATATAGGATCAATGACTTGGTACCCTATGTCATTCATAGTTGTATGTACTTGATTGAAGGGATGATATGACCTTATCAAGTTGAGATGATGTTAGCATGAATTCATAACATGAATATAATTCATGTGGTGATTAAGGGTATGATCCTTAAGTAGAGAGATCATGAAACCCTAATCATGAATATATACCCTAATTGACAGGGTTATTGAATTCTAACCCTAATCGAGGGTGAATCCATGTGAAACCCTAGTTGAGGGTGATTCCATGTGAAACCCTAATTGAGGGTGAATCCATGAGAAACCCTAATTGAGGGTGAATCCATGTGAAACCCTAATTGAGGGTGAATCCATGTGAAACCCTAGTTGAGGGTGATTATATGAGAAACCCTGATTAAGAACTAACATCACATAATGTTCTGATGTTATGTTGAGATGAGAGGCCCTAAGAAGGGTGAAGGAATATGAGACTCTAATGTAAGTCATTATACATAAAGCCCTAATACTGGGCAATATGACAATGGATCATAATTCTAATTTTTAAATAAGGATGCAAGGAAATCCTAATGATGAGATAAAAGAAATGACCTTATAAAGGTGAAACATTTCATGTGGTTGATTATAAGCAACCTTATTGTAAGCAATGTCTTTAGCATTAGATAAGTCCATATCATTAAAGATAATTGGACAATTCTAATGTGTGGCCTATGCATTATATGCTAAAGGTGAGAGTTTAGTGATGAATGTATTAAGAGGGAAATACCTTAATACAAGATAAGTTGGTTAACTCAAGAGAATCTGAAATGATGAGAAAGTGATACATCAAGATATGATAGTTATCACATTCAGTGCTTCAGGGTTTATATACCTTGATTCACTCCAAATCCAATATAATTGGGTAAGAAACATATGAAGTGTGATATGCAACTATTACAATGAAATGTAATGAGTTGTTGTACTTGTTGAGTGTTAATTAATGTACCTTGAGAATGGGGTTAAGCCCAAATGATGTGTATGATATAATCATACCATGATGAGGATGAGAAATGAACTCATACTTTGAATTGATGATCATTAATGCTATATGATGAAAGTAATGTTCTTGAATAATCAAATATGATACCTTTGAATGCCCCAGAGGTATGGATTAATGAATTAAGGGTTGGATAGATTATATAATCATGAAACCCTAATTAATGAGAAAATGGGAACCCTAACCCGGACTTGGGTAAAGGGAATGATAACCCCTATTTGATAGTAAACCCTAATTCTTAGAAAAGGAATAATGGTGTTACTATTATATCACATGATGTGATGAATATCTTGTATGACTGTTATCATGCCTAATAACCATGTAGGTATGATGAGATAATGAACATAGCTAGATTTGAGCTACGACATTTATATAATAAATGTTGATTGACATTATGAGCCTTAATGTTGATTGTTGCTTAGTAAAAGTAACAATGTGTAAGGATTCTATGAGTCATATGAGCAAGTTGTTGCCTAGAAAGAGGTGACAAGATATTTCATGGCCTTGTGAGCCAGGTGTGATGCTTGTGTAACAAGAATCATGAATGCCTTGGTCAGATGACCTGAAGGTGATAGTTACCTAAAAAAGGTGTAATAATGCTCAATGATGAGTTAAGGGTTTGAATACCCAGAACCATATGATTATGGTGATGAGAATGTGAATGGATGAGAATTCCCAGTTTTGAAATGAGGGACTGAGTTCCCAAGGTCTTTGAAAGACTGATAAATATCTGATGAAAGTAGTACATGTCTCTTTATAGCATTGTTGTAATAAGTTATGTTTGAGAACTTGACTGATGCTAAAAGAATGCCATAATGTACTTAAATAATCAAGTATAATGATATCATGTAGAGCCCTGACCATAGATCCATCATTGTCAGAAGTTAAATGATGGTGAAACATGTTTTCCTAAGGGAACTCCTGGAGAGCATACTTTTGAGTATGTTGGGGTTATGGACGTGAATATCCTTACGTCCTAATGTAGGATTTTATGTGATATATACTTTTAATCTCTCAATCCTTCATTATATGTACCGGGATGGATGTATCACGAATCTCCCGATGATTGGGTTAGATTCCGTACACATCTCCCAATAATGTTAATGTCAGATCGGTGGAGATAAACACGAAATCTCACAATCACGAAGAGAGTGCAGCACGCCACTGTAACTCTGATAGAAAAGTTGCCAGTATACTCTGGAAAGCTATATTTAGCAGAGACACAAGATGTCCTGTATGTGATCTCACACTGACCGAGATGTGGGAGGTCATGGGAATCTGACTCTTCGATTGACCTTGTATGGTACCGATTTTGACTTCGCAATGGTCGGTTGGAGCATGAGAGGTATATCTCATCTCCTCAGGGCATAAGTGTGTTTGTAAGATGAAATCAGCCGTATAACATGTTTGCTTAAGGATTGAATACGAAAATTCATTAGCTGATGTTACATTTCTATTATATATATGTAGTTCATTAATGTTGTTCATATCTGTTGTATTCGTTACAAGTATATGGATGAACTTTGAGTCTACCATGAGTATATGCAACGTTATCCTTGAAAAAGGAGATTACTTCACATTGTTCATACAAGTGATTTACCTACTGTTAATTATATATATATAAATCCTTCTGCTTAGTTTATTTTAATAAACTACTATAACAATGTTTTGGCAGAGAGTTATATCTCCCGCTGGGACAATTTACAATTGTCTCACCCCAGTGGGATCCAACGTTTTAGGTGAACGCGGGCAAAGAAGCAGAATCTCATTACAGGGAATTGAACAACAGTGACAGCAAGGACAACAGTAATATCTCAGGTGGAGATACTGCCTGTCAAGTTATATAGTTAGAAAGTCCTAAGTGTCATCTCTGTACTCTCAGGTCCTCAGAGTTTTTAGTCAGTGTTTTATGAATCAATATGAGGTTTTGGCTTGATGCCTCGAGATTCGTATACTATCTGTATATAATGTTTATAAGACAGTTGATAATGTAATCTCTAAAAAGAGATGGTACAGGTTATGTACGTTTGAACCAGAATGTAAATGTTATGCAATGGTTCTTGTTGGAAAAGATTTCCTATGTGAGGATCTCTTTGCAAAAAGTTTTAATTTTCAGTGATTTTCAGTAATCCGCTGCAAATAATTCACTTCCGCATTAGTTAATCATGTTTTCACGAGACGGTCGCTACAATAAATCATATGCGTTTCATACTTGAAGTTTACCTTTTGTAGACATTCTCTTATTTGTGAATGCAAGTGTGTGCTAGCCGAGAGATTATGAAGTCGAGAGATTATGAAACTCATTTTACTTTATGTTGTTGATTTTATATTATTTCTCCCCCTTTGTCATTTCAAAAATATAACCAAGCTAAACATTAAGTATGACTTTTATTTCTCTCCCTTAATTTGATAATTTGATGCTCAATTTTTAAAGCAAGGGTGATCAACATAATTTAATGCAAACCATTTATTTTTATGTCAAATTTAGCCACAATTTATTTCTCAATCATTTACAAAGGATTTTAAGCCTTGAAATGATATGAGATCCTTTTAGGTTCATGGCATATGTGTTTTGATTTCTCAATCATTTAAAAGGGATGTTAAGTCCTGAAATGATATGAGATCCATTTAGGCTCATGATGGATATATGTATTGATTTCTCATCCATTTTACAACGGATGTTAAGCCCTGAAAATGATATGAGATTTTCTTTACAACATAGTAGGATCAAGAAATATATCTCTAATCAATAATGAGGGATGTTAAGCCCATATTGATATAGAGAGTCCATTTAAGATCAAGATAATTCAATAATCCTAAGGTCATGGCTAGTTTTTAAAGTTTGATTTGATCAATGTTTACAAAGTTTTGTGAGCTCCCCCATAATCTTATAATCAATATAATTTAAGAATTATAAGGTCATAATAAGCATTAGAGTTTCAGATAAATATACTAAGATTGAGTTCAAAGAAATGATTTACAATTAAGTATCTTGTCAAGCTTATTTTAGGTCGACCTTGAATTCGACCTGGGCGCCCCTTGGTCAAACTTGATTTCGACCTAGAGGCAATTTTTGTATATTTCCAATTAAATAAATTTTTCATTGTTGCTAAATTGATAGCAAATTGAAATAGTCAAACAGGTTTTCCAGACCCTCTATCGGTCGAATTCTTTCTCGACCGATTTCCTTTAGGTCGAAGTTCTTTTCGACTGAGCGAGTTACTATTTTTATCCAAATTTTTATAGGTTGACTACAGGTTTTACCAGCTTTAGATTCAGTCCACAAATTTTTGAGCGAATGATCTCTCGGGCGAACTATATTCCGACCGAGTGATTTATTGATTTGCCAGTTATTTCAGGTCTAATATAGGGCCTTTATCGGTCGAATAATGTCTTGACCGAAATACTTTTGGTCGAATTATTTTTCGTCCGAGAGAGTGTCTGTAAATTTTTTCAAAAATATGTTTATTCAAGTTATGGATTAAATTACTTTGGTCCATTTGTTGTACCTTTATGTTAAGTTGAGATAAGTCATAAAGATAGTCAAATTAGAGTCTTTGGTCATATCTCAACTTAATTTTATTGATTTAGTTTGGGGGTTTTGGAACCCATACCAACTCAACATCCTTTTTCTTGTAAGGACATGAGAAGGAATAATGTCCAAGCCTTAAACAATAGTTACAACATATTGAATCAATCTCATTTCTCTTCTTGGCTAGATATTCTTTAGGCACATACATAACTTTGTTCTTGGGCACTTGTATCCTTCTCTCTCTAGGTTTTTGATTGTATTTTCCTTTGGGCTTATCACCTAGTCCTCTTGTTCCAATCTGACCAGAAGAATCTTTTAGGATCTTATCAAGAATACCATTGTTTTTCAAGCTACTAATTTCCTTTTGTAATTTAGCAATTTCATTCATTCTTCTTTTAACATCTACTTGCTTGCTCTAGATTAGACAAAAAACTATCTCTTTATTTGATAACAACATCATAATCTAAATGAGTACATAGGATAGGTTGAGTTTGAAAATTATTTAATTTTGTAAGCAATTCAACCTTTTCTTGAGAAAAAAGATCATAGTTGTTTCGAAAGTAAGCAACTTCATATCACAATCATTTAAAGATGATTTCAAGGTAAAGTTTTCAGAAATAATACTTTCCTTTTCAAGAGTAATATTATTTAATCTAGCATACAAATCCTCATTAGTTTTAGTAACTCTTTTTAGTTTCTTTTACAATCAATATATTTATCATGTAATTCCTCAATGCTGGAAATTAACTATTCTTTAGATAGATAAAAAAGACTTACCTCACCTTCTTCTTCATTTGTTGTAGCAATAAGGGACTCCACTTCTTCTTCTCCATCTTCACTATCATCACTTGAATCATCCCATGCAGCTTTGTAGGCTTTTTCTTTCTTCTTGTGAGATAATTTCTTTCCCTTCTTAAGTTTAGGACAATCACCTTTTAAGTGTCCCTTTTTGCCACATTCAAAGCACCTAGAGGAAGAAACACTAGAAGTTTTGTTAGTTTTAAAACTTCTATACTGCTTACCATTTACAATGAGAGTTTCTTCTTCACTATCTTCTTCACTTGTGTCATGAATCATCTTGGTTTATGCTTTGAAAGCAATGTCCTTTCTTTTCTCCTTTGTGTGTTCAGCCGCCAATCTTTCTTCTTCCTCTAAGGTTGCCTCATGTGCTTCTAAGTTGCCAATGAGTTGTTCCATCCTCAGTCGAGTGAGGTCATTGGCTTCTTCAATTGCAGTCACCTTAGGCTTGTACTTGGGAGGAAGAGACCTAAGAATTTTAGACACTTGATCCTCTTCACTAATGGCTTTACCTAATGCATTCAAACCATTAACAATAGAATAAAACTTTGTATACATTTCATTAATAGACTCATTTGGTTCCATACGAAACTATTCAAACTTCTATTTAAGCATACCAATTTTGGAATTCTTTACTTGAACAGTTCCTTTATAAGTAATAAAGAGTCTAAGCCATATTTCATATGTAGTTTCACAATTTGATATTCTATTGAATTCACCTACGGAAATTGAACAATAAAGGATACTTACAACTTTTGCATTCAATTGAGCTAATTTTACCGTATTTGCATCCCATGTAGCATACTCCGTTTGAGGAAGAGTGTAGGTATTTGAAAACCATTATCTAAAGATCCCAGCTGATCCCTTGAAAGTAGAATTGCATCCTCCTCTTCCAATAGTTGTAGTTGGTGCCATCAAATGGTGGAGGCCGAGCTACAAGTGTTCCTTCCAAATTAAGGTTGTTTAGTACTCCATCACCCATCTTCTACAAGACTCGATTAGAGCTCCTTGAAGCCTACTCTGATACCAATTGAAAAACACTAGGGGGGTGAATAGGGTTTTATGATAATTTTAAATTATTCAATCAAGCAAACAACCACAAGAATGTTGGAGAAGGGGATAAGGCGTTTAGAGTGGTTCCAACCTTAGTAAAAACTAAGGGAGTCAGTCCACTACCCGGTTGTTCCCAACTGGGATTTTGAAAGCAATTGTATTTTATTACCTCGCAAGGATGTTACATAATATACAACTACCTTTACAAACCCTTTAGACAACATTCATCCCGAATTCGTCTCACCAACCCTGAAGCAACCTTCACTTGAAGTAACTTCAAGCTCCCCCTTGAAGTAGCCTTCCTCCTTGAAGTAGCTTCCCGTTGAGACCTTCTAGAAGTAGTCCAAAGTCCGCCGAGCTACCTTCTCCACCTAAAGAAGCTCCAACAACCTCCTTTCTACAGCCTCCAATTAGGAGTAGCAAAAGAGAACAAAATATAATAGAAGGAACAAGATTGGAAGAAAGAAACAATGTTACCAATTTAGTACAACGCTTTGATCCTATATCAAGAATATTGATCTCATATCCACTATAGATGAACGTGATAGTGCGGTGTCTAGGAGGTACTAGGCTATAGGACACTAATGTAGAACTCAAGGAAAATAGATTGCAAGTGTAGCTCAACTTCTTGCTCACAAGGAATGATTCTCAAGTGTAATTATATGCACAAGTCATACCTTGGGTGTCCTATAGCTTGTCCTATTTATAGGAGTGGTTTGCTAATGCTTGGGGATGTTCTAGACACCTTCTAGGGTGTTCTTAGTGCTCAACTAGCCGTTAAGTATCCACTAGTTTCATTTGTAACAGCTAGTTAATTAATTCTAAAAAGTGCAGTCAGAATCTTTCTCGATCGAGAAGTTTGTCGATCGAATGTCTCTCGGTCGAGAAATTTGTCGACCAAGGGCAAGTCTGGAGTAAGTGTATAGCAACATTTAACTCAACTCCCAACTACTTTTTCCCACCAAGTCTAATGGTTATAGAACCTGCTCGAGGAGTAGACTCTAGTGATTCTTGGTCAAGAAGATGGTCGACTAAGTGTGTCTCGGTCGAGAAGTATTTCGACCGAGGGAGTCCCTATTTTAGTTTATCTAGACATGTACTAAGTGTATGTATCAAAGTGCCATTGTGATACTATCATAGGGGATGACCTATCTAAGTGTTGTGAGTGGATAGGGAAGATCTAAACACTTGATTTACATGATATATAAGTACTTGTACAAGTTTTTACATTTGATTACAATCATGAAAATAAAGCAATTTTAGCAAATTGATCTTCCAAGTCTTTGCTATCCACCACATTATATGCTTGTCCCTGAAACACTTAAATAGCAAGTTAAAACCACAACAAAGAAATGTTTGTAATCATCAAAACAAAGGGATTATAATAATGTTCAATTTAGCCAACAAATACCTCAAGTTACATTCGAGGAGAGCATATGAGGTTAAGAATTAATTACATTTAGAGATAAAAGAGAAGGCCAAGTATGCAAACTAAATTTATAATGCATGAATTAATCCATTCAACCACACAAGCAGCCAAGGGGTATTGGCCATAACTATGCATACATCCACCATCAAGACATATTTTAGAGTGACACATATGATTTTCATATTTTATATATATATATATATATATATATATATATATATATATAGGATCTACGAGACACCCCCAGTGTATGTGGTATTTAATTAGATATGCACATTAACCATTTAAATGTTCACATCACATACAACAAAATAAATGATAAGAACGAGAAAGACAATGGAAATGAATTTTTGTTCGTATTTCCTAACTAGAAGATCACATCAACAATGATGTATTAGGAAAGAGGGTGTAATATATACCTTGTCTTAGAGCAAGCCCAATGACTACCTTTACGCATATATGTGCTTCCTTCATGAGCAACACACTAACGATAGTTGATGGCATCATCCTAGTGCAGAAACAAAGCTTTTTCACCTTTACATAGCCCACATGGACCACTAAGAACTTCATGTTGCACTTCATGAGCCGGAGGAAAAGAGTATCCCCTACGTTCGACGATGTGCTAGTATCAAATTTCATATCCCTTGATATCTCTCACTTTTATAGGTAAGATGTTGGGCTCTCAAATTTGTACAACATGAATGATAACTATTTTGAGAGACTTAGCCATCACCTCTTTATATAGGAGTGGATGGCTAGGGTTTCCAAAACCCTTGGGAAAAAAAGGCTCAAGTCTTTTGGCTGGACGATGGCTACACACATCCAATCAGTTGACTAGACTATCTAGTCAGTCGACTTGCCTACTGGCTCAACACAACCAATCAGTCGATTGGACTATCTAGTTAGTCGACTAGCTTGTGTTCAATGACACAATAACATCAACTTTTAATGCAATGAATAATGGACATAATTGTGGATACCATTAATCATTTGAGCCAATCCAATTGGTTTATTTGAATTAGTTGGTTGACTAGATTTTGTAGTCAGTTGACTGACCATTCTAGTCATCCATTGGGTGACACTTTCCAATCAACCGACTAAACTCTTGAGTTGGTTCACTAGTAGGTCTTATCAGCCACAAATGATATTGTCCATTCGGTCGATTGGGGTCTCCAGTCAGTCAACTAGATTCCCAATTGTTCGACTAGATTTGCAATATTGTTTAGTTTGATTATCTAAACACTTTAGTAACCAAATTAAATCATGTACATGATTGAAATCCTTTTCCCAGTACATCCTATATGTGTGACCCTATAGGCTTCATATTACGTTGGCAGTGTTGTCTATAATCATATTATGACTTCACAAGCAATGAGTGGTATCTAGAATCACATCATTACTACCTAAGTAATTAGATAAGTTGGTGAATAAATTAAACCTAAACTTGTGATAACTGTTACAGTGGTCGTATAGTTCCTTTGTCATAGATATTTAGATTCAACACGAGGCATGGAATCATCATCCTCTTAATATTCAATCTATGTTTCTTGAACTAGAGAAGAATGTTGAGGTGCATGTAAGCTCAAATCACATATTGACTCACATGAGCATGGTCATCTATTTCTTAGTTTCACTTATCAAGTGTCTAGGATATCACCCCAATAGGAGGGAAAAATCCCATCTACATCACTCACAACAATACCCATGTGTCACAATGTACCCAAACACCATATGTATTACAACCTTAATTTAAGGTCATGTTGAATGGAGTTTAAGTGTATTAATAGCCATTTGATCATTGTAGTGACTTTAGGTTCTAAAACCACAATCACCACTATCACATTTAAGAGATGATTTTGACTACCATTCAATGGTTTCCATGTATCACTCTCGAGGTGGGTCTCTCTGATACACTTGTTCTCTAACAAGTACGTATCTGTTTGACTTGATATCCAATATAATGACTAATGAGATTCAACCATTAGTCAACACACAATTTATTCTTAAATATTATTATTGTCCATATATTTTTCACAATAATAACTGACTAGGGACATGACAATAATGTTAATACTCTTAGCATACATATGATGTTTATGTTTAGGTCCTCAACCCAAACCATATGTCATCGATTAACATCATTATTTAGACATTTATAATGCTATATCATCATCTCATAATTGAACAAACATAATAAGTGTAGTTTCCTTTATTATTAATTAAATCAGGAGATCTTTGTTGACATCACGAGACCTTTGTAGGGAACAAAGCTACTTTGAGCACCAATGAGTAGGGATAGAGGCTTTATTGAGGGGTTAGCCATGAGGAGGGTTACAAAGGTTGTTGAGATGCTGAATATTCTTCTACAATGGGGTGATCTACAAAGTGGGCTCATTTTTCTCCTTTCTTGTATGGGTATTACCAAGCTGATGCTTGGCTTACACATATATAAACCTGCATACATGTGGAGGAGACTACAATATTATTCAACAACAGTTTGTGAAGGTCCTTTTTTTGGGGACCTCCAATGGAGGATCACTTTTCTTCCCATTCATCTTAGAGGCTTGGGGCTTTACTCAGCTATAGAAGCTTCCTCATATGCTATTGTGGCCTCCAATGTTCAATATTGGGTGTGAGATTTGCGGCCTCTAGGTAGCGAGACTTGTGGTATGGACTTCGATTTTAATAACGCTTTAGATCGTCTTAGTGTCACTATCCCAATTTTTGACCTTAGTAGTTTTGGCAACAAAGACACTTCGCCCTAGAGTACAACATGTTTTGGCGAGTGTTATTTTTAGCAAAATTATTAAGGACATGCAAGTTAAGTTGAAATGACCTTTAGAAAAAAGTAGTTTTTGAGTGTCTACAAGCTGATCATGCTCAAAATTTCCTCATTGCTGATCATATTGATGGATTAGGCTGGCATATGTCACTGGATGAGTATCGTACCATTCTCAAGTACCATCTCATGATTCATTTGCTTCTTGTTGATGAGATATGTCCAATTTGTCGTAAGGCATGTTTGGACACTTTTGGGGAGCATGCAATTCATTGTAGAGAGTTATCTGGCTTCAAGTATAGACATGATCGTGTTCCAGATGTTCTTTATGACATACTCATACATGTGGAAATTGCTTCTAATAAAGAGGAAGTTGTTAACTTTTTGAATGATCCACAGGAGGTGATATCAACACTTAGACCGACATATATCTTAATATTTAGATAGGTTGGAGGAAATATGCATGTATGGATTTGACATGGGTTTTTTCACTTGTGGGCCTAAGAGGTGGGGCATTTACTATAGGACAAGATGCTCTGAAAGCTGCCTCTGCCAAAATAGATAAGCATGAGCAAGTGTGCATCAACAATCAACATGTTTTTATACCTTTTGGGTTTGGCACTTTTTGTTTCTTAGTAGCGTAGGATGTGGAACTTCTCAAAAGGTTCAAAATTCTTTGCATAGTAACGTCATGACACCCAAGTCCATGGATGTAGACTTTTGGAGGATTGGCTTTGCTATTTATAAAGGACTGGCAGAGCAACTTTTAACTGTCTTCCTTCCATCTCAATATAATTATTTTATTTGAATCAATGCATCTCTAATTAATCAATTACATAATGTCCCAATATAATCATATGTGAAGATTTAGAACTTCTCCCCAAAGACAGTGCCTCCAAATTTTCAATGCCAAGACCAATACTGGTAGTTATAGATCATACATTGGGTGATTCTTTTGGTTCTTCTTATCATGAAAAGAAGTAAAAGAAGCTGCATGCTTGTCTTTCAACAACAAACATCCAAACCCATTCTTGGATGCATCTTATAAAACTATGCAACCTTTCCCCATGTTTTGGTAAAACTAACATTGAAGCTGGCATTAATGTCTCCTTCAACAACTTGAAACTACATTGACATGCCTCTATCCGCATAAAGGGTACATTTTTGTTGGATAGTCTAGTCAATGACAAGTCTACATCACTAAAGTCCTTAATAAACTATCTATAGTAACAACCTAGACCAATATAACTCACCTCATTTGCTATTAGCTGCTCCTACATCAACACTGACTCAACCTTCCTAAAATTTATGCAAATCCCATTATGAGATATGACATTATCATGAAAAGACACCTCAACTAGCAAAAACTCAAACTTGCTAAATTTTGTGTATAAACAATGTTGTCTCAACAACTCCAAAGAAAAAAAAAGATGCTACTCATGTTCCTCCCTATCCTTAGAATGGATCAAGATGTCATATATGAAAACCAAAATGAATTGATCTGGATTTTGTCTGAACACTCTATTCATCATCGAATCCATAAAAGTACCCAGTGAATTGGTTATCTAGGATAGGTATATGAAAACATGTCTGAACACATGTTTGGAACCTCTATTCCATCTGTGTGGGTTCCAATATCCTTTCACATATCTTTAATAAGATTTGGTCCCTCTATCCCACCTTTTTGGGTCTCCCTAATTTTCAAATAGATTAGACATCATGATATAATCCTCCTCTTAGACTCCTTCTCATGACTTTTTGTCCACTACAAAGGTAGGCTCGTTTGGCCACCATAACACAAACATTACATGTGTCTTATGGTGTTTAGGGCACATAAACATGTGGATTAGGTATCATTTGATTACTTATCCAATTCAATCATCTTTATGGACTTAGATCTTGTTTGACATATATTAAGATATTAAGTGTGAATTTCTACAACTAAGTATATTACAATGACTCAAATATATCCAAAATATGTGTAATGTCAACGTATTGCTCATAACAACTTATTAATTACATTGATACCTTGAATCACGTACAATGTGATTTCATCAGGTTACCCTTCTATTCACATTCATTAATCTATGAACTTGTGAATTCTCGGGCACCATGCAACCGTTCACATCACCTCTCTCAAGTATGCCATGCTATTACATGCCTATATTACTTACATTTCTCAAATGCATTAGCCATATGATCATTTGTCTATATCAATTATATAATGACTCAACATGTTTATGTTTGTGATGGTTCATCACATTTATATTTTCAATCATTTTCAACTCATCATGCAAAGTTATGCATAACCCTTATATTTCTGTAGAAAAATTACTATTTTTATTAAAAACAATATCAATATATGTTCATATATAAATAAGACCTATTCCTAAGTACTTATTGAGTTACAATTCAATAAATAATTATACACAAGAAATTCACTAAAGTCCTCCTTTAGTTCCTTGTATGAGGTAGAGTTACCCATTCCTTTGAATGAGAGTGAAAGGAGTCATCAACAATGTGTCATCAATGATACTAAGTTAATACTTCCATGAATTATGTTTTAGAATATTTCTTTAATCCATAGTTTAATGTATGCATCTCATTTTCTATCATCATTAACAACTTCACTAATTTTCATCAATTTAGGGATATTTCATCAATAAGCATGTTATCGAGGTAACTAAAGGAGTATTTAGTAAAATAGACACATCTAGAATTCAATTTCATAGTGAGAACATCAAAAAGTTTTCTTAAATTCCCTTTAATGTCTAGAGTTTCTAACTGCATTGATTTATATTGTTGGAAGGTTAATTTATGCTTGATTTCTTTTTCATGTGATTATCTACACACCTTGCTATACATAGAAGGGATAAATTTCATGCTCCTCTTGGATAATTTTATAAAGGCTATCCAATAAACAATCATTTGGTAGGATCCACTTATAGGTTACTAAACCAACCTAAAAAAGAAGATTGGGGAAGAAAATAAGAAGAATCATGAGTTATTTCTCCATTATTTGAGCACATGTAGTTAGGGAAAAAGAGAGTAGGAAGGAGAATCCTTGATAAAAGAATAAAATAATTTATTTTGGATTAACGCCAACTGATATATGGAAGTTCCTTTAGCTAAAATCTTCAATTTTTGTGTAGTTCTACCTTGATTCTTCTTCCTAGGGTGAAATTAATGGGAGAGGGATTTAGATGGTGAAGAATAGAGCTATAACACTCGTGTGGAAAGGATTCAACTTAGGGTATTTATAAATTCTTACTTCATTATTTATCAAAATTTCTATTTTATTATTCTATCAAAAAGACAAGTTCATCAACTTTATAGAAAGTTGGTACAACTTCCAATGTCAATGGGGTCACATTCATCAAAGAAAAGATCAAAGTATATTTTTACAAAATAGATCTGTCGAAGTTGTGAATAGCCACTCTGACTTGTGGACCCAGTTGTTCAACAAGTAGACACAATTTGCATTGCTTACATCAAAGTAGTCACTTTGACCTTAAAGGTTGTTCGACCTTTGCATAAGTCAACCAAAATATGGCCTAAACTCTAATAAATTATTTAAGACTTGCACAACACCATATTAAGATTCATAAACCCTAACCAAATCATATATTCTTTTATAAATCTTCAATTAATTATATTCCCATCTTTAATATAGTTTACCCATGTTGAAAAAATCCTATGAGCGGCTATTCTCGAGGATCACTATCAAACTCATAAAAATGATAAAAAAATAAGGCTCTGAGTCTTTACTATGTTCTATATGGAAAATAAGGAATGATAGAGATTAACATCTAAATTAACAGAAAAACATGAAAGACCAAACAAAGACTCCACCCAAGAATAGATAAAAGGGCAAAAATATAGACAAAAGCAATGTTTGACAACCTTATTGTGATTGGAAAAGGCAATAGGCACCATCACGTCACACATGAAAACAATATTGCATTTCATAAATCTCAAGTTTGGTAAAAGTGTGAGTTTAGGTTTACTTAATGAAAACAAAGTGATAAAATGAATAATAAAATTTAGTTGGTGGATCTTTGGGGATTGTGATGACCGTGGATTTTGTGTCATATCTTCAAAATATCCCATTTTAGTTTTTTGGGTCGTAATCACCTCTTGAATTACTATGGAAAAGATCCATCCCAAGAAATTGGGATCATTGTTATGGGATGGATAATTTGATAAAAAAACAACTTTTAGCCAAATTCAATAGAGAAGTTGATTTTGGGTAATTATTTTATGAGAAATTTATTAACTAGTTAAGCAATCATGAAAAAATTTGATCCTAAAATCTAAGCAATATCACCTTCTTACCATTTATACAACTCTTTGATGTTTGGAAATTAGTCGTGCAAGATCAAGTTCCTCTAGTCACTCTAGATACTAAAAGTGGACAGGAAGATAATTTTCTCTTTAGATTCATGAGAATCAAAAGGGGGGACCATGGGCACTTGTTATGTGAGGGTATGTATAGTCTCAAATTAAGGTTTGGGGTTCATGGATGATTCTAGAACATGGCATAGGAAATGCTACATATCTCAAGGCTAGCCACATTGTGGACCATATGATTTAACCTTATCACACCTAACAAAAATATGCGATTCCACCAGGTGTCCCTGGGCAGGAAAGAAGGAAAATACATTATCCAACTTTTTGAATTTTGGGGGAATGTTCTATAGATGTCTTATATAGAACTAGTTAGATTACATGATTGACTCAGATGATGAATAAAACTCATTTTAAAAAGAAGGAAGATAAGAGATGAAATTTGGGGTCTGAGTCTTCCTAGTTATCAAATGATATGAGCTTTTCATTAAGTTAATGACAATTGAATATCTTGTGGGATTTAAATTGAATATATATATATATATATATATATATATATATTCAACATAATTCACCTGAGTAATTTATTGAAGAAGAAAAAACCACTGTATATGCCACAAAGTGAAGTAATTATCTAGTTGAACAATAAAACTTTATGACCATTATATATGATAATTTCTCAAGAATTTTCATATTTTTGCATTTTGGCTTCAAATGAACTTGCAATTACAAAAACACACAACATAAGTAAAAGTTCTAAGGATTGGAAATACCTCAATTAAAAGGCAAATTGTGTGTAAGTCTAGTGAATGTACTTTTTGTATATGAAGCCTTGGACCACACAAATGGGTGTAAGAGTGGATTAAATAGGAAGATAAATATGAGGAAATGTGTAATAAATGAGATGAACTCCATGATTAGCTAGAGGGAGGATCTAATATCGATTGTTGAATGAATTACCAAAAATAGGGTGCCATCTATTTTGATCAAGGTAGAAGTGAGAACCATAGGCTTGAATCAAGTTTGGCCCCCATTTTTGGTCATGTTGGACAAAGGTAAGACTCATCAAGGGGGTTCAAATGAACATAATGAGGGTGAATGGGGTAGGTGATCTCTTTTCCTATTAGGAATGAATTAGTAGGATAATATATCATTGAAAGGTAAAGGTTGACTAACATGCTATCTGTGGCAACACATCCCACTATCACACAGACAGCGAGGTGTTACACGAAAATGTGCGGAAAACACCATAAACCACAATTTACAAAAAACACGGGTTAATTAAAACCGATTGCAGAAAACGGAATAACTGAGAAACGATTACATTTAGTCCTCATACTACAAGGAAACATGTTATATAAGCATGTACAAGATCTTGATACGTGCCCACAACTTAGGGGATCAACTGTCTAGTCATCACATGAGTTCATCACCTGTTTAAATGTACATAACAGCCCACATCCGGCCAGCAGTAGGATATACAAAACATCATCAACTATACATCGTAAAACACGTCAAAACACCTCCAAGGACCTGAGAGTACATGGATGACTCTAAGTGTGACGATCGAACTGTAAATCATGAGGTAAACTTAGCGGAAGCGGTTTATTAGCATCGGAATATGAAAAATCACTAAAAATTAAAACTTTTTGGAAAGAGATATTTAAAACATAAAACTCTTTTTATAAGAAACAAGATAAACTGTTTACAACATGGTTAAATATTACATCTCTGTGGAATCACCTCTCGAGTGATTATATACATCCATTGCCCTGTTAACTGTACAAGGCAAGATACAAAATATCGAGGCTTAAAGCCAAAAACCTCAGACCTACTGACTCCTAGGACCTGAGAGTACAGAGACGACATAAGACATGCTATCTACAAGACTGGATAGTCAGTATCTCCACCTGAGATTCACTGCTGCCCCAGGTGTTGCTGTTGCTGATACTGCTCACCCTCAGATTAGTTTCTCCGTCCTCGACGTCCACCTAAAAAGTCGAAACCTACGGGGTGAGACAATTGAATAATTGTCCCAACGAGAGTTATAACTCTCCGCCAGATGCTTTGTTATAGCAAAGAAAGAATAACATAAGCAATATAACTTTAAAACATTCAACAGCAGGCTTAGGATTAAGTAAAGCAACTATTACTCAAGAAATCATTACAATATTAGGATATGAAGAACATGTATACTAGTTACTGGACTAGAATATTATAAACAATGTAATATCAATCATTGTTTCTCATAGTTCAATCTAAGCAGATATGCTACGCGGTTGATTATGTTTTACAAACATTATTATGCCCTGTGGAGATGAGGTATACCGCTCATACTCCAACCGATCACTACTAAGTCGCATTGGTATCATACATAGGTCATCAAAAGAGTCAGATTCTTATGACCTCATCTTCCATAGTCAGTGTGAGGATCAACATGCAGAACATCTCATATCTCTGCTACAATAGCTTACCAGGGTATTCTGGCACTTCGCTATTAGAGTCACAGTGGCATTTTGTACTCTCTTCACCATCGAAAGATCTCTTGTTTATCTCTCATCGACGCGACATTAAAGATTCCCTCAGGAGATTAGTGAAACATCACCCTGGCATAAACATATAGTGAAGGGTTGATGGATTAAAGTACATCTTACATCAATTCCTATACTAGGACGTAAGGATATTTGCATCCATAATCCCCCACATACTCAAAAGTATGTGATCCAGGAGTTCCCTTAGGAAAACCTGTTTCACCATCATTTGGCTTCTGACAATGATGGATCTATGATCAGGGCTCTACATGATATGATTATACTTGATTATTAAGATACATTTCAACATTCTTTTAGCATCAAGCATGTTTTCAAACATTAATCATTAGAACAACAGCTATGAAAGAAGAATACTAAATGTATCAAGTTTAACTCACATCAGTTATCATATGGATATCGATTCTTAACCATTTCATCATATGATTCAGGAATAGGGGTGTTCAAACCCTTAATTCATCATAAGTCATCTAATCAGCATGACCTTGATGTTACTCATGGCTCTTACATCCCATTAATCTCATATGTTTCTACTTAAGCTTAGGCAACACGACATATATCACTATTCATAAAGCTTATAACATGCTTTCTATGAATATGATATCATAACCCTTACCTGGCTATGATCACTTCTTTATAAGAAACTGCATGGTTAATTCAATTGATAATAATAAACAATTCATCTCTAGATCAGCAATTTATAAAGTAGAGATAACCTTTCAATTCAAGGGTTGTACCATCATGCCTTTACTAAGTCCAGATTCCCTTATTTAAAATCAATTATGGTTATGCAATCCCTTTCATTATGATTAGGAATAGTGATTCCTCATCTCATACTTTAATCATGAAGATTCATGCTTAAAAGCATAACTTGGAATTAGGGTTTATTGTACATTTCATCACATCACCCTCAATTTGGGTTTACTATTCACTACATGTTATTACCCTAGAATTAGGGTTTATTATTCACTTCATAGTGAATTGAGCTCATAGCATCATCATGTATGAAGATTATTATCATTAATGCCTTCAAATTAGGTTAAGATTCATCAATTATCATAATTAGGGTTTCTATGATCTCACCATGAAGGATCATACCCTAATCATGTGCATTCATTTATATTGAAGGTATTTTACTTGACTTTCATTCATATTAGGAGCCTTCTCTCTCCTCTCACTAATAGATAATGTTTACATCACTCTAGATTAGGATAGGTCAAGTCAACTTTGATTAACATAAGTCAAGTCATCACTATCATGTCATTAGGGTTTGCTTGATCAAGGGGTGTTGTCTACTTGAACCCTTCAAGGTATCTTGATAATGTTCACCATTAACCATAACATGGGTCAAACTACTAATTACTTAACCCCTTAATGTCTTTAGGTATCATTAGGGTTTGAGTTAATCAACCATTGAACCATCTAAGCCTTCAAAGAATTAAGCAATCTTGACCTAAAAAAACCCCAAACGGTGTTGAACTTTCAACCTCCAAACGGTTTTGAAACCGTATGGAAGGGTTGACCGTTTGGTACCTTTGACCTTCATGACCACATGGACAAGATCACACTCAAGACCATTTGCCCTTAAATGGTTTTGAAACTGTTTGATCACGTTTACCGTTTAGCCAAGGTTGACTTTTGAAACCGTTTGAGCAAACCAGTCTTGAAACCACATAAGACTAAACATCTTTGAAAACCGCATGAGTCCAAACGGTTTTGAAACCGTTTGGTCCCAAGCGGTCTTGAGACCGTTTGGTCCAAACCTCTCAAAACCGCATGGACCTAAAAAGTGCATCAACACTTGCAATTGGTTAGGGTTTTCAGTGTTGAACCCCTCAATTGATCATGCCAAGGTTAACCACTTATCAATTGAGCCAATTAGGGTTATCCTTAACCAATTTGACACTCAATTGATCCTCAATTGATCACTAATTAGGGTTAGGACCAATTGGATTAGGGTTGGAAATCAATCAACCTTCAACATTCATCAACATGAGTCTAATTGAAGTTGAATCCATTGCACCATCACCCAATTGGGTCATGACCTGACCCCAAACGGTCTTGGGATCGTTTGGACATCCTCCAAATGGTCTTGAGACCGTTTTCCCAAAGTCTCATAAAAAACTAAGTCAATTTGTTAAGGGTTGAACCCTAATTAGGTTAAAAATCAGCACTTTGATTATTTCAACAACCTATTATGATTGAACCTTTAATTGATCAAATTCTCTTAACCCTAGACCTCCAAACAGTCTTGGGTGATCATCAAACAGTCTTGAGACCGTTTGGATGATACCCAAATGGTTTTGAAACTGTTTAGGCCACTCAACCCAAACTTCAACATGATTGGTCCTTGAAAACAACAAATGAACCCGATTAGGATTTAGGTGATTAAGGTGCTTTCAACTTGAGTTTTACTTACAATTAGATAATGATTCTTTGTAGGTGATTAATTAATAATGTGTCTAGCAGACCATCAAATGGTCGATGCCTGGTCAAACCTCCCAAACGGTCTTGGAGACCATTTGAATCTAAATGGTCTTGCAAACTGCATGAATCCAAACGGTTTTGAAACCGTTTGGTTACAAACGGTTTTGCAAACCGTTTAGACCAAATGTGCAAGACCGTTTGGTAAATTCAAATAGGTAATCACGTCCATCTTCTTATACCTCAAGATCAAGGTCAGTTCTTCACGGTTTTTCTTGCAAGAAAACAAGGAAGGATGGGGGAAAGAAGAACAAGCTACTTTTACAAGAAAGAAAAATGCATAACAAAGTTTAAGGGTTTAGAGTTATAAAACCCACCTTAAAGTCATCCCTAGAGCTCCAAGCTTCTAAGATCTAATGGTGTATTGAGATCCTCAGGTCGGCCAAGGTGTCTTCTTCAAAAATTGGTTGGAAGGATGGCTAGAAAAAAGAACTAAGTAAGAAAGACCATAGAACCAACCTTGCAACATGACTTCCTCCATGAATCCGAGAAAGATGATGATCAAACCTTACCTAGAACTCCTTAGCCATTCTCCTCTACTCCAGAGCTCTGCCCTTATTTGGTCTAAGTAAGGGGATAAGAAGGGAAGTGAAGGAAACGATCCTTGCTAAGTAAAGAAGGGTGTATATATACTTTGGGTGAATTTGAAGATAAGGACAACTTTTATTCTCATTTCTAAACTAGGTCCTTATATCCTTATGGGCACGCCCCTCCTTCTCTTCTTAAGAAAAACTTCTTCTTAGACCAGGGTCTAGAGGAAAGGAAACCAAACTTCCTACTATGTTGCACACACATAAAGGGTCGTTTTGCTTACAACTTGATTATTTAATTACAAGGGTTATCATTCTTATTTGATTATTCAAATGAAGCACCCTCTTAATCATTCTTACTCTAAATGATGCCAAGAGTCATAAAAGATATTCTAGAAGGTGTATTTTACAAGTTGCACCCCATGTTTTGGGTAAATTGCACTTTACACCAAAACTAGGGTTTAGAGCACAAGGATTGCTCCACAAGCAGCATCTTAGTGCCCAAGATTGGAGAATCCATCATACTTCATCATATTCATTCTTATGATGTCTCAACACCAAAGGAACATCTTTACATGTGCAATTTGCAAGTTAACCCTTCTAATTGGGTAATTTGCACATAGGTCCCTATATTACAAAATAATATTACAACATTGTTAAAAAAGGACAGAAATAGAAATATATGTTCCTTAGGAGCTTTAATTACATACCAAAAGATAATAACAAGCATCTAATTACATAATTAAGCAAAACACTTAGGGTTAGTTCATAACCCAATTCAGGGATGTTATAAATTATCCACCCCTTACTAGGATTTCGTCCCCGAAATCAATAAAACACATTAAAAGAAAAGAGTAGGGTATTTCCTTCTCATCTCTTCCTCTAGTTCCCATGTGGCTTCTTCAACACCATGGTGATTCCAGAGGACTTTCACAAGACTTATGTCTTTCTTTTTTAACTTTTTAATTCTGTTATCAAGGATTGACACTGGTCCTTCCTCATAAGATATGTCATCATTCAATTCTACCTCCATAGGTTGTAGAACTGACTCAATATCAGGGTGACATTTCCTCAGCATAGAAATGTGAAACACAGGGTATAACCTTTGTAACTCTGGTGGTAACTCTAGTCTATAGGCTACCTTTCCAATCCATTCAATGATTGGATAAGGCCCCATAAACCTAGGAGCTAACTTCCCTTTCCTTCCAAACCTCAGAACTACCTTCCAAGGCGAAACTTTGAGATACACTCTGTCTCCAACCTGGAACTCCAAAGGTCTACGACGCTTGTCAGCATAAGATTTCTTCCTATCTTGTGCAGTCTTAATCTGTTGTTGTATCACTTTAATCTTCTCTGTGGTTTGCTGCACAAGATCAAGACCTAACAGTTGATATTCACCAGTTTCATACCAACATAAAGGTGATCTACAACGTCTACAATACAAAGCTTCATAAGGTGCCATATCAATGCTATGTTGATAGCTATTGTTTTAGGCAGACTCTATTAAGCTTAGGTGTAGATCCCAACTTCCTGTAAACTAAAGAACACATGCTCTCAACAGGTCTTCCAAGGTATGTATAGTCCTTTCCAACTGTCCATCAATCTGAGGATGAAAGGTTGTACTAAACATTAACTGGGTGCCTAAAGCTTTATGAAGTCGCTCCAAAAAATGACTCGTAAACTGGGGACCTCTGTCTGAAACTATAGTGACTGGAACTCCGTGCAGTCACACTATCTCTTGAACATACAACTGTGCTAGCCTCTCAATAGAATAGATTGTTTTAACAGGCAAGAAATGCACTGTTTTCGTCAACCTATCAACTATTACCCAAATGGAATCATGCCCTTTTCTTGTCCTGGGTAGGCCAACAACAAAGTCCATGGTTACACGATCCCACTTCCACTATGGTATGGGTAAAGGTTTCATTGTTCCTACAGGCTTCTGGTGTTCAACTTTAACCTGCTGACACACAGGACACCTCAGAACAAACTCAGCCACATCTTTCTTCATCCCATGCCACCAATACATATCTTTCAAGTTTCGATACATCTTGGTGCTTCCTGGATGCATAACATACATCGAAGAATGAGCTTCTTCCAGGACTAACCTCCTCAAGTTATCCACATCCGGTACTATCACTCCCATGATAACAGGCTACTTGGTCACCTGAGTCATGGAAACCATCTCGCTTCTCATCACCATACTCTGATCTGATCTGTTGAACTGTAACATCAACTTGCTGTGCCTCTTTGATCTGTTCTCTCAGAGTAGGTTTTATATGCATCTCAGCCAACAACCCGGTTAATAATGATACCTTCAACTGTACATTGTCTTGCCTTAAGGAGATAAACATATCTCTCCTAGAGAAGACTAAAGTGTTTAGTTGTGCCCTATCTAAGGCTGGTGTTGCTGATTTCCTACTCAGAGCATCTGCAACCACATTGGCCTTCCCTGGATGGTAATCAATTGTACAATCGTAGTCTTTGATTAACTCCATCCAGTGACGTTGCCTCATGTTAAGCTCGTGCTGAGAGAAGATGTACTTAAGGTTCTTATGATCAGTGAAAATCTAGAATGTCTCTCCGTAGAGATAATGTCTCCAGATCTTCAAGGCATGAACCACAAGAGCTAGCTACAGATCGTGTGTCGGATAATTCTCCTCGCGTTTCTTAAGCTGTCGAGAAGCAAAAGAAATCACTTGCTTATCCTGCATCAACACACATCCGAGTCCATTCTTGGAGGCATCACAGAAAACCACGTATCCTTTGTCTTGCTCAAATAACACAAGTACAGGTGCACTTGTCAACCTCTCCTTCAACAACTGGAAAGATTGCTGACACTTATCACTCCAGACAAAAGGAACATCTTTCCGGGTCAACTTAGTCAAGGGTAAGGCTATGGAACTGATGTTCTTAATGAACCTTCGGTAATAGCCAGCCAACCCTAAGAAACGACAGATCTCCATCGGTGTCTTCGGTTGTTCCCATTGTAGAACATATTCTACCTTTTTAGGATCAACATGAATACCCGAGGCAGATATCACGTGTCCAAGGAAAGATACTTCCGGTAACCAGAACTCACACTTGCTAAACTTAGCGTATAGCTTGTGTTCTCTTAGCAAAGTTAGAGCCTGACGAAGATGCTGTTCATGCTGCTGAGAATCTCTACTATAGGTCAGAATGTCATCTATGAAGACAACAACACACTGATCGAGGAAAGGTCGGAAGATTCTATTCATGAGTTCCATAAATGCAGCTGGTGTAGTAGTTAGTCCAAATGACATAACTGTGAACTCATAGTGACCATACCTTGTCCTAAAGGCAGACTTGGGTATGTCACTGTCCTTAATACGGAGTTGATGATATCCTGATCTCAAATCTATCTTTGAGAAGATTGTTGCACCATGCAACTGGTCAAAGAGATCATCAATCCTCGGCAGAGGGTACTTATTTTTTATTGTTACCTTGTTTAGTTGTCTGTAATCAATGCACAATCACATTGATCTGTCTTTCTTTTTAACGAAAAGAACTGGAGCACCCCATGGTGAAGTACTCGGTCAAATGAAACCCTTCTCAAGCAACTCTTGAAGCTATTTCTTGAGTTTTTCCATCTCAGTAGGCGCCATCCTATAGGGTGTTTGTGCTATAGGTTGTGTATCTGGGATCAAATTGATTTCAAAATCAATTTCCCGAGGCGGTGGCACACCTGGAAGTTCTTCAGGAAACACATCTTCAAATTCCCTGACTATAGGAACTTCAACAGGGTTAGAACTATCCATGGTAGTATCTACCACATGGGCCAAGAATGCATAACATCCTTGCCTCATCAGCTTCTCAGCAACCATAGCTGACACAAGACAGGTGGGTAGAATCTTTCTCTCACCTTGAAAGATCCATGTGTCACTTTCATCAGCAAACACAACTTGCTTGGATTCACAACCCAAGACAACCCTATACCTTTCCAAGGTATCCATCCCAAGGATTATATCAAATCCTTGCATCTCAAGTGGTATAAGGTCCACTTGAATGCGATGATCAGAAAAGAAGAGGATGCAGGGAGAGAATACCTCTTGCAACACGACAGACCCTCTCAATGGAGTCTCAAGCAACAAGCTATCTGCTCTATGACTAACTGTCATATTGCAGTTATGAATCACTCTTTGAGTGATAAAGGAGTGTGTAGCACCCGGATCAATCAAAACAGATACAACACAGGATGTAGACATATCCGAATATAACAATTCCATCTGACCTACCACAACTCGAGGGTTGATCACTGCATCAGGTGGGTTCATCTCATAGAACCTTGTTGTTTCCTATGGTTGATTCGGTGCTGACGATCCAGCTTGGGACGCTTGTCCACGTCCTCTAGCTATTCTTGGAAACTGTCTCCTCTGTGATCCTTGCTGACTCTGCCTCTGTGGTTGTGTCACACTTGTTGGTCTAGCTCTGCAGTCTTTCATCAAATGCCCCATCTTCCCACATATATGCCAATTTCTATCCAGTTGTTGTGGTCTTGGTGGTCCTGTAACCGACATAGATGCTGAATTGTGAGCTCCTTGTAGTGGTAGGCTTCGTCCTCTACCTCTACTCAGTGTCCACTGAGTCTGAGCACTAGGTCTAGGTGGTGGTGGTGTAGGCGCAAAAAACATAGGCTTCTTGAAGTCTCTGGATGAAGATCCCTGGAACTGAGGATATCTCTTATGGGTTTGCCTCTTCTCGGCTACGAACCTCTCTATCCTTCGGACTAACTCAACGAAGGTAGCAAACCTCTCCCGGTTCTCTAGGGCTGACACCGGAGTAGTCAACTCAGCGTTCAACCCTTTCTCGAATCGTCTAATCCTCTCTTCTTCTATAGCAGCCATATGCGGACAAAACCACAACAACTCCATGAATTTAGCCTCGTATTCGCTAATGTTCATCACACCTTGTCTCAACCTCTCGAACTGAGAGATTTTCTCATCCAGGAATGTCTTAGGTAAATATCTATTGACAAATTCCCAACGAAAGACTTCCCATGTAGCCTCTACACCTGGCCTCTTCTACTCTTCCATGGTCCACCAGTGACCAACACCCCCCTTGAGAATATAGACAACATGTCTAACCTTCTCAGCTTCTGGGATGTTCAGGATTCTAAAAGCCTTCTCAAACTCGGTTAACCATAGGTCGGCATCTGTGGGGTCAGTTGTTCCAAAGTACTCAGTTGCTCCGACTCGACGAAGTCATTCGAACGTTTTATTGATACCTTGTCCTTCACCCTGGGCAGGTGCCCTAGGTGCATGCATGGGCATCCTATCTGTTATATGTGTCATGGCAGTCATGAACTACCCAAACATGGTCTGGACGGCTGGGTTCCCCATGTCAGTTGGATTGAACTGGGGTGGCTCAGGTACAGGTTGCTCTATCTCCGGGTTCCTTGCACCTTCTCGGGGTGCAACAACACTACTCTCTGCCACATACTCCTCGTGTGGTCCATACATCCTTAACTTATCTTCTTCTCCTGAGGAGCAGAAGACACTATTATATATACTAGAAACACTATGAGTAGACTCGACATCCTAAGTCCTATGTCTCTGTAGACTCAGCGAACCTAGAGCTCTGATACCACTTAATTGTGACGATCGAACCGTAAATCACGAGGTAAACTTAGCGGAAGCAGTTTATTAGTAGCGGAATATGAAAAATCACTAAAAATTAAAACATTTTGGAAAGAGATCTTTAAAACATAAAACTCTTTTTATAAGAAACAAGATAAACTGTTTACAACATGGTTAAACATTACATCTCTGTGGAATCACCTCTCGAGTGATTATATACATCCATTGCCCTGTTAACTGTACAAGGCAAGATACAAAATCTCGAGGCTTAAAGCCAAAAACCTCAGACCTACTGACTCCTAGGACCTGAGAGTACAGAGACGTCATAAGACATGCTATCTACAAGACTGGATAGTCAGTATCTCCACCTGAGATTCACTGCTGCCCCAGGTGTTGTTGTTGCTGATACTGCTCACCCTCATATTAGTTTCTCCATCCTCGACGTCCACCTAAAAAGTCGAAACCTACGAGGTGAGACAACTGAATAATTGTCCTAGTGAGAGTTATAACTCTCCGCCATAAGCTTTGTTATAGAAAAGAAAAATAAACATAAGCAATATAACTTTAAAACATTCAACAGCAAGCTTAGGATTAAGTAAAGCAACTATTACTCAAGAAATCATTACAATATTAGGATATGAAGAACATGTATACTAGTTACTGGACTAGAATATTATAAACAATGTAATATCAATAATTGTTTCTCGTAGTTCAATCTAAGCAGATATGCTACGCGACTGATTATGTTTTACAAACATTATTATGCCATGCGGAGATGAGGTATACCGCTCATACTCCAACCGATCACTACTAAGTCGCATCGATATCATACATAGGTCATCAAAAGAGCCGAATTCTTATGACCTCATCTTCCTCAGTCAGTGTGAGGATCAATATGTAGGACATCTCGTATCTCTGCTACAATAGCTTACCAGGGTATTCTGGCACTTCGCTATTAGAGTCACAGTGGCATTTTGTACTCTCTTCACTATCGAAAGATCTCTTGTTTATCTCTCATCGATGCGGCATTAAAGATTCCCTCGGGAGATTAGTGAAACATCACCCTGGCATAAACATATAGTGAAGGGTTGATGGATTAAAGTACATCTTACATCAATTCCTACACTAGGACGTAAGGATATTCACGTCCATAATCCCACACATACTCAAAAGTATGTGATCCAGGAGTTCCCTTAGGAAAACCTGTTTCACCATCATTTGGCTTCTGACAATGATGGATCTATGATCAGGGCTCTACATGATATGATTATACTTGATTATTAAGATACATTTCAGCATTCTTTTAGCATCAAGCATGTTTTCAAACATTAATCATTAGAACAAAAACTATGAAAGAAGAATACTAAATGTATCAAGTTTAACTCACATCAGTTATCATATGGATATCGCTTTTTAACCATTTCATCATATGATTCAGGAATAGGGATGTTCAAACCCTTAATTCATCATAAGTCATCTAATCAGCATGACCTTGATGTTACTCATGGCTCTTACAACCCATTAATCTCATATGTTGCTACTTAAGCTTAGGCAACATGACATATATCACTATTCATAAAACTTATAACATGCTTTCTATGAATATGATATCATAACCCTTACCTGGTTATGATCACTTCTTTATAAGAACCTACATGGTTAATTCAATTGATAATAATAAACAATTCATCTCCAGATTAGCAATTTATAAAGTAGAGATAACCTTTCAATTCAAGGGTTGTACCATCATGCCTTTACTAAGGCCAGATTCCCTTATTTAAAATCAATTATGGTTATGCAATCCCTTTCATTATGATTAGGAATAGTGATTCATCATCTCATACTTTAATCATGAAGATTCATGCTTAAAAGCATAACCTGGAATTAGGGTTTATTGTACATTTCATCACATCACCCTCAATTTGGGTTTACTATTCACATTACATGTTATTACCCTAGAATTAGGGTTTACTATTCACTTCATAGTGAATTGAGCTCATAGAATCATCATGTATGAAGATTATTATCATTAATGCCTTCAAATTAGGTTAAGATTCATCAATTATAATAATTAGGGTTTCTATGATCTCACCATGAAGGATCATACCCTAATCATGTGCATTCATTTATATTGAAGGTATTTTACTTGACTTTCATTCATATTAGGAGCCTTCTCTCTCCTCTCACTAATATATGATGTTTACATCACTCTAGATTAGGATAGGTCAAGTCAACTTTGATTAACATAAGTCAAGTCATCACTATCATGTCATTAGGGTTTGCTTGATCAAGGGGTGTTGTCTACTTGAACCCTTCAAGGTATCTTGATAATGTTCACCATTAACCATAACATGGGTCAAACTACTAATTACTTAACCCCTTAATGTCTTTAGGTATAATTAGGGTTTGAGTTAATCAACCATTGAACCATCTAAGCCTTCAAAGCATTAAGCAATCTTGACCTTAAAAGACCCCAAACGGTTTTGAACTTTCAACCTTCAAACGGTTTTGAAACCGTATGGAAGGATTGACCGTTTGGTACCTTTGACCTTCATGACCGCATGGACAAGATCACACTCAAGACCATTTGCCCTTAAACGGTTTTGAAACCATTTGATCACGTTGACCGTTTAGCCAAGGTTGACTTTTGAAACTGTTTGAGCAAATCAGTCTTGAAACCGCATAAGACTAAACGGGTTTGAAATCCGCATGAGTCCAAACGGTTTTGAAACCATTTGGTCCCAAATGGTCTTGAGACCGTTTGCCCCCAAACGGTCTTGAGACCGTTTGGTCCAAACCTCTCAAATCTGCGTGGACCTAAAAAGTGCATCAATACTTGCAATTGGTTAGGGTTTTCAGTGTTGAACCCCTCAATTGATCATGCCAAGGTTAACCACTTATCAATTGAGTCAATTAGGGTTATCCTTAACCAATTTGACACTCAATTGATCCTCAATTGATCACTAATTAGGGTTAGGACCAATTGGATTAGGGTTGGAAATCGAGCAGCCTTCAACATTCATCAACATGAGTCTAATTGAAGTTGAATCCATTGCACCATCACCCAATTGGGTCATGACCTGACCCCAAAAGGTCTTGGGATCGTTTGGACATCCTCCAAATGGTCTTGAGACCGTTTTCCCAAAGTCTCATAAAAAACTAAGTCAATTGGTTAAGGGTTGAACCCTAATTAGGTCAAAAATCAGCACTTTGATTGTTTCAACAACCTATTATGATTGAACCTTTAATCGATCAAAGTCTCTTAACCCTAGACCTCCAAATGGTCTTGGGTGATCACCAAATGGTCTTGAGACCGTTTGGGTGATCCCCAAACGGTTTTGAAACCGTTTGGGCCACTCAACCCAAACTTCAACATGATTGGTCCTTGAAAATAGCAAATGAACCCGATTAGGATTTAGTTGATTAAGGTGCTTTCAACTTGAGATTTACTTACAACTAGATAATGATTATTTGTAGGTTATTAATTCATAATGTGTCCAGCAGACCCTCAAATGGTCAACGCCTGGTCAAACCTCCCAAACGGTCTTGGCGACCGTTTGAATCTAAACGGTCTTGCAAACCGCATGAATCCAAACAGTTTTGAAACCGTTTGGTTACAAACAGTTTTGCAAACCGTTTAGACCAAATGTGCAAGACCGTTTGGTAAAGTCACATAGGTAATCATGCCCATCTTCTTCTACCTCAAGATCAAGGTCGGTTCTTCACAGTTTTGCTTGCAAGAAAATAAGGAAGGATGGGGGAAAGAAGAACAAGCTACTTTTGCAAGAAAGAAAAATGCATAACAAAGTTTAAGGGTTTAGAGTTATAAAACCCACCTTAAAGTCATCCCTAGAGATCCAAGATTCCAATATCTAATGGTGTCTTGAGCTCCTTAGGTCGGCCAAGGTTTCTTCTTCAAGAATTGGTAGGAAGGGATGGCTAGAAAGAAGAACTAAGTAAGAAAGACCATAGAACCAACCTTGCAACATGACTTCCTCCATGAATCTGAGCAAGATGATGATCAAACCTTACCTAGAACTCCTTATCCATTCTCCTATGCTCCAAAGCTCTTCCCTTAGTTGGTCTAAGCAATGGGATAAGAAGGGAAATGAAGGAAACGATCCTTGCTAAGTAAAGATGGGTGTATATATACTTTGGGTGAAATTTCAAGAAAAAGATAACTTTTATTCTCATTTCTCAACTAGGTCCTTATCTCCTTATGGGCACGCCCCTCCTTATATTCTTAAGAAAAACTTCTTCTTAGACCAGGGTCTAGAGGAAAGGAAACCAAACATCCTACTATGTTGCACACACATAAAGGGTCGTTTTGCTTACAACTTGATTATTTAATTACAAGGGTTATCATTCTTATTTGATTATTCAAATGAAGCACCCTCTTCATCATTCTTACTCTAAATGATGCCAAGAGTCATAAAAGATATTCTAGAAGGTGTATTTTACAAGTTGCACCCCATGTTTTGGGTAAATTGCACTTTACACCAAAACTAGGGTTTAGAGCACAAGGATTGCTCCACAAGCTGCATCTTAGTGCCCAAGCTTGGAGAATCCATCATACTTCATCATATTCATTATTATGATCTCTCAACACCAAAGGAACATCTTAACATGTGCAATTTGCAAGTTAACCCTTCTAATTGGGTAATTTGCACATAGGTCCCTATATTACAAAATAATATTACAACATTGTTAAAAAATGACAGAAATAGAAATATATGTTCCTTAGGAGCTTTAATTACATACCAAAAGATAATAACAAGCATCTAATTACATAATTAAGCAAAACACCTAGGGTTAGTTCATAACCCAGGTCAGGGATGTTACACTAAGACTCTACTACAAAACAACCAAAACAACAGCATATCCACCTCTTGCCTTCTACTGCTCATCTTGCTACTCGACCACAACTCCGTGACCACCACTACGCCTAGCTCGAACACATAAAAAGTTTGTAAACTAGCGGGGTGAGACACACAGTCCCAACAAGAAACATAACTCCCCGCCGAAACTATAAAACCATAGAAAGATTAAAGCAACAACAACAGATAACTGATAGAGAGTATTACTAGAGCAGTTTATAAAGTAAAGCTGTTCATACCATCAAGCTTACCAGAATGTACAGAAGGCGTATACCCATGTATTTCTTTATGGAACATGATTAACAAGATAAGATTTATAAGATCTCATAACATAAGGAACGTATGAGTAACTGCAAGGTATAACAAGATTAACTACTCAAGCAAGGCTTCAACCAATATTCCATTTTTTGCCTTAAGCAGTAAATACTATTCGGATAGGTTACGTATTATTATGCCCTGAGGAAGTGAGCCGTACCACTCAAATCCAACCTTCGGTTGCGAAACCCAAGCTGGTGCCATACAAGGTCAATGGAAGAGTCGGACTCCACGACCTCCCACCTCGTAGTCAGTGCATGAGTACAATACAAGCAGGACCACAGTCTCATGCTTAGGTGGCCTCAGCCACAGGGTCAGGCTACCCTCTGCCTAGCCCACCTTGGTACATGTACCAGCGCTAGTGAAACTGAGCCACGAGCCTGTTCACCGTGCTCTGAGCCATGAATGCATTCATGCTCCCATATCACACTTCCTGAGCCATGGGCCCGTTCACCATGCTCTTATCATAATTGGGCTACGGGCCTGAATCTGCACCCTGGAGTCTAAAACTAAAGTTGCACTCTTACCTCCTCACTTTAGGCTAGGAGAAACCTCGCATACTCAATAGTATGCACTCCGGGTTAACCCGCAGGAGAACCCATTTCACCATCACCAGCTCCGCCAGGGCAAACTACATGATATATTCCACTGTGATTAATTAATATCTTTTAGGTGGATTGCAAGATTCAACCAAGTTATATAACATGCAAACTATAACAAGAATAAACTGTATGAAACTCAACATTATGCTTTTATCATCCTGATACCTCACAAGGATCCAACATTACATGTTGTCACCTGGCTTCTTTCCAATAATCTAGATCCACCTCAAGGATCATCACATTGCCATGGGATCTAAATCCCTCATCACATAGTGCCGCTGCCTCTCAAGGCTTACATCATCACCATGGGATAACAATCCCAGCACTTTAGCCAAACTCAAGTCCTCATACCAGAACACAAATATCATTTCATCATCAAGAGTAACCATTAAAGCAATGTTACTCAACATATATACCTCATAGCCCTTTTTCCTGGCTATGCATCACCTGCATGGTTAGTATACTCAATCATCATGGATTAACAGAAGAATTATATTATCAACATAGGGCAACATTGATAATTATATATGTTATTATTCATGCCTCAACTTGTGACCATTGACATAGGTCATATCATCTTGCAAGGCTTCTTGCATACTTATCATTTACTCAACATTATACGTATCATATCAGATGATCATAACACATGTAGAGTCATGTCAAGTTACATTGATGAGTTCTACTATAACAATTACCATAAAGCATATCAAGGGTCACCATCATAACCAAACATGTTAATAAGAGCAACATCCAACATATTGGTTTTCCATAAGGAGCAAGACCCTCACTAAAAGTGCCCACTACCCTCACAAGTAGTGTGACGGGTAGGGCACCCTCACTAGAGGGGATATCGGGCAGGGTACTCTCCCCTATCATTCATCACTCAAACACATACCAGTACCTATCGGCCAAGCATAATAGCAAAGGTGTACCATGCAATGTTGTGCTGTGCAGCAGGGTCTATCGTGCAACTGAGCCCAAGGGGCATGTCGTGCAAGTTGTATCGTGCACCATGTCATGCAACACTCCGTCGGGTATTGATGCGGTCCCGCTAGAGGCTTGCAACAAGTGCAATCCACGAGGTCGGGAGGCACGGGATGAGATGGGATCTTTAGCTTTCGAAATTTGTAAGGTCCCAGAATAACTACCTACGTCTACTAAGACACTACGCCCGCAAGCGCACGGGGTCGTGTCGTAGTATAGGTGAGGCGGCAAGTACGGGGTCGAACCACGGAGATAGAGGGGGCGCTAGAGTTAGAAAGCGTGAGCTACGTTCCTAGTGTGGAGAGTAGGGTTTTTAGGGTTTTAAGGTTGATTGTTGATTGATTAAGCTAGACGAGCAAGTAGGAAACGCAATGTGAAACTAAGTTATCAAAAGGCTTAATTAGCAATCTAAATTAACAAGCTATCTAAACAAGAGCAAGAACGAACTACGCTAGACTAAGCAAGCAACTAGCAATTTAGAACCTAAGTTAATCACTAAGCAACATGAAAGACCTAAATTAACACTAGCTACCAAAACCAGGCAATTGACTAAGTTAGACTAAAGCAAAAGAACTAAGCTAGCATTAACAAGCAAATTAGGCAATTAGGGTTTTAAGCAATTAGATGAAGGAGGTGGGCCATTTAGGAATGTGACCTCGACATTAGTTGGGGGATGTCACCATAATAAGCAATTAACATATCTCATTCTAGATTACCAAACCAAACAACAAGGTGGGTGCTATGAGAATTTACCCTAAGCTACTAATTGGAGAACTAGGGCTCGGTGTAATTCTCATAGGACAGACCAAGTCTAGGTCTCTAGGATAAGTGGTATTAGTCAATTGAGGACCAAGGGTAAGGATGGGAGTAGAGATGAGGGTATTTGACCTCATGCCACTAGCCACCTCAGCCTTTAGGAAATCCTAGGCAATTGCACTAATCACACTTATACTAGTCACTTAGAACTCACATTTTCATGTAGGAAGAAGGTGATTATGTAGGAAGATAGGGGGCTTGCTAGGGATCCGAATTAAGGACCTAGGAGCCAATCCTATGATAGCTACATAGAAACCAAAACATCTTGGGACAAATGTCTTCAAACACCACAAGGCAAGCAATTAATGTAATTAAACAACAACCACAAGCACAAGTAATGGGAAATGAGATATAAGCAAAAGCAATCATCATAGAAATGAAATATGTTCATTACAAATTATATTCCCCCAACATGGTATCAAAGTCACATTTTTGCCCCAAACAGCCCACCCAAGGGGGCTTAGCTATACATGATCAAACTAGGAAAAGAAGGGGATAGAAGAAGGGAAAACACCATGAAGCTCGATGTAGTGGCCTCCTTCTTCACCTCCAAGAAGCTACAAATGACCTCCCTCATCCAAAGGTGCAGGGGTGCATGAAAATGGTGGAATGGATGGCTAGAAACCTAGAGAAACTAGGTTTCTATGGTGGAAATGAGTGGAAAATGGATGGAAATGGGGTAGATTGCAAGGAAATGGGTGGATTGGAGCAAAGGATGCAATGGCAGCAGCTAGGGTCGGCTAGGAGTGCTTTTGGGGTGCTGTCATCGAGCCCTAGAAGCATCTATTTCTTATATAGGAGCTAGGGTTAAGTGGGGGCAAAATAGGAATGACAGTGGAAAAATGTGTAGGGTAGGTGATCACCACGGTCGTGGTGGGTGTGCCACGGCCGTGGTGGGGGTAGTGGTGGACGACCGTGGGGTGGTGAACACGGTCGTGGTGTGAAGAAAGTGGTAAAAAAAAACAAAGTAGGGTGTTGGCCACGGCCGTGGCGGAGTGCCACGGTCGTGGTGGGTAGCATGCACCACGGCCGTGTTGGGTGACACGGCCATTTTGGAGGAGTTGGGCTGACCGTGGGGAGGGGCCACGAGCGTTTTGCTTGTCTTTGGCCACGGTCGTGGCGGGATGGCCACGGTCGTGGCGACTCGGAGGAAGAACATGTTGAACTTGGATTTTGGTCATTTAATTCCCACGACCGTGGCGGGGTGCCACAGCCGTGTTCTCTTCTACTGACCACGACCGTGCTGATGGCCACGGCCATGGTGTCTTCAATGGCCACAGTCGTGGCAGGGTTGCCACGATCGTGGGCGATCTATGGATTCTCCTGTTGCAACCTGTTGGACTTTGGCAATAAATCCACGACCGTGGCCTTGGGGCCATGACCGTGGTGAGGCTTGACTTCTTTAATTCTCTTCTAACTTTGTCAATTTTAGATGTCTTTGCTCGGGGATGAGTCTTGGCCACTAGAGATAGGTTGAGGGAGACTTTGGGGCTTTCTTTGGGTCCCTCTCTCCCCCTCATCCATCTAAGCAAGGTCCAAGTACCTGGAAAGCAGCGCAAAGAACATCCATAAGCGTATTTGCAATGATAATCAAATTGGGGGAAAATACTTGTAATCTAACATGTTTAGATGCAACTTATATACAAAATGGCACAGGATGGAGCCCTAAAATAGGGCTGCATCACCACCCCAAACTTAAAACATACTTGTACTCAAGTATGATCCAACTTAATCTCTCTTTTCCGTTCTTTTCAACAAAAACAAATGACAAATGCAAAGCAGCAGAAGGTTATTGAATATATATGGTCTTGGAAATGACTAAGTGCATGTGTCTCACATCTCTCCTCTCCTTCTTTCACAACCCAATCATGAACTGAGCACTGAGCATACAAACTTCAAATATAAAGCATAGAAACACAAGTTGTCCATATGTCCTTTATGTCCATTCCGGGTAAACCGTTTCATGTTGATGTTAATCACAGGTGACTAGGAGTGTTGTTTCACTTTCATGCATTCGGTCTTATGCTTCAAACTACACTAGATGATCCACTTGGATGTAGAAAGGGTAAAGTGAGCTAGATTTGATGTTTTCTAGCTCAATGGGTATAAAAGAAGAAAGGGTTGCGGTAAGATTTGGAGTGCTTTTACACACTCTTCTTTTCTTTATTTGAATGCTCTTAAACAGGAGCATCCTTTTATTTTATTTTTTCTTTTCTTTTTCTTTTTCTCTACCCTTGGTGTAGATAGGGCATATGGCGGATAGAGTGAAGCGGGGAGATAAAGATGTGGCCACCCCAAACTTTTGGAGGTGGCCACGGCTAATATGTGCACTTTGGCATCTTTTATGAGGCGGAGGGGTATGAAGATGGTGGAAGAATAGTCAGATCAAAGAGGGGTCATCAGTGTAGTTTTCAACATACAATTCCCTGCATGAAAGCTACTTCAACACTTCACCAAGTAATATCACATCACATGATAGAATTAACACAAAATTCATATTTCTACCAAGTGATTCCATTGGCTTTAAGCGTTTGTCGCTTGCTCAATTCATGATTCAACCAACACATTCACAGACTTAAGAGATGCGGTTCACATGTAAAAAGTCACAACCAAGACCATATATCAATAAAATCTAAGAATGTAGCATGCATTTGTCACAAGATTAAACTTTTTCATTTCAAACCTTGGAGATTAAGTCAAAACATCCTATTGGAGCAAGAATATTCAAGTCTGGGCAAAATTGGCCAAAATGGTGCCACTTTGCAAAAAATCACCTCTAAACCTACTTTAGGGAAAAAGTAAGTAAATCCTAGCTAAAACATGAAAAAATGAGCAAAAACCTACATGAGATGCAATGCATGGTATGAAGAAGCAAAATTTTGAAAAATTACTCAAAATGCATGAAATTAAACTACATGACAGGCAACAAAACAATGAACAAAACATCAGCAGAAATCTAAAACAAACTGGCCAGGTGAAACAAAATGACAGATGGACAGAAAGGGTGGTGCATATCGCCCTACCCACCCCAAACTTTAGAATCATGCTGTCCTCAGCATGAAACTACAGCTTAGGGTAGATAGGGGAAGAATCAAGGCTGCGGTGGCTGGATCGGCATTTGAGGAGGATCTGGAGGAGGAGCTGAGTCTGGAGCCGAGCTGGAAGGAGGATGCTGATAGTAGTGCCCCCAGTAGTCGTCCTGGGGTGGAGGATACGCCTGTGGATGTCCAGCTATACCACCCCAAAAGTCTGCACCCCATTCGGGGTTTCGTGCTGCCTGGGCATGTTGGTATTGGTACAAGTGGTTGATCTGGTAGTGCATCTGTTGTTGATCTTGCCACATGTACTGCTGGACAAGCTGCATGTCACCTTGAGTCTTTTGGATGTTCTAGAGGTGTGCCTGGATGGTGGCCATGTCGTAGGCGTTCCCCACGGGTGGCTGTAGCTGGGATGTTCCCTCATCCCTCCTTTTTGTTCTTCGGGGCTGCCGTTCTTGTTCTGCTTCATGCTCCTGCCCTTGCACATTAGACTCAGCAACGTCTTCGTGCACGGCAGTGGCTCCCCTTACATAAGTCTCTCTCGGGTGGTCTAGCTGCCATGCCCTCAAATTCTCCCTCATCCTATTGCCAGGTCCCATTGTGGATAATAGAGGCTCTGCATGGTATGGCAGCTCAAGCTCAAAATCCTGCACACTAGTGGCCAAATAGATCATTCTTTTGTTCTTTATCTTTATTGTGTGCGAACGCGTCAGATAATTGAGGTCAATGAACTATGCCCCAATCGCGCCTTGTGCCCCCGAGAGATCGTATCCCAGCGCTAGTGCAATCGAAGTCACAAATCCACCCATAACAAAAGGCTTTGAACTCTTATAAGGTATGGATTTCATATGATCTATCAAAAGGACTCTGAGGTCAACATATCTCTTGTAGTGCATACTGATCAAGACAAGCATATCCTTTTGAGAAATGCTGCCCTGGTTGTCGTATCTGCCCACAATCGTATTTGCTAGGACCTTTTGCACGTAGCGCATCTGCGGGTTACTTATAGCTACAGTCTTTGATCTACCCGCGTTGTAGTCCTCCCTGCCTGTGAAGGTCTGCCAATAATGCGCATAGTCCAAACTGACCTCTCTTTCTAACAGGCCGTCGTCCAATTTCATAGCTTCTTCAGGACTAGAGGCGAAGATAGCATTCAACTCAGTGGAAGTGAGGGTGTGCATGTTGCCCATTATGGAAAATCTGAGTGCATCACAACCCCTCACTTTTGTCTTCTCCATAGTGGCAAAGAATTCTTGGGTCAAAGTGGGATATATATATTGGTGTGTGAAAAGAATATTACACAACCCAATCCTCTTCAAACCCGTTTCCACTGTCTCTTTGATTCCAAGTTCTTCAATTGTCTTCTCGCAGCCGTACCTGGAGGCGACGACTCGCCTTGTCATGCACTCGGGGTAAATAAGATGAGCCTTCTTCTGCCTATGTCCTCTACCATAGGACACTCCCTCCGGTGCTTTGCCCAGGGTCTTCTCTCTGTCTGCCTCCAAAAAAGTCAAGACATCTTCTCCTTCCGGCTCCAGCTCCACCTCTTCCTCCTCGCTATCTTGTTCTTCCTCCATTGCATAAGATTGCGACCCCGAACTGGTATCAAAATTGTACCAGTGGGCCGACTGCACCTCATTGTGCTGCAATTGCCGTGAGTGTTGCGGATGCACCTCATGTCTCACCGCCGCGCTGGATGTTGAATGGCGGGGCGGTGCGGGCTTTTAAGGCAGCCTGGATGAGGACGGCGCCGCTTTGGATCGCTGGTTTCTTTTTGCGGCCGCCGGCTCGATCTCATCTATGAGGTGGTCCAAGTCGACCCCCATAGACTCCTCCTCTTCTTCATCCTCCCCCTCGTAGGTGGCATCTGTGATGTGGTGGCTGTCGGATGAGCGGGAGTGTGATCGAGGGAGTGGTGGGCGGAAGTGGTAGGTGATGGGGTGTGGGATGGGACAGATACATCGAGGGAGGCGTTTTTAGAATGATGTTTCCCTCCAGTGAGGATATTGTTCCCCTTTGTGATAGCTTTCCCAATCTTCTTCATTGCGGAAAATGGAGGTGGATGTGGTGATTTTTGGATTTTTATGGGAGAGGTGTTGTGGATGTGGTTTTTTGGGTGGAATGGAAGGATAGTGATGTACAGATGGTGGTTATATGGTTAGTGGTGGATTTGGGTGAGAATGGAGGTGTTTTTGTGGAGGTTTTGTGTGGGGGGGGGTGTTGCTGGGCGGAATGGATATGGAAATGGAGATGGAGATGCGATTGGGAGAGATTGGACGGTGGGAATGGGAAAGGGAAGGCTAGGGATCGATTTGGGATGGATTGGGGATCAAAAGGGGGTGGATTGTGGTGGATTTGGTGGTGAATGGGGAGCACGGGGTCGTCTTTGGCCGCCACAGTGATTTTCTGAAGGTGGAAGATGAAGGAATGAAGAGGGGGGTCGAGTTTGGACGTTTAAAAGTATATTTTTTTTCTTGAACCGGGTTCGGCCACGGTCGTGGTGGGGCGCCACGGTCGTGGCGAGGGTTATGTAGCACGGCCGTGGCGGGTGCCACGGTCGTGTTGTCGATGAAGAACTCCCAGGTCTGACCTCGCCACGGTCGTGGCCTTGTCCTCACATCACGGTCGTGGGCAGCTCGCCACGGTCGTGGCCGATCTTGAAAACAACCTATAACTTTGGCCAATTAGGTGCTTTAATTCCCACGGCCGTGGCATAGAGCCATGGTCGTGTTTGGCCGCCTGTGCCACGGTCGTATTCCAGCCCCACGGCCGTGGTGGAGTGTCTTTTCAATTTTCAAACTTCAAAACATGATCTTTCGGTTTCATTTGTTCTATTGCCACAAATTTGAATTAATGGCCTTGATTAACTTCTAGATCCTCTCTCTCTAATGTCTATCACCTGCCATCATCAAAACTCAAACAAAAACTGTAAAGCACAAGTGTGCGTGTGTGTATTCGTGTAAAACAAAACTAAAGTATAGGAAAAGGAAAAGGTTCGAGAATCTCAAACCACGCGGGTTGCCTCCCACTAGCGCTAAATTTTACGCCTTCAGCCGGGCTTATTGATTGTTGGACTTTTCACTTCTTTGGGACTTTCAAGAGATCCTTGTAGTAAATCCCTTTCTCATCCTCATCTTCATCTTCATCAGATTCTTCTTCTACCATCATGACAATATCAAAATCTTGGTTGGCCTTGTCCGGGCCGACCTCAACGATAGGTTTCAACCTTTGCCCATTGACAGCAAATTCCTTAGTTCCTTCTTTTGCACTAATGATCACTGCCCCAGATGGGTACACCTTCTTGACTAGGTAAGGTCCTTCCCATCTCAATCGGAGTTTCCCGGGGAAGAATTTCATTCTAGAATCGTAGAGCCATACCCATTTGCCGGGCTCAAACTTTTTCTTTCTTATGATCTTGTCATGTAAAAACTTGGTTCTTTCCTTGTAACGTTTTGACATTTCATATGCTTCATGCCTCATTTCATCTAGCTCATGCAATTGAAACTTTCTTTTCATTCCGGCGCTCTCTTCATCAAATTCCATCTTCTTCAAGGCCCATAGTGCCTTGTGTTGCATCTCAACCGGCAAATGGCAACTCTTACCATAGACAAGCTTGAACGGTGTAGTGCCAATCGGGGCTTTGTAAGCAGTTCTATATGCCCATAAAGCTTCATTGAGGCAAAGTGACCAATCCTTGCGGTCCGGTCACACCGTCTTCTCCAGAATGAGCTTTATCTCCCGATTTGCTAACTCAAATTGACCACTCGTTTGAGGGTGGTAAGGAGTAGCTACACGATGGTTCACTCCATGTCTCTTTAGCAGCCCTTCAAAGGTGCGGTGGATGAAATGACTCCCTCCATCACTAATCATAGCCCTTGGAATACCAAAGCGGATAAAGATGTTGGATTTCATGAAGTCACACACCACCTTGTGATCATTTGTCCTCGTTGCCACAGCCTCAATCCATTTTGACACATAATCGACAGCAACCAAGATGTAGACAAATCTAAAAGAAGGAGGGAAGGGACCCATAAAGTCAATCCCCCAAACATCAAACACCTCTACCACAAGAATAGGTGATAAAGGCATCATGTCCCTCTTGGAGATAGTGCCCACTTTTTGGCACTTGATGCAACTCTTGCAAAAGTCATGCGCATCTTTGAACAAAGTTGGCCAGTAGAATCCGCATTGAAGAACTTTGGTGGCCGTGCGTTTCCCTCCAAAATGGCCTCCACACACTCCGGAATGGCACATAGATAAGACTTCTTGCTGCTCCATCTCCGGAATGCACCTCCTAATGAGTTGGTCTGGGCAATATTTAAAGAGGTGAGGGTCATCCCAAATGTAGTTCTTTACCATAGCAAACAATCTCTTGCTTTCCTCTCTTGTCCACATGCTCGGTATCCTCCCACTAGCCAGGAAATTTGCTATGTGCTTGTACCATGGCTTTTGGACAGATGAGACTAAGAGGAGCTGCTCATGTGGCATTGTCTCTTTGATTGGACTTGTCACATCAAATGGTCCATCAAGGCGGGAGAGATGATTTGCAGCACCATTTTCTATTCCTTTCTTATCCACAATTTCTATGTCAAATTCTTGGAGCAACAAAATCCATCGGATCAACCTTGGCTTTGAGTCTTTCTTGGACATGAGATACTTCAACGCAGCATGGTCCGTGTAGATTGTCACTTTGTTTTGCAAGAGATACGGCCGGAACTTGTCAAGAGCGAAGATCACCGCAAGCAACTCCTTCTCGGTAGTCGTATAGTTTCTTTGAGCATCGTCTAAGGTTTTGCTTGCATAATAAATAGCATGAGGAATTCGGCCAATGCGTTGACCCAGCACAACCCCCACCGCCATATCAGATGCATCCGTCATGATCTCAAACGACAAAGAGAAATCCGGGGGCTGCATGATAGGAGCATAAATGAGCCTCTCTTTCAAATGACTGAAGGCTTCAACACATTTGTCATCAAATTGGAATTCAACATCCTTTTCAAGCAATCGACAAAGAGGTCTTGATATCTTGCTAAAGTCTTTAATAAAACGACGGTAGAATCTCGCATGTCCCAAGAACGATCGGACATGTCTTACGGTGGAAGGAACAGAAAGGGTGGAGATGAGGCCCACTTTGGCCTTGTCGACTACAATGCCATCTTTAGAAACTCTATGGCCAAGAACTATGCCCTCAGGCACCATGAAATGGCTCTTCTCCCAAGACAGAACTAAGCAAACTTTCACGCACCTTTCCAGAACAGCATTTAGATGTAGCAAACACTCATCAAAGGTTTTCCCAAAAACTGAAAAATCATCCATGAAAACTTCAAGCGACGAATCAAGCATGTCAGCGAAGATTGAGGTTACACATCTCTGGAAAGTGGAAGGGGCATTGCACAACCCAAATGGCATTCTCCGGTAGGCGAATGTACCACTTGGACAAGTGAATGTCGTCTTTTCTTGATCTGTTGGATGCACAGCAATCTGAAAATATCCCGAGTATCCATCCAGAAAACAATAGAAACTCTGCCCATCCAGTCTCTCTAGAATCTGATCAAGGAATGGAAGTGGGTAGTGATCCTTCTTTGTCTTTTCGTTGAGTTTCTGGTAATCAACGCACATTCTCCACTTGGATTTCTCTCTCACCGGAATAAGCTCACCGTCGGCATTTTATGCAACTGTAATCCCACCCTTCTTGGGCACAACTTGGATGGGACTCACCCACGTGCTGTTAGAAATGGGATAGATGATTCCTGCATCAAGCAATTTAACAACCTCTTGAGTGACAACGTCCTTCAACTTTGGATTTAGCCTTCTTTGCATTTGTCGGGTCGGTCTCGCATCTTCTTCTAAGTATATCCGATGCACACAAATGGAGGGGTCAATCCCTCTCAAGTCAGTAATAGACCATCCAATGGCTTGGATGTTCTTCCTCAAGACTTTCATCAAGGCATCTTCTTGCTCAGGGGAGAGAATGGAGGAAATGATCACCGGGAGGGTGTCATTTGAGCCAAGGAAAGCATACTTCAATCCTTCAGGAAGTTTTTTCAACTCAAGAACGGGGGGTGCTTCAAGGGAGTTTTTCAAAGGTGCAGAAATAGACGGGAGGTCCTGGCTTGCAGCCACTAAGGCTAGCTCGCACTCTTCATCATCCTCATCATCGTCGTCAGGGAACTCAACAATTGGTTCAAGACCTCTACCTTGAGTATCAGTTTCAATCCACGTAGGTAGGAACTCTTCAACAATCTCATCTAGGCATTCCACCAAATAACAATCTTCTTCGGTGGCCCCTATCACTTCGACTGTCGTAGAAGACTTGAAAATGTTCAACCTGATCTTCATGTGCATGAATGTAACATACATGGTCCCCGTCCTCACATGGATCACGACATCAGCTGTGGCTAAGAAAGGTCTCCCCAAGATGATTGGTACCTTTCTAGCTTCCCTTTCCATATCAAGAATGATAAAGTCGGCTGGGAAGAAGGCAGAAGTATCCTCATCAAGACGGACCAGCACATCATCCACACGCCCTCTAGGCATCTTCACAGAATGGTCGACCAACTATAGAGTGCAATGGGCCGTCCTCAACTCTCCCATTTGGAGCTCAGCAAACAGATCATAAGGCATCAAGTTTACGCTAGACCCCAAGTCAATAAGAGCCTAGTCTATGCGATGCGCCCCGATGTAGCATGAGATGATGGGGGCACCGGGGTCTTTTCTTTTCCGGGGGATGGTGTGTTGGAGAATGGAGCTCACTTGCTTAGTGAGCTTGATCTTCTTAGGCGTCCTCCCTGTTGTCTTTCTCTTGAAGGTGCACAATTCTTTAAGGAACTTTGCATAGGATGGAATTTGCTTGACTGCATCGAGAAGAGGCACATTGATTTTCACTTGCTTGAAGATCTCCAAGATATCATCCGCATGCTTCTTCTTTTTCTTTGCAGCAGAAGGTTCCTCAAGTGCATCAGGATATGGCGGGAGTTGGGACCCCAATCGGTCCAAATCAACAGTATCATCTACTGGTATCACTGGAATCACAGTATCACTGCTCGGTGTCACAGTATCAGCATTGCCTCTTATCACAGTATCATCATTCTGCATCTCAGTATCAACCTGCTCTACCTCAGTGTCATCTCTACCAACAACTGTACCATGGGGTCTCTCCAAAGTCCTACCACTCCTCAATGTAGTCACAGCCTTGACATGCTCATGGGTGGTAGAAGGGGGAGCTTGTGGAGGTGGTTGTGGCTGTTGGGGTGGTGGAGGCCTTTGGTGAAAGGAATTGGGATTTTGGAGGATGAATTGGGGTTGCGGTTGTTGTTGAGGTGGGGGTGATATTTTGGAGGCGGTTGTTGGTAAGTATGATGTGGGGGTGGAGCATATTGATAATTGAACGGTGCTTGAGGAGGCGGAGGAGCATATTGAAAAGTCCCATCATTGTTTGGATTCGGCATAGGTTGAGAGGGGAGTCTTCCTTCTTCTCTTCTATCCAAAGAGAGGGAGATCTGATCCAGCCTCTGCTCAAGACAGCTTATAGATTGGCCATGTGCATTAACATCCTTTTTGACTTCATCAAGGCTTCTTAGCCTTCCAAGAACCTCGTCCTCAAATTTGGAGCTGTATCGTGGCTTCTGCTGCCCCTGTCCTTGTCCATCCTCATTTGATTGTTTCCATAAGAAATTTGGGTGGTTCCTCCACTCGGGAGTGTAGGATTGGGACATCGGGCCCTGGTTGTTGCGGCCACCAAAGGAATGTAAGGCGTTAACTTCCTCATCTACAATCTCCACAGCCATTGTGGGTTGACTAGAAGAGCCACCCACTTGATTCTTCATCATTTGCATCATATCTGCCATCATTTTCATCATATCGGGGTTGGCGGTGTTGCGTGCGGGAGCCACAGAGGAGGGTGGGGAGGTGTAGTCCCGGCCGCAATGCCCCCCTTTTGTGGAAGCTCGGTGGCGAGAGTTCTCGACGAGATGCTCAAACAGCGGCCATGAGTCTTCGGGTGGCTTTGCCATGAACGTGCCCCCACAAGAAGAATCTACATTGTTTTGACTCTGCTCCTCAAGCCCAGTGTAAAAGGCCTGAACTAGCTGCCAAAGAGGGACCTCGTGGTGAGGGCAGTCACGAAGCAACTTCTGGAACCGCTCCCATGCCTCATGGAAGGGTTCGTTCTCTTTTTGGGCGAAGGACGTGATGCACCTTCTCATGTAGGATAACTTGGCTATCGGAAAGAACTTCTTCAGAAACTCATTCTTTACTTCATTCCATGTGACGAGCTCGGGCCTCGAAACGTACCACTCCTTGGCCTTCTCCTTGAGAGAGAAGGGAAAAAGCGTCCGCCTAATCGAGTCGTCTATGGCGGCGGGCGTACGGAATGTGGAGCACATTTCCAAGAATGCATCTATATGGTGATAAGGATTTTCATTCTCCATTCCGTAGTACGTGGGAAGAAGCCCCAAGAGTGCCAGTGGGATGGAAAACTGCTGCCCGGGCATCTGATCAACTAGCGTGGCGATGGGGGAATTGTAGTTTCCTGGCGTGAAATATTCATGAAGCGGGCGATGCGGCTGAGGTGGAACTATCGGTGGCGGGTCGTTATCGGCCATCCCGGCTCCTCGGTGTAGATTGCGGCGCGCTTGACGTCTTCTTCTCGCAATCTCGGGGTCATAAACCACCAAGTCGGTGCAAGTCGAACGCGTGATGCGCATGCACAGCTGTCACCTGCGCAAATCACAAACAAACAACAAAGAGCCAAGTTAGTGAACCAATATGTAAGAGTAACACAAAGAATAAAGAATAGTAATGGTGAGGGCAAAAGGAAAGGCTAAGCTACACTATCTAACTAGGCCGAGCGCCTCTATCCCCGGCAACGGCGCCAGAAAGCTTGATGCGGTCCCGCTAGAGGCTTGCAACAAGTGCAATCCACGAGGTCGGGAGGCACGGGATGAGATGGGATCTTTAGCTTTCGAAATTTGTAAGGTCCCAGACTAACTACCTACGTCTACTAAGACACTACGCCCGCAAGCGCACGGGGTCGTGTCGTAGTATAGGTGAGGCGGCAAGTACGGGGTCGAACCGCGGAGATAGAGGGGGCGCTAGAGTTAGAAAGCGTGAGCTACGTTCCTAGTGCGGAGAGTAGGGTTTTTAGGGTTTTAAGGTTGATTGTTGATTGATTAAGCTATACGAGCAAGTAGGAAACGCAATGTGAAACTAAGTTATCAAAAGGCTTAATTAGCAATCTAAATTAACAAGCTATCTAAACAAGAGCAAGAACGAACTACGCCAGACTAAGCAAGCAACTAGCAATTTAGAACCTAAGTTAATCACTAAGCAACATGAAAGACCTAAATTAACACTAGCTACCAAAACCAGGCAATTGACTAAGTTAGACTAAAGCAAAAGAACTAAGCTAGCATTAACAAGCAAATTAGGCAATTAGGGTTTTAAGCAATTAGATGAAGGAGGTGGGCCGTTTGGGAATGTGACCTCGACATTAGTTGGGGGATGTCACCATAATAAGCAATTAACATATCTCATTCTAGATTACCAAACCAAACAACAAGGTGGGTGCTATGAGAATTTACCCTAAGCTACTAATTGGAGAACTAGGGCTAGGTGTAATTCTCATAGGACGGACCAAGTCTAGGTCTCTAGGATAAGTGGTATTAGTCAATTGAGGACCAAGGGTAAGGATGGGAGTAGAGATGAGGGTATTTGACCTCATGCCACTAGCCACCTCAGCCTTTAGGAAATCCTAGGCAATTACACTAATCACACTTATACTAGTCACTTAGAACTCACATTTGCATGTAGGAAGAAGGTGATTATGTAGGAAGATAGGGGGCTTGCTAGGGATCCGAATTAAGGACCTAGGAGCCAATCCTATGATAGCTACATAGAAACCAAAACATCCTGGGACAAATGTCTTCAAACACCACAAGGCAAGCAATTAATGTAATTAAACAACAACCACAAGCACAAGTAATGGGAAATGAGATATAAGCAAAAGCAATCATCATAGAAATGAAATATGTTCATTACAAATTATATTCCCCCAACATGGTATCAAAGTCACATTTTTGCCCCAAACAGCCCACCCAAGGGGGCTTAGCTATACATGATCAAACTAGGAAAAGAAGGGGATAGAAGAAGGGAAAACACCATGAAGCTCGATGTAGTGGCCTCCTTCTTCACCTCCAAGCAGCTACAAACGACCTCCCTCCTCTAAAGGTGCAGGGGTGCATGAAAATGGTGGAATGGATAGCTAGAAACCTAGAGAAACTAGGTTTCTATGGTGGAAATGAGTGGAAAATGGATGGAAATGGGGTAGATTGCAAGGAAATGGGTGGATTGGAGCAAAGGATGCAATGGCAGTAGCTAGGGTCGGCTAGGAGTGCTTTTGGGGTGCTATCATCGAGCCCTAGAAGCATCTATTTCTTATATAGGAGCTAGGGTTAAGTAAGGGCAAAATAGGAATGACAGTGGAAAAATGTGTAGGGTAGGTGATCACCACGGTCGTGGTGGGTGTGCCACGGCCGTGGTGGGGGTAGTGGTGGACGACCGTGGGGTGGTGAACACGGTCGTGGTGTGAAGAAAGTGGTAAATAAAACAAAGTAGGGTGGTGGCCACGGCCGTGGCGGAGTGCCACGGTCGTGGTGGGTAACATGCACCACGGCCGTGTTGGGTGACACGGCCGTTTTGGAGGAGTTGGGCTGACCGTGGGGAGGGGCCACGGGCGTTTTGCTTGTCTTTGGCCACGGTCGTGGCAGGATGGCCACGGTCATGGCGGGATGGCCACGGTCGTGGCGGCTCGGAGGAAGAACCTGTTGAACTTGGCTTTTGGTCATTTAATTCCCACGACCGTGGCGGGGTGCCACGGTCGTGTTCTCTTCTACTGAACACGACCGTGCTGATGGCCACGGCTGTGGTGTCTTCAAAGGCCACGGTCGTGGCAGGGTTGCCACGGTCGTGGGCGATCTATGGATTCTCATGTTTCAACCTGTTGGACTTTGGCAATAAAGCCACGACCGTGGCCTTGGGGCCACGACCGTGGTGAGGCTTGACTTCTTTAATTCTCTTCTAACTTTGTCAATTTTGGATGTCTTTGCTCGGGGATGAGTCTTGGCCACTGGAGATAGGTTGAGGGAGACTTTGGGGCCTTCTTTGGGTCCCTCTCTCCCCCTCGTCCATATAAGCAAGGTCCAAGTACCTAAAAAGCAGCGCAAAGAACATCCATAAGTATATTTGCAATGATAATCAAATTGGGGGAAAATACTTGTAATCTAACATGTTTAGATGCAACTTATATACAAAATGTCACAGGATGGAGCCCTAAAATAGGGCTGCATCAGGTATCAAGGATAACGAGCAACCAAGCGTGCAACTAGCCAAAGAAGTGTACCATGCAATGGTGTGTCGTGCCTCATGGCATATCGGTCAGCACAAGTATCAGGCACTAATGTGTCATGTTGTTGGCCGACACACACAGAGCTAAGGCCAAAGGGTGACACCCGTCACAGACTAGCTAGCAACACTCCACCACAATAAGGTATAACAATACCAAACCATCACATAGGCTACATGTATCAGGCAGGTTACTCATCAAGGGGTGATGCCCGACACACACTCAAGGCAGGGACCAAGTGCAACGCCCGACACAGCCACACATGTGTCGTCTAAGGCTCAAGATCAAGAGGAATGTTGGGCAGCACCTCCCCCAAGATAATAACAGTCAATATGCAACTCCACAAGGTCGTCATCAACCTCAAGCACAAGGACACCAAACCCTAATGGCTCAAGAAGATGGCTCAACTCTCAACAACTAAGAGAGAGGGGTCTTACACATCTCTTATCACCAATCGGGAAACACAAGAAACAACCCTAACAAGGTCTACAACCGCCACAAAGATCACCTTTCAAATCCATGGTGAGAGGAGGGTGTTGCTCAAGCAACTAGAACACAATCTCACCTCTCAACTAAAACGAGAGAGGAGTATTGCCCATATTACTAGAACTCAAGCTCACTCCTCACGACCTAGGAGAGAAAGGGGTGTTTCTCACCAAGAAACCCTAGAACATAGGTTCGGCCAATAAGGGGTAACTAAGCAAGAAACTAAACTAGCAACACACATAGCCGATATGATCATAACAACATATAAGAACATAAAAGAAGGTAGTGTAGTTAGGGTTAGGAGTTATGTAACCCGCCTTAAGCAAGCTCCAAGCTCCTAGCTCCACGCACCACCACAAGAAGGAGAGTAAGGCACTCTAGGGTTCGGCCACCACTAGAGGAAGAAGGAGACTCCAAGGAAATGATCGACCATCAATCTTGTAAAGGAAGGAGATGTCGTGCACCAAGGGAGAAGGAGACTAAGGAACTAAAGGGATCCTTAGCAAGGGAAAGGAAACACATATATAGAAGGGGATGGAGGAGAAACCAAGGTAAAACAAAGTAAGGTGTCGCCCACCTAGGGACACTTGTCCATGTGCAAATCCACCACTCTAACATGTCCTAAACACATGTCCAAGGCCATTGCCACATGCAAGCATCAAGCACCAAGTGTCCACTAGTGGTGACACAAACGAGGTCAAAGAAGGTCAAAGGGGTCCATGGGAGACACACCCACACCACTGTATGACACAAACCCTGGGCGGCACACCACTGGGCGACACACTCTGGGCGACACAAGCATGGATGACACACCACTGGCTGACACAAGCTCCAAAGAAACAAAGGCAAGGCACCACAAAGCCCAACAAACTCAACCAAGCCCAAAGGGACTCAAGCAACGAGTCCAACCCTTCCTCTCAACACTAGAGGAAGCAAAGAGAGGGAGGAACACCTCATAAGGTGACAAACTTGCCCACAAAACCTAGAGTTGGGTTAATTACAAGTAGCACCTCCAACTCTCAACAAAACACCAACAAACGCTAATCACCACTAAAGGTGATTAGTAAGCAACTAAGCATCAAGGTTAAGCAAAGCAAATAGGATAAGCCCTAAACGGAGGTCAGGGTCCTTACAGTATCATCCAAGGTTAAGGTAGCATAAACTAAGACCAATAAGTATAGTTAATTGATCATCTATCCCCAAGAGTGTCGGCTAGATATTCGAAGAGTTCAAGGTTTTTCATTAGGACCTTTAAAATCTTGTATCTGTCACTCTGGTTCTTACTCAATCTATATCCAGTTCTCTCATTGATTCATATCCAACTGAGGGAAAAGTGAAAGTGAAGGTGATATTGGAAAAAATTAATGTAAAAAGCACATGAGGTCTCTTTTCATTCTAGGGATGGATTAGTGAAATGACCATTAATAAAACAATAAGTTTGAGGATTAGGCAATCATCTAGGGTTAAGGTACCTTAAAATAAGACCACTGATTGTATTTGGTTGATCGTATGTCCCCTAGAGTGTCAATGAGTAATTCAAAGAATTCCAAGTTTTTCATTAGGACATTCAAAAGAATCATCTCTGATGCTCTGGTTCTTATTCAGTCTATGTCCAAACTTCTCACCCTTACATGTTCTAGTGAGGGAAAGGTGAAACCAAAATTTTGTTGGATAAGATTGAGATTTACCAGGAGATATTTAGTTGAATCATGAGTCTGGAATTGTAAAGATCAGGGAAAATTTGAATAAATATATGTCTCTCTCTCTCTCTCTTTATGTGACTAGATCTCTAAGTGAGGTAGGTCAATCACGAAATTTGGTGCATGAACCTAATCATATCTGGAATCACAGCCCTAAACATAGTAAATGTGCATAACCATTTTTGAAATGAAAGTGCCTATTAAAGATAGGACTTGAGATTTCAAAAAGTTATGCCTACCAAATGTGGAAATTTGAATGGGAATGAGGTGCCTACCATAAGTAGGACCTGAAATTCAAGAGAAATTATTGAGGTGCCTACCAATAATAAGGCTTCATTTGATTTGAATGTTATGATAGTTTTTCCTTCTAGCTTAAGGTTTATGCAATAATGTAGAAAAGAGACACGATGAATGTCGATGTGATGCTTGCCTACTTTGTGTAGGGATTTGATGATAATGTAAGAACATTCTTAATGATATTGTTACAACCCCAATTTTTGGGCTTATATGGTTTGAAATGCAATTTATACAATTAAATGTATAATTATGGAAATTGTATGATTTATGCGTAATGAATGGATTTCTTTGATAATATTCCCTTTAAATATATGATTTCGTGGACCCTATTAAGTTAGTGAGTCGAATGTGATAAAAAGGAAAGAAAAGTGGAAGGAAATCTAATAATACATAAAAAGGAAAAAGAAATTAAGATAATGATGAGAATCATGTGGAATTCTCTAGAAAGTGGTATGAATGACCTTCATCGATTAGGTTTCAAATCCACTTGGTTAATAATGGTAAAAGGGATCCAAATAAAGGAAATAGAAGGGAAAGAGAGAAAAATATGAATAAAATATGCCTTTTAAAGTGATAACTTGTATATGAATAAAAGTCTCTCATACATTTGCAGTTCGGTCCCAAACTTGGCACACAAGTATTTTAAGTAATTAAGTACTTTATTTTAAAATTTGGGATCAAACGGATAATAGGTTTAGGAGATATGATTTTTGTAAGAATTCCTAAAGTGAGGGGAATATCATTGAATGTCATGATTTGCATTCATACCAGAATTCCTTTTATCAGCCTTTTGATTGGCACGTGTAATGTGCACCATCGGATCTGGGATCCAATGGTGACTCGCTATATCCTATCTCCAACCCATTTTAGGAAGGTGGAACAGTAAAATGCAGAATCATTTCCCTCTCTCTCTCTCCCTGATCAACCAAGAGTCCTAAAAGTTAGATATTCTATTTTGGGAGAGGAAATCAGATCTAATGACCCATTGATGCCCCTGTTTCATGCACGTTTGGGAGTTTTCCCCAAGCCACCATGGAGCCAGGACTTCATTGATCCTTGGTAGGTCAACCCCACCTATAAAAGACTTGGAAATCCCTAGTCGAGGGGAGGGAAGGATTTCTAAGAACCCAAGGAGTTTTTTTGTAGGGCCAATGTCCATCGAAACCTTCCCGAGCCCTGTCCTTCCTACTTCGATTCCCCTATTTCCTCTGTCAAGCACGAACCTCTCCCTCACCCTACTCTTCCTTCTTCTGACGATCCAGTGGCCACAAGTGAGTTCAAGAAGAGGAATCGAAAGAGATGACACAATTAGCTACCTCCCATGGAACTAGGATCATGAAGTCAACTGTCGGGGTTGATTGTTCGCCAGTGCTGGGTTGCGAACAGGGAGGAGCGTGAGGTTGATGGTGATTATACAATCAATTACCAAACCACCCATGAGCACATGACCACTTCCTTTGCCAGCACAGGGACACAGAGGTTTTTGCGCACCCATTGGCTGGGTCCTGGATTGCATGTGACCAAACCTGGGTGAGGTTGCTAACGTGGCACTCAACTAAATGTATTTTATCTTGAAAAATTTGTAATTATTTATTGGTAACTCAAACGGCAATAAGTTATATATAATTTTTTATTATAAAAATGCAAGGAATCCAATAAAAATATATTTGAAGCCTAAATCTTCCTATAGTTTGAAAAGTATATAAAGTTATCATCTTTAATTGTTTTATTTATAAAGAAATCTAAGATTTGATGGTAATTAGATATAATGATATTCCATGAATATTATGAGTTAATTATTAGCCTCTTGGTAATAAAAGTAAGATTTAGATCTAAAAAGATGATCTTTGTGCATAATTGGCTCAATTTAGGGTTTCATGTATAGGAAAGTGCATTAATGAGCTTGGAAACCCTAATATAGGTGATTATGACTTTTAATGGTTTTATTTCAAAAATCCATGTATAAGATAGAGATATAATGATCCTAAGACAAAGGGATAATAATGAATCCTTAATATGGAAAACTTGAATAATTAGGGTTTTATGATGTAGAATCCATTTTAGGGACTTTTGACCTAAAAAGGTAAAGATTGAGAAATAGATCTAAGAAACTATAAGGAAACCCTAATTCAAACTAGAAACCCTAGAAGGTATTCCCAAGTCAATAAAAGAGTTTATGATGAGTATGTAATGATTAGGTAATACATGCTTTTCAGTATTCAGTTGTGCTTGCATGTTTTGCTTGATTGGTTGATTGGACTACCTGATTGAATTCGATACTTTGCTTGATTCTTTGAGATCTCCTAATTAGGTATGTGGTTACTTTATGGTTACTCACTTTAGTTTCATGGGGATTTCTGAGGTTTTATCAATTTCTTGAAAGTAAATGTTTGGATGACTTTATTTCATGCAATCTATAAAGTGACTATGATTATCAGAATATAAGTATTTATGACTTGCCCAAACCTGCATACCATCTCTGGATTTAAGATTTGAGATTTACGAGGACCAAGCCCTGGAGGGAAGGTCATAGGTGGTCAAGCCCTGGATGGAAAGACTACATACCACCTAGAGAGGTGGCCCATAAGGCACCAAGCTCAGGATGGATGTGGTAGCCTAAAGTCCCTTGCAAGGACTAAACCCTAAGAGAGGGTATACGAGAGGATGAGTAAAAATGGTTGGAAATTTCTATTGAAAATGTAATCTTGGATTGTAAATAACTATTTGATGTGGTCGACGAGCAGTAGCTCAGGTGGTCACAGCACTGGGCCCCTCATGAAGGGTCCTGGGTTCAAATCCCCCTGGTGGTGTTGTTTGGAATTATTTCTCCCGTAGTGCAGTCGACCTCTGTGTGACTTAATGGGCTACATTCCTTACGGGATGGGGCTGAGCTTCCCAGGTTGGGCTCGATGCAAGCCTTATGAGTCTCCTGTGTTACCAAAAAAAACTATTTGATGTGATTAGGTTGTTATGATATATGTGCAAAAGTTTGGTTGCACCACATACCAGTATATTCATTATATTGACCGACATTTTGTTTGTCAGCATTTTAGGAATACTTGAAAGTGGACAAACAATTAAAGTGATATTTGAAGAATAAAACTAAATAAGGATTGGAGGATTTAGTTAGATAGAACTCTACATTGATACTCCTATTTTTGCAAGGTATGTTAAAAGTAAAATTTTATCCTATTTTAAGCTTGGTCTATGGTAGAATTTATTAATTATTTTTGATTATTTACAAAACCATTGATCCTATTTTAGGATAGTGGCTTTAGCTTCTTGATCTTCCTTAATTGGGGATTACCAAGGAGTGGGGTCGTGACAATTGGTATCTTAGCATGGTTTTCCATTTAATCATTAATAATTATTAAATTTTACAAACTCTTTAGAACCTAAGGGAGATATGAGAGAATTTTCAAAAGATGTTGGTGTCTAGAAAAGGATCACAATCTGGGGGATGGCAAGATTTTCCTCTGCCCCATTAGTCAGTCTACAAGGACTCCCGAAATTTGTGTGACTGCTTGGACAAAATCAGAGGATTTGACTCGAAATAAGATACCTCTAGGTTTTCTCTCATCTATTTTCACCCCTTCTCTACCCTTTTCATAGAGAAACTGTAAGAGCTTAGGGTTTTCTCTCTCTTCACCTCCTCCTGAGTTTAAGGGTTAAGTGTACTAAGGATTAAGGAATCCTCCACAAAATAATAAAAAGCATGTAAGAAAGATGTCATGGACATAAGTCTAAATGATGAAACTTAGACTGAGTTAGTTACATGCTTAGGCTGAATGGCCTGTGTTGTCGTGCCCTCAGGAGAATGTTGAGGTTAGATCATCTCATAGGATGAGGAGGAAAGGGATAGCCTTGGAAAAAGAAGCCTCCAGGAAGAGGAAGAGACCAGTTGTATCATCTGAGAATGATGCACAACCCAAAACCTTAAGCAGTAGTTAGAGAAAGAGAGAACACGATGAGTTGGATACCTTAGTTTTCCATGCATGCAAGTACGTGGGCTAGACATACATGCTTTATGTAGAGGCTTTGAGTATGCATGAGAAACATGTTGGGTTATAGGGGAGGCAGAGAAGGCAGCGGAAATAAAAAAAATTATTCTCCCCAAACCCAGAATAAAGGAATTGCGTCAACGTCTATAAGGAAGGATGGTTTATAGATACATACCCTATCCCAAGGCTTGATTGGCGACGTTACCTCGTGGCTTGCACGGTCTTCACCTGTGGTCTTGGATGATGTCTGTGCAACTCCTGGTCTCACCAGGACTGTCGGGATTGACAGATGTCCTCTAAGCGGCAGAAGTCTCCCACCTCTGAAGTAGTCCACAGAGACCACCTGGATATCCGATCTCCTTGTCCCACAAGGAATCAGAAGGAGTCGTACCCTCCTGTCAGCGTACTAATCACTAACAAACTCTCCTACAACCAGTTGCCTTTCTACAGTTGTCATTGCCTCACTGTGCCTCCCTAATCGGGTAGCACTTGCTCGAGATCTCTCTCGGCTACCACAACCAGAGAGAACGACAACTTTGCAGAGCAACTGGTGTTCTAAGTTGTTGTACCAGAGAAGCCCCCAATACCCCTATATATAGGAGGGTCATGGGACATGGTTCTCTACCCTGGGCAATGCGGGATTAAAGCATGAGTAGAAGGATACAAAACAACCAACTACGCCAGCTGAACTGATCGTTTCAAGCATGAACCGATCGATTGGGGACCTGAGCTGATCGGTTCACACCTGAACCGATCGGTTGGGACACTTGAGCCAATCGGTTCAAGCATGAGCCGATCGGTTCGTGGTCCTGGTCCAACTCAAATTGACTTTCATGTTTGTTTCCAACTAATCAAATATTAGTCCTTGTCCAAATCAAATTTGTACAAGTGAAACAAATATGTATTTGCAAAAAGAGTCTTCTGACTTTTCAAATGATCTCGGTTGGTCACACGAATCGACCGGTTCAATAATTGAGCCGATTGTTTCATTGACACATGAGCCGATCAACTCACCACTTGAGCCGATCGGTTCATTAACCTGAGTTGATCGGTTCAACCCTGTGAGCTGATCGGTTGGGGTAGTAGACTGTGCAAATCAGTCAATTGCAGTTCCAATCAATCCGATACTCTTAATCATCTGGTCCAACACCTTGAACATTATGATTTAGGGCTATGAATTAACTGAGTCTTTAATTGAACTACTAAACTCCTTTAGTAATCAATCTAAACATCATTTGTGGATAAAATCCTCTTTCAGGTTAAATCCTATGTGTGTGACCCTGCAGGCCCATTTCACGTTGGCAGTGAAAGTTCATAACACTTATGACTTCACAAGCAAAGAGTGGTGCCTAGTCACACATCAGTGCTACCCAAGTGAAAAGGAAAGTCGGAGAACAACTTTCAATCCTACAATTTGTGAATGGTGTTACCGCAAATGTATAATTCCTTTGTCACTGATATCCCGAATGAACTCAAGGCAATGAACATTCATCCTTTCAACGTTCATTCACTTTCTTGATCCCAGAGTGGATTGGAGGAGATATGTATGCCATCAATATCACATACTGATTCACACATGCGTGTGCATGCCTATCTCAATCCTACTCATCAAGTGGCCACGGATATCAAACTCCCTCAGGAGGGACAAATCCCATATCTATCACTCACCCCTCAAAATCCCCATGTGTTAAAGCCACCCAATCATCACCTTTATAACAACCCATGTTTCAGGACTGCGTTTGATGATGTCAAAGTGTACCCAATGACATGTGTTGAGTGTAGTGATTTCAGGTCAAAGAATTACACTGACCACCATCACTGTGAGAACTGACTGTGACTACCATGTCATGGTTCCATGTATCAAACTCACAGTGGGTCTGTCCGGTACACTTGTTCTCTAACAAGTACCTATGTGTTTGGTTTGATATCTCCATATCATGACTAATAAGATTTCGTCATCAAACAACACCACAATCTAGTTTTGTGTGTCATTGTTGTCTATCTACCTTCCATAATGACATCCGACTAGGGACATAATAAGAATGTACAAACTCTTAGCATCCGTATGATCTCATCATTCAGGTCCTCAACCTGAAAGCATACGCCATTGAGTACTGTCATTCTCTAGACATTCAATCTGTTCTATCATTATCTCATATGACTAAACTAGAAAGAATTGGAAGCTTTCCTTTGATGCTTATCAAATCAATCTTAATGTATCCCACCAATCATCCCACGATTGGCTCTCAGGGTATACATACCAACAGAATCCCACTTGCACGGCAAGCCAAGCACCCTTGAATCATATTCTTAGTGATCTTTAAACATGTCCCACATGTTACTGTGCTCTAGTGCTAACATAGTGAGTTATGGCAACACCTTGCCAAAGTCGGTATTAATTGCATGTCTCTCATCTCTTATCTATACGTCATACATATGAGATGGAGTTGCCGTAATATGCAATCTAGTATTCATTTGTTAACCTTTAGCCATATCGCATGACCAAGCACTCCTAACTTGTCATTAATGATCGAAATAACTATAAGTTCATCTCTATGAACTCCTAGATTCATGTAGTATCCATTGTTGTTCTCTAACACACAGATACTCGGCTTTTCCTTTGTAATGGCTTTATTGGAACGTTTCCATTTATCAACAAACATTCACTTTTATATATCCCATATATATTTTGCGATTAATTTTCTATCATTTTCAGAAGTTCGCATCAGTGTAACTCTTTATAGTGAACCCTTCCTTATTTCCATAGAACTAGTACTTCTCAAGTACTTATCAAGTTCTTATGGTATTTCAGTAACCCTTACTGGAGCTAGACAGACATCCACTCATCATGTCCCACATATGAGTTATCAGGATGAGCACATCATATTGTCATGTCCTACATACAAGATGATGAATGTATTTTATTCTTTCTATGTCCTATACATGCAAGATAATGGGATGATTGCATACATGATAGATCCATATCTATTCTTAGTGTTTCCATTCATCATAAGAATTGGACACTTGACCTTGGGATAATAACTCCATGTAACATGGACAAGTTTTCTCCCACTGAATCTGTGCACACTGAACCCTTTAGTATAGATTACCAATGCATGCTCTCTCTTTTTAGGTCAAAAGGTTTTTGAGAACTATCTCTATAGATCTCTATTCCTATCACATAAGAAACATCTCTATCTTCCCTAAAGACAATTTCCACTTTGGATTTCCATTTTAGAACATTTCCATTTCACATCTACATGTGGAATGAAAATACGCTCCCACTAAATAACATATCCCTTCTTTATCTTTGTCATATCAGTAAAACCCTTTGACTATATCATCAAAGTAAAAATCACAATTCTGAGTTGCTTGTACTCAATCAATCACATTGATTAGTCCATTGTAACTTATAGACTTCATTTGCATTAATGGATTCATAAACCTTATAGGTTGTGTCACGAACACATCCTTATTTTATTTCTCATAGGAATGCGATTTTAGTATCCATATGCCAAATCTCTTAGACTTTAAGTTGCAATCAACAAGCATAATCCTTCTCAAAATGTCATCCATGTGTCTTAATGCTTAAGACTCATTCACACTTATGGATTTTATCCCAATAGGTGCTACCATCAAGGTCATACCTTATGGTTCACATGGAAGTCATTTAGGATGTAATGGTCATAAACCATAACTCAAAATCCGGTTCCTCATATTCATCTATATAGTTGACTCATGACCAACTCATCACATAGATAATCGAGGTGTATCTGTCAAGGATATAATAACTCAAAACTCCTTTTGATTCTTAATGTCCTTTATTAGTGTGGGGTATTCTTTATTTAAGAAGAAATTAGTTATTTGATAATCATCCTCTAACTCCTTAGAGTATGACTCCTTGTTGATTTAGACATCACCATGCCTTAATCATGAGTTCACTATGATACACTATTATAATCACTCATAAGGATCTCAAACATTTGGTTTAAATATTTTATTCATTGATCTAATCAAGAATTAACACTTTACCAAATCTGTACTTCATCTATGATATTCTTGAACACTTCAAGATATTCATATTGGTATTTCTATACACACTGTTTGAAGTACTAGCATTAACTCTAGTAGGTATGTAAATACATCACATGTATTATACCTAGTAGGATAATCATTGTCCCACTACTACTAGTGAAGATTGATTGATCATGTCTAAGAGATTTATGTCTCTTACTGGTTCTCTAACCGAAAGAGTCTAGATTTATCCATCATATGGAAACTAGAAATGAGTTTCTCATGATTTATGCTAATTTGATTGTTTGAGTTATCAATAACTTTTAGGTATCATTTAATCTTATGCATACCAAGTACCACAAGATAAACAAGGCATTGCCACAAAGATTGAAACATCAACTTTATTAATTGCTATCATTGTCATATAATATGCAAAAATAATGTGTTTCTATCCATTGGAAAATATGAAATAGAAGTTCATAACTCTATTACATGCCTTTAAGGCTGAAAATAAACTAAAATACTCCTATCTATGGTGGCAACATTTGCCCCATTTATTGGGTGCTTTACACTTTATATCTTGGTATCATATACCTCAAAAAGTGTTACAAGTTTATTTCATGACACCTTCAAGTGGAGACGTGTGTCGCCTCCTTCTTCTTTAGTTCCTCTAGATAGAGTGGACAATTCCTTTTCCAATGTCATGGCTTTTGACAATGGTGGCAATTGCCTCTCTTGGTCACACCTCCCTTGGTCTTGAGCGTTGAAGATAACTTGGGCTGCTGGCTAGCATCAAAACCCTTCTTAGCTTTTCCCTTGCACTTGCCCTTGGACTTGCCTTTCTTTCAGTTGATCAACATCACAAACTTAGGCTTGTCCTTCTTCATTTGTACCTCAGCTGTCCTCAAGATGCCTAACAATTCTTTCAACGGCTTGTCAAAGTTGTTCATGTTGTAGTTCATCACAAACTGACTGTAGGATTCTGGCAACAATTGTAGTATCACGTCAGTAGACAACTCTTAGCTCAGGAGAAATCCCAGTCTCGCCAGGTTCTCCACATACCCAATCATCTTGAGCGTGTGAGGACCAACTGGATCTCCTTCTGTCATGACACACTTGAACAACGCCCTGGAGACATCATATCTCTCTTATCGTGCTTGATCTTCATACATGTTCTTGATATGCTGAATCATCTCAATGACACCCATGTTCTCATGTTGTTTCTGCAACTCGTGGTTGATGGAGCACAACATCAAGCACTTTGCATCAATGACATATTTAGAATGCTTCTTATAAGCATCCCTTTCTGCCTTTGGTGCAATAGGAGAAGGTTCCTCTAGAGATGGAGTATCTGGGACATAGAGCTTTTGCTCTTAAGCGAGAACAATTCTCAATGTCCTAAACCAGTCGTGGAAGTTAGTCCCATTCAGCTTGTCCTTTTCAAGGACCAATCACAACGAAAAGTGATAGTTGTTTGATGTCATTTGTAATACAAAAGGAAATATATGCAATTTAGTCCAAAACTCAACTTTGACTTATTTGATTGATTTGAAAGGTTGACGATATAATTAGGACTTTAATTAATTATCGCTCCCACTATTTTTTTTTCAAATTGATAGCCCTCACCATCAATTCAGAAGATTGTAGCATACAATTTTCTAGTGGGTCAAGATCCATATTTCATCAAGTCATGAGTCAACTTTGGGTGATCGCCCACAATCTTGACTATTTAGGTAGGCCATCATGCCAATTGCATCATATGCAAATCTTGATGAATGAACATGCGCAACACCTTGCCATAAACATTCCATGCCTCTGGGCTTAGATGCTCTAAGAATCACCTGTTAAGGCTAACCCAAAAGCCGACACGATAAACATGCACCCTGCTTTGGCAAAACCTATATGTTTACCATTCATACTTCCACGAGACAGACGACGCACCATGCTTTGGCATAACCTACGCTTGGTTGATCAAGTTTTTCATGTGTGTTGCTAATGGAAGGCATAAAAGACTTAATATTTAGATGAGGGATTTGGTTTTATAGGTACATATACATATCCAATCACCACAATACATAGTACGTATCATATACATGCTATATCCCACAGAAAACATGTGAAATGATAAAAGCGATGATTATGGCCATCCTAATGTGATTCCTCGAGCTAAGAGGAATAACGGTCATCTAGGTCTACATCACATGCAATCTGTACAAGATGAACTTTGTGCTTTGCCTTTACTGGGTTTGATCAACTCATCTCCATGATTGATCGACTCACCATCAGGCCGGTCGGTTGGGTGCCACTAGCCGGTCGATTGGCTCCTCCAACCGATCGGTTTTGTCTGGTCATCGTGCATCTCCTCATGGCCGCCACCCACTCATCTCGGTCCTAAAACCGGTCGTCTAGAATGCCAACTGATCAGTTCACATCTTGAATCGATCAACTCATTTTCCGTTAGGATGTCTTCCGTTCTTCGACATAACATGAAATAAAAGATCTATCCTATTTACATTTGAATTGGGAAACCCAAGTTACATTCGGGGGGATCAAAGATAGGAAAGAAATATCAGGTTATCTCGAGTTACATCAGGAATAAGGAGGTAAGGAATCGGTGTGCAGATCGAGATTCATGCAACCACATTCAACCAAGCACATATACATAGGGTTTGTTGGCCATAACCACACTATACATCCACCACAAAACTTGTTTAAGGGCGACGCGTATCGAGTGCATTCATATTACATATCATATATGTATATTGGGATTTGTGGATTTAGGATTGGACATGCATAAAGCTAATTTTATTCGCATCGTATGCAATAAATAAAGGCGACAAGCCAAAATCAATCACATCGATAATCCTAAAGTATAGAGCAGTTGATGTGGCTCTGATACCACTGTTGGGTTATAGGGGAGGCAGAGAAGGCATCGGAAACAAAAAAAATTCTTCTCCCCAAACCTAGAATAAAGGAATTGCGTCAACGTCTATACAATAGGAAGGATGGTTTGTAGAGACATACCTTGTCCTGAGGCTTGCTCTACGACATTACCTCATGGCTTGCACGGTCTTCACCTCCAGTCTTGGATGGTGTCTGTGCAGCTCCTGGTCTCACCGGGACTGTTGGAATTGACAGTTGTCCTTCGAGCGGTAGAAGTCTCCCGCCTCTGAAGTAGTCCACACAGACCACCTGGAACTCTGATCTCTTTATCCCACAAGGAATCGTAAGGAGTTGTACCCTCCTATCGGCATACTAGTCACCGACACACTCTCCTGCAATCAGTTACCTTTCTACAGTTGTCTTTCCCTTGCTATGCCTCCCTTATCGGGTATCACTTGCTCGGGATCTCTCTCAGTTACCACAACCAGAGAGAACGACAACTTTGCAGAGCAACTGGTGTTCTAAGTTTTTATACATGAGAAGCCCCCAATACCCCTATATATAGGAGGGTCATGGGACATGGTTCTCTACCCCGGGCAATGCGGGATTAAAGCAGGAATAGAAGGATTCGAGATTTTCCACAAAACAACCAACTGCATCAGTTGAATCAATCGTTTCAAGCATGAACCGATCGGTTGGGACACCTGAGCCGACCGGTTCAAGCATGAGCTGATCGGTTCGTGGTCCTGGTCAAACTCAAATTGACTTTCATGTTTGTTTCCAACTAATCAAATATTAGTCCTTGTCCAAATCAAATTTGTACAAGTGAAACAAATATTTATTTGCAAAAAGAGTCTTTTGACTTTCCAAACGATCTCAGTTGGTCACACGAATCGACCGGTTCAACAATTGAGCTGATCGTTTCATTGACACATGAGCCGATCGACTCACCACTTGAGCTGATCAGTTCATCAACCTGATCCAATCGGTTCAACCCTGTGAGTCGATCGGTTGGGGCAGTAGACTATGCAAATCAGTCAATTGCAGTTCCAGTCAATCCGATACTCTTAATCATCTGGTCCAACACCTTGAACATTATGATTTTGAGCTATCAATTAACTGAGTGTTTAATTGAACTACTAAACTTTTTAGTAATCAATCTAAACATCATTTGTGGATAAGCTCCTCTTCCAGGTTAAATCCTATGTGTGTAACCCTGCAGGCCCATTTCATGTTGGCAGTGAAAGTTCATAACACTTATGACTTCACAAGCAAAGAGCGGTGCCTAGTCGTACATCAATGCTACCCAAGTGAAAAGGAAAGTTGGAGAACAACTTTGAATCCTACAATCCATGAATGGTGTTACAACGAATGTATAATTCCTTTGCATTGATATCCCAAATGAACTCAAGGCATGGAACCGCCATCCTTTCAACATTCATTCACTTTCTTGATCCCAGAGTAGATTGGAGGAGATATGTATGACATCAATATCACATACTGATTCACACATGCGTGCACACACCTATCTCAATCCTACTCATCAAGTGGCCATGGATATCAAACTCCCTCAAGAGGGACAAATCCCATATCTATCACTCACCCCTCAAAAGCCCCATGTGTCAAAGCCACCCAATCATCACTTTTATAACAACCCATGTTTCAGGACTGCGTTTGATGATGTCAAAGTGTACCCAATGACATGTGTTGAGTGTAGTGATTTTAGGTCAAAGAATCACACTCACCACCGTCACTATGAGAACTAACTATGACTACCATGTCATGGTTCCATGTGTCAAACTCACGGTGGGTCTGTCCAGTACACTTGTTCTCTAACAAGTACCTATGTGTTTGGTTTGATATCTCCATATCATGACTAATGAGATTCTATCATCAACCAACACCACAATCAAGTCTTACATGTCATTGTTGTATGTCTACCTTCCACAATGACATCCGACTAGAGACATAATAAGAATGTACAAACTCTTAGCATCCGTATGATCTCATCGTTCAGGTCCTCAACCTGAAATCATACATCATTGAGTACTGTCATTCTCTAAACATTCAATCTGTTCTATCATTATCTCATATGACTGAACCAGAAAGAATTAGAAGCTTGCCTTTGATGCTTATCAAATCAATCTTAATGTATCCCACCAATCATCCCACGATTGGCTCTCAGGGCATACATACCAACAAAACATAGACTATGTGTGGTTGTTTGACTCCTAGTCCATTTTGGTGACCCAACCTTGGGTAGGTCGTGCCTGTTAAGGGTGAGGGATAGCTCCCTCCTTGATAAGGTTAGTGGTGACCATATAGGAACCCTAACAGGCATAGACGAGAAGAAAAGAGGCATGCACCTACATAGAAGTGAGTAACAACAGGGTTGGAAGTAGATTTTAGACCTAAGCCAGAAGGGTTATGGCTGATAGTTTATGAGATACACATGCAAAATTTTAGATGATCTTGGTCAGACATAAGTTTTGATAGTATGTTTCACCCAAGTAGGGACAAATGTGTATCCTTAAGAGCTTGAAACATCTTTCGAGAGAGAACCTCCAGTGGTAGGACCAGTCTTAGCGTTAGCTCTAGTAAGAGGGAAAGACCCTAATGAAGAAGGTTGGAGACCTAGACTCCAAGACATGAGGAATCTTGAGAAGTTTGGTATGATATGGCCTAGAATAGATGGTTCTAAGTAGGTGCTTGGAGTTTCTTCATGCATGGCCTGTAGAGGTTGTCGTACCTTTGGGGAGTTTAGAGGAACCAAACCCTAAAAAAGAGAAAGAGGCTTCCTGAACAAACATATATATGATATGAGAGCCTATCTTTTATATGTAGGATAGAGGGTTCCTTGGACCCTGAGAGGTATCATGGGGTAAGAGGTTGTGAGGCCTCACACCCAGTTGGTTATCCTTGTATAGGACTCTAAGGGTTGTTCACGTAGAAGAGTGGTAGGAAGTATATGCCATATCTTGTACAAGTTTGGTTCATGTTTGAGCAGCTGGGCATGCATTTTAGATAGCTGATGCATAAGAGGTGAACTTGGGGTTCTTGGAACAAAGAGGGGAAGTAGCGATACCTGGGTGCACATAATGCTTACGAGGTTGGAGTGGGTTCACAAAATTTAAGCATGGAGCCCCCCATGTATTAGAGCAAAAGGAAACCCCACTTGAACTGAGATATATGTTTGATGAACCATTCACACAAGTTGGTGACATATGCATGTATGATATTGGTCCAACTTGAGGAATGATGAACAAGTATGACATACCAAGGAACTTAGAATGGTTTAATAGGTTGTCATCTTTCTAACCATGTGCATAGATATCCAGATAGGAGCTATGCATATACATGATGATACTGGCTTTGGATGCAAGGACATTTTATGACCTATGTAGTGTTAGTTTTCTCCTGTCCCGGGAAAGGACTCTTCATGTAGGAGTGAGTTCCAACTCTGACTTAAGTTGGAGGTAGCCATAGAGGTCACCTATAAGAGCTTGGTGAGCTAAGTGTAAGAGCACATAGTATGAGTATGAATCTATAGACCCATGTATGGCCATCTCGAAGGGGCATAGGTGTAAGTGTCATGTAGGTAGCATGTTTGGGGCCAGACCAAGATTGGTAGGTCACCATGATTCATATGAAGGGATGTAAGGTTAACCATGAGTGCCTAGAGAGATGATCGAGATTCAGGTGAGGATTCAAGAATGAAATGTGTTTGAGTATCAACAAAGGAACCATGAGCTACACTAGAATCCTAAGTCAATACTAAGGAATAAGTAAGAATAAGACTGATGGAAGTAGGAGTTGTCTGTTCCCTAAATGCACAAGACCATAGGGTCAGGAGGTAACAACTACCTTTTCCCGAGGCCATGGTTTAGGAGGTTGGCCACCTTGATGAGTTCATGGGGCCTAAGGGGTAAATGCGAAGGCACTCCCTAGTTGCATGAGGGTAAGATCAACACAAAAGTACCGGCACCCTAGAGACCTTGAGGTAATGACTAAGGATTATAGATATGAGTAATGTTAAGACTCAAAAGTGATGGGGAAGGTCTTCCCATGGGTGTAAACATAGAATTGAGATATTCATGGTGTGGAGACATGTGAAGTATGTTTCAACTTAGACTGGAAAATGTAATGGTGATGTGTGATGCACCATCTCTACTCTTGGAATGGGATGAACTCTGTATTTGGACTATAGCTAAATGCTTGTTTCATCTTGTTATGGGTGTGAGAGATAGGACAAAACACATGCCATACTAAGGATAGAAGTGATATGAGCGGTGAATACTTGAGTTGAAACCTTTTCTTGGTAATGGAGAATTGAAGGAAGTACCACACCCTTTGGAGAATATGTTGGATAGGTGATTTGAAAGCATGAGGAGGACAAAGTTAATATGAGGATGTACCTATCTATGGTAGTTTGGAATCTCATAGCTACACATTTGGGTTTGATAACTGAGATAATGGATGCAAGAGATCGAAGATTACCCGACTCAGACAGACCTAAACCCCAGGACAAGGACGGTGAGTGGAGTATATGGAAGAGTATGTCTTCACCATAATCTAGCACACTTAGCCGAAACACAGTGCATGTGTACAACTATCTTGTTTAGCCAGTGGAGAGGCTGGAAGAGGTTTCTAGGTGGACCATGTGATCGTGGGAGGACTAGACTGGTGTGGCTAACATCCAGATATAAGTAGACATATTGGTCGAGTTAGTGGTTGCCTGGTTAGCGTAGAGCTTGATGAGATGAAAGGATTATTATAAGAACCTCAGATGCACCTCTCAGGAAAAGTAGGTGGTGAAATCCACTAATAGAGTACTTTAGGGTTTTTGAGGATTTGCCCTGGAAGAATCATGTCATGCAAGAAGCTCATGATTCTAAGTATACTTGGAATTTTCTCTATTTTAATACAATTTTCATCGCCTAGTTCACCAGTTTCAAAGATCAGATTTTTAGGGTTCTAAATAATCATAATACCACACTAATAATTAAAGATATGTTTTAAAGGATAAAATTTAGACCTTTGAGTCATATCCAGGGTTAGTAACCCTGATCTAACTCACTAAGATGTAATCAAGCATCAATCTAAGATTTTCAATAAGGATTTGAGTTTTTAGGGTTTTCTTTCACTTATGATCATGAAAGAAAATATAATAACTAATAAAGTTATAATGGTGAATTAAGAATTATGTTCAAGGAACCCTAAGTCAGTTTTGCATCAATCTCAAGAATCGAATTAGGATTCATCGATCGAACTTGGTTTTTAGGGTTTTCATCATACCTACATACTTTAGCACGTAAACCCTAATTAAAGGATCTAAACATGCATGCAGGTTGAGTTGACCATAGATTTGGAAGGTTAGGATTCAACCTCTGATTTAGCAACTCCAGATTAAGTTATGTGCATCTTTTCTATTATCTAGGCATTGCTTTTATGACCAAAATAACCTTTCCTATATGAGGCATGAATAGATGTTATCTTTGTCATCATTTTTAAATTCTTATTTTCTTAGACAATACTTATGGGTCCTCTAACCCCACTTGCTTTATGTTTGGATGTTCTCAACATGTTATTTCATATGGACTAAACTTATACTTGCCTTTTCCCTATTAATGTGCATGCCTAGACTAGCTTTATTTCTTGTAGTGGTACACATGTACAACCATATTTACAGGGGTGTGCTTTTCTGCCCAGGGTGTGCTTTTCCACCCATTATTTATAAAGGCATGCTTTTCCACCTAGGGTGTGCTTTTCCACCCATATTTTTAGTTTGAGATCCAACGGGTGTCTCAACCCTTCTTGAAATAACTTTTGTCTTTTTTTATTACATGCACAATTTATTGTTGTTATTACTAATGAAAAAGTTTTAAAGGCAAGATCACCCTACTTAACATTCCTTAGTAGATATGCCTCATCTTTTGGCCTGATATAATTCTATTGAAACTTATTTATCTGGACATACCTTAATTTGATGATCTTCTTTTGAACTTCCTAAAGTATTGCCTAGTCATTCTTTACTGCACATACTTAGATTTGTTGATTCCCTTTCTTTTTGTTTTTCCTACTCCTGGGTGTTTTCTATCAACCAAACCAGAGGTGGCACAACCCCAGGTATAGGACTTCGTGACATGGACCTACTAGGTAAATCTCTTTGGGATATAGAGTTGAGATAGCTGGATATCCCTCTACTTAGATCCTTATGTTCTAACTTTTATGTAACCCTAAATGGGGGATGATGATGTACTTTGTAATCAAGTTCAAATTGAATATAGTCAAGAAATTTATTTCCGCTGCTATTCTTTGGTCTCTTTTTGTATATCATCATTTGAGAGAAAATTTTGTCTATTTGAGCATGCTTGAAAGTATGTTTTGATAGATGAGTTTATTCTCAAATTAAGTAGGGAGTGGATCCCCTCTCAGGTCCCACTCTTTACATAGACCCTTCATCGAGTTGTATGAGTCCTCACGATTGCGAACAACAACTTTTTGCTCCATGAGCCCTCTCAGGTTCTCTTTGTGGGTCTGAACAACACAGGTGGGTGTAATCAATGTGAGTCGCACGATCTCCACCCAGTTAATGAAGACCAACCATCCGACGATGCTCTTTTTTCCTAATTAGGTATTTTCTTTGCCTCTCTTGTCAGAAAATCAAGAAAATAGTCATATCTTGTAAAATCAATTAGAAATCCATTCTTCAGATAAAAGTTACAAGTAATACATGTTTTTGATAAAAAAATGCAAGCTACACGATAAAAATATGACATTGGCCTATATCTATTTCCAATTCAAAAAAATGTTCAAAAATTATGTCTTTAATGCTTTAAATGGATCAAAACCCTAATTTGTGAGTGTTGATGAATCTATTAGACTTAGTTGATGTTTTTAATCAAAGTTTGATCTTTTATGAATAAAAGGACTACCTTGGACTCATATGGACATTATAATCCAAGATTTGAAGAATTAGGGTTTCCTTATGCATGAAAGTACTTTTAATGATAGAATTAGGGTTTATCAACCCAATAAACATAAAAGTGCCAAATATCCATCTTCTTATCTCTATAACCCTAATTTGACTTAAAAAGGATAATGATGGGGACTTTTGTATAAAAGACACCTTTGTAGCACGATCTTATGTATGAAACCTAAAAGTAGGGTTTGTGGACTAAGAAAGGGAAAAAGAGAAATAAATAGACTATTGGATTGTTTTGGATAATTGGTGTGAAATGGGGAAAATAGTGAAAACTAGGTGAGTTTTGTGAGTAGCACGACCGTGGTGGGTCACCACGGCCGTGGTGGGTCACCACAGTCGTGGTGGGTAGGGTAGGCCACGGTCGTGGTGTATGGGCACAGTCGTGGGAATTTAAATGGCTAAATGTCAGGTTGGTGGTCAAATTTGGGTTGAAAAGGCCATGGCCGTGATGGTCACCACGGCCGTGGTGGGTTGAGGGTAGCACGCCCGTTCTGCGTGGCACGACCATGGTGGGAGATGGTAGCACGGCTGTGCTGCATGGCACGGCCGTGGTGGGTGATGGTAGAACGATCATGTTGTGTGGCACAGCCATGGTGGGTGGTCACAACATGGTCGTGCTGCGTGGCACGGCCGTGGTAGAGTATGCTCTGCATCTTCTTCAAAATTGAGATTTTTCCTGTGATTTCTTCATTTGCAGCACGACCGTTCTGTGTTACCACGGCCGTGCTGGGGGCTTTTCTTGCACTTTGAGCTTCAAACTTCGTTATCCATGGACTTATTTGCTTAAGCTTGACTCTTGGCCACTAGGGGTAGGTTGGGGGAGCTCTGGGGCCTTCTTTGGGCCCCTCCATCTCTCTCATCCATCCAAGTGTGGTCCAAGTACCTGAAAAACATGCAAAAAATGTCCATAAGTGCATTTTACACAAATATGCATATTAAGGGAAATAACATGTAATCTAATAGGTATATATGTGACTGAAATGCAAAATGACATAACATAAAGCCCTAAAATAGGGCTGAATCACCACCCCAAACTTAAAACATACTTGTCCTCAAGTATGCTCCAACTCAATCTCTCTACAAACTTTCACAAAAAGAAATGACAAATGCAATATAAAAGACGATTGTTGCTGAATGGGATCAAAGATGACTAAGTACATGCATTTCAGCTCTCTCCTCTCCTTTCACAATCCAATCATGAAAAGAGCACAAAGCATATGAACTTCAAATATAGCGCATAGAATACACAAGTTATCCATATTTCTTCCATTAAGTTCCGGGTAAACCGTTTCATGGTGGCGTTAATCAAGAATGACTAGGAGTGTTGTTTCACATTCATGCATTCAATCTTATATCTCAAATCACACCAAATGACCCACGTGGCTGCGGAAAAGGGTAAAATGAGCTAAGTTTGATGTTTCCTAGCTCAATGGGTATGAAAGTGGAAGAAAGGGTTGCGGTAAGGTTTTTGGAGTGTTTTTACACACTCATCTTTTCTTTATTTGAATGCTCTTAAACAAGAAATATGGATAGCCTTGGAGGTAGGGTAGTGGAGGAGGGAATTGAGGCTGGAAAGTGAAGTGGTGGGAAGGTTGTGGTAATGGAGGTGGTGGAGGTGTGTAAGGCTTAGGATAGCCTTGGAGGTAGGGTGGTGGAGGAAATGGATGGGTTTGTGTATTTTGGCCTTCCATCTTGTCTTCTCCGAGTGGCTTGTCACATGCACAAGGCACAACCAAATAAAAGAAAGCAAGTTAGCAAACCAATATACACAAAGAAATGCAAAGAAAAATGAATAAAGAATAGCAATGATGAGGGCAGTAGGAAAAGTCAAAGCAAAACTAACTAGCTAGGCCGAGCGCCTCTAATCCCCGGCAACGGCACCAGAAAGCTTGGTGCGATTCCGCTAGTGGTGCTAACACACTACTCGATTGAATAGATGCGCCCCACGAGGTCAGAATGCACGGTGGATGGGGGTTTGCTTTCAAAAATTTATAAACCTAAACTAGCTACCTACATCTACTAAAACACTACACCCGCAAGTGCACGGGGTCGTGTCATAGTATAGGAAGGTGGCAAGTAAAGGGTTGATCCACAGGGAAAAGAGGGGGCGCTAGAGCTAGGTTAGTTTGGCTAGGTTCCTACTGTGGAGACTAGGGTTAAGGGTTTAAAGGTTGATTTGATTGTTAACTAAGGATGAACAAGAAAGCAGTTAAAGGCAGGAATGGAATCTATGTTAACCCTAGACTAGATTAAGACTAAGTAGGAAAGAAAGGACTAAGCTAGGTATGAAAAGGAAAATTACACTAAGGCAAGCAAGAGAGAAGTAAAAGAGCAATTAAAGAGCTACACTAGGCATGAACAAGACAAGAGAAAAGCAAGAAGCTAACTAAGAAGGTAAAGAGATAACTAAGCTAAGCAAGCACAAAACTAGGGTTTTAAGCAATAAAGAGAGGTGTGGGCTGTTTAGGGGTATGAACTTATCACTTAAGTTGGGGGGTGACATATGAACATTATGATTTCATTTAGATCATCCAAACCAAACAACAAGTTAGAGTCTAATGGATTAACCTAAGCTACTAACTGGCCATAGATATACTAGGTTGTGCATAGGGGAACTAGTCCCTAACACCCCCTACTTCCCTTATGAGGCTCAATTGGGTTAGGGATTAGGTTCAATTCAATTAGAGTCTAATCAAGTCTAGGTTTCTAGATTAGACATTCCTAGGGCAATTAGGGGCCGAGGGTAGTAATGGGGGGTGAAATTAGGGTTTTGGACCCCAATTCCCCCACATTCTAGCCTTGAGAAGGCTCCATGCTAATTGCACTAGAATTACCTAATCTAGCTACTTAGATCTCTCAATTAGGTTTAGGTAGATTGATTAGGATGTAGGAAGATGAGAGACAACCTAGGGATCCAAGAATTGGACCTAGGGGCAAATCCCAAAATTCACACATATAAGCAATTTGCCTAAATTCCTAAGTGATTTCACACACAAATCAACAAGCATGGAGAATGAGATGCAAATAGAATATAATCATTAACAAATGGAATTACAATGTTTACATGTCATTATCCCCCAACATAGTATCAAAGTAACATAATTTCCCCCAAACAGCCCACCCAAGGGGACTAGCTACTCATAGACATGGATAATACAAAAAGAGAGAAGATAGCGGAAGAAGTAGCCATGGAGCTCGGTGTAGATGAAGGACTCCTCCTCTCCAGCAGCTGCAAGGTCGTCCTCCTCCTTCTTCTTAGATGGAATGGTGTAAAATAGTGGTGGGAAGTGGATGGAAGGCTTACATATGGGGGGTTATGTGGTGGAAATGGTGAAATTGAGTGAATTTGAGGTGGAGGTAAAGTGGAATGGAGTGGAGGTGACTAGGGAGAGAAAATGGGACTCTAAGCAGCCAACCCCTTGACCCCAGCCGCCACTAGGGCTTATATAGGGATCTAGGTGGTCTAGGGTTAAGTTAGGGGTAAAATGGGGAAAATAGTGAAAACTAGGTGAGTTTTGTGAGTAGCACGGCCGTGGTGGGTCACCACGGTCGTGGTGGGTAGGGTAGGCCACGGTCGTGGTGTATGGGCATGGTCGTGGGAATGAAAATGGCTAAATGTCAGGTTGGTGGTCAAATTTGGGTTGAAAAGCCCACGACCGTGGTGGGTTGAGGGTAGCACGATCGTTCTGCATGGCACGGCCGTGGTGGGAGATGGTAGCACGGCCGTGCTGCATGGAACGACCATGGTGGGTGATGGTAGAATGTCTGTGGTGTGTGGCACGGCCATGATGGGTGGTCGCAGCACGACCGTGGTAGAGTATGCTCTGCATCTGCTTCAAAATTGAGATTTTTCCTATAATTTCTTCATTTGCAGCACGACCGTTCTGTGTTACCACGGCTGTGCTGGGGGCTTTGCTTGCACTTTGAGCTTAAAACTTCGTTATCCATGGACTTCTTTGCTTAAGCTTGACTCTTGGCCACTAGGGGTAGGTTGGGGGAGCTCTGGGGCCTTCTTTGGGCCCCTCCATCTCTCTCATCCATCCAAGTGTGGTCCAAGTACCTGAAAAACATGCAAAAAATGTCTATAAGTGCATTTTACACAAATATGCATATTAAGGGAAATAACATGTAATCTAATAGGTATTCATGTGACTGAAATACAAAATGACATAACATAAAGCCCTAAAATAGGGTTGAATCAATAATGACATAAGAAAGTGGACATAAAAATCTAACTTGAAAATCAAGGCAGTCCTTTGGTAGGTTTAGAATCACGTAGTGACACATGGATGTATGCCTTGAATTTCAAGTTGACTTGCTTGGTTGTGTGGTTAATCTTGCTTGTTCTTAATTGTACTACAAATACTCCTGAGAAGGTATGTGGCTATGCCTAACAATATTCATTATAGTTTCATGTGATTTCCCAGAGATTTCTTTGCATGGATTTAAGATATATGCTTGTTTGTTTATTTCATTTCATGCAAAGTTTAAAGTGACTATGATTAGCACATTATGTATGGACATGACTAGCCTAATTTAGGCCACCTCTAGATCTTTGGAAAGGTCGTCCACCTGAATAAGGGAAGGCACATTATTATACCAACCTGAATAGGGGGTACGTGAGAAGTCACCCGCCTAAATAGGGGGAGACATGATGAAGTCATCCACTTGAATAGGGGAAGACTATGAATACTATAGTATGAGGCCCTGAGGGGTTATGACAGAGGGTGGAGATACCTAGATTGGTTAGTCATGATGAAAATGTAAAATTTGTTTAGTTAAATAATAATTATTGAATTATGTTGTTACCACTACTTGTGAAGTTTTACTTCCCCCACATATCGATATGACTCATCATACTGACTGACATTTTTAATGTCGGCATTTTAGGACCTTGATGCAAATTGGACATTCAAGGAAAGATGACATTAAAAGCAAACAAATGAAGTAAGGCCCAGAGGATATAGATAGATGATTTATTTCTTAGTAAAATTCTAGAACCCATATTTTTATAGACTTTGACAAAAGAATTTTTATCATATACCAAATTTAGTTAGTTTAGTAGAATTTATTAATTATTTTTTATTATGTGCAAAACCATTTGATCCTATTTTTGGGATAATGACTCTAGTTTCTTGGGCTTCCTTAATTGAGGGTTGCTGAGGAATGGGTTCCTACATTTGGTATCAGAGCATGATTTTCCAAATAATCTTTAATAATTATTAAATTTTGCATAAGTCTTTAAAGTCAAAGGGAGTTATTAGAGAATTTTCCAAAGATGCAGGTGTCGAGAAAAGGATCACGATCTGGGGGCTGGCAAGATTTTCCTCCACCCTTCTAGTCGGCTTACGAGGACTCCCAGAATCTGTGTGACTGCCTGGCCAAAATTTGAGGATTTGACTCAAAATAAGATACCTCTAGGATTTCTCATCTACTCTCATTACTTATTTACCCCCTTTCTATTAACAAACTTTAAGTGCCTAAGGTTTCTCTCTCACCACCTCCTCTTGACCACTGGGGGTTATGGATGATAAGGATTAGGGTATCCTCTACCAAACAATAAAATTCATGTAAACAAGATGTCATGGATATAAGATAATCCTAAGTTATGAAATTGTAGTTAATAGAGTGGTCTATGTGTTACAACATGGCCTGTGTCAAGACTGTTGCCATCCCTCACGACACCCCCAATGAGTATCTTAGACTGAGGCCTCTGTGTAAGAAGAGGCCCTCCTCCGAGAAGAGAAGACACATGGAAGGCGAATCCTCCAAGAAAAGGAAGAGAGAAGGTGAAGCCTCTGGAGAGAAAGGCCCTAAGCCTAAACCCATCCCCTTCCACATCGCGAACCCGAAAGGAAGCCCTAGACCCAAAGATGAACCTATATCTGAAGATGAAGTAAGGGATGATCCCAACCATGTTGCTAACTCTGGACCGACCGTCAGACCAATGGTGACACAAACTACTGAGATGCTATGGTTAGAGCAGTAGAAGAAGTTGACTGAAGTCATCATCGCCCTCACCCTTAGAGATGTTCCCCATAATGAGGACGGTGAACATGTACCCGTCTGTCCCCACCTTGGTGCCACCATCTTAGATTTTGTGAAGCTAAATATTAAGAAGTTCTAGAGGTAGGACAAGACAAAGGTAGTAGACAAAGCCGATGCTTGGCTCTTGGCAGTAGAAAATGGGTTCTGTATTTTAAAGGTATAGACAAGCAAGAAGGTTCTTTTTACCACCCATATCCTGGAGGGGGCAACAAAGATATGGTGGGAGAACCATATCATGATCCGAGACCTGAGTGAAGATCCCATGGCTTGGGCAGATTTTCATGAACTTTTCTCCTAAAGACTTATACCTCCGACTGCCAAGAAGGAAAAGGAAAAGTAGTTCACTTTCCCGATTCAAGGAAACTTGTCCGTGACCGACTACGCCTGTAAGTTTCACCTCTTGGAGCATTTTGGCTACATGTTGACTAAAGAAAGAAGGGTAGAAAACTTTGTAGACAGACTTCACCCTGTCATTAAGCCCCATGTCATGGCGAGCAAGCCCACAACTATCTCCGAAGTTCTCAACTTCGCCTTGGACATGGAGAAGACTGTCATGCCATAGTAGAACCAACCCAAAGGATATCTTGGCTTTTTCTGACCCAAGAAATGACATCAGGAAGAATCAAGGTCATCACCATGACAAGGGAGGAAAGGGAAAGCCTGTAGTGAGCATCGATAACAAGGTATAAGATAAAATTTAAAAAGAAAAAAACAATTCCAAGATGCATATGTAGAAGATAAAATTTCCCGCTTTCTTGATTTTAGACATGATTTACTTTCTCAAGAATGACTTTTATAAGAGGGATTGATCCTAAACTTATATATGATGTCATGGCCCTCATTGTGGAGGTAACCTAGTTTCATCAAATATGGGTATTGTTTTCAATATACCTTTCTGACTACAATGGCCATAATCAATCGTCAATGCTAGGAGAGGGGGTATACTCAAGACATTTGGATCTATGATACTATCATGTGATGACACCTTTACTAACACCCCCACACCTCATCAAGGTATCCAACATGAGTGTTGGCACCTACTCATATATGCATGGGTTTATATGTGCGTAAAGGGTGAGTGTATAGATTTTATATTTTCTGAAGCAAGCCCATGATAAATAGAAAAAAGAAACTAAAATCAAGTGGGAATCCCCACATGACATGCAATCTTTATCCCTTTCCTAATACAAAACCACATATGCAAGAACATAACCATGCAATTGTTAGGAAAGAAAGTTTTTGCTCATGATGGGAGACTCCTGTTATCCTATTATCTTCTATTTTGGTCTCTTTTTTTGCTTTTGTTTTCAACAAATTAAGAGAAAAAAAGAGAGAAGGAAACAAGTAGAAATCCTAAAATGGTAGTAGAAAGGAAAACATAAAAGGGAAGAAGAAACAAAACCCTGAATTGGAAGAAAAACAAAACCATAATTGAAACTGGACAAAACCCTAAAATGGAAGTGGAAACAAAATGCTAAATGAGAAGTGGTAGCAAACCTTATAAGGGTAATAGAAACAAAACCCTAAATGAGAAGTGGTGGAAAACTCTAAAAGG